>OZ018330.1:146099531-147299531 GCA_963969495.1 Ceratothoa steindachneri | reverse complement strand
TCCGTTCATGAGTTTTGAGGGGCAGTTCTTAATTGTTTTATAGTCCACTTGAGAATATGGTCCATCATTAGCACATCACCATCTTTTATCTGGAAAGAGATTGTCAAACTTCGTACCGTGCCGCCAACTGGGCACACTCATGCAGTGTTAAATGCTCAGGAATGTTTTCTTTTAATCTAAAACAAATAATGGATGTTAAAATTCTACATCTTTAGAGTAAACAACGCAGCATAAAAATGCAGCATAAAAATATATATATAATACCTTTTAAATATTCGTCGAAAAATCTTCGCAACTATGGTAAGATTTTACTAATTTGATTATGTCAAAGATGGAATCAAAATGCCTTTTGAGGCACTATTTGGAATTTTCAAGATGTTTTCGATAAGACACCTTTAGGAAAGGCCCTTTGAGACCTTAATCCGGAAAGATCTATAGAATACACGAAAAACACATCTTAACCCTTATTTGAAAAGACATGTGAGCAGTCTCGTGTAATGTCAACAACTATACAAAACAACTTGGCCAATGATGAATTTGAAACTACACAAAGACGCTTGAAAACTCGAGTTCACTGATGCATATTTTGTATATTATATATAAATATATATTTATATATATTTATATATATATATATATATATGTATATATATATAAATTAAATGGATCGGTGTAGTGTATTGAGAAGTTTTTATTCCAAGGTGGCATTTAGAGAAAATTATATAAAATTCTGCATTGAATTGATTACATAAATTAACCGTGATCTTTATTTCAACTCAGTGAGTCTGCAGTTCTCTTTAGAGGTACCTTAATTAATAACAATAATTACTCCACTCACAATATGTCAATCTAAGAAGTGCCTATTGGTTGGTTGGATATATCAGCCAAAAGTCCCTACAGAGCATGCAGCTTGATTATCTCCGGCCCATCCTCCCCATGTAGGGAGGATGGGCCCGGAGAAAAATAATAAAATTATAAAGATAAATTTTGTCTCTCCTGGGAAAAGTCTTGATTGCAATCAGTTAAGATCATCGATAAATCCCGATTTTTGAGATTCGGAGACAACAGCCTTTGTTTGAGAAGCGTCGTCTGTGTGCGGGTGTGAGATAGAAAATAGTCCAAGAAAGCATATTTAGTTACTTAGACGGACTAAATTCATGCCTCATATAGAAATTTAATTTCCAATAACTTCATATTCCTGGCTACGATGGTCACTTTCCTTTTTCATTATAAAATAAAGAAATATTTTTAACTGATGGCCAAACTCACAACTACTTTCTCGAAGAAGCCGAATACAGTGGCTAAGACTAAGAGTTAATTAGCAACCAACCAGCTCCAGCTATTATAATTGAATTGATTTCCTGTTGTGTCGCACCACACAATAATATCGTCACTTATCTATTTTGTATATTTATACTAAACTACAGCTTGGCGAAAAATTTACCTTATATATCTTCCGACAGTTCTGTAAAATTTATCGCTGATGGTTGAAAGAGCCAAGTCCCACCCACAAGTATGGACAAACCATTTCAATCAAATAATTATTCGTCTGATATCCCTGATCTAGCGACGAAATGATTTTGAACCATATAAGGTAAATTTTCTGTAATTGTGTGTCGCTGAGAACGAAGATGTTTAGAGTCATATGAGAATTCTATTTTTCAAGATATAGAACCTTGTCAGTACGAGTTTTTACGGCATAGGCGCATGCTTACGAAGCACACAAGACTTACTCATATTTAATTATTTACTGCTGCAACAAAAAAGTAGACTACTGTATTTTAGATGAATTTATTAATTATACTTAATTTTTTTTTCTCAGATGACTCATTCTTGCATCAACAACGCTTCATATGTAGTTAAGTGACTTTTGCAGCGCAGATGTGCAATATAAGTGTTAAGGTTATGAAATCTTGGCATTATAATTCGGATGAAAATTGCGTTCAATCCAAGAATTAGGACTCATAGATAAGTTGCAACAATTGTAAAAGTATCTTTGTGAATGATTGAACGGGTAAAACGAAATGTATGCATTTTCTCATAACAACAATGTGGGTAGAACCAACAAATTATAACAGAAATTAGTAGATTTAAGTGACCTCTCCATTCGGGAAAGGTAGGTCAAAGATTAAGTTTAGAAGTTCCAATGCAGTTGAATCATTCTCACTTCTCTCACGTGAAGAAGTAGAAGAAAGTTCTAGTTCTGGGTCCTCAATGTTATAAAATACGCACATTGTTTTGAGCCACTTTACCTGTGTGAATCCTGACCTAATAACTAAAGAAGAACATCTAGACCTTGCCAAGTATTTGTAGCTACCAATAATCTATTAGAATACAGTCTAGAGAAAGAATCATGTCAGCTAACATATGAGTTTAGCCTTTCCACATGGCTTGAGAGTCATAACAAACTTAAAATATTATTCTTCGTGTTGCAAGCCATGAGACCTGCAACAATATCGACGGTCAACTGCTGGTAAGATAAGACTTGAAAACTGCTCTTCTTTATAATTTAAATGATTTGTCAGAAATTTCATCAAATTCCAGTGGATTAAGAGGTCAAAAGAAAGAAACTTATGATATCATGAAGCAGCTTTCGGTCACAATGTTAGTAGTAGCTCAGTAGCACCTTAAATGTCGTTGCTTTAGTGATTAGCCCGCGCGTTGTATATATACACAAATTCCTCTGGTTTTATTTGGAATGGGAAACTTGGGCGAGAGATTCTCACAATGTTGATGAAGACTAGCCAATCTGTCCTCCATTGCAGCTTGGGAACAAACTTTCTGAATCCAACACTTTTTAGCGAAAGAAAGTTTCTCTTCAATCTTTCAAAGGCCTTGAAAAAGCTGAAATAAATTCCCATTACCTCACAACAGAATTTGCTAAATTGAGTAAAGTCATGTTGTAGGTTCTTTTGGTCGGTGCTCAGATAAAGGAACCACTTTAGATTTCTTGGAAACAGTAAGATAAAAAGTAGGTGACAAACCTCATGAAAGCATATATATGCTTGAAATGCTACTTTTAACTAAAGATACCACTTTTTTTGTCTTCTCATCTCTATTTTATATTAATGTACTAAGGTTCAATAAGTGAAGATTTCACCATGATATATCATTTATGGAGGAACATTAATCAGGTAAATGGAGCCAGGCAAAGCTTACAGACTGGTATTTGACAGTGACATGAGATGCTATATTCAGCCATACAACGATAAGTCAAAGACATAGAATAGACACTAAACAACCTTTCAAAAAAAATAATCTATCTGTAGGCTAGAGAGGGAAACATGGAGTCTGTCGTTTGAGTTGACCTTCGTCTCCTCTATCTCTCCCCCCACCCTTCCCCCAACTGGCGACAGGAAGTCTGACGAAAGAAGGCCTATCTCACAGAGAAGCCTAAATTCTATTTGCCTTCTTTATAATACCATGGAGATTGTCCAGAAGGCACTGCGATAAGCGAATTGTCATGAATGGAATCTCTGTCTCGATTTCCAACAATCCTCGGTATAAATAATATCGCCGTTCTTCCCTCTAGAGCAGTGTCCTAAGCCAACTTGCGTAACGCGTAACTCGCACGTTGAACGAGAGTCGTTGCCGTAACGTATCGACTACCAACGCGCCGCCGAGACAACTTGGTCGCTGTCTCAAAGTGTTCCGGAAGTAAATCCCGCCTCGCAGAGTCTGTGACTAGAAGAGTACGCTCTGTTTCTCAAAGTAACTTGAGAAAGAAAAGGAACATCTAAATAGTTACTGGAAGTTACTACTTGTTAGTGTCACATCCAGTTAGAAGTGAACTAACCGGAACTGCAGCCGGGAGCCCCGAAGCCGTTGTCTTATCCCCCCTCTCCCCGAGAACTCGTGTTAACGCCACCCGAACCTGAGTAGTCTGGAACTGAGTAGTCGTATCTCCAATCCATCACAACTAATGGTAATCTGTAAACCCAGTGTCCCTCTATTCTTAAATTACCTATTTAATTAACAGTGATTGATACTCCCATTGAGTCATTATAAATTTAGACGCTTAACGTCAATGTTTAATATTTAATCCTTAATTTTGCCCTTTAACTATTGCTAATTATTATATTTGTGTAAAGTAAAGTTTATTTTTTGTACGTGTGTTTATTTGTGCTCCTCCCTTTTGACGTACCCTTGGCAAAACTTTAATTAAGAATCCCTTCGGCTAATTTATTCAACCTGTATTATGCACTCTTAGAATTCAACAATCACAAACCTCCCCCCCCGTAACAAATGGGACTTTTATAGTGAGAATCCTAGCTACGGCACAACCCGCCTCTAACCAGCTTTCGCTCGTTCAGTAGGAATTAAAGCCTATATATATATATATATATATATATATATATATATATATATATATATATATGATCGTAGATTGAGTCATAGGGTCAATACCATCGACCTAAACAAAAGCGGTGTGTCCAGATCAAGAACTAGAGTAATTATTGGACCAGACTGTGAGCAATTCTACGACAGAGTCAAAGTGAGAAAAAACTGACAATGAAAAGAAATTTAAAATATTCTAGGAACCAAATTCCCAGGGATTTTAAATTTAAACTATTTAAAAAACTAACTATACCCATGGAATATATATATATATATATATATATATATATATATATATATATATATATATAAAGATCTAGTGGCATTATTAGACAACAACTGCTCTACTTCAGGTCCAGCTTGACATCTTTTCGTCCTCGAACTGGACCTGAAGTAGTGCAGTTGTCTACTAATACTACTACATTAACCGTATTATATATATATATATATATATATATATATATATATATATACATATATATATATATATATATATATATATATATGAGGAGTGGTCAATATTTTTGCAATTCAGATATAAGAAACGAGATATAAGGAGAAGCGTTTTATTATTTTTCAATATAACTACCCTCGACTGCAATGCAATTGAGCCACTTGTCCCTGAGGCTTCGAATTCCCGACAACCAGAAATCTCCCGCTTGCTGTTCAATCCACTCCTGGACGACGAGTTGGACATCTTTATCGTCCCCAAATCGGCGTCCACGCAGTGCAGCCTTGAGCTGACGGGATAAAAAGTAGTCGCTAGGGGCTAGATCTGGACTGTAGGTGGGATGGTTGAGCTCCTCGAATCAGCATTCGCACAGGACAGCTTGTGCAACTCTGGTCTTGTGGACTTTGACGACTTTGAAGTCGATCATGGGGCGTGAGGTTTTTTTGGACCCAACGGGCAGAGACCTTGGTCATGGCCAAATTGTCGTGAATGATTTTGGTAACACTTCCATGTGATTTTCCAAGTTCTCACTCGATTTCTTCGATCTTCCCTCGTCGATTTTCGAGGATCATCCTCTGCACACGGACCACATGGTTCTCGTTGGTTACGTCTGACGGGCGTCCTGGACGGGGGTCATCTTCAAGGGACTCACGACCATGGCGGAACTCCCTATTCCAGCGAGCAATTGTTTTATAGGAAGGGGCGGTGTCAGTGTACACTGCAGCCATACGTTCATTGATCTCTTTTGCATTCTTGCATTCTTGCCTTCTTTGGTGAAAAATTTGATCAGTGCGCGGTGCTCAACCGTCTTCATTGTTGGAAAATTTTTTGACTGACGATCTGCGATCAGCATCTGCTTCTTAAATAGACGAGGTAGGAGCTTGTGGCTGCAGGCCCTGACTTGTCATAACTTGTCCTCTCACCCCCACAAACAGCCATCTCCCTTCCTCTGTTTTGCTCTACCGATTCGCAAAACTTATTGACCGCCCTCCGTATATATATTTCTATATATATATATATATATATATATATATATATATATATATATATATATATATATATATATATATATATATATATATATATATATATTTATCACTTGGTAATAGGGAAAGGCCTAACAATAAATGGAAGGTACAACATTTCAAAACAAGGGCTGAAGTAACAAAAAGATATAATTAAATTATACCTGTTATGAGCAAGTCGAGAGTAGGACAGGAATTTTGAGAAAAGGGACATCTTTCTGGGTAATTTGGTGGTATCTAATTCTTAACTGCTTGAAACTGCTTAGTTTCTGCTGTTTTGTTGTTAAAGCTAATAAGTGGTAAAGGGATTGGACAACATAATTGGAAACGTAGATATTTAACACCCATATTTCAATGAACTATTATATTACGAATATTGATCTATATTTCATGGTGACTGTTTTGTTTTTTAAGGTAGCTACATAGTTTTATTTATCAACTTTAATGATTGTTTGTATTTCTTTTTCAGATTCTGGTATAGATGCCTAGATGCGTGACCTCACTGAGTTCGAAAAAGTGCAAATTGTTGGAGCTCGAATTGCAGGAACTTCCGTCACGAAAACAGCTAATGTTCTTGGTTTTTTGAGAGGTACCATATCAAGGACCATGGTAGAATTCAAGAAGCAGTGCAAAACCTCCAGCAGAACGAGAGATTCTGGCAGGGCTTCAAAGCTCGCTGAAAGAGACCGACGAGTAGTGAAACCCATTGTGATTGAAAAGGGTAGGCCATCGTATTCCCATGCCTTCACCTTCTCATCATAGTTTACAGTGTTTACCGCAGGTCGTCCCGCTTCGAGGCTACCATTTTTGGCCTAACCTTCTGTAATTTACCAGCCCAACTTGCGTATGGGAAGCGACTCATTCCCTCCTCCCTTGTGCTCCACTACCATTTTCCCTCTTTGTACTGAAGGATATAAAGTGGGCCGTCAGGCCTTTGAATTTATTCTGTTGCGAGGATTTTGCCTTGATTGCTCCTCTGAATTGTTCTCCATCACTTACCTTTGACGTTCATTTTTTGAGACGTGTTCTGGATTCCTTCCTGCAGCGAGGATTTTTTTCCATTGATTCCTGCCAGCGTTGTCACTGCCCTTCTGTCAGTTGCATCGAATTGTGCTCTTCCAGTTACGTTTGCAAGTGTTCTCCTTTGGGAAGCCGTTCACACTGGTCAGATGAAAGCTCTCCCCTATTCACATCGCCATCTCCTCTTTGAGGAATTCTGTCCTCTCTACTTCCTTCCCTCGGATTGTTGGGGTTCGAGTCATCATTCCCCGTGGTCTCGACACCTTTCGTTCCGATATCGCCGTCTGTGGGTTTCTTCTCGCCAAAGACCGTCATCGCATTCACCCCTGTGGACTTGGGTCGAATTCACTCATCTTCACCGAGTTTCTTTCGCCTGGGTTTCCGACGTGGGTTATTGTTTCACTGCTCTGGTACCAGGTATTTTGAAGTATTGCTTTTTTCTTACGTCCCTTTTAAATTATTTTTTTCATTTAACTTTGGACCTTAGGGTAAGGGACGTAAGACAGGGAGGTTATTCCGGCAACACCTGTCACTAGAGTAGCGTAGCCTATTTCATATTCAACGGCGCGTGTTGTTTCGTATTTAAGAAAATTATTCATAGAACCCAATTTTGTATGTGCGAATATCTATTTGGTTAGAACGACTTGTGGTGGCTAGATGGCGATAAGCATTTGTGACTTTTATTATTTGATGTATCCCCGTATAATTTGTTAGCAGTCAATTTATTTCATTTTGATTTTTATGTAAATAATACTGTAAATACTTTTATGTGTGTATTCATTTAACCCCTTGCGGATACCTCGTAATTTAGCACCATCCTGATAAATTCTGGTGAATTTCTGGTAGTCCTTTAGATCCCTGGTCTTCTATAAATTTCTTATCTGTGTTTTATTTGCTCCGTGTGAATCGGGTTCCGCAATATCCTTTGCAGTGATGAAAAATCCCCGGACAACTTCCTGTAAAGTGATTCCAAAGTTCAATCAGCTTCTAAAGGCCCAGTATTGACTAAAACTGTTCGCCGTGAGCTCAATAAAGCCGAATATCATTGAAGAACCGTCATCAAGAAACCTCTGCTTTCTCATCAAAACATTCAGAAAAGCCTGACTGGTGTATAGATCACTAGGGCTGACCGACAGACCAATGAAAGCACATAATATTCTCCACGAGTCCAGTTTTTCTCTTGTTCCCACTACAGGGCGAGTTTGTATGGAGGCTTTTAATCCTGACTGCCTTCTTCTTACAGTGAGGCATGGAGGAGGATATTTGATGATCTGAGCAGCCATATCTTGGAATTCTCTTGGTCCAATCGTTGCCCTGCAGGGTAGGGTCAACAGGAACGAATATCTGAATATTTTGGAAGATCAACTCCATCTAATGGTCCAGATATTATTTCGTGATGGTGTGTTTTTTTCCAAAATGGAAATGCCCCAATACACACCGCTTATGTGGTTAAAAATTGGTATGAATAGCATTGGAGTCAGCTACAACACATGGAGTGGCCCCCTCAATCTCGAGATCTTAATATTATTGAGCATTTGTCGTGAGTCCTGCAGCGACAAGTTAGAAGTTATTAACATCCGTCGTCGTGTCTGAAACAGCGCAAGCAGATATTTCAAAAAGAATGGCTCAAGATTCCTCTCAATGAAGTCAGGAAGTTGTATGAGTCAATTCCAAGACGCATCGACGCTGTTCAGAAAGCAAACGGAGGACCAACTCCGTATTAAATAAATATTCATTGAATTTAACACGTGTTCCAAATATTTTGTCGGACCCCTGTATGTCTAGTCTTTATATAATGTGGTGGCGTTTGTTTTAATACAAAATGCTTCCTATATTCTGAGTTGGATGTTATTGTGATCAGAATCAAGAATCACAAATTTTCACTATTGACATCAACCTTGCATTTTATGATGTAGTCTCTGATTAACGAGACTTAGCCGTTCTGTAACTAAACCAAGGTGTGCACAAACACTCGAACGTAACAAGCGAAATGTAAGTCTTATATATGATCCTTGAGAACATTTAGTGCAAGAAAATTTCCCGGGGATTCGGACCTGCGAGATCTAGCACACCTTGCTTTTCCGGCAAAAGCTCAAACAGCTACATATTTATTGCATCGTCAATTATAATTGCTCTCTCCTTTGCTAAGCTATTGGCTATTATTTTCGTCTTTGAGATGTTGATTTTCAGTCCAACTGTGCGACTGCCTTTCGATAATTCTGTCATCATTGTCTATAATTCCTTTTGATTTGAAGATAATAATCCTATATCATGTTTAAAACGAAAATGACTTAAATATCTCCCAGTAACTCTGATTTCCTTTGTCTCAACTCGCAGGACCTGAAAATTGCCGCAACACCTACTGTAAACTGTAAACATGGCTGGGACTGGAAGATTAATATTTTCTTAGTAGTAGTGGATGCCAATCCTTCCTTTATTCATGAGGATCCTCAACCGATTAATGAAATTAACATAAAGGGCAGTATGACAATCGTTGGTCGGCTCGAGAGCACCAGGAAATGGTCCTCGTTTGCCCAGGAAGTATTATGTTTTTGACACCAAACAGCGTTCAAGTGAAACCTTTCGTCGCCCCGGGGCAGAGGGACCTGTTCGGAGTCAGAAGTATGTGGATATAGATACCCCGCCGCAACATTCCTTAAAACAAAGAGCGCGTGCGTTGTGCTGTAAAGACGGGAGAGGAAAGAAAGCAGCGTTGTAATTTGCTATGTGTGTGGTGAGAAGCCTTATTTCATCCTTTTTCATTTTTATTTTATTAATGACAGCTTTAGCCTAATTTATGGGTTTGCATGGATCTATATGCAAGAGAGTATGTCACTGTAGGAATGGTTAACTCCCTTTTCGGTAGTGCTTTTATAATTGAATTGGAGTTGAATGAGAAAAATGTGTTATCATAGTCTAGGAATGCCACGTAGTAATGTGTTTTATATTCATTTGGTCTCTGCAACAATATGTAGTTGATTAATGTGTGAGTGGTCATTAGTGCTATGGGTTCTTCTGAAACCTGCCTCTTCCTGAAGGAGATTCCAGTCCTTGTGTTATGGCTTTTAATATTTCTATTCTAAGTAGTGTAGATGCTGCTAGTGAGAGACTGATCGACCTGTATTTGTGTAATATTTCCCTTACTCATTGCCTTTTTTTTAATCTTACTCTGAATTCTACAGCTTGATCATTGTTCAAAGATGGAGATGGAGCCATGTTTAAAGAAAAATGATAAAGCTGTCGATTTCTTTGATATATTTTACACATCTACCAAAGTATCAAATAGAAAATTTAAACATAAATTAATAACACCTTCGACCTTTTAGATATTCTGATACGAAAGAATGACAATGGTTATAAAACATATGTATACAGAAAACACAAAGGCAAGATTAGAATTAAACATCTCAGGTTGTACTGAATTAAAATGCAAAGTTTCCTCGATCCAAACACTTTTTCACTACTCTTTTATGTTTTTTATACAACCAAATAGTCAAAGAAATTCAGTACTTCAACATTTTCTTTATGAACATCGGTTTCCCAACATTTAGTGTAAAGTTAATCCATAAATTATAGAATTTACACCCCAACCAACGTGGAGGACAGTAGCAAAAGCTAGATATTATTTAGTAATTCCAGAGGTAAGATATCAGGGGAAAAAATAAAGTCAACCGAAAACTACAACTACTATTAAATAAATATTTTTTCCAAATAAATTTTAAATCACATTCATTAACACACTAAAAATTAAATCCTTTACAATATAGGATCTTGCCACAAATTGTCTTAAAAGCTCGATTGTATACTTTTCAAATGTACAGGGTATCCTCAAGGCGAATATATCGCAGGATCCTTCAAGACTCTGAAGGTAAGATTAGGCTCTCATATGGGGCTAAAAAATAAAACTGGTAAAATACTCTACCCCCCCCAAAAAAAATCCCGGTATAAGAGAAGACACCATAAAATGTAAAACCGAGATCTCTTTAAAAGACTTTCCAAATTTGAATTAAAATAAGTCACATTAATCTCGGGATGATAAAAAGGTTATACATATATCAAACATCTCTAAGATTAAAAGTTATTTATCGTCGTTTCTCCTTCTTCCTTCTTGATTTCGTTCTGATAACATTTTCAAACCACAGTATAGGAATTTCGACTCCAATTTGTTATTTACTTATAATTTATTCCATCCTCTAAAGAGAAGGTTTATATATATATATATATATATATATATATATATATATATATATATATATATATATTTAAAGTAGTTGCTTCTGGAAAGATTTAATTTGGTATACAACAAAAAACCGAGAATCAGAAAAATAGCAAAATTCGTTCAATCGGATGATTTAATTTCTACGTTTCGAATTAACACGCTTATCCTAAGGAAATCTTCTATAATGAGAATTATGGATAATGCTTTTATAAAATAAAAAGGTCACTTACTTTAAAAATAAATAATAAACAGTCATATTATTTGGTCATATTTAAATCTAGGCAGTTGAGGGGAGATATAGTATAGCAAGCTATTTAGAACAGACACTGATGAATCAATGAATTAAAATACAGTTATCAAGACACTAACTCCATTACAGAAGTACAGTGAAGGGAGTTTTAAGAAGCAGATTATGGTACAGGATGTTATGGTTTATTTTGATGGTAGTGGTCATGAGATTAATGACGGAATAGAGCTATGGCGAGGTTGAGATTTTGGTTAACAGATTTGAGATAGAGTTATTAGGAAAAACGAAACAAATTGGTCATCCATAACCCTATATTTTAAGAACGAGATTTTTTGAAGGTTTGAATAAGATTTTTTCTTTTAGTTCGGTTGTCACCTAAGTAGATTTAATTTTTTATCAAAGTTATTTCTAATAATTCTTTTATAATATAAAAAAAATAAAATGGAAAAGTTCAGAAATAAATAAAAGTATCGAATTTTTGTGACTTTTTTAAAACTAAAAGAATTACAAATGGTGAAGTTCAGAAAATTTATTAAAATTTTGTCATGGAAATTATTATAGCAAATTTAGATGGACAAAAGAAAAAAGAATCATGATAGGCCGTAGGACACAGATCAAAGGAGAAGAAGAAGAAGATTTTTTTTATATTAACAGCTCATCTGGCGACTGCCTACATGGGCATTAGTCACCGTATTAAAGCTGGCCTAGTTCTAGGCTACTTTAAAATAAAATTAAAGAAACAAAAAACCACCCCAAATGGGGGGAAAGGAAGCAAGCTCCAGCGTCGGGGGGGATGTCCCCCCGGCGCAGGAGCGTGCAACCTAAGGAAAAAAAAACAAAAAACAAAAACAAATGCAAAAATACAAAACAAAACAAAAAAACAAACAAACCTTGCTTAAATAATAGGGGGAAGGCCGGCCTCCCCCCAAAAGTCAACAAGTCCACCAGTCGATGTGCAAGCACTCATCCAGAGTACAAGGAACAGGCAGTAACGACCCCGCCCATCTCGGTACCGGGACAGGTGTCGTGCGCGAAGATCACCCAGACTGGGACATTCGACAAGAATGTGCCGAACAGTCTGGAGGACGAAGCAGTCGTTGCAATAGGGCGCAGGCGAGCACTCCATCAAATAGCGATGCCTCACACGAGCGTGCCCGATTCGGAGGCGACATAAAGCAACCTGAAGCCATCGCTGCATTGAAGGATAGGTCCATGGGAACAGTCGCAGCACAATGGCGTGCAACTTTAAGTTCCCTTCGACCGTCTCCCATCTTCTTTGCCAAGCAGTCCAAAGAGCTGTCAGTATTCCTGCCATGTAGGCGGTGTGACAAAGAGCAAAACGCTGGTACGGTTGCAGAGTCCTCGCGGACTCTTTGGCGCCCTCATTGGCGTGCTCATTCCCCGGAATTCCTACATGTCCAGGAACCCAGCAGAAGATAATCTCGACATCTGCCTGGCTCGCCAAAACCGTTGCGTCACGGATATCGCGACCTAGGGGATGCAGAGATTCCAATGCCCCGAGAGCACTCAGGGTGCTTTGTAAATCGCTATAGAACACAATCCGGTCTCCAAACCGGGCACGTCGCGTAATCTCCCATACCGAGCAGTGTATTGCCACCAGCTCGGCCGTGAAGACAGACGCAGCGCCTGGTAGAGCCCAGCTGACTTCAAACAGAGGGAATACGGCGTGGAAGCCGACCACCTCTTGGGACTTGGAGCCATCCGTATACACTAGAACGGTTCCAGCGTGACACGATGTGTGCTCCAAAAAGGTCAAACGCAATACTCCCGGCGCTGTACAAGCTTTGGGAGCAGAGGCGTGGCGACAAATAGCCAAATGTGGTACCCTCCAGGGTGGCTTCCTGGGCAGAACCAGAGGCGCCACCGGCCCGAAAGCTATATCTACCTTTCGAAGGCGTTTTCTGGCCCTAAACCCTAGGTGCTTAGGGAATGACTGGCGTCTCTCGGCGGCATAGGCACCATCGAGATCAGCTGCGGATGCAGTGAGAGCTGTTGACGACTGAGGGAGGCGCCGGGCTCGCGCATACAGGCGAGTAATGCACTGCACGCGGCGCAGAGCGAGTGGCATCTCCCCAGCATCGACCAACAGGCTCTCAATGGGGAAAGTGCGGAAGGCACCGGTCGCAAGGCGAAGGCCAGTGTGGTGGATCGAATCCACCTTCCGCAATAAGCGCTTGGCTGCGAATGCATAAAACTCGCAACTGTAGTCAAGCTTAGAGCGAACAAAGGTTCGATAAAAAAGTAAGGCAGTAGCCCTATCAGCGCCCCAAGCGCTGAATGTCACGGTACCGTAAATGTCCATAACGCGGGTACAAGAGACCCTAAGGCTGCGAATATGAGCCTCTCAGGTGAGGCGTCGGTCGAATACAAGAACAAGGAAACGGTGCTACTCAACCACATCCAAGCGCACCCCATTAAGAAACAAATCTGGGTCAGGGTGAAGCCGTGGATGGCGGCAGAAGTGCACCACCTTAGTCTTGGCCAAAGAAAACCGAAACCTGTGCGCTTCGGCATAGCGAGAGACGCGGTTCAATGCCTGTTGGAGTCGACGCTCCAGAGTTGGCATCTGGGCCGTGCCAAAAGAGATCGAAAGGTCGTCCACGTAGAGCGTAGCGAGAACATCTGGCGGCATCACCGAGCTGATGCCGTTGATGCTCAGGGCAAAGAGTGTGACACTGAGGACACTTCACTGCGGGACACCCTCTTCCTGATCCTTTAGGCCAGAGAGGGCTCTTCCCACCCGTACGTTGTATCGACGATCTCGCAAAAGTACAGATATAAACATTAGGAGGTTCCTCCTCACCCCCATTGTGTGGAGAGTCTCTATGATACCGTTTCGCCATGCGGTATCATAGGCCTTCTACAGATCGAAAAAGACCGTGGTGTAGTGCTGTCTACGAAGTAAAGCCTCGCAGACGCCATTTTTCAGTCGGAGCAGAGCATCCGACGTGGAGTAGAACTTGCGAAAGCCGCACTGTGCGGAAGATAGATGGCCTCCGCTGTCCAGGAAAAAGGCTAATCTAACATTTACCAATTTCTCCATCAACTGGCATCAACTGGGCGGAAACCGGTCGGAGTAGAGTGATCTCTCCCCGGTTTGCGAAAGGCGAGCAAGGTAGCGATTCGCCAAGAGTCTGGGAGAAGACCTTCCACCCAGATCCTGTTAAACAAATCTAACAGAAAGGCCATGCCTCGCTCACCCAGGTGTGGAAGCATGGCGTATGGGACTCCGGACCTTGGGCGGTGTCCGCGCACGAAGCGAGAGCGGAACGCAACTCACTCACAGTAAACTTGTCGTTGAAGGGTTCTCCGCCTCTGGAGGTAAAGTCCAGCTGGCGGCCTTCCGCGACATCACGACTTGCATTGAATACTAGCGGAGCAGCATTACGGCTAGAGAATGCGGAAAAAGCGGTCGCTAAGGATTCCGCCACGGATGCGGGGTCCGAGATTCTCCTGGAGAACGGGAGGGGGGTCCTGCGAGAACTTGCCCCGAATCCTTTTGACTCGCTTCCACACCTCCGCTAAAGGGTTCTTTCCGTTAAGTGAAGACACGTATGCCCGCCAAGAAGAGCGGTGGGCGTGCTTCGAAATATACCAGAACCTAGCCTTAGCCCGACGAAATTCAGTGACAGTGAAATCGTTCGGGCGGCGCTTATAGCACATGTAGGCATAACGCTTCTGCTTGAGGGCCTCTCACACTCGGCCGACCACCATGGGAGTGGTCGGCGTGCAAAACGGCCAGACGTCCTAGGAATAGTAGTCAGGCCCATGGCGATGAGGTTGCCGGAGAAGAACTCAACGGCCTCATCTATCGACATAAACTCCTCGACTGAAATAGAGAATTCAGTCATTTCCTGAAATGCAGGCCTCCTCGCCCGCGCCAAGCACCACCGAGGTGGGCTCTCAGGTGGCAGTTGCCCTGAAAATGATATTTAAATGGGAAAGTGGTCACTACCATGGAGGTCATCGACCACCCCCCAATCAAAATCGAGCTGTGCATACGAGGAGCACAAAGATAGGTCAAGTCAAAAAAATTAAGCGGTTCTCGGACAGTGATGCGTAAACTCATCCACGTTTAGGACACCCATCTCAAGCTCTTCGATTAGATCGGCAAGAACTTTTCCCCTGGGATTTATGGAGTAATCTACCCAGACAGGATGCCTGCCGTTCAGATCTCCAAGCAAGAGATAGGGCCTCGGCAACCGTGCCACGACGCGGCGGAAGTCTAACGCGTCGAAGTCAGCTGACGGTGGAATGTACGCAAAAATCAGATTATACCTCCTATCCAGGTGCAGCTGCATAGCCACTGCCTGAAAGGAGGTATCTAAAGAGAAAGGAAGAACGGAAACATCATGCCGGGTGTAAACCGCGCATCCCCAGCCCGGCCATTCCGCGGTGGTGGGGTCGCAAGACCCTTATACACCGGGAGGGTGGGCAGAGAGCACGCACCTAGCATGTTCTCCTGCAAAAAGATAGCTTACGGGGAACGGGACGAGACGAGCCCCCGCAGCTTGTTCCAGTTGGCCCGGAGTCCACGGCAATTCCATTGAAGCAATATGCCCTCTAGGCCTAGCTAGGAGGAGACGCAGTGGCCCTCCTCGAACTAAAGAACCTCACGGGAATAGCTGTACGCTTCCCGGGGGCAGAACCCCGGGCGCTGTTAGCCAGACAAAGCGCTGAAGGCACTGTCACCTTCGAGGACTTATTGTGGGAGGTTAGGCTCACCATGCGAGTCTTTTCCTCCCTCCTCCTCGAAACCTTGGAGAGGGCTGTGGCTTCGGAGGCGGGGGGCCCTCTTTTCGAGGAACCACCGTCTCTGAGCCACTCACTCCACCTCGGGGCGTGGGCGAAGGAGCAAAAGCTCCTTTGTTGCTGTCCTCCTTTCAGGGAACAGCTTTAGGAACCCCGGAAGATGGCCTAGTGACCATCTTCAGGGGTGTTGCCTCCTGTGAGTCTAACGACTCGGTGGAGGCGCGTGGCCGTTTTGCCTTACGGGAAACGGTCACGCTGGGAGAAGAGGGGGGAGCCCTGGTTTTAGCCGGGGCTGGATAAGAACTCTTTTTGCCGCCAGCTTTACCATGGGAGCGCCCGGGTTGGGTAGAGCCCCCAGGAGGGCTCCAAATGGGCGCGGAAACAACCGTGCTCGTTGGCACGGATGGGTCAGGAGCAGAGGGTGCCTTTCTAGCTATTGAGGCATATGACGTCCCAAGCAGAGCAGGGCGTGCCAGGACCAAGTCCTTATCCTCGCGGAATGAAAGTCGATCCTGGGCCTGAACGGCCACGATTTCTTTCTCTAGGAGATATGCACCACATTGCTTCGAAGGAGCAGGGTGTGGCTCTCAGCAATTTACACACTTGGCCACACACGATTTGGACTTATCGTGTGCGACCTTGGAGCAATTTACACAGACTTCGGGTGACCCTGACTTTGCACGTCTACATGAGCGATTCGTATGGCCGAAGCGGTGACAGTAATAGCACCGCCGCGGCAGTGGCACGAATGCCTTCACGTGGTAGCGGTACCAACCGGCACGCAACGACTCAGGGAGCTTGTCACAGTTGAACGTGACAAAGAGTGTAGGGGTGGGTCTCGAGGCCCCTCCCTGTTTTCTCATCACACGTTCCCCCTAGACCGCCCCATGGTCGGCAAGCTCTAGGGTGATGTACTCAATGGAGTAGTCAACGAGTTTCCTCACATAAACTACTCCTTTCACAAAGTTCATGGTAGAGTGCGGCGTCACACTCACCGGAGTGCCATGAAGTGTCCAAAGAGCACTTATCTTGGTCGCCTCGGCGGGATTCACCGCATTGGCCAGAAGGCTCCCGTCCGTGAAACGGGTCACCTTCGGCTCTCTACCAATTGCACTAGCTAATACTCCCCTCTGATGGATCATGTTGCCCTTGGCCAACATGGCGCCATCAGTGGAGCGAATAAAGAGGAAGCATTTGAAGCCAGCTGGCTCAAAAACGCCAGGTAACCTCTGAATGAGGCTCCGCCCTGTGCACTTTTGGTCTTAGTCTAGGGCTCCGCATCCGGAGGGGGGGGGGTAGAGGGGCCGGATGTGCCGATCTTGGCTTGGTCGCTTGCCAGAGTGGCAGCAGACACATCCGTCTCCGCATCCCCCGCGGATGGAGAGGAGCCTCAAGTCTTCTTTGTCTTTTTGGTCTTGGTCTTTTTCTTTTTTGGAGAGGAGGGAGGGGAATGAACCCGCTTCTCATCCCTGCCGGTAGAAGCCCCTAGGCCAGATGTACCGGCCTCAGCCAGGTCCTTCTCTGAAGGTAAAAGGTCCTGATAGTCGCAGGGGCATCATGCGGAGGAGATCTCTCCCCTCCTTGTACTGCCTCAGAATCCCCAGCCGTTTGAGGAGGACCTTGCATAGGGGCGGATTCGGGTTCGGTGCTTGGCGCCGAGCCCGGATTTTCCCCCATGGAAGGCCCTACCGTCTGAGGCTGGTTTTCCTTAAGGACCATGTCTATCACAGGAGGGGCCTCCAGTTGGCCATCCCCTCCCAGGACATCGCAGGTCCCCTTGGCAGCGTCATGAGTCTTTTTGTGGAGGCACAGGCCTTGACCCCGGCAAGGTTTAATATTCTTGCCAGCAGGTCTTTTGAGGGAAGCAACCGAAGGGGCTTGGCTTCCCTCTTTCCCCTAAGGGGGTTTGCCATACCAAGCCGCTTCGATTGGGAGCGGCTGGCTAAGGGCTGCCTGCTTGCTTTCTTGGCAGTCCCATTGGAAAGAAAAGAGGGGACTGCCGCTGGAAAATGCGAGGTGCCCGAAAGCATCTTCAGAGAAGGGGGTGAGGGGGAGTCCCCTGCACCCGTAGACGAAGGAGAGGAATAAGCCTCCTCTCCGGTTAGAGAAATATGGAGGGTCCCCTGCGCAAGCACAGGGGATGCGGACCTAGATTTTTCTGCTGGAGCTGCCCGAGGGCGGCTCCGTCGCTGTTTCAGGGAAAGTTGGGGGTTGGGCTATTTTTTTGATCTTCATCATTGGGCATGGTGACCCTCTTTTTTACACGGGACGCAATAGCTCATCACCTTTTGCAGTTGCCTGCACTGCAAGAGGTGCTTACAGGCCTGGCAGAGCCAGGCGCCGCCATTTGGCCCCCCCCCTCCCGCCTGTTGACCTGGCCGTCCATCGGCATGGCGGCTCCACCTTAGACACGGAGTAAAAAAGATAGATTGTGAAGACGAGAGGAAAAGGGATGTGAGGAAGGTATGGGTGGGGATGAAGCAAGGTGTTAAAAACCAACTACCCTAGACCGGAGCTCAGGGATTAGAGAACATTGCCCCCCCCCTCATCCCCTCAGCCCCGATCCAGGACGGTTGGCCGAGAAGAAGGTCAGCATCTACCCTGTGAAATTAGAGGCTGACCAGAGAAAGTTGTGGAAGAGGTTGTATGAAAAGAGAGGAAACAAGTGTTTTGAAGGAAGGAAGAGAGGCTAAGCTGGGGCGGGAAGGGGTGCTGACTCCTGTCAGCACGGCGGCCAGGATGGCAAATCGCCGTGCCCCTTACGGGGAGAAGAAGAAGAAGATGATGAAGATGAAGATGAAGATGAAGAAGAAAAGGGTGTTCAGGGTGTTAAAATAAAGTCTATAAAGGGGATTCAAAAAGGCGGTTAAGATTAGCAAATAAGGCCGTAGGCCACCACCCCCCCGCAGGGGTGCCTGTGTAACCAAGCTCTTTCTGTTAAGGAAGAGAACAGCTATTGCTAAGATTAAAATTTAAAATCTAAAAAAAAAAAAAAAGCAGCCATGGTTAAATTTTTCTAAATTTTCTGAACTTCGCCAATTATAATAATTTTAAAAAAGGAACTCTAAACTAAATTTCGCCCCTTTCAAATTCTCACGTTGCTAAAATATAGTTATAGAAGAAGAAGATATATAAAATAAATTTGCTGAACTTCACCATTTATAAATCTTTGTGTTTTAAGAAAATCACAAAATTTCGATACTTATATTTATTTCTGAACTTCACCATTTTGTTTTTTGATAAAAGAATTATTAGAAATATCTTTGATAAAAAAAACATAAGTCATAGCCAAACTAAGATGAAATTATTATTCAAATGCTAAAAAAAAAAATTCCCCTTCTTAAATTACGCAAAAAGTGTTATGACAAAATTACTTTTGAGTGATCGGATGAATTTTAATCGATAGGATTTATTCGTACTACCCACTTTTGGTAAGATTATTTAGCTTAAATCTTTTCGTAGTGAGAAATAAGGAAGTTTTAGAGATGTTGAGATGAAAAACAATTATAAAGGAAGTATGATTTTAGGAATTAAATTTATAGTGCATAAGAGAAAAGGTAGAAGAGATATGGCACTCTGTATGTAAAAGTGTCTTAATAGAAGAAAGCTTGAAATTTATATCTGTACTACAGAAAAAGTTTAAACCAAGGCCTAAAAACGTTAGATTTCTGTAGACGTATGTAAGTGGTTATGACACCATTTTGTTTAGAAATTAGCAATCCTAAAAGGACTAGAGTTTCATAATGTTCTCGCTGCATCGTGTTATTTTTGGATACACAGAATTAAAAACCTACAAAATATCTCAGCCTGAGTTTCATAATGGGAAACGGAAATTGAATCATCAATGATACACCTAAGAAAGATAAATCGTCAGTCGGGAGGAGATCGATTAAAGAGAATATTCAGGATAGGTTATGAAAAAAATCCGATAAGGTACCAACGGGCGAACACATACCGACGCCATTAGCTTTTATATAAAGTTTACTATCAAATTTTCAGAGGGTTTCATTAAATACTAACCTTAGAAGTTGTTTAAAAATAGCTTTTGAGAATCTTTGAAAAGGCTGGGAATAGTGGAAAAGTTTGGTGAGAATAATTTTAATAGTTTGTGATAAGGTACATTCATTTTATACCAAAGATTACCAAAATTTGTTCGAAGATAAATTACTGTGTAGAAGTTCTTTTTGGAAATCCTAAGAGTTAGAAATTGAAACTTAATTCTTGAAAAATGGTGATATAAGATTTACGACATATTTGGCTAATTGATATGGGGGACGAGAATACGAGGCTAAGATTGGTCTCAGAGCAAGGTTTGTTTTATGTATGATGGGCAGATAATGGAGTTGGCAGGACAAGAAGCAGAGGAAAATCGTTTGTTATATGTATCTTTATTAATAATTCGCAATGACTTAAGTTTTAATAGAAATCTGTTAGCTCCGTTACTCGCTACCCAAAGTTTTAGACTATATTATTTTATTTTGAATGAATCTCGTCGACTAACTTCATCCGGTTACCCATAAATCATGAGCGTCAGACTAATCTTCATGTAAATTTCATCAATACGAGAACCAATGGCAGCATGTTTCCAATCAAAGATCTAACTTCTCTAGGTTTGCGCCGTAGTGCTGTCAATATATATATAAATGCACAAGATATCTCCTTGGGCAATACATCTGCAGCAGTGTGCGCACCCGTGAGGCAATGGTTTACTGCACACGGAGAATCCTTCACAAAAGGATCATTCTGCCATTAGAGAAGCCATTCTTTAATATGTAATAGCAAAGTAACTTCGGAGATTTTTACATATGCGTCGTTTATCCGAATCTCTATATAAAATCTGTAAGTCCCTGTCTCAACTCCCTTATTAATCTCATAACCTCTACCAAATAAATAAACCATAATACCCTATAACATATTCGCTTGCTTATTATACGCCCCGATTTACTTCTGTACAGGTTAGTTAGTGTTTCGATTACTGTGTTTTGAATCATTGATTCATCCGTGTCTGTGTTTTAGTATATCTTCCCTCATCTGCCTTGATTTTAATATTGTCACTTAATATGACTGTTTATTATGGAATTTTAAAGTAAGTTCCCTTTAAAACTTATAATTGTGTAGGTTATCTGTTGATTGTCACCCCCCAAAATGCACTAATATTTCATGGCTCTATCTTACAGACTTCGAGTGGCCTATTTGTTTATACGCTTCTGTTTTCATTCGGTCGGGAGATATAAGGAAAATATTCAGACTAATAAAGAGATTTATTCTATCTAATACATTTCAATTATACCTTATGTATTTTGAAAATAGGCTTCTTATAATTTGTGTATAGTAAGAATTTTATCATCAGTTTCCTAACCTGAAATAGATCAGGCTCAATAGATAGTCTGCAGCATGTACATATATAATTAAATTGAATTTGTATTAGTAACTGAGACTGTAATTACAGTAACAGATCTACATTTTGAGAAAAAGGTGCTTTTTTGAGGATTTAGAATTTAATTATTTGTCTTTTTTTTGCCATAAACTGTTTATAACTACAATAATTTGAAATTTTCGAATGGTGGCAGCTGTTATAATCTTCGACCTTTCGAATTAACAACCCCTCCTTTCCTTAATATAAAATTCACTTCTTTCAAGAAGTTATCTCTATTTAAGTGTCGAATTTTGCCCAGTAGAACGAGATATTTGGTGTGTTTTGATCTTTCCGTTTGTTTATTTTTATTTTACTCCATCTATGATCTTTCAAGAAAAAGCAAAATTACTTTTTCTCATACTATGTGCTTTCTTTAGTGTGCAATCTTGTATACGACTACGTGAACGTCTGTGTATAATATACCTGAAGTCCCTCCTCAATATCATCTTATAGAAGAAAGAATAAATGAGGCTGAAAGACTTTTAATGTTGCAATTATCGAAAAGAATTCGAGCCCTGTACGATTCAGCAAAAAAGACTTCTCCCTCTGAATTCCCCAATGTTCCTGTCCTACTTACTTCGCCCCCTCTCTCTCCCCCTAATGAACACCACGTGTGTCGACGCAAGCGCGCGAAGCTCCTCTGGAGACGGTGTCTGAAAATGAGAAGAGATTGTAATCAGCAAATCACACGTCAATTTTGGCCGCTGAGTCTAATCAAGAAGAAACGGTTTAATTTCTGGGTTCAAAGAGAAACAGTGGCCCTCATCATCTTCGTCTTGTTAGATTTCGTAACTTCCTAATGGGCAAGTGTGGGAGAAAGGGTTGTTATGTGTTGTATAATTACCAGGGTCTAGGTCTTAGTATAGAGAGACTGACGTCCTTAGAGGGTAAACATATATAACCTGACTCTGACAATCGCGAATGGGAGAAAATGTAGACACGACGGCGCATTGGAGATATTATTATAGGGCTTCGGTAATAAAAAAAAAATAAAGAACCGTTCTACTCCCCATAATGTAGATAGAATAGGAAAAATCCGCTTCTCAGTAATTTCCACTCATTGACTTCGTTTTCATTACCTGAATTCAATTCCAAGCACAGCGGTCCAGAAAAGATTGACACAATTGGGCCATTGCCAGAAAAAATGAGTGTAATCAAGGGGACCTGAGCTATATAGGTGAAGGATAAAATAGAGAAGAGACAAAACAAAACGGAAAATACAAATTAAAAATGGTGGATTACCATGATATATCATCCATGTTGAATCTTTCATTACTAAGATATAGTAACAAGGAGTAACAAGGAAAATGAGTACCCTGGAAGATCTTACGGTCCATTCAATGAGGGTAACTTTGAACTAGCTCTCGAGCGGGCACATCCCCGCTAAATTCAAACAAAAGACCTCTATGGAATTATATACTTGAAAGAGCGGTACTTAATTCCGGGTCTATTGCTCCTGGTAGACTCCAACTGGATTGATAATACCTAGGATATATTTCTTCTTAGATATTTCCATTTTACCTTTTTATCACTCATATATTTCAAAGCCAATTCCTCTCTATTTCTGTTTGGTAGGTGCAGATTTCGCTGGCTAGTCGCCAATCAGCTTTCATCCATTCATTCCGAGTTGGGACCGGGAGAAGGGGTGACATCTGCATTCTATCAACACTTTTCTATTCCCACAGCCCGCCTCTTTATTTTTTTATTTATCTTTTTACGAGGTTGGCTAGGCTAACCTTGCTGCGGCTTACATCTGAAGGATTGTGTGCCCTACAGCGCCAAACATCCGCGGCTTGCCCTCGCGCCCCAATTCCTGTAGGAGTATTTGCCGCTCTATGTCTTCCGCACATTTTTACTTTCTCTGCTTTCGCCATTTTCTTTGCAGTAATTTCCTTACAAAACCTATGCGTGACACGTCTTCTTTGCCATTGCTATTATAATGCCTAGGGGAGGAAATTGAGCGAATCTTCACTCGCCGAAACAGAATCAGTCCTCCTTACCTGAATGCAGAAGAAAGTGAAAACTACTAAACCAAACGAATTAACCGATCAACCTCTGACTTTACCCATATGGAAATAGGATTTACTAATATTTTCATGGATTAGACCTATTGAGAAACTCATGTAACGCATTAACGGGTCTTTAGGAGGAGTCAACATAGGTTTTCTTTCGTTCAATTCTAAATATGTTTCCGCTTTATTCTACCAACACCGTTCGGAAGGAATCGGAAAATGTGTTTATTTTATCAAATAATTCGACTAATATCCCGAATATGAATAATTCTCTGTTTAGGTATCGCACAATACCCAGGGAAATGAAATTACAGCGCATATGGAAGGGACTTCTCAAACTATAAGATATTTTATCTGCTATTGCCTGACAAAACATCTTAATAAAATAATCACAGTTTTACAATCTAGTTAATATTAAATAATTTTCTCTTTAACATTAAAATTATCTATCATTTTCTTCTTAACTATGACAGCATCAAAGATATGCGATGTTGCTTCTACGACCCTACTTGTTTTGGCAAAGTTATGTTTAATGAATAAAAATTTACTTACATAAAATCTAATGCAGGTTTTCTCCCAGAGATCTGCGATAAAACTCAAGAGGTTTTACTATAGATAGCCGAGTCTATTACGTAAAATATTAGTTTGCCGAAACTAAGAAATAAAGATTTGCATATATTTCAAATCGAATATCTGCTGATATTTCTAAAAGCTTATAGATAAATCTTCTGTAATTTTTGGAAGGTGTCGCCAATCTTTCTAATGGGAATTTTCTCGAAGTTCAGATCGCGCATATAAATACAAGGATGTTGAAAGGATAATAAGCCAATTGGTTGAAAGAAGATAATCGGACTGTTGATGAATTAACAAATCTTACCAATAAATGCGATATTTTTGTTTATGGGAAATTTGAGAAACCTTTTCCCAATCCAAAGAATTACCGGTGACAGGCAAAGAAATAGAGATATTTAATACATTGTCCTCATACATTTGGCCGATCTAAAAGGAAACCAATGTAATAAAGCTTTTGAACATGGGTGAGAGTCTAACACTTTAATAGATAAAAGAAAAATGTGGGTGAATAAAGGACTTTTTAGGAATTTAATAATGGCCCTGTCAGAGTATCGGATTCATCTTCGCAAAAGGGGTACGATAACAAATCATCCCGTCCTACCTACACAAATGCTCAATAGATCCGTCGCTTTCGAATAAAACGCAATTTTCAAGGCCATCGGAAATGGGGGAGATTATAATCGTTCAGAGCCTTTGATAAATGACAACACGTATATGACGCCCATTTCTTGCTTTCCAAGCACCGGCTCTCTCAACGCCATTTTCCATAACGACTCGTAACGTATAAGTTCCAAAGGGTTAATTTATTGACGTATGTTGTTGTAGAGTTGTTGTTTGTATGTCCTGAGAATTAACAGCTCTGCATTCCCTCTCTCCTTTTCCTTGATGTCTGACACTTGGACCTCCTTGGCTCTGCCCTTACCTATTGTACCTGTCAGACTAATATTAACTTCCTGGAAAGAGTGGAGAATAGGAAGTGTTGTAAAAAAGTTGTCAACATATCCCTGCTATCCTTAGGTACTGTTGCGTTGGCCAATGCATGGACAACATTTTTAAACACATGCATTTCTTCCTCAAACCTAGTCTTTTCTTTCATACAAGCGGGGATTTATTAACAGTCCTTCATGTGAATGAATTGTTTAAATCCATGTCGCCTATAATATGGTTCCATGGCTTCATCAATAGTCCATACCATAGGAAGTGGTTGAGTGATATCCATGAAGAGCTGTTGAAATGTTCAAAAAGAGTGCTAATCTTAAAGATCTTATCATCCGAAGGCTTCTTTGAGTCGTTCACAAAGTGCAAGCTTCGCATGATCTCACCCAATAGGTTTAGTCTTCTTTCATATTTAGTTACAGCAAGATTTCGGTGTCCGCCTCCTTCGCGTAATAAAACCATCGGTTTGGAACTGAGTTATATCCTTAGAAAAGAAAGATTCCATGTACGTGATGCAGTTCTCTTTAGCGAACACATAAATCTTTCCCAAATTTAACTTGATGATAACGGTTTATCTCTGTCTTGATCACCTCAATCGATTTTTTGTCCCCAAATTATCTGAATATGTCTACAGGTGTCAATCCTTTATTTGCCTTTTTTCTACAATAGATGATTTATTTATTTTATGCAAGCCTATGGCATCACCCTCATAACAAATTTGAAATTAACATTTCTTCCACTCATAAGTAGACTTCGAGCATTTTTGCGTCTTTCTTCTCGGTGGGCCAAGTTCTGCCACAGGATCATCACACACAAACTCTTCTTGCCCAGTGCGACTGTTTCGGTTTGTCATATGTATATGGGGGTGGGGTTTAAGAAGTCTTGATCCCAACAAACGGACATTTTCTTACTCCCCGACAGCTATCAGATTTTTCCCCATCTTCTGGACGCTCCAAAGCAATTTCGATAACTGTGCTATTTTTTTGTTAGGTAATGAAAAAGGTAGTTCACTACCTCTTAAACATCTCTTAGGCATCTGAAAGAGAAAACAATTGTTCATAAGAAGGAAAGCGAGAAAAGGGTTAAGGTGTTATATCCGAAAATACATTGTAATATTGAGAAGAAAAAATAACGTAAATTCTCTGTTAAACTTAAAAAGAATTAGTGTTTCTAAAAGGTAAAATTTCCGCCCATTTAAATTGATTTTATGGGTTGAAATAGCTGCATCTTTGTTCCACTTTCTTAACAGAAAATGAAATATAAATAAATATAAAATCTAAATGCTATATGAGAGGAAATGAAGACCAATTACTGTTGGATTTACCATACATAGAACTGTCAAGCGATTATTTTAACCTAACTATATAAACACATCATATAATAACAAAGTATAACAAGTACCTTTAATAAATACAATGATTGGAAATTGGAATAATCAGAATTGAAATAAGTGGAATCCAAAACATCAATCCCTCTTCCTCCTCTTTGGTTTCCTTAGGTGAATGCTTTACCTGACGTCCGTTGACAATAGATACCCTTGGCCAACCATCCAACACACCATGAATGAGTCAAGTTAAGATTATTCAAAATAATCAATTTACTAACATTCGTATACTTATGGAAGCATTCTATATAAATAAACTCGACACTTTAAATGCATAAAAAATAGCAACTTTCAGTTTGAACAATAAAATTTTAGGAACCTTCGAAAATTCTAGGACTAATGATGAAATCTCACTGCACTTCCTTATTTACGTTTGTTTCTGTATTATCGTTAATTTATCGCATCTTCTAAGATTCGGATTATATTAGGTGTTATTGGGGGAAAATTGTTGTCGGTATTCACTCCCTTTAGTTTACTTCCCATTTCGTCATCACGTGTATGTTTGGCTGCTGCGATATTTCTAACGTTCTATAGTCACACAATTTACTACCTACCTCTCTGGTCACTCTACTTCCATCTTACGAGGAAGGTAGGGAATCTTAGGAATAAAAGAATGGAGATAAAACGCGTAAAATAAGTTACTATATACAAAGAAACTAGTAAACCTGTCCTAATCATATTGTAAACAACAAGACGTTGCAATATTTTATACCTGTGTTTACACATAGGTCGCTTTTGAAGACTACTGTGACCTGTATTCGCAAATATGCCTCCTCTGCCCGTTCAATCGCGAGGCTATAATCCCGCGGACGATTGCATTTGGAAAACTGTTAAATCAATGGGGTAACAAGCAAATCCCTCGCCAAAAATTGGTACTCTAAAAAAAATTTAAGTTGGTTTATCAAATTGGGGAACTATTTCTGAATTCACTAAATATTAGAACATTGCCCCAAATTAAAGATAAATCCAGCGAATTGCCAAGATTCTATGTTTTCTTTACTATGAAACCGAAGACGCTTCGGGAAAGGCGAAAGCTCACGACCAAATTAATATATATGACATCAAATAAGAATACTTAGATTTACCTCAAATAATTTTCCATTTTACCCCATCAATTTATATATAAGACCGTAAATATGCGTTTAAAGCTGGTATCTATTTATATTACTCAAATGTCACGTTTTTATTTCGAAATTCCATAAAATAATTTTTTTTTTTTTACCAAATTAGATTCTAAAATTTCAAAAGGATAGGAAAGAAGAAAAAATGCCATAGACAATACCAGATAATCCTTATGATACAGATATTCAATAAATCTATCGTTACCCTTAATGACTGTTACAATTTAGAGTCTGAAGCGTTGATATGCCTGAATCAGATAATTCTTATCAATTTCAGACATAGTCTTTGTTATATCGGACCTGAGAGATTGAATGGTGTTATGGATGTGTTGATTGAGCTTTCTCAATTACAACCCATACGTAATGGTCAAATGGATTTAGGTCTGATAAACAAGAATGTCATGGCTATGGGTGATCATGGTTGTGGAAATTAGCACGCATCCAAGCTTGCGTTGTTATAGCCCTAAGAGAAGGAGTAGTTTCCTGTTAAAAGTTGTAAGGTCTTTTGTTGGGTACTCGGTCTATCCAGAATCTCAAATCCTTTTACAAAACCTCGATTTAGGCAATTACATTGACAGTTAAACCCTGTGAAATAAAGCAAGGAGGCAGATGAAATCTCTCTCACTGATAACGACTCCCAGAACCATCTCAGTTTCTTGAAAATTCGTATGCATTTTAGTTGCAACCTCGCTTGATGCATAAACATCTATAATTCTTTTAGGTTTACGAAGGGCGGTCAATATGTTTTGCGAATCGGCAGGGCACAACAGAGGGTGTTAAGAAAAGTTATGACAAATCAGGACCTGCAGCCACACGCTCCTGCTTCGTCTATTTAAGAAGCAGTAGCTGATTGCAGATCGTCAGTCACAAATTTGTCAACAATGGAGAAGGTTGAGCACCACGCGGTGATCAAATTTTTGACCAAGGAAGGCAAAAATGCAAAAGAGATCCATGAACGCATGGTTGCAGTATACACCGACACCGCCCCTTCCTATGCAGCCATTGCTCGCTGGAATAGGTAGTTCCGCCATGGTCGTGAGTCCCTTCAAGATGACCCCCGTCCAGGTCGCCTGTCAGACGTGACCAACGAGGACAATGTGGCCCGTGTGGAGAGGATGATCCTCGAAAATCGACGGCTGATGGTCGAAGAAATCAAGCTAGAACTTAGAATATCACATGGAAGTGTTATGAACATTATCCACGACAATTTGGCCATGACCAAATTGTCGTGGGTCCCTAGAAACCTCACGCTCCATGATCGACTTCAACGTCGTCAAAGTCCACAAGGCCAGAGTTGCACCACCTACCCTGCGCGAGTGAATATTCAAGGAGCTCAACCATCCCCCCTACAGTCCAGATCTGGTCCCTAGCGACTACTTTTTATTCCGCCATCTCAAGGCTGCACTGCGTGGACGCCGTTTAGGGACGATGAATATGTCCAGCTCGCCGTCCAGGAGTGGATTGAACAGCAAGCGGGAGATTTCTGGTTGTCGGGAATTCGAATCCTCATGGACAAGTGGCGCAAGTGCATTGAAGTCGAGGGTAGTTATATTAAAAATAATAAAACACTTTTCCTCATATCTTGTTTCCTTACATCCGAATTGCAAAACTTATTGACCTCCCCTCGTACCTTTTGGTCCCTGAAAGTTCTTCTCGGATGATAAAAACTAAAGCATTCCAGCTTTTTGAAGTTCTAACAAGGAGAGGAAGCACTTTGTATGGATCAATCAATTCTCTTTCGTCTTACCCCATATGAACTAACCTCTGCATCACACACGACTTGTAAAGCATATCTTTATCCATTAATCTTCTGATGTTTGCATTCTGAAATCTTGAAGTCCTTTGCAAATTATTTAATCAACTATTCGGGCGTTTTGTTTTGTTTTTCCTGTAGTTTCTAAACAATTTTTTTCCTTGGTGGTATTAGACCTTGGTCAATGCGTATGTTGTTTGCTTTTTTCGATTAAGACACCACCATATTACATACAAGCCGAGAGATTTGTCAGAAATTGAAGGAAAAAATTCATGAAAATTAAATAATAATATCGTAAATTAAAATTGCAAAATGGAATTGATCATTTCCCTTTAAAATGATACGCTAAAACTCAGCTGAATACAAATGAAGTTAATCGAAGTTAGACTGAGTAGACCTTCTTGTTTACTGCTGTATCCAGAATCCAACCGAGTTTCAAGATAGGAAAATTATAGATTCTCCAAATAGCGACGCATAACACCGATTCAAATTAATGTTAAAACATTGCAAAATCAGACCATATAAACTATGAAATATTAAAAAACTACAACGCTTTTATTTAATAATAAAATCTGAATCTAGATAAAAGAGAAAGTATATAACGAAGAAAGCAAAATATAATTAAGTCAAATCCAAAGATAGCTCATATTTATCATTAAAATTTACAGAGGAAATGTTTATGAACCTATCGCTTCAAGTTTTAATTGTCTTGTTATTTTGGAAGTAAACATCGCGTAAACAAAGTTCTCAGGTACTGTACTCCACCTGGTCTGTTTGGAGGGATCAAGGAGAGAATAAATAGAAAGAACAAGAGATATTACAAAGAAACGAATAACAAGGGTTGGCGTAACCAAAGTTGCTCGAGTACAATTAATAAAATCGGAGAGTGTGGTCTAGCACCCAAATGTACAACTTGTGCATTCGAAAGTGGGAACTAGGACCCATTTGCAGAGGTACTTGCGACTACACTCCCTCATCATCGTGGGGAGTCGATAAAAATACAATCTCCATCTTCGTCCCTCGATTATTATCTTATTACTCACATGTTCCAACTTTCCGTTCTTCTTTAGACTGCCCACCTCCCATCCCCTGAGTGCGACGCTAAACTTACAAAGGGATGACTTTTGCAATCTTATGAAATATAATAAATGATTAATGCAAAAATGCAAGTTTCAAGCCTCCTAATTACACAGCCCTGCATTTAAATAAAACGTTTTGGCTATCGAGGTTTTTTCAACTGATTCTTAGGTATTTTAATCCACTAAATCCAAATCTGGCATTGATTTATTTCAATTAGGTCGAGTTTTTTTGTAACAAACATTTTGTAAATATCAATATATCTTATAAGTATTTTTTAAAGGTAAAATTTTATAAAACTGTGAAATAGAGCACTTTTAGTGATACCATTGTTATAATTTGTGATAATTTACAATAAAAATGAGAAAAATAAAAAGAAGCATTATTTAGGAAAAAAAGATGATTTTAGAAATTTTCTTTTGTGTTATTCTACTGGTGAATCCCTTTCTAAACACCAACAATAGTCTGTTAGCATATTAATGTCCCATCTTCCCTGGTATCTTTCCTCTATGCACTTAATATCCTGATGGAACCTTTCCCCTTGTTCTTCACTGTAATCTCCACAATTTGCGGGGAAGTAGTATAGACGCAATCTTAAAATGGGGAGTTTTACAGACATTCTCACTCCTAAGAGTTGAAAGTTTTGTATTAAAGCTTCCACACTAGTTTCATACTCTGGTCTTCTATGATTCCAGAGAGATGAAAAGAAAGTGATATGAAAAATGTTCTGCAGTTTTTCCTGCCTCACTCATGACTTCTGTGAACCTAAAGTCTTTCCTTTCCATCATAATTTGAGGAAAACTAAAAATACCAGCAGATAATTTTGCATCACTAACTTTTGAAATTGGCTTTTTTTTCTTTAATGGTTTTACCAAACTTCTCATTAAGCCCATTTTTATATGGGAGGCGGAAGTTTAATTCTATTAGGCTTGACTATTGGTTTATGATATATCAGATTATGAGAACCAGTGCTCTTCGTCGGCTCTACTATCCCATAAACAGAGGAAGAAGGGACATTTTGTGTAGCTACCATGCATTCTTAGTATTTAATACACAACCTGAAATTTAAAACTATCCTTAAATCAGAAGAAAGGTAACAAACATAATGTAAATGTAAAATTTTTATATAAAAGAGAGGCCATTTTATGTCTTTTAAACGCAACTTATTTGAAAATAAGATTGATTTGAATAAGGTGAGTGTTCTTAGATATAGTAACTATAATATTCTACTGAAAAATCATTTATTTTAAATAAATGGCATATATGTTGATTTTTTACCTTTCGAGCTCAACAAATCTTCCATTCATGAATATTCAACTTCGGAACATCCAGTAAAGGCTTCATAGTTTTATAATTCTCAATAAATTGAACAGAGTGTGTAAATGCTACTTTATGTAAAAGTACAGCCTTCATCCTTCTGTTTGATAAGTCTATAAAAATTCTCCATTTATCCTGGTTAAAGGAGAAGCCTAAAGATTCAATTAATCTATTACATTTTTGCAATATATCAGCATAGTTCCAGATGAGAGCTAGTAAATTGATTCAAAAGCTAGTAAATTATTTTCAAGTCCTGACGCAAGTAATGAGCTGACTCTTTTGATAGACCCAAGTATTACAGTTTGTACATTACTCTGCAATAATAAGGTTGAGGAAAAAACAATTAATAGCAACCATATGAATGGCAATTAAGAATCTAATTATGATACCCTATGCTAAAGAGCTAAATACTGCTTTGTTTCTCACAGAGAGATGCGCTCTATATATAGAAATATATTCGTTACGTCATACTACATCCAGAAAGTTCTAGAATTACCAAATATGATGCAATAAGATGATCTAATGCATCATGATTGCTCCATGCTATAGAAATAACATCAAATCATAGTCAAAATTTGCAATTATATGACAGGAGCTATGATATTTCCCTAATTCTAATGAATATGTTTCGGAAAATAGCCCCCAAACAAGTAAAAGTTCTAGTTTTCTATAGAAAAAGGCCATACCAAATAGTTTTGGCTGATTAAAAAGAACCAATGACAGATTTGACTTCAGCGCATTAAAATACATAAGAATCGGTTGAGAAATAACCTCGACACCAAATATGCCGCAGACTTGTAGTATAAATAATAAGGCATTAATTGAACCAAAATAGGAAATTGTCTTTAGCATGTCTCCTGCCTTTATTACAAGCTTCCACTCTGAGTGTAGTTGTTTGGACTAGTAATATTTTCTGTTCATTAGTTAACTGCATCTTTAAAGGCTTTTATGTTGCAAATTAAGAATAACTATTATTCTCTAATGACCAAACATTCTTTTTAAAATAGAGTCCATGTTCATTATATTTACAGCGATGAAAGAACAATCAGTAGCTCTTCGTACTTACAATTGCGAATCAATTTCATTCTATTTCGTTATGCAGAAATTTCATTTTAGTTAACTTTTCCTTTTTTTAAATTCCTCTTCCTCTTCTTCTCTCGTCGCTCAATTACACTTCATTCATCTTTCGTATTAGAGGTATGAAAAGAATATTAGACACCCCTCCCACATAAAAGTACAAAAGAACTTGGTCTTCTTTCAGCTACACAAAATCATGTTATTTCTATGCTGAAATGTGGCTACTCGCCGTATGTTTACCTTCCACACATTTTCCCTTCCACCAACTTTACTATTTACCCTTCGAAAAATTTGCATAGCGTCCATGCGCGCTCTGATCGCTCTTGATTTGTTTTTATAATTAGATAAGAGTTTTAAAAATGAGGTCAACTAAGGGGAAAAGAGAGTATGTAGAAGGTACCGAGGCAGAGATATCCTACACTAAAAGTCCATTGATCAGAGAAAAGAGCCCAAATCAGACGCCTACATAAAATGACCACAATTATCTCAAGGAATTAAAATAGAAGAAAGCCTGATTAAATAGCAAACCCTTTCTCTGAACTCTAATCTCCAGGTACGAACGATTCAAAACACCTCAAAAATATACAGGAAAATTAATGTTTAAATTACTGGTGATGGGTCATTCTGCTAGGATCTATTGAGGGTCCATACTGTATTAAACCCTCTCGCCAACATACTCCGCCACTAGGGATAAAAAAAATAACATCTGCTTTAATATTGAGATTTTCCCAGTAACGAGACCCTTGCCAAATTGGGCCTACCAAATTTCCTCTCCCTTTGAATCAGGCTATAATCTCCCTTCTCACAAATTCTCCATATAGAATTGATTTATCTTTCTTCGTTCCCTGGAAACTTTTTAGCAAATTAGCGAATGTTCTCCCTTCCAAAATTTCTTATATTCGAAGCGGGATATTTTTTCCCCTCTCCCTAAAATTCCCCTTTTACAAATGTGCTAGGTTTAAAGAGGAATCCTTTCCCCCTCAAGTATCATAGAGATTAAAAGCATATGAACAGGTCTATAATTAAAATGGCTTAATCACCGCAACTTATAAATTCAAGGCATATGGATACCCAAGGTAGTTTAAGCTGACTCTTTGTTCGAACCTTTACTCCGACTCTAACAAAAAGTCTCTCCATCTCTGTTTTTAGAGTTGAAGCTTCCTAATTTAACTTTTGCATCCATTATATTCCTTTTATTTTTAGTGAGCTTTATTCTCTGCATCCTAGGTAGAAAATGCCATCATTTTATAGTGCTTATTTTTGCTTATTTAAATTAACCAAATATGAGAGGAACTAACAAAAATATAAGGAAAAACGAAGAAGTTAAATAAAAAACAACTCATACATATATTATACAAACAAATCTAGGCATCATATCTGAGAATATGACGCTCAAATACGAGAGTGCAAGATATAAAATGACAAAGAAGGCCGTATGGATATGTATATGTCACGCTTCCATTAATAAATAAGAGGGAGTGTTTGTTTATCATTAACATTGCTACTTTCTGATGAATTTTTTCTGCCATAATTTTGCTTCCTAATTTTTGCTGATTACTAGACATTACTTTACAAATATAGGGGCACCATTTTTTGAATCGAAAGTTAGATCTCATTCACCCGAGAATCTTTCTCACGCAATTGCTCGAACGAAGGAAAGCTGAAAAGAAAGATTACTCTTTTAACTTGTTTATAGAAATCACAAAAATATATGTTAAAATTATCCCAGAAAAAAAGCGACATCAATAAAAATTTGTGCGGTTGAAGAAAAGTCTGTTGATCACAAGTAAACGGGGAAAAATTGATCGTTTTGTTTTTAAATTTCCGAGTGGATTAAATGGGATGAATGAAATCACTAATATATTAGACGCAACTATCAATTAAGGAAACGAATCAGATATACAGTAAATTAACATTAATCGATTTTAGGAAATAAAAACTTGAGTTTTTTTCTCGAAAATTCTTCATGGTACCTCCTCAATCCCTAAGATGAGAAACAACAGACCCAAAGGGGGTTTAAGGAAAAATTACGACCAGAAAGACGATTGTCTATGTAGACTAAATCGTCTGAGGGCTTGCTCAAGTTGACTCTTTCACTCATATTCCCCATCCGAAATCTATAATCACTATCTGGTGTCTATTAACAAGGTGATTTAGATCTGAACAAGGTAGTTTACAATAATGTTTGGATTGTTTTCCGTAATTCTATTGATTTTAAGCATTGCGGTGTTTGCATCATTGTTTAAATCCTACGCTGTTAAAGGCTTGAATGGCAACGTGCAACAGAGTGGTGGGGAAACGCTTTTCGTACTTACGGTCATCAAGGTACTGCAGTTTACTTATGAAACTCATGAATCATGGCGATGTGCACATTTACATTTTTCTTTATTGAAATGGAAGAATAAATTTGCTTCTATGTAGGAAATTTCTAACTTGGAAGGGAATGGAAAGTGGTAGCATTGTAATATTCGGAAAAAAGCTGGGGCAGCCAGCAACCGCTGGTAAACCCATTACGACGACACATCGAAACTTCATGCCACGTGAACCTATTTAGTGCCACTGAGAGAGGTGCGAATCATATATCGTCTTATCAATACCTCGGCCTTTGCTGCCACCTTTGTTCCTCGCCAACTAACACTCTCACCGTCCACTTCTAAACTCTCCCTTCACGCAAGCTGCAGCCACTTGAATGAGCAATCAAGACATATTCCTACCTAACTCCGTTCACAATATATATAACACTGGTCTGCGTCAAAAATGTACGTTAGGTTTTCTATAGTGTTTCTTAATAAAAGTGACCTCCTAAATCCGGATCTGTGATCCGTTTTTCTCTAACACCTCCAGTTTTGGCGATACAACGGGTGATAATAATTTTATAGTTTATACATCTCCTATATTACATCAAATTTCAATAGTTTTTGCACTGCTCTATTCGCAGTAAATTTTATGTACATTTTAAGTAATTATGCAAATAGGTTTATATTTCGCAGGTTAAAAATTGCTTAGCATTATAATAATAAGAATAATAATAATAATAGTGGTTGAGTTAAAAATGAACAGAAAATGTAAGAATAGCTCCGACAGATTTTGCTAGGTTTGCGGCAAAGGGACTTTTCCCGAGCAGCAAAGTACAATCCCTCCTGTAATTAAATCTTTGTATCATGCATGTTTTGGGGTAAGGCTAAGAGATCAAGATAAAAGTTTTGCACCACATATCTGCTGCAAGGGATGCTACATAAGTTTAAGACGCTGGAGTCAGGGCGAACAGAAGTCCCTCTCATTTGGTGTTCCCATGGTGTGGAGAGATGGCAAGGACCACACTACGGACTGTTATTTTTGCATGACAAATCTTAAAGGTGAGCATTGTATCAAGTATTTAAGCTTTCTGTATTATACTGGCTCCTGTAAATGTCATTATTATGCAAAAACTTAGCATAAAATTAAAAACTAACATAGTTCACTTCAGCATGAACATATCCTTTACTAAACATTTATGTACTATCTGCAACTCCAAATCAATTCCTTTATGTAATATGCAATTATATTTTCCACAGGTATAAATAAGAAGAATAAACATAGTGTGGCATATGCGGATGTTCCTTCTGCCATCAAACCCCTGCCCCATGGCCCAGGAATTCCTATACCTTCTCTCCCTGGACATATAGAAGTACATGAAGAGATTAATATGGAAGTTGACCAAGATTATGACACATCTGAGTCTTATCAGGTTTCCACACATGATATGGTCGCAAGACCATTCACTCAAGTTCAGTTAAATGACCTGACCAGGGATCTGGGGGTTTCAAAGGCGAATACACAACTTCTTGGCTTTCGACTTCGTGAAAGTAATCTTCTCGCTTAAGAAACAACATTTAGAGGGGTACAGAAATAGAGAACCAGAGTTTCGAAGCTATTTTTTACACCATTCTTCCAGCTCTTTAGTATACTGCGCCAATATTAAAGGACTTGTTGAGGCCCTTGGAATTCCCTACAACCCATTAGAATGGAGACTGTTCATAGATTCCTCCAGTAGAAGTTTAAAAGCTGTGTTACTGAATATTGGTAACAAGATAGCTTCCGTTCCTATAGGCCATTCAATCCAACTTACTGAAAGTTATGAAAATATGAAAAAATTGCTGGATGCAATAAATTACTCTAGCTATAAGTGGAGGATATGTGGTGACTTAGAGGTAAGATCATTTTACACTTGGCATTTCTAAGCTTTTTGATATTGACATTTTCATTTTTAATTGTTAATACTTGTATACACCTTTTGGTCAACTTATATTTTACAAAAATGCAAATCTGGAAATCATGAGTCATTTTTGAGTTATATTTTTTGTTTAAGTGTGTCCCTATAGGTTAATGCATCCTATTGGGTTAATGGGGAACTTATCCTAATTGAGAAGGTATACAACACAACTCAATAAACTCAAAATAAGATGTACATATATCCAATTAGTTCCAATACGATGATTTAATGCATTGGCATACAGGATTTTTCAGTACATATTCATATTCTTATTGTTTTAAGAAATATTACTTTGAATTTGTTTTTAGAAATATTACACTGAATTTACCTTCCGTGTTAAATTTTTTTCAGGTAGTGTCTCTTACGCTTGGGACGCAAACAGGCTACACGAAGCATTCCTGCTTCCTATGTTTATGGGACAGTCGTGCAGCTAGTATGCACTATGAGAAGAAGGTTTCGCCTCCACGAGAAGCCTTTAGAATTAGATCAAACATTGTGATAGCTGAACCTTTAGTGCCTCCCCAAAAAATACTCCTCCCTCCACTGCATATAAAGCTTCGCATAATGAAAAATTATGTCAAAACCACAAAGATTTCCACAAATCAGTGAGGCTAAGCTCCATGGGGGAATTTTTGATGGACTTCAAATCAGGAACTTGATCAGCAATTTGATGGATCAATGAAGGACATAGAAAAAGATGCCTGGAAAGCTTTCAAAGCTCTAGTTAACAATTTTCTAGGCAATAAAAGAAGCCTAGAAGAATATGTTGCCCTGGTCAATCAGCTCTTAACAAGTCTCAAACATTTGGGAGCTCGAATGTCTATAAAGATACACTTTTTACAGTCCCATCTGGATTATTTTCCCGACAACTGCGGGGATTACAGTAAAGAACAGGGGCAAAGATTCCACCAGGACATAAAAACAATGGAATCCAGGTACCAGTGTAAATAGAACGGAAACATGCTTGCTGACTACTGTTGGTGTTCGAAGCGTGATGCACCAGATGACAGGCACAAACGAAAATCGTCAAGGGCGTCTGTTCTTCGAAATTATAATTATTTTCTTTATTATGTTGCATTCTTTTATTTTTTGTTTATTTGAAGAATTATAGTTTACATACGTGTATTCTTGTTTATATGATATTTCAGTAATAATGCATTATTAGATAGAGTAAGTTTTTTTTTTTTTAATTCAGAAAAAATGAGATAATCTCAATGAAAATGGTATATGCTGTACTGAGAAAATCTGACCTGATTGAACAAATATGCATTCATTTTTGAGCTAAGAGGTTGGATTTATTAAGAAACCACAAAAAAGTCCTGGGGAACATAAAATTTTTTTTCAAACGCAGGCTTGTGTAATATATTATATAATTGTAGTCTGTTTGTATAATCAAACGCTCCATTGGTGACCATCTTAGAAAATCTTACATTCTCTTCAACCCTGAATCGGGCAACTTCATCACTCACTAGGAATCTTCATGCACTTCCGATGCCCCAACAACAGAACAACAAGGAGTAACAACAAGAAGTAACAACAAGGAAAGAAGGTACTCTAGGAGACCTTACGGTCCATTCAAGGAAGGTACCTTTAGACTAGCAATCGAGAAGCACATTGCTGCTTAATTGTTTTGCGTCCCTAAACGGCCACTTTTCAAGACCTTGTCTCGTCTTGACTTGAACTGGTCAACATATTCACTGTTGACAACTTCAACTGGAAGTGCGTTCCACTTACCGCAAATACTGTGAGTGAAAAGATTTCCACACAGATTGCGGTTGTAACGCTTCAGTTCAAGTTTGAAGCCGTGATTGTGCATTCTGTTCTCACTCAGTGTGAAAATATCTTGGAGTCAATATTGTTGAACCCACGAAGTATTACGAAAACCTCGATGAGCTGACCACGCAGTCTACGGGTTTCCAGCGAGGACAGATTTATTTCCCTCAGTCTATCCTCATAACTTTTATGTCAGATAGAGGGAATCAGCTTGGTTGCCCTGGCTTGTACACGTTCTAATCTCGCGATGTCCTTTCGAAATGAAGGACTCCAAAATTGTACGGCATACTCCAGGTGCGGTCAAAAAAGTGAGTTGTAGTGCCCTTAAGGATATACTGAGATTGGGGGGCTTCTGTGGCCGATATGCATCACTTTGCCTTTTCTCACGTTTAAAGGCATTTGCCACGTGTCCGACCACTCCCCAATCTTCCCAAGATCTTCCTGCAGGCAGGCAGTATTTTCATCCTTTGCAACGTTCATACCAAGCTTGGTATCGTCGGCAAATTTGGAAATCTTGGCAATTATGTCACCGTCCATGTCGTTGACGAAGATGATGAATAGTAGTGGTCCTAGGACAGAACCTTGAGACACTCCGATAGTAACGAGCACCCACTCAGAAGCCTGTCCATTCACCACAACCTGTTGCCGTCTGCCACTTAGCCAGTTCTCAATCCAGCCGACTTTTTTTCCGTCTATGCCCAGCGCTCGCACTTTCCGGAGAAGGCGGCCGTGTGGTACCTTATCAAAGGCTTTCTGAAAGTCTAAGTACACCACATCAACCGCCTTGTCCCGATCGTGCACACTGAAAACGAAGTGGAAGAATTCCACAAGGTTCGTCAGGCATGACCGTTGCCTTCGGAAGCCGTGCTGGGAACTCCTCAGTAGCAGGTTTGACTCTAAATACGATGTCATTTTGTCCACCATCATGCTTTCCATGAGTTTACCGACTATCGAAGTCAGACTGATAGGTCGGTAGTTTGACGGTTGGCTACGGTCTCCTTTATTTAAGATAAGAGTCACCTCCACTTCTCGCAGATCTCTAGGAATGCATTCGGTCCGGATTGACATGTTGAAGATTGCGCTCAGGTGTTGTGACACTTGATCGCGCACTTCTTTTAAAACTTTAGGTAGAAACCCATCCGGGCCAGGTGACTTATTCGTCATTAGGTCACTGATCTTCTTTTTTATTTCCGCTTCGGTGAAGTCCATATCCTCCAGCTTTTCCCTTGAGTAGGGATCCATTGGCTGGGGGATGGGACCACACTCTTCAGTAAACACTAAAGAGAATTAGTCGTTGAGGTGGCTAGCATTTTCTGCATCCGAATGCTTTAATGCCCCCTCCTCATTTCTCAAACGGCCAATCGTTCGACGGATTGGTTAACGGCTGTTCACATATCCACAACATCCTTGGGATTCTTTTTACAGAATCTCGCCACTCGGAGTTCCTCAGACCGCTTAGCCGCCCTTATGCTGGACTTCACTCTCCTGTCTAGCCTTTGGTATTCGTCAAATGCACCCGAGATCTTTGATTGCCGGTACACAGGTCTCTTCTCCCTAAGCAGTTCGCCGATTTCTCTATTAAACCACTTTGGTTGAACAGAATACCGACGGGAACATTTCAGAGGGATTAAACTTGATTGAAGACTCCTGAATGTAGTTTTGAAACTATTCCACGAGTCTTCAACAACATCGCACACTTCTAGCCTTGCGCCAGTCAGTCCAGCACGAAGACCTGCAAAGTCTGCTCTTTTCAAATCGAGATTCCTCGATTTACTAGTTGCAGGCCCTGCTTCGGGACTTTGACTAAAAATCTAATTAGTCGGTGGTCACTGCCACCGAGCTCTTCGCCAACAGAGAGGTCCTCAACGATGTCCTCCTCAGAGGTAAAAACCAAGTCGAGGATATTGTCTCCTCTCGTTGGCTCTCTCACCCATTGAGTCAGGAACTCGTAGTTCGCGAACTCCAGGAGTAGTGCGTTATCGCCACAGGGTTCTCTGGTTTCCAGTAAACTTGTGTTGGAATCCCTCATGACGATACACACTCTGTCTTTGAATAGTTCTCCTAGTAGCTGGTCCAGATCTCTGTCCTTTTCAACGAGTTGGGCAGGAGATCTATAAAGCATCGGGGTCCTGTATTCGGCAGGACTTATCTTTAGTTCAACACATAGTAGTTCATGGACGGATACGATGTTGCAATCCGTCAAGTTGAGAGTATCCTTGACATACAACATCACACCACCACTCTCTATGTCTGGCCTATCTTTCAGGAAGAGCTGGTAACCGGTAATCGTGAATTCACCTTCAAAATCTTGGCTTGAGGTTTTTATCTACGACTCCGTTATGGCCACCATCTCCGTTTATTCTGTTGCTACGAGGCCACGAAGTTCTAGAAACTTTTTTCTGATAGACCTCGCATGAAACAGAAGAACTTTGAGGGAGTCCCCTAGTGTAGGACTCCCTACGCTCTGTGGCGGGGTCACTTCCCTCTTCATGACTTCACAAAAGGTCGATCCTGGAGTAACACGGATGTACTAGCGTAAGTCCTCCTTTACTCGGGGTCTGACACTCCTTTGGGTCCGTTCCACAACATCTTGGATTATGTTGGTGATTACAACTTCCCCTTTAAAGGAAAGATGCACTTTGTCCCTTTTGTGCAGGTCATTGCTCCAACAGAACAGCCAGCAATATTCTACAAATTGTTCTGCGATTCAAGTGCGTCAATATTTGCCGTCTCTGTGAACTGGCATTTGAAATATAAAGTGTCAAGTCAACAGACAAAATTCAGGATGCCATTCTACCATTTATCAACAGACCTCATGTAATCAGCGGACTCATTTCTCAAATTGTCACCCTGTCCGACCCCAGCTTAGCCTCTTCTCCTTCCTTCAAAACACTTGTTTCCTCGCTTTTAATACAACCTCTCCCACAACTTTCTCTGGTCAGCCTCTAATTTCACAGGGTAGATGCTAACCTTCTTCTCATTCAACCGTCCCGGATCGGGGCTGACGGGGAGACGACAATGTTTTCTAAGCCCTGAGCTCTGGTCTGGGGTGGTTGGTTTTTAACAATCTGCTTCATCCCCACACATAACTTCCTCACATCCCTTCTCCTCTCCTCTTCACAATGTATATATTTTTACGCTGTGTCCAAGGTGGAGCCGCCATGTCGATGGACTGCCAGGCCACCAGGTGGGAGGGGTGGTCCCAAGTGGCGGCGCCGGGCTCTGCCAGGCGCCTCTTGCAAGGTGGGCAACTGCGAGAGGTGATGAGCTATTACGTCCCGTAGCACAAATAGGGTCACCATGCCCAATGATGATATAAAAATCAATCTCCCCCTAATTCCCCCTTGCTCATCGACGGAGCCACACTCATGCAGCTCCACCAACAAAATAAACGTCCCTCCCCCCCTGTGCTTGCGCAGGGGACCCTCCATATTTCTTTAACCGGAGAAGAGACCTACTCCTCTACTACGCCTACGGGTGGAGGAGACTTCCTTTCACCCCCTTCTCTAGGGGTGCTTTCTGGCACCTCCCTATTCCCAGCGGCAGTCCCTCCTTTTCTTTCTAAGGGGACTGCCAAGAAAGCCAGCAGGCAGCCCGTTGCCGACCGCTCCTAGTGTAAGCGGCTCGGTAGGGCAAACCCCGTTAAGGGGGAGAGGGAAGCCAGGCCCCTTCGTCACTTCCCTCAAAAGACCTGCTGGCAAGAATACTAAACCTTGCCGGGGTCAAGGCCTGTGCCTCCCCACAAAAGACTAAGGACACTGCCAAGGGGACCTGCGATGTCCTGGGAGGGGATGGCCAACTGGAGGCCCCTCCTGTGATAGACATGTTCCTTGACGAAACTCAGTCTCAGACGGTAGGGCCTTCCAGGGGTGGGGGGAATCCGGGCTTGGTGCAAGGCACTGAACCTAAATCAGCCCCTATGCAAGGTCCTCCTCAAACAGGCGGGGATTCTGATGCAGTACAATGAGGGAAGGGATCTCCTCCGGACCACCAGGACCTTCTCCATTTCGGAGAAAGACGTGGCTGAGGCCGGTCCATCTGGCCTGGGGGCTTCTACTGGTGGAGGTGAGAAGCGAATTCATTTTCCGCCCTCCTTTCCAAAAAAGAAAAGGACGAAAAAAGACAAAAAAAGCCTAAGAAGACTCGGGGCTCCTCTCTATCCGCGGGGGCTGTGGGGGACGGATGGGTCTGCTGCACTTTGGCAAGCGAACAAGCCAAGACCGGCACATCTGGCCCCTCTGCCCCCCTGGTTGAGGATCCCCAGACTAAGACCAAAAGTGCCCAGGGCAGAGCTTCGATGACATCGGGGCCCTTCATTCATAGGTTACCTGGCGTTTTCGAGCCCGCTGGCTTCAAACGCTTCCTCGTTATTCGCTCCAATGATGGCACCATGTTGTCCAAGGGCAACATGATCTATCAGAGGAGAGGATTAGCTAGTGCAATTTGTAGAGAGCTGAAGGTGACCCGTTTCTCGGACGGCAGGCTTCTGGCGAATGCGGCGAATCCCGCCGAGGCCGCCAAGATAAGTGCTCTTCGGACACTTCATGGCACCCCGGTGAGTGTGACGCCGCACTCTACCATGAACTTTGTGAAAGGAGTAGTTTATGCGAGGGAACTCGTTGACTACTCAATTGAGGACATCACCCTAGAGCTGGCCGACCATGGGGCGGTCAAGGTCGAAAGTGTGATGAGAAAACAGGGAGGGGCTTCGAGACCCACCCCTACATTCTTCGTCACGTTCGATTGTGACAAGCTCCTTGAGTTGGTGCGTGCCGGTTGGTACCGCTACCGCGTGAAGGCATTCGTGCCACTGCCACGGCGGTGCTATTACTGTCACTGCTTTGGCCATACCAATCGCTCATGTAGACGTAAAAAGTCGTGGTCACCCGAAGTATGTGTAAATTGCTCCAAGTTCGCACACGATAAGTCCAAATCGTGTGTGGCCAAGTGTGTCAATTGCGGAGAGCAGCACCCCGCTTCTTCAAAGCAATGTAATGCATATCTCCTTGAGAAATAAATCCTGGCCGTTCAGGCCCAGGATCGACTCTCATTCCGCGAGGCTAAGGAGTTGGTTCTGGCGCGCCCGGCTCTGCCTGAGACGTCATATGCCTCAATAGTTAGAAAAGCACCCTCTGCTCCTGGCCCATCCAGGCCAACGAGCACGGTTGTTTCCGCGCCCATTCGCAGCCCTTCTGCGGGCTCTACCCAACCTGGGCGCTTCACTGGTATAGCTAGCAGAAAAAAGGGTTCATACCCAGCCCCGGCTAAAACCAGGGCTCCCCCCTCTTCCCCCAGCGTGACTGTTTCCCGTAAGGCGAAACGGCCACGCGCCTCCACCGAGTCGTTAGACTCACAGGAGGCAACACCCCAGGAGATGTTCGCTAGGCCATCTTCGGGGGTTCCTAAAGCTGTCCCTCAAAAGGAGGACAGCAACAAAGGAGCTTCGGCTCCTTCTCCCACGCCCCGAGGGGGAGCGAGTGGCTCGAAGACGGTGGTTCCTCGAAAAGAGGGCCCCCCGCCTCCAAAGCCGCAACGCCCGCCTAAGGTTTCGAGTCGGAGGGAGCATAAGACTCGCATGGCGAGCCTAACCTCTCCCAATAAATCCTTGAAGGCGACAGCGCCTTCAGCGCTTTGTCCGGCTAACAGTGCCCCGGGCTTTGCCCCCGGGAAGCGTACGGCCATTTCCGTGACGGTCTTCAGATCGAGAAGGACCCCCGCGTCTCCTCCGAGCTAGGCCTGGAGGGCATATTCCTTCAATGGAATTGCCGTGGACTCCGGGCCAACTGGGAAGAGCTGCGGAGGCTCATCTCGTCCCATTCCCCGTTAGCTATCTTTTTGCAGGAGACCCTGCTAGGCGCGTGCCCCCTGCCTTCCCTCCCGTAGTATAAGGGTCTTGCGACCTTACCACCGAGGGATGGCCGGGCTGACGGATGTGCGGTTTACACCTGGCATGATGTCTCCGCTCTTTCTTTCTCTTTAGATACCTTCTTTCAGGCAGTGGCTGTTTAGCTGCACCTAGATAGGAGGTATACTATCATTTCTGCGTACATTTCACCGTCAGCTGATTTCGACGCGGAGGACTTCCGCCGCGTCGTGGCGTGGTTGCTGAGGCCCTATCTCTTGCTTGGAGATCTGAACGGCAGGCATCCTCTCTTGGGAGATTACTCCATAAATCCCAGGGGACAAGTCCTTGCCGATCTGATCGAAGAGCTTGAGATGGGTGTCCTAAACGTGGATGAGTTTCAGGAAATGACTGAATTCTCTCTCTAAGTCAAGGAGTTAAGGTCGGTAGATGAGGCCGTTGATTTCTTCTCCGACAACCTCATCGCCGTGGGCCTAACTTCTATTCTTAGGACGTCTGGCCGTTTTGCACGCCGACCACTCCCATGGTGGTCGGCCGAGTGTGAGACGGCCCTCAAACAGAAGCGTTATGCCTACATGCGCTATAAGCGCCACCCGAACGATTTTACTGTCGCTGAATTTCGTCGGGCTAGGGCTAGGTTCCGGTATATTTCGAAGCACGCCCGCCGCTCTTCTTGGCGGCCATACGTGTCCTTACCTAACGGGAAGACCCCTTTAGCTGGGTGTGGAAGCAAGTCAAAAGGATTCGGGGCAAGTTCTCGCAGGACCTCCCTCCCGTTCTCCAGGAGAATGGGACCGCAATCTCGGACCCCACGTCCGTGGCGGAATCCTTAGCGACCGCTTTTTCCGCATTCTCTAGCCGTGATGCTGCTCCACCAGCATTCAATGCACGTCGTGATGTCGTGGAAGGCCGCCGGCTAACCCTCACCTCCAGAGGCGGAGAACCCTTCAACGACAAGTTTACTGTGAGTGAGTTGCGTTCCGCTCTTGCTTCGTGCGCGGACACCGCCCATGGTCCGGATGATGTCCCGTACGCCATGCTTCGACACCTAGGTGAGCGAGGCATGGCCTTTTTGTTAGATTTATTCAATAGGATCTGGGTGGAAGGTATTCTCCCAGACTCCTGGCGAATCGTTATTGTGTTTGCCTTTCGCAAACCGGGGAGAGATAACTCTACTCCGACCGGTGGTTTTCGCCCAATCTCTCAAACCTCTTGCGTGTGCAAGTTGATGGAGAAATTGGTAAATGTTAGAATAGCCTTTTTCCTGGACAGCGGAGGCCATCTATCTTCCGCACAGTGCAGCTTCCGCAAGTTCTACTCCACGTCGGATGCTCTGATCCGACTGGAAAATGCCGTCTGCGAGGTTTTACTTCATAGACAGCACGACACCACGGTTTTTTTCGATCTAGAGAAGGCCTATAATACCGCATGGCGATACGGTATCATGGAGACTCTCCACACGATGCGGGCGAGGGGACGCCTCTTAATGTTTATATCTGCATTTTTGCGAGATCGTCGATTCCGCGTACGGGTGGGGGGATCCCTTGTCTAGCCCAAAGGAGCAGGAAGAGGGTGTCCTGCAGGGGAAGTGTCCTCAGTGTCACACTCTTTTCCGTGAGCATTAACAGCATCACCTCGGTGCTGCCGGAAGATGTTCTCGTGACGTTCTAAGTGGACGACCTTTCGATCTCTTTTGGCGCGGCCCAGATTCCAACTCTGGAGCGTCGACTCCAACATGCATTGAACCGCGTCTCTCACTATGCCGAAGCGCACAGGTTTCGGTTTTTTTTGGCCAAGACTAAGGGCGTGCACTTCTGCTACCATCCACGGTTTCAAAACCTCGACCCAGATTTGTTTCCTAATGGGATGCGCCTGGATGTGGTTGTGTCTCACCGTTTCCTTGGTCTTGTTTTCGACCGACGCCTCACCTGGGAGGCTCATATTCGCAGCCTTAGGGTCTGTTGTACCCGGGCCATAGACATTCTCCGTTTCGTGACGTTCAGCCCTTGGGGCGCTGATAGGGCTACTGCCCTACTTTTTTATCGATCCTTTGTTCGTTCGAAGCTCGACTACGGATGTGAGTTTTATGCATCCGCAGCCGAGCGTTTATTGCGGAAGGTGGATTCGATCCACCACACCGGCCTTCGCCTTGCGACCGGTGCCTTCCGCAGTTCCCACATTGAGAGCCTGTTGGTCGATGCTGGGGAGATGCCACTCGCTCTGCGCCGCGTGCAGTGCATCACTCACCTGTACGCGCGAGCCCGGCGCCTCCCTCAGTCACCAACAGTTCTTACTGCATCCGCAGCTGATCTCGATGGTCCCTATGCCGCCGAGAGACGCCAGTCATACCCTAAGCCTTTTAGGTTTAGGGCCAGGAAAATCCTTCAAGAGGTAAATATAGCTCTCAGGCTGGTGCCGCCCCTGGTTTTGCCCAGGACGCCACCCTGGAGGGTACCACATTTGGCTATTTATCGCCACGCCTCTTCTCCCAAAGCTTGTACTGCGTCGGGAGTATTGCGTTCGAACTTTTTTGAGCTTACATCGTGGCACGCTGAAACCGTGCCAGTGTATACGGATGGCTCCAAGTCGTAAGAGAGGTCGGCTTTCACGCCGTATCCCCTCTGTTTGAAGTCAGCGGGGCTCTACCAGGTGCTGCGTCTGTCTTCACGGCCGAGTTGGTGGCAATACACCACTCGGTAGGAGAGATTACGCGACGTGCCCGGTTCGGAGACCGGAGTGTGATCTATAGTGACTCACAAAGCGCCCTGAGTGCTCTTGGGGCATTGGAATCTCCGCATCCCCTGGTTCGCGATATCCGTGACGCCACGGTTTTGGCGAGCCGAGCAGATGTCGAGATTATCTTCTGCTGGGTTGCTGGACATGTAGGAATTGCGGGAAATGAGCGCGCCGATGAGGGCGCCAAAGAGTCCGCCAGTACTCTGCGACCGGACCAGCGTTTCGCTCTTCCTCACACCGACTACATGGCAGGAATACGGGCAGCTCTTCGGACTGCTTGGCAAAGAGGATGGGAGACGGTCGAAGGGAACTTAAAGTTGCGTGCCATTGCGCCGCGACTCTCCCCATGAACCAATCCCCCCAATGCCGCGGTGGCTTCAGTTTGCTTTCTGTCGTCTCCGAATCGGACATACTCGTGTGACGCATCGCTATTTGATGGAGCGCTCACCTGCACCCTATTGCAACGACTGCGTCGTCCCCCAGACTGTTCGGCACATTCTTGTCGAATGTCCCAGTCTGGGTGATCTTCGCGCACGTTACCTGTCCCGGTACCGGGATGGGTGGGGTCGCTACCGCCTGTCCTTTGTACTCGGAACGAGTGCGTGCACATAGACTGTTGGACTTGTTGACTATTTGGAGGAGTCCGGCCTTCTCCCTCTCATTTAACTAGGTTTAGTTGTTGTTTTTGTTATTGTTTTGGTATTGTTTTTGTTATTTCTTTTTATTATTGTTTCCTGTTCGAATTTTCTAAAGTAGCCTAGAACTAGGCTATTTGTTTACGACGACTTATGCCTAAGTGGGCAGTCGCCAGATAGCCCCTAAAAAAAAAAAATCTCAAATTGTCAGCACAGCAGTGTATTTTAAAGGCGCTTAATGATATCGTCTTCAGCACCTTGAGCTCTAGGATCAGAAACAATGAGAGAACCTCACTAGGAAAATCACTTTGTGGGGCAGAAGGCCAGTCTCTCCTGTGGCAGCTCTGAGACGCCGTAAGTGCTGACTTCCTTGTGGCATAATAGAGGCAAGCCTTCCTCAGCCCTCTCCCGATTGACGTAATGCACATTTTAGAGGTTCTGGTGGAGGTTCAATTACTCAACTGCATGACACAGACGGCCGATCACCTATTAACCTGTGAAGAGTTAGGTGACCAGGAGACAGTAACCACTGGCGCAGCTATCCTGCTGCCCAGAAGCGCCCTATCGCTAGAAGCAAAGATTGACAAAATAATCGAGAGTGTCCTGAATCTGGCCAAAATCTGATGGGTAAAAGCTCCTTTCAAGGAAAGAATCCGGTCAGTCTGGCTCTTCCTCGATGTGAGATCCAGGGAGTGAGCCATTTAGCTTGTGCTGGTATCATTAAAAATTCAAAGTTGATGACCTGCACTACCCTTCAACATGTATCTTCCATGTGGAAGGAAGCATGTTCGTAGTTGAGTTAGATCTCGGCAAATGCGCATAAAAAATTAAATCAAACCTCGATTCAACAGTTTTCGCTGCCGAACTCGAGGCTAAGTGAGACTTATCTTGACATCACTGGGCCAGATGCCCGAAACCATGGGTTTAAATACTTATTATATAATCCAACAAAACAATGGAATAACTTTCGGTCTCAGATATTGTTTGAATTCACTAGGTATCTTGGTATTCAACGTTTTCACTTTTTGGAATCCGATGGGAATAGTGTAGTCGAGTCATTTATGCCACGCTTACATGCTCCCTGATTGCAGGTTTTCCACCTGATCAATGATAAAAAATTTACCATAGGTGCTACTTGTCCACCGCTCTCAAACTAAGAAGGACTCACGATCAGAAGGTACGTATTCCTAACGATCTTAAAACTTTCACTGCTATGTTTGTTAGAAACATGATAAACTTCCCGAAATCTTCAACAAATCGAATGATCGTTTTCCCGTTAAAGACCGCAGACGACACTCGATTTCGGTCCAATTAGGCTCAAATGATCTTAGGACCGTTATGATCTAAATTATGGAGCCAGCCTGGCTTCTGCCATACCCTTAGAAGACCCGAAGTTCTACTTTGCGGCGCGCCTCTCCGATGATGCAGAAAGAGCAGTTACACTTCCGACCTAAATGCGCGTCCAATTTCTTTAAAACCACATTCATTCAGGACACACACAGCTTGGCACCTATGACATAATAGGGGAATAGCATATATCAGGGGAGCTGTTTATACCCCACTCGAATCGACACTTGATTGTAGAATAGACACCTGGCAGGGTCACGCCTTGCAAGTCTATTTAAAGCTGCTGAGAGAGATTGGAATAATTCTTCGGGTTTTCCTTGCCTCGTTTTCGCTGCAACCATCGCTCCATGCTAAGTTCTACTTTCACCGTCCACCTCCAAGCTCTCAATTCATGGGAGCTGCAACCACGTGACTTAGAAATCAAGAAAAGTTCCTACTTGACTTTGTTAACAATAAATAATTTATTACATAATTGGAGTGTGTTTGTATAACCAAATGATCTCTAATTAACCAAAAGCACTAAACTAAAATATAGGAACCTTCTAATATTGAAAACCGTGCACTTATTAGAAAGAATCAAATGAAAACTTCCTTTTCACATGTACCACTATTAAATAAGTAGTGCATAAATTCAAATACATAACAATACGTACATTTTGAATAATTCTCAACGAATTAAATTAAGTGACGCGTCGGTTTAGAGGCATCAACAATTAAACCGGGTCGAAGCCCATTTTTCAGCGGCCTATGGACAAAGCTATCCAAATGGCTTCAAAGCAATTGAATACTGAAATTCTTATTAATATTTTGTTTAATGGCTCATGAGATAGCTTTGTTGCTTATGGTTATGGTTGCATTTATGATTATCGTTCTCTAGTTTAGGCCACATCTTTTCTTTCAATACTCATTCTTTTCCCCATACTTTTTTTATCTGCTGCTTATGGAAATGAATTTTCTTTGTTGTTTTCACGGAAATTGAACTGTTTTTTTAAGAAAATTCACATTTGAGAATTTGTTTCCAAATTTGGACGTTATTTTTAGAATTCAAGCACCCAAAATCCGGGCTTACTTTAGCATCATTAATCATTTAACATTATCGTCAAATCATTACTTTACCTTTTAATTTTACAAAAAGCCATCACATTAGTTGGCTTTTATTCTCTTCAGCAGAACATTTTTATCACTTGCATATTTTAATGTAGAGTAGTCAAACATTCTAGAATAACCTTTATTTCTGCTCGCTTTTCAATCTACCACACCCCATTATGTGAGGTGAAATAGGTTTAAACCAATGAATAGTTGAATCCAGGGACTTGAAGGTCCTGGTTAATGATAGAACTTAGAAAAGAGGATCATTAAAGTTTTGCTCATAATGATGGTCGCAGGAAGAAGTTGGGCGGCTTTTGAGTATGCTTTTATTTTTTTCTTCTAGTTTAGTTTATTTTTATTTTTTTATCTCATCACATCTTACCATACCTCACCTCACCTCACCTTACCTTACCTTACTTTCGCTGCTGACTTTATGCTTCTTTATGAATTCACCCTAAAATAAACGAGAGAAAAGTAATCATTCAGAAACGTATACTGTAAATTTTAACCTGTTTTTTACATTTCTCGTGCTGTCAAACATTAGCAGACGAAAGTTTATCTTCATTCACAAATGTATATATAGCGTATATATCGTCCGAACAAAAACTAAATTACTAAAAAACTTTTCAGACCTCGATGAAACTGCAAAAGAAATATCTATATTACAAATTCCATTCATTCAGTGATTTTCTGCCTAACCTGCAACTGAAAATATATAAATGGCAATGCTATGACAGACCCAGAAGCAAATATTAAGCAAAGAATGGCTTCGAAGTGAAGTTGCTCCATTAAACTCCTATAGTCACAGACTTATATCAATATTTAGCAGTGCCTCTCTCTGCGCAAAGCCATCTTTAAGGAGGAATCACGTAAAATCTTAATACTGATCCGCCTTGACAAATGAACAATTTCACTTGTATTGATGATTAGGAACAAAAAGATTTAACCTCGATTCCTCGAAATATTATTCAATAAAATAGAATTATATTCATTTATTAGAATGAAAAGACACTGTATACTATCCCCTTCAGTGTATGTTAATTCATTATAAATCTATTTTGAATCTCATCCATAGAGGTTTTGTGAACATAATTTTGACTATAATTTACCTCCCCTGCCGTATTTCGATTTTCACTCCTGGCAACCCATACTCTACGGGATCAATCTCTTTCACTAGGATGGTTTTCACTCTTAAGGATAGGTCCTTTGGAATATGAATGCATCGGCTACTGGTTCAAGCTGTATGAACCAACAATTATAATATTTTATGGGGAGTCCCCCCAGGGGCCTTTTCTGCGTAATAGGAGCCAGGCCATGAAGGATGATTCACGAGAAGTCTACATATTGGTTCATTAATAGCTGTAAACTTTTGATACCATTTCACGTCCCTAATTTTAATATTTTAGGGGAAAAACAGAAACCTTTTCTCTGGGACAAGTCTTGTTGGGTTGCATGTATTTATTCATAAATAAATAATTCTATATCACAGTTTTACTACCCATATCATAATTTAAATAAAGAATGGAGGTATTTCTCGACAGTACGTAATAAATCCTCTCCACATTTTCTCAACTTACATAAACGCTCCATTGATGAGAACCAATGTGCTAGTGCAATGTCTTGAAAAGAAAACAATTTCCAGGTTGAACCACACAACAATCTTCGGGACGAATAGATTTTCTGAATTAGTGGATATATTTCTTAAAAACCGAGATTCTTTTGCCTGTTCAAGTCTCGCTTTTATATTCTTTCTCGAATGGGCTTTTTTGAAAACTTTTGAAGCGCCCAAATTTCTAAGATTATAATATGAAACATACGTTCTAATGGAAAGAAAAGCCATTTTTTAACGATTTAGATTCATTATTACCTCTCTGATACTGGAACCTGCATCTTTTGGAGTGCACAGAGCAGTCAAATGGTTAATAAGGTTGTTTCAAAGACGCTTTCCGAATTAACTAGATAGTCATTAGTTATTCCCGAAGGAGTAATTCTTGTAGATCTGTCTTTTAAACTGTTATTAGGTTGTAGATGATGACCAGTTATTTATTAAAAATGCACACGATCCTTTGCCTTTTGAATGGATTAACTTTCAAACACAGATAAAGAAGAGAAAGTAAAAATATTACATTGCTTCTTCCTCTTCTTCTTATCATTATTATTATGTTATTCTCAAATCAAATGTCCCTGCACATCAAACTTTCTGATAATTTCATGCGGAGACTAAAAAAGAGGCCAATTGTGTTCTAAAATTTGTTTATTTTCAGGCTGATCTTATGTCATTCCTCTTTATTCCTTCCTCGCCGAAAGGGATTAATACCCTTGAGTCACCGTTATCACGACCGTCCGGAAAAGCGCAAGAACTAAATATCCACTTGGTCCGAAAAAACTGCGTGCAATATCCGTGGTTTGGGGAAGAGTTGAGAGTCTCGAGGGCTCCTGAATGCTGCCCTCGGGAAATCTTTTCTTCAATTGACTGGATCAGAGGTTCAGCAACGAGAAGATGGTACAAATCTTGTCAAGTAGACTATGGTGAGTGAATAATCCGCGAGGGATGAAGGAGTGCATGAGAAAGGAGGGCGGTTTTTGTATGATTTGAGGAAGCTGAATAGTGCCTGAACTGACTAAAAGAGGAAAAAAATAAACAGAGAATTAGAGACTTTTAAAAAAGCCTGAGCGAGATTACCAAACTGTTAAATAAAAGGATAAAAAGAGAATGTTCTACACACAAATGAATATAGACATGGATGAAAGGAAGCATTGACATAAAATAATATCAGCAAAACTTACCGATCATAGTAACAACATAAAACAAAGAAAACTATAAGGCAGGGACATTCGTAAACCGAAACCAGAAAGAGACACATACGTACAAAAGAGAGTGTGAAAAAGAAAACGGGAAACTTGAAAAATATAATCACCAGCACCCACATAAACAGTATGTTCAGATGCGGTTATTCGAGCAATCATTTGCAACCTTCACAGTGAATTCTGCATGATTGAGGGCGATCTTCATCCATGTTGATGCAGGGTGAAAGTGAAAAATTATTCCTATAGTAACCGCATAACATCGTTGCAATTTAACTGAAAAGAGCAAATCACATTCATTTCATTTCTCCGATTCTCAGCACAAAAAATGCAGAGGAAGCGAAGAGAAGCAAAGAATCATGGTTTTAGCAATGATACGTAATTAAGCCTTCCAGCCGTATCATTAACCAAGATGATAAATAATTAAGTTAAATTTGACTTAATACTGCCTCAAAGGAGATTTTACCTTGTTATGCGACAGCCTCATCATTATTCAATGTCAAACACACAAATTACAAATATTAATGGGATAAAACTAAAAGCAACGAGTCTCTTCCCTTTATATACGCGTTAATTTGAGTATTACATCTCCTTAGGAGGTACTTAAACTAAGGGACGTGAATTTAGTGCCGAACTCCATAATCCTTAACTATGTACGATGGCCCACCAGGATCAACACAATGAACTGCAAGCAACTAGTAATAGTAAAGGGGAAGAAATGGATACACTCAAGCTTATGAGGCGCCCTTCTCGGTTAAGTAGTTCGAAGAGCGCTGTTGGAGGAGAAAGTTCTTTTCATTTTCTCTTAGTTTTTTATTTAGTCCCCTAAAATAAGAACATCTCAAAACCATAGCTGAAAGCAACTAAATTCAGGATAGTTCTGTGTCTTGTCAGCTTATAGTGACCCTAGTAGTCTCTTCTTGTGTCCTTTTGGTCTTTTTCTTTGCATCTTTACTTCATAATCTTCATCATTTTTTAAGAAAATACCGCTATTAATTAATAGCCTTACAAAGAAAGAAGGAAAGAAAGAGAGAAATAAAAGAAAGGAATAGCGAAAAAAGAGGAAGGAGGGAAGAAAATATGAAATATAATGAAAGAAGGAATAAAAATAAAGAAAAGATACAAAACATTTGAAATGAATAAATAATAGAAAAGGTGAAAAATGAATTGAATAAACAGAAACCGAAAGGAGGGGGAAGCAAAGTAGGAAAGGGAGAGAAGAAAGAAAGAAAAATAAACTAAGAAAGGAGAAAAGAAAGAAAGAATACCTCTAAATGGGAATTGAAAATCGGTTCCAGCTTGGAGTAGTGATGTATGACATCAATGTTATTCGACCGGTCTGGCAGAACAGCACAGAAAACTCGTTCGCTCATAGATAACACATAAATACGAGGGTGAGGTTGAGTAGAGAGGGTTCAGGATGTCGAAGCACATATTGAAGAGGGCCGTCGATTAACAGTGGTAATGATAGCAGATACATTCAAAATATAGTCAGTCTCAGTTTTTTGCATTTAACCGACGTGCTATATTTAGCTTAGTAAGCTTTCTGCTCGAGAAATGCTAAAATTGTTGCGCGAAGATCAGGTGGAGAAGAAAGAGACTTTTTCACCTCAGATTTTTTTTACAATTGGGATGAAAATCTTGAAGAATTTTGGCTAGGAATTTTTTCCGGAAATGAGATTTGCATTTACCATTATGATTCAGAAGTTATAGATGCCTAAACACTGTCTACGAAGAGGTTGAATAGGGCCCATCAAAGAAAATTCCGAACGATGAGGAGAAAAGGCAATGGCACCCGTTTTTAGTATGGCGAATATGTGGTAGTTGTTGACTTTCCTGAAGCGAGAAGAAATATTAATTCTACCTATTAAGTATGAAAAGATTTTGAGAAAACTTCACAATAATGTCCAATGACATTATTGTAACTAATTTACTTCCTTGTGTGTTTGATGACCCTATATAATGTTATATATATGTGATTCATAAGCTTGTGTTCATTCTTGTATATACTGCCAGTGACTTCAAAAACTTGACAAAAAAGCTGACAAATAAAATTTGTAAACCATTTTCTGCGTGAGTTTTTTTATCAAATCACCTTTAAAGTAAGATTTTATATAATCTTCAATTAAAACTCATCAAATTATGACACAGGGATATGAGGTTGTAAAAAGGTCATCGCCCTAGTAAGCACTAGGTAAGCATCTCATCAGACTTACATCATGCCAAAAGTTGAAGAACTTGTTTTCACGAAAAAAGTGCCATTGCAAGATACTATGAGGTTAGTAAAGGTTGCAGAAAGCTTTATGAACAGCCTCATATACTTATACGCTCTGTGCAGTCCATCATTCAAAAGGGCAGACGGAAAGAACCGTCAGTAGTAAACCAAGAAGAGTTGCTTCGAGAAAAATTAGTGAACAAAGATTGCATAAAAACGAAGGAAAGAATTGATTGAAGACGAGTCAATCGGATGTGATGACGCTCGATAAACAGTGTAAAACACAATGCAAATGGTTCCTCTAATGACAAAAAAGCAAGTTATGCTCGCAAAATATTTGCCACAAGAATGTTATGGAAAGAAGATAATTATTTTAACAACATTTTGGGTTAATAACTACAAATTTGTTTGGCGTGAACCTAATAACGCCTACAAACATAAAATCATCCTGCCAACGGCAAAGCATAGGGGAGTTAGGATGATGGTTTGAGGCTGTGTTTCATTGGCATGTATAGGAGGCCTTTACACCATCGAAGAAACGATGAACTAAAAGGTATAGTTCAAAATTATTTAAGAGCAGCTTAGTAATACAGCCGGAAACTCAAAATAGATAGACGTAGGTTTTTCCGCACGATTAAGACCCTAATCATACGTCAAGGCCAATAACTTAATGGCCCTAAAGCATTAGTTCTTATTTCTCCTAGCCAGTCCCAATAATTGACTCACATAGGGCATCATTGTCAATAGTTGAAAATTAAAAGTGGAGAAAGGCAGCGCTCCAATAGTGCGGGTTTAAAGCGATTATGTGATGATGAACTGAAAAAGATCTCACCTTATTTATGAAAGCACTTTTTTTCATCCCACAAAATAAATTGGAAAGCTCTTCTAGTTAACAATAGTGAATCCATAAATTATTAACTTTATTTATCATGTCATGATAACTTTTCTGATATTTGTTCTACTTTATTTTTTCTGTTATATCTTTTTATGTGCTTATTTATTGAATTTTCATGGTATGCTGATTTTACTAAATGCAATTTCGAGAACAAGACCGATGAATGACTTGACCTTGTAGATCCTATTCACCGAGCTGGATTAATCACAACGACGAAGACGAAGTGATTTGATCGACTGTGTGGCTGAATAATGAGAGTAATGTGTCTTTTTGAAATAAGTTTGCTTGTTTGATATGTGTAAAGAAGGTTGGTCTGACCAATGAGGTTTCTCTGGAGGAGCCTTTGTAAATTTAATGTTTGCTTAAGAGAGACAGAGCAGAAATGCTCACGCCAAAGAATTTTTATAGATAGGTGATGAGAAAAAAAGGTATAGTTTAAAAATGATAACAAAGTTTAGGAAATAGAGTATCATTGTATTAGACTGTCGTTAGTAAAAAACAAATGGAAGCAAATGGTTAAAGGAGAGTTCGGTTCCAATGGAGTTTGTTGTTACCAAAAAGAAGATAACGCGATCAAAGAAGGTAAATAAAATGAATCATCGGTCATTTCGGAACACCGTGTACATGAATGTGTGCAACTTTTGAGTAAATGGATCACCGCAAATCACTAAGACCTCTGAATTAACAAATGTAGTTACATATGTGTGGGGACATATAAAATATAAAAATTATGAAATAAGATGTAAATAACAACAATTAAGAATATTCCAATCAAAATAATGATATATGTAAATCGGTATTATTCACTTAAATAAAAATATAATATAGAAGATAAATTGGCATAGTAAATAGAATAAAAAAAAGTATGATGTAAAATGTACAATAATTCGTTGGTTAAAATAATACATGAGTATAAATGACATTAGTTCTTGTGAACTAAATGTTAATTCGATACAGCAAAATCATCAAAGTAAAATGATATTTAAAAATATTCATACAGAATAATTAGGCAAAATTTGTACGAAGTGCGTAATAATTAAGACGGTATCTTCATGATAAAATTGGAATATATAATTAATACATTTCGAAATCTTGAACGATATATGTATTTTGAAATACGGTGCTCAAAAGATCATTTATGCTCAGCTGTACATCACCTGAATGCGTTTGTCAATTCAGTCTGAACGTAGAACGAACAAAAATGAGTCGATTGGGTGTACACAATTTCTCTTAATAATACAAAGAGAGTAAACGTGAATATAGTGAATTGGAAAAATTAATTAATAAACTTAGATAAATTTGATGAGAGGCATATCGCCGTAGCATTATGTGAATCCTAATGAATGAATCGATGTCGCGTTGATATAGGTAGCATTATGTGAATGTTAATAACTGAATTATTGGCGCGTTGCCCTAGATAGTACTATGTCAGTGCTAACGAATGAATTGATGGCGCGTTGCCATAGGTACCATTATGTGAATGCTAATGTATGAATCGATGGTGTGTTGCCAGGGATAGCATTATAAGAATGCTATTGAATGAGTTGATGGCGCGTTGCCATAGGTACCATTATGTGAATTCTAATGTATGAATCGATGGTGTGTTGCCAGGGATAGCATTATGAGAATGCTATTGAATGAATTGATGGCGCGTTGTTATAGCACTATGTGAGTGCAAATGAAAAAATGATACTGATTTAATGCAAAGTAAACGGCACAGATAATTCAAAGTTCGAGCACGTCGGCTAGATAGACGTTTTGCGACTATGTATGAGGCTGTGATTCGAAATTTTGATTAATTCTGTCAATCCTAAAGAGTGATGAGAGTGGGAGAGTTGCACGATGCGGACGTTGAACGTCCAGTGGAGTCGAGTTGGTTCTTACGTGAGATGAACGTAGGCCCCTGGATGAAAGGTCGGATGAGGTCCATGGTTGTACTGCGTTGCGTTGAGGAATTTGAGGATAACTCCAGACAATTGATGCGATGGCTTTGTATGATGATAAGAGTCAATCTGTTAGATAATAATGATTTTTGAGGTCACTCCAGTCGATGATGATGATGTTTGATGTCAATTCAGTCATGATAATGATATTTGAGTGTCAGCCCAGGTAGATGATGATGGTTTGTGATCACTCCTGTAGAGGATGAAGATTTTTGAGGTCACTCCTGGAAGATGATAGTGATTACATGAGTTCACTTCAGGTAGATAATGATAATTACTTGAGGTCATTACAGAATGATGATGATATTCTAGTTATCCGGTAGATGATGATAAATTTTAAGATCACTCCGGGTGATGACTTATAACGAGATAAGTTGCTGGTACTTTGTAAACAGAAGGGGTTGATGGATTGTGGTGGGGTTCAGCAGTTCCAAGTTGGAACAAATATTTCTTCTCTGATACATGATTCAATTACGTTGTTGAGGTTGTCCACCAAATAAGGTTGTATTTGGATTTTACAAACAACTTGATGAAAAATCACTTTAATTTGGACTTGAAATCTAGTAAGATGAATGACTGGACCTTGGGGATCCTATCTACTGAGCTGGATGGATCACAACGACGAAGACGATGTGATTTGATCGACTGTGTTGCCGATGTGAATAATGATGGTGAAGTGTCTTTTTGAATAATGTTTGCTTGTTTTATATGTGTAGAGGAGGTTGCGTGATCAATGGGGTTTCTAGAGAGCAGCATGTTTGAATTGAATCATGTTCAAGAGAGAGAGAGCAGAGATCGTCTAACAGAGGGATTTATAGATAGGTGGTGAAAAAAGGAATTTATAGTATGAAAACGATAACAAAATTTGGGAAAATACGATAGCATTTTAGCAGACTGTCGTTAGTAAACAAATGGAAGGAAATGATTAAATTTCAGTTCTGTAGGAATGAAGTTTGTTGCGACCCATAAAAAGAAAACGCGACCAGGGAAGGTAAACAAAATGAATAATCAGTCATGTCGGAACACCGCGTACATGAGTTTGTACAACTTTTGTGCAAATGGATCCACCATATATATATATATATATATATATATATATATATATATATATATGGCATTAGACATGCATTTCTCCTTTTTTTTGTATGAACTCCATTCTGACTAAATTTCTCCCTAAGAGTGTGTCTATGATGAGACTCAAATTGACACCACCTGAAGTTTTAGGGGAATCGAAGCGTCCTGTCACATGAGAGGCAGTGACTCAAAGAGAGATCCATTTCACGTCTGCTCACCGGACATATCAATTCTCTCTATATATTTCTGTGGTTTATTGTTCGGCACTCTGTCCCTGAGTTCTTATTCTCTCATCTGACTCTTTCTCCTTCACCGAGATTACGAATTGAGAATACCTTAAAAATCTATCAATAGAATTCTATTATGTTAAATTTCCGCGGTCTAAGAAACGCCAATAAAATAATTTGGAACTTTAACTTAAATATTCCTAGAAATAGAAATATGGCCAATGGTATAGCCAATGTACATTTTTTTTCTTTTCTAAGCGTCACTAATTCACATTACTAACCCATATAATATGCCTGATTTTCCAGTAGCTTAGAATAAAATAAAATGATATGTAAAATTTATATAATAAATAAGGGACTATATTGATATATTTGTTATTTAATGCCTTGATCCTTCAAATTTATAACTTCTACAACTCGAGGTCTGGCAAAATTGATACCAATCTCTTGAGCAAAGTTCTGCTTTGAATATCTGTTCTAATATCTGGTAGTGAAGAAACAGAACTGCTTGTAGTACCAAAGATAGATCATGGAACAGGCAAAAACACTGCAACTGCTGTATATAAAGAAATTTGTGATTGGAATTAAACAGAGGAGGTAAAAGGTATGTGTTTTGATACAACAACATCAAACACAAGGCGTAAAAATGGAGCTTGTGTCCTAATCGAACAAAATATGGAAAAATATTTGCTACGGCTTCCTTGTAGACACCATATTTTTGAAATCCTCTAAAAAACAACGGTGGCCCCTATATTGCAACTATCTTCAATTCTTAGCATTGAAGTATTTAAACAATTTAAATCAAACTGGGATACATCGGACTTGAAATCATTTGATTTATAAGAAAAATTTCCTTAGCAAGAAAAGGAAGAAACTATTGCTTTTGCATCCAAACAACTAAGTGAACAGTAACCTCGTGATGACAATAAAGAGCTTTTAGAACTGACAATAATCTTGCTAGGCGGCACTCCATCCACTTGAATAAATTTCAAGAAACCAGGAGCTTAGCACAGAGTACGTTGGGTGGCTTTTTTATGTTCAAAAAGCAATTCAAAATAACAGCAAAACAGGAGAAAGGTCAGAGGGATATTTTTTGGTTTTCTGCTTCAATTTATAGCAGACATTGGTTCTCTGTCCCCAGTGCTAAAAGTGCTCCACGTAATGATTTGTGCCTACTGAAGAGCATTAAAAATTAGACAAGTATAAATAAAGAATTAGCTAATAGAGTTTTTCAAAAATTGAAGAATCATTTGTGGTATTTGTCAGAAGAGTTAGTTGCTATGGCTTTCTTTGACAATTGAATCAGACATGAGACAAAAAAATGAAAGAAGCTCTTACAACACCATCAGACCCAGATCCACCAAAGAAAACAAAAGTAGATATTGAAACTGAAACTGTGGAACAGAAGTGAATTCAAGATTTTGTTACTACTAACACAATGTACTTCTTCAAGATTATGAGTTTATTATCTCCGTTTTTGGACAAACCGGTGGAAGATTGGCCTCAAAAAGAGACTTTTAGGGTGGCCAAAAATGTTAACCGCATGGCAGTTGTTAATGACATTGCTGAAAGAGGAGTCAAACTGATAGAAGATTATAACAAAATTCTCACTAATGATGAACAACAGAAACAGTATTTGCTGCAAGTTGTATCAAATTACAGAAAGAAGGTCGGACATAAAACCCCCAAAAGCACTAATATCTCTTACTAAAGAGAAATATTTAAATTTTATACAGAAAAATATAGCATGTTTAATCTCAATCATGATGAAATAAATGAAAGAAACGTGGTATAATAGGACTCCTGGAGAAATTCCACTTAAAAAAAGAAACGAGACACTTGCTAATGCCTGATACCTCCTGGCGGAAATCTTGGAAATCAGCAAATATTCAAAGAGCGGGCGCCACCTTAAGATATTTGAATTTTGACCTGAAATTTATCCTGGGTCAATTTTTTCTAACAAAAATTCATTTGAGATGGTATCTTGGGGTTTCTAAACAAAAAAAGGTTTTGACCCACATTTTGCATCACCCTAGTTACTTTATTACTCTTAGTTTTGTGAGTATTAATTATTTAAAAGAAATAAAGTAATTTTGGTAACACCATTCTCGTAGGTCAGGTTAGATTTCCCGAACTCTGCTTGCTTCATTTGACTAGGAAGGAAACGTTGCAAGTCCACAGGACACTCTGCGATTAGCTTTGCCCTGAATAATGCACTTTAAACGTGGGTTGCACTAAATCGAGTAAGAGTGACTATTTTCCTTGGCCGAATTAAATCAACTAACAAGGAGATTCTGAATATCACACTGGATGAAACAAAATAATTTTTACTACTGTAGAAACATAAATAAAATAATGAATACAACATATAAATACAAAAGAACTAAATGGTCAAAAGGTTTACACACGTCAGATCCAGGCGGGAGCCGTGAGCACGTACACGCAAACGTAAACGACCAACAAAAGGTAAACTACTATTTAGGGTGGATCTACCACCCGAAGATTTTTGTGCCCGAGAGAAACGCTTGGGGGTAGGGGCTTTTTAACGGCACGGTTGGGTTTGCACCTGAACGATTAGTTCTTGGCGTGGTTGAACTTATAAAGGCGAATACAACCACTGCTAACCTCGAAAGGAGAGGTCGAGGGAGTATTTCACCGTGGACAAGCTTAGTCGGATACAGCATTGTGGGAGTCTCCTCGTTTTTAGTTATCATTTCTTCTTATTTAATTTTCTTGTCTTCGGGCTCTTGGGGTAAGGGAGGCCGAGAGAAAGAATTCTTCTGTGTCGCCTCTTCCTTGGCAAAATATTAATCTTACCCAGGCTAACGCTTAACTATTTATACAGGTTCGCCAGAAATGAATATTACAGAGTCGCCGGTAGTGGATTTTACTATATTTATATAGAGGCGCTGGGAGTGAATTTAGATATTTACGCCATCTCGCGGAACCTCTCTTTGTTACAATTAGGCTCGGTATAGGGGTGTTATCAAACGGAAGTTACCTCAAAAAGAAGCCGATCGCAGGTTCTTTACGTCCTACTCCTCTCTCTCTCTCTCTCTCTCTCTCTCTCTCTCTCTCTCTCGCCAATCTAATTCAAGATGTCGTGGAACGCACCCAAAGGAGCGTTCGAAACAGAGCGAAAGCGGACGTGCGCCAGCATGCCCGTGTCACTCCTGGAACGACCTTCTCGGAGGTGGTCAAAAAGGGTGTGACCACGAAAACAGAGAAGCCGGGAAACGGAAGAGCGTAGGGAGTCCTACACTAGGGGACTCCCTCAAAGTTCTTCTGTTCAATGCGAGGTCAATCAGGAATAAGTTTCTTGAGCTCCGTGGCCTCGTAGCAACAGAAGAACCGGAGATTGTGGCCATAACGGAGTCGTGGATAAAAACCTCAAGCCGAGATTTTGAAGGTGAATTCAGAATTCCCGGTTACCAGCTCTTCTTGAAAGATAGGCCAGACAGAGAGGGTGGCGGTGTGATGTTGTATGTCAAGGATACTCTCAACTCGACGGATTGCAACATTGTATCCGACCATGAACTACTAGGTGTTGACCTAGAGATAGGTCCTGCCAAATACAGGACCCTGGTGCTTTATAGACCTCCTGCCCAACTCGTTGAAAAGGACAGAGATCTGTACCAGCTACTAGGAGAACTTGTGAAAGACAGAGTGTGTATCGTCATGGGTGATTTCAACACACAAGTTGACTGGGAAACCAGAGAACCCTGTGGCGAGAACGCACTGCTCCTAGGGTTCACGAACAACGAGTTCCTCACTCAATGGGTGAGAGAGCCAACGAGAGGAGACAATATCCTCGACTTGGTTTTCACCTCTGAGGATGACATCGTTGAGGACCTCTCTGTTGGCGAAGAGCTCGGTGGCAGTGACCACCGACTAATTAGATTTGTAGTCAAAGTCCCCAAGGCAGAGCCTGCAACTAGTAAATCAAGGAAACTGGATTTGAGAAGAGAGGACTTTGCAGGTCTACGCGCGGGACTGACTGACGCGAGGCTAGAGGAGTGCGATGCTGTTGACGACTCTTGGAACAGTTTCAAAACCACATTCATGAGTCTTCAATCGCGTTTTATCCCTCTGAAATGCCCCCGTCGGTCTTCTGTTCAACCAAAGTGGTTTAATCGAGAAATCGGGCAACTGCTTAGGGAGAAGAGAAATGTGTACCGGCAATCGAAGATCTCGGGTGACTTTGACGAATACCGGAGGCTAGCCAGGAGAGTGAAGTCCAGCATAAGGGCGGCTAAGCGGTCTAAGGAACTCCGAGTGGCGAGACTCTGTAAAGAGAATCCCAAGGAGTTTTTTGGATATGTGAACAGCCGTAAACCAATCCGTCGAACGATTGGCCCCTTGAGGAACGAGGAGGGGACATTAAAGCATTCAGATGCAGAAAATGCCAACCTCCTCAACGACTACTTCTCTTCAGTGTTTACTGAAGAGTGTGGTCCCATTCCCCAGCCGACGGATTCCTACTCGGCCGAAAAGCTGGAGGCAATGGACTTCACCGAAGGAGAAATAAAGAAAAAGATCGCTGACCTAAAGACGAATATGTCCCTTGGACCGGACGGGTTTCTACCTAAAGTGTTGAAGGAAGTGTGCGATGAAGTATCACGACATCTGTGCGCTATCTTTAACATGTCAATCCGGACCAAATGCGTTCCTAGAGACTGGCGTGAGGCGGAGGTGACTCCTATCTTCAAGAAAGGAGACCGTAACCAACCGTCAAACTACCGACCTATCAGTCTGACTTCGATAGTCGGTAAACTCATGGAAAGCATCATGGTGGACAAAGTGACGTCGTATTTAGAGTCAAACCTGCTACTGAGGAGTTCCCAGCACGGCTTCCGAAGGCAACGGTCATGCCTGACGAACCTTGTAGAATTCTTCCACTTCGTTTTCAGTGAGCACGATCGGGACAAGGCGGTGGATGTGGTCTACCTAGACTTTCAGAAAGCCTTTGATAAGGTACCACACCGCCGCCTTCTCCGGAAAGTGCGAGCGCTTGGCATAGACGGAAAGGTAGCCGGCTGGATCGAGAACTGGCTAAGTGGCAGACGGCAACGGGTGGTGGTAAATGGACAGTCTTCTGAGTGGGTGCCCGTTACTAGCGGGGTGCCTCAAGGTTCTGTCATGGGACCACTACTATTCATCATCTACGTCAACGACATGGACGGTGACATGGTTGCCAAGATTTCCAAATTTGCCGACGATACCAAGCTTGGTATGAACGTTGCAAAGGATGGAAATACTGCCCGCCTGCAGGAAGATCTTGGGAAGATTGGGGAGTGGTCGGACACGTGGCAAATGCCTTTTAACGTGGGCAAATGCAAAGTGATGCATATCGGCCACAGAAACCCCCAATCTCAGTATATCCTTAAGGGCACTGCTCTTAAATCGAGTGACACTGAGAAGGACTTGGGTGTAACAATCACTAGTGACCTCAAGTTCTCGAAACAGTGCATTGAGGCGGAGAAAAAGGCCCAAAGGATGCTAGGCTATATTAAGCGCCAGTTTGGTTATCGGAACCAGAAGATTGTACTGTGCCTGTACAACTCACTTGTCCGACCGCACCTGGAGTATGCCGTACAATTTTGGAGTCCTTCATTGCGAAAGGACATCGCGAGATTGGAACGCGTACAAGCCAGGGCAACCAAGCTGATTCCCTCTATCCGACATAAAAGTTATGTGGATAGACTAAGGGAATTAGATCTGTTCTCGCTGGAAACCCGTAGACAGCGTGGTCAGCTCATCGAAGTTTTCAAAATACTTCGAGGGTTCGACAATGTTGACTACCGGGATATTTTCACACTGAGTGAGAACAGAACGCGCAATCACGGCTTCAAACTTGAACTGAAGCGTTACAACCGCAATCTGTGTGGAAATTTTTTCACTTACAGTATCTGCGGTATGTGGAACGCACTTCCAGTGGAAGTTGTCAACAGTGAATCTGTTGACCAGTTCAAGTCAAGACTAGACAAAGTCTTGAAAAGTGGCCGTTTATGGACGCAAAACAATTGAGCAGCCATGTGCCCGCTCGATTGCTAGCCTAAAGGTACCCTCTTTGAATGGACCGTAAGGTCTCCTAGGGTACTAACTTTCCTTGTTACTCCTTGTTTCTCCTTGTTACTCTCTCTCTCTCTCTCTCTCTATCTTTCTTTCTCTCTCTCTCTCTCTCTCCTTCTCTCTCTCTCTCTCTCTATATATATATATATATATATATAGACAACCATAAAATGAAGTTGAGATGAAGTATTTGAGCCTGGATGTCCACGTTTAAGATGGACCTATTGTGCGTGTATGTATTTTGATTTATTAATATGGCATTCGTCTTATTTTTTCTTATCTAGCATCAAAATACTAATATCATTGTTTATTTATTTAATTAAATTAACAGGTTTTGTCAGTTTCATTATCATAAGCAGCACTCTTGCCTTACTCATTTATATTGCAAAGAAAAAAATCCTTGGTTGCCGATACTAGGAAAGTACCATTATTTTGTTCATATTTAACATCAAAACAATTTGATCTTTTATTTCTCCAATTAAATCAACAGATTTTTTGTCAGTTTCATTATTCTAAGCATCACTGCGGCGGGGAACCAGAGCGTCTCGTAAGGCGATTAGCATCTCAAGGAAGTTGATATTTCCTATCTCCCCGAAACCCCGCTATTTTCTTTATTTTGAAATTCAAAGAGTCAAAGGAAAATTGAGGCCTACTTTCGCTTTTGTGAATGTAAGAAAAAGTACTAACTGAAGAAAATTGGTGAATTTGCCAATTTAGATTCAATCTTATGTCAATGGGAAAATTATATAGACCGTAGTATTTCGCTGTTTAGAATACGATTTCTCCGATTCATTGTCTGAGCTGGAATGTTATACTCGGTTTAATGACCACATAATAAATTAAGCACTGATTAAAATATATTTTTCTTAAATAGCACTATGAATTAATTTTTTCAGTATATGTATAATTAAGATAGCTCTTTAATATTTAACAAACACTAGAGTACCTTAGATTTATGATTTGATTTTCATACGATTATTTCTGACTGGAAGCCGGTAACTTTTAACCTTTTGCATTTACCTCTCAGCGCATTTGCCAACAATCAGAGGGGGATTGGGAAATTTTGGATGATTAGATGAGCTGTGAGAGAGTTGAAGTTTATTGATAGATTGGCGTCTAATAGAGACTAAAGTTTAGTTGTTTTTTTCTCATGCTAGCGTGTATGTAAAGTTGCTGTGTGAATCGCGTATCTCTGGTAATATAATGAGTTTCTATATTGTAGTAGATTAAGGTGGTTTGGAAGATATCTAATGTGAGAGATATCTCGAGTGGGACGCCTGCTTATCTACTTTCCACACTGGTATTATAACGTTTGACAGGTAGCAAAATTGCTTGGTTGGTTTTGGTTAAATATCTGTCCAGTGGTCGTCATTTATTAGATTTGTTGGTTTTGCGTAATAGACATTTATAGGAAATCAATAAAATGACAGTATTTAATTAATATTTAATATTATTGAATTGATATATTACTAAAATTATAGATTAAATGGATTTCAGCGTACTTACTCCAATAAATCAAATTTACATACATAGTTCAATCACTAATCCTAAAATACAGAAAGAAGGACCGATTTTAAAATTAGATTTTTATTTAAATAACGAAAGCAGTTTCGGATTAATCTGGCTTTAATCAAAGAATCAAGATAGTTTTGTTCATAACACTAAATTTTAAATTAGTAATTTTCGGTATTTTTCATAGGAATTTATATGATTTAAAAAAGGTTTGTGTCAACATAGACCAAGAGCAAATTATTAGAGCCACTAATTTCATTAACTTGAAGACCCTTTTCCAATCTTAGTCATTAATTCGAGCTAAAAGCAAAATGACCCAAAATAAGTTCGGATATTTTTTCCTAAAGCCATATCGACGATTTACATGATACTGTAGGCCTTAAATCCACAAGGTCCATCTTCCCTTATGCCTAACCTTATCGTTACATATATCACTTAAAACATATATTTGTTAAGTGTGTAGTTGTTTCCTAATGCAGGAAATCTATTTTATATAAATACTTAGTTTAAATGAAATTCAGAAATACAACTTAAGTAAGATATTAACCAGCACTTTTTTTTTTGTCAGCTTCGATGTGCTTTAATTTTACGATGTCCCCCTGTTAAAAATACCTATCGAATTTATTCACAACAAAATATTTTCTGATACACAGAATTTTCAAGATATTTTCCTAATACTTTTATCCACTTATGTAAGTTCTTTTAAATGAGTTAAATGTTACCTCCAAACAAGGAGAGTATCAAAATCCTCCTTTTATTTGCCCCGATAGTTCTGAAGTGTGGGGGGGTTTAGGGTTGACGGGAGATCCACTTATATTCGGCTCTTATCCATATTTGTCATTCGTTCTCTAATTTATTTTCTTAGTTTATTCCTTCCCTTTGCAACTATAGCATCCGCTCCCCGGCTGAGTCATGACTCTCATACGAACAAAGCTTCTTCGTTGCCATGAAGCTCCACTGAAGACTCAATTCTCAGTGACGTCATTATTCGAAATCTCCTTCGCTCTTCACTCTTATCCCCGCGTCGTGTGATTAAGAAAATTAAGCTTTGCTCACGTGAAACAAATAATGAAATTTAATAGCTCTAAATATTATAAATACTTCTGATTGTTCCTCCGAACCATCAGAGAGAAAGAGAGAGAGAAAGAAAGAAAGAGAGAGAGAAGGTGAGACACGATAAAGTTGAGGATGGGCGTCTATACAGGCGATCTCATAATGAATGATCATGCAAGGTATATTATTAACATTTTATAGGACCATTTTTGGGGGAGGGGATGCACCCTGAATTTGTCTCTTCGACCAATTTACCAAGAAATTGTTATTCCCTGGAACGCGACATAGCGCCCAAAAGACAGAAAAGATAGAGGAAGTGAAATTATTGGCGCATAGAAGGTGCATAATCCTCAAGATGCCAACTGTAGAATGCTAGTTACTTACCCCAATATATACCTGACACCTTGTGTGGTACGCGTTTGAGCCCCGTGAGAGGGCCATTTATCCTGGTAACGGATGTATTTAGCAGGATCCAGCGTGTTGCAGTTGACATTTTTTAGGATTGCGTGCTTTCGTGGCACAAATATTCGCACTAAAATCTTCAGCTATAGCGCAATGCAGCATTCAAAACTACACACTACAGCCAAACAATCACTACATTTTGATTGCTTGTTACAAGCACCACCATCAATCTAGAAGTTCCTTTTCATTCCTTCCACCTTTGGAAAGAATATGAGAAACCATCGAACAGGACATCTTTCAATCTACCGAACAGGTCATCTTTCGATATATCAATCTGTCTACCTTTTTATTTTTATTTGCCTATTGTTATGCATTCATTAATTGGTATTTCTATTTGAACTTCTAGTCGCATGTAATGACCAAGTATTCACTGAGTGGGAATTATCGAATGAATATACAGATCACTTTGTTTCTTCACTTACATATTTTATTAAATAAAAAAAAAATTCAATGGGCATTACCACAAATTAAATAAAACCCGTAATTAAAATGAATTCACGTTAAGCCTATAGAAAATCCAGGATAGATAAGTAAACAGTGTCACCGATCCTGTTATGAATCTACAAACTAGATGGCACCATAAAAACTCGAGCACATGAAGAGGATTAATAAGCTGATTTTTACGCAAAACATAGGGCTGGGAGGTGTAACCTTTTCACTGGTGAAGTTTGGAGTGATTAAAAGTCATGAATTTTGGAGACCGGTAATCAATCCAGGAATTGTTGGAAAATGGAAATATGTACATGGAAACTAGGCGATGTGTGCAGTTAAGCTAAAAAAAATAGGCGGATAATCTGGTCATTTACCGATGCTCACGAGTATTTGATGAAAATAATGTGTCTAAAGTTTTAACCAATACTCAAATAGGATTAGATAAAGATAATCTCTCTTAAAAGGAACCAAATATCTTTTTCAGTTCACTTCTCTCCCTAAACAATGGCACAACTGCCGGAATTAGAATCAAGCCTATTTCTATGCTAACTTAAAAAAACAAGTCCACAAATATCGAACCAAGACAAAAAATCAAGAAAAGAGAAAAATGTGAAGAAGGCATGATGCAAAAGTGCCGGAAGGATGTCCTCTCTCTCACTCACGGGCTCGACCATCCAGCCATAAGCACCCAAACTACTAAATTATATAGAAGAAGGCTCCATCCTGCTCCCCAATTCTCACAATGCACAAACTCGTCTCTCATTTAACAAGAGTATGTGCTAAGGTGTATTTATGTAGAGGACTGAATATGAAGTAAATATCTAACATTTTAAATGGCATTTAGTCAAGTGGTTTGGCTCCTCCTCGACACGACTGTCTCATCATTATCGTTTTAAGGGATAAATTTCAGAGAATATAAAAGTACTTCTGGCAATGATTGTGATTTATACATGCCTATTTTGGGCCACATTTTTCTCGAGTAGCCGCTTGATACTATTGCATCTTGCACTACCAAGAGAAAGTAATTCATTGGCCATAGTATGAACCACATATCACCCTACTACACCGAATTGTATCCAGTGTTCAGTCGGCACTTCCCTGATTCGCTATTTAATTTGCACTTTCTGAGTATATTTACCCTGAGTAAATGAATAATAGTCTGAAGAGGTTTGTATGATATGTGCTCAATAGCGAGGCGAAGAAAGAGCTTTTAAAGGATGGGTGAGGAGATGCCCCCGTTTACTTTTACCCTCGTTTGTCTTTGTTCCCAGATGTGAAAAATTGAAAATCTGAAAATTTGGCTCAAGAATTTGGAAGGTCTCTTTCGCTTTATGATTCCAAAAGTGCGATTTTGGTAAAGAAAAGGGCGAAGGAGAAGCAAAATATATAGAAATTAGGCAAAGGGAGCCCAAAATTTGAATTTAAGAGAAAACTGGGCAAAAGTAATTACTAGGAGGTAACGGAAACCTTGAATAGAGAATGATATTAATACAAATCCCCCAAACCAGGTGAATGGACGAGCATATGATCGCAAGCATAACTATATATGAGTATATACACATACATCTATACGCACAGGCTTGAAGAACGTGTGGGAAACTGAAAGTTTAAATGAAAGTAGTTACAAATATCGAACCAGGCAAATAAACCAAAACGAATTGGCGTGAAACTAATAGAATCTCGTCTCTCCTTTTTATCTAAGTGTCTAATTTGAGTAGGGTCCTTACCTACTTTTATATCGACTTAGAAAGGATCTTAAAAGAAGGGACATGAATCTGATGCCATACCTTCTATCGCGGTTGTACGGTGGCATGCCAGCGACGACCAACTGAACTGGAAGCTACGAGCAATAGTAAAAGTGAGGAAAATGGATACACCCTTTATTTTAAGGCTCCTTGGCATTTAATGGGTTCGAAGGGCGCTGTGTGAGGGACAGTGATGAACAAAAACATCTCAAAATAATTGCGGAACCAAAATAAATTCAGGAGAGTTGCGCAGTATGTATGTCCATCGCGCCCCTACTAGTCCCCTCATTTGTCTAAGCGGGCTTTTTCTCACATCTTTAATTCCATAAACTTAAGCATTAGACTTACAAAGAAAGAAAGAGAGAGAGAGAGAGAGAAGAAAGAACGAAATAGAGAGAAAATGAGAGAGGAATGATAATTTGCTAATAGAGAGGAATGAGGAAAGAAATCAAGAAATATGACGAAAGAAATAATAAACAATGAGAGAAAAATATAGATACAAAAGGTTGAAATTAAAAAAAAAAAATAGAGAAAAGAGAGGAAGAATGTACTAAATGAAAATAAAGACGAATTGAAAAAAAAGTAAGCAGAAAAGTAAAAAGAAAGTAACAAAAAAAAGAAAATGAAAGAAAGGAGGAAGGAAAAAGACAGAAGGTGAAAAGAAAGAAAGAATACCTCTCAATGAGAATTCAGAATTGGTTTTAGGTTGGAGTGGTTACGGTTAGTGCTATTTCACCACTTTGGCAGAACAATCGAGAAAACGTGGTGACTCGTAAATGACATACATAGATACACCGTCGAGGACAAAGGGGTGAGTAAAGAGATCTAGGTAGTGGTGCAAGTCCTTCCTGGATCTGATTGTGGTAACAATCAAAGCTTAGATATGTTAATCTCCAAGATTAATCTGATAAGAATTTTTGTTTGCCCTCGAAGGATAATTTGGTTTACTAGTGTTTTATTATTAATACATGCTAGATCTTTCGAGGTATTCTTTAATGGTGATCCAATTTAAGCTGCGATTCAAACTATGGGTTAATACAAGATAAGACAGCTCTCCATAAATCATCTAACTATGACTACTGTGGTATGATCTCTACCTGATATGGGAAGAGGCATTTTCATTCATTAGCTTGCAAATGATAGGAAGAATCTTGCAAATCAGAATCTGGTAAAATCACTTACGTTGAGCCGATTCCTACCTTTGCTTGTTTAACTCTATGATTCTCGATATCTTTCGCTGTGCCGCAGTGTTCTTTACTCTATCTCTGAGTTCGTCTTCTCTTTCTTGCTCTAATTCGAGATTACCGGTCGGCAGAAAATTAGAACCCTATCATTAGAACTGGAATGCTTTAAATCGTATATAACCGTATTTCTCTTTTCCTATACAGCGGCAACATTAGTGATATCTGAGCTCGAAACTATGACAAAGACAACTTTAACGAACCTTTGTCCGCCATTTTATTCATCTCGATCCTCCATATCTCTAATCTAACAGTAACTGACCTTTTTACTACGATTTCCAACCACTTCTTGGCCAATTTTAAATTCTCTATTACCTACCACCTATCTACCCGCTCGTCCCGAGATCTTACTCATTTCCGGCGACTATCATCAATTGATACTACTCTCTTTAACGACTTTGTTTCGGCCTTCACTGCTATTGATACTACCGCTTCACCTGACCAAACATTAAACTCTCTGCATCAATCATTACTCGCCTACCTTGATGTGCACGCCCCGACCATATTCCATTGCCGCTTAGCGTCTACACTCGGGCGTCCTCTAAGGAAGTAACTGCCCTGATCTCACCCTCTAACAAATCTGCATCACCTAAGGACGTCTTTACACCCAAACCCCTCCACCAAATGCTCCTTTCTGTTCTCCCACTGATTCTTTATCTCTGTAACACTTTACTTGCCACAGGGATGGTTCCTTCTTCCTTTAAACATGCCTCAATTTGTCCTATACTTAAAAAACACACCTTAACCCATCTCAACTATCTAGCTATCGCGCTTTCTCACAGCTTCTATTCCTCTATAAGATCCTCGAGAGAGTGGTTTTCTCTTGCCTAAATGACCATATTTCTAACTGCAATGTTGATGAATCGTACCATTAGGGGTTCAAAGCGAAGCACTCTGCTGAAACTGCTCGGCTTAATGTTTCAGACGGTTTACTTAGAGCAGCCGATAGGGGTTGTACGTCTATTATAGTCCTCCTAGACTTCTCCTCTGCTTTCGACACCATAAACCGCACTGTCCTCCCTGATCATCCTGCCCCTTTCCTTGGTCTCTCGGGCACTGCACTGGATTGGTTCCGTTCATAGCTCCCCCCCCCCTCCGCACTCAGTCGCTCGCGCTCGATAACCTCGCCTCCGAGCCCGCACCCATTCATTTTAGGATGCCTCAGGGCTTAGTCATTGGTCCCCCCCTTTTTCGCATCTACTTACTTCCTCTTGGATCCTTCGCGATTTGGTCGTTACTTCCACCTCTATGCTGATGACACTCAGATATAACCTTTCTTCATCGCCAGTATCCTTCTCTCAATCAATTACCAAGCTCCTTTCAGCCTACACCTCCATAAACGAATGGCTGTATGCCAACTTTCTGAAACTTAACCATGATAAAACTGAAGTTCTCCTTGTTGGTACCGCTTGGATGGTAGAGAAATCTAAAGCTCTATTCCTTCTCCCTTAAATTGGGGAAAACAATGTCGCCTTCTCTGAAACCATCAGTAGTCTTGGTGTTATTTTTGACGAGCAACTCTCGTTTAAATCGCACACCCATCGTATCTGTTAATCTTCCATCAGTTCCCCCCGCAACTTCTTACGTGTTCGATCCCATTTTGATCGACGAATCCTTGAGACTGCTATTCATGCCATCGTCAACTCACGCCTAGACTACTGCAATTCTCTTCTAGTGACTCTCCCTTCTTCGTCACTTCGCCCCTTACAACTAGTTCAAAACTATGCTGCCTGGCTCCTCCTTCGCCGCCCCCGGTTCTCTCCTTCAATGCCTCTGTTACAGGAGCTACACTGGTTACCTATTGGCGTCCGTGCCCACTATAAAATTCTTCTCATCACCTACAAGGCCCTAAACCTAGAGGCTCTACCTTATCTCTCGTCTGCCCTCTCCTGTCGTCATATTCCTCGGGCACTCCGGTCTAACCTCGCTCCCCTCCTAAACACACCTAGTTCTGTCCTCTCTTCGATGAGTGACCGTTTCTTCCCAGCTTGTGCTCCTAAACTCTGGAATGCTCTTCCTGCTGAAGTCCGAACCTCTCTCTCCCTTTTAAACGTCTCCTATAGACTCACCGCTTCAGAATTGCCTTCTCTCCCCTGTAAGATTTCTCTACACTCACTACACAAACTGCGCTCTGGAAGGCTGAATTATAAATAACTATCATTATTATTATCCCATCATCTTTAAGGTACCTTCAAGCAGGAGCTTCAACATCACGAAACGTCGGCAACCCAAGGTTGAGCTAGTTTCGATTAGCAATTCCACTGAAACTACATTGGGAGTTCAGTATACCGCTTCCTATGTTCTCACTATCACAAGTCTGGGTAAATCGCTTGTTATTACCATGGGAGACGGTACCTATGCATAAACTAGCCAAGCCCTACACAGAATATGCATCGGTGCGCAGTGACCAGGGCTTGGTCGAAATTTAACGTAGCCCAATTTAACCATTCTTATCGGACAAAATCTATCAGAATCTAAACCCGATTTTCCTATTCGGCAAAATGCACTATGTTTCTCAGTAGCCTCTAGTTAAGAAGCCGAATCTATCGTGGTGATGAGGGACTTGGTCTTAGGTGTAAACTGAATACCTAATCGAAGCCCTCAAGAAAAAGAATTGGGATTTAGATGCAAGAAAGTTTCAACTAATCGTGATCTTCGTTTCCGACAGCAATCCAGTGAACTCAGCGATTTCAGGTCATTCCACCAGGTCTATCCAGTTGCTGAATTATTCAATTAGCTGGTGCTGGCTCATCGCGCCTTTCATCATTTAGCCATAACATTTTTCTTTCCCTCTAAGTCTCATTCTTAGGAAACATAGTCAACTCACCCCTGCCCCCGACCCCGTCCCCGCCATGTGATCCATAAAAGCTTCGAACTCCTGCCTCTTCTCGATCATTTCGAAGTAGCAAAATAACAGGCGATTCGATTAACTACAATAGCATCATTTCTTCACAAAGTTCCAGGAAAGCCAATCCCTGTTTATTACAAAAAACTATTCTCTTTACCTGTACTTCAATTGTACTCTCCCTTAGTTAGTCTTATTTGCATGGGCAATTACGATATTCTACAGGTCTATTTTTACAACATTTTTCACTTTTCGCTAAGCAGAAAGGACGTGTTTTCAAAGATCTGGTTTCTAGATGTTTGATTCACAGCCCTCTTACTTGCCATGCCCCACGTGTCACTCTTACTTCCCCTATTCAGGGAAATGAGTGACCAACTTCCACATTCAATCTTTTTCTGCGCATCTCAGAGTTCATCCTAGCACACAAACATCTGGTATCCTTCCCTTTCCTAAAATTTCCCTAGTTTGAGGGAATCTAGTAAAACCAACCCCCTAATATTCCATTTAAACAACTGCCCAGCCTGTTTCCTCCCGTTCACTTCCCCTGCCTTGTGTTAAATTACTAACGGAATAGAGGCAATAATAAATTACCATGCTCCAAATAGCTGTCAATACCTAAGGACAATTTTCAGGACCTTTAAATACTACCTGAATTATGTAAAACATGTTGCCATTATCTTAGGACCCCCAAAAGCCAACTTCAAGGAGGAACATAAATGCACCAAATGCCTTCTGAATTTCTCCTGAACTTTAAACGACGCGCTACTTTAAGTTTATTTTTTGTTGTTTCGAAGCGTTAATTCGTTAGGCAGCTGTGCATCTGTTATTTGGTGGTTAACTATTTAATATTTCCATATATTTAATTATTCAGATTACTGTAGTTTGCGAAGTTAGAAATTTAGCACGGTGAGCGATTGTTTTTTTCCTTAGACTACTCTTCTAATTTTTAAACCTTATGGTATATTTTAGCTAGAATTTGTTAATAAGTTTTTGTTAAATAAGATTTGCACAATCAATTAATTGTTTTTTTAAGCCTTTATTATATTAGCTTTATAAGGTGAAGTCCGAATTAAATGGTAGCAATAAATCCGAAAAATGAAGAGTCAGGTGAATATCTATGGGTATAGGTCTTATTTGAGGACATAATTCTAATAAAGTGGGTGGATAATTACAAGAAATCCACAACATAAAAAATATATTAGACGACATGTGAACGTTGTTTATTGACTGACTGAGCCGGTTGCAGTATCTCGCTAGAATTCTTGTATTTGCCGCATATGGCTAGATTCCTTGCACTAGGCTACAATTATGGAATTTAATTTACTAGCAGATAGTTTAATAGAATTTTAAGTTTACTTTGCAATAGTGTATTTTTTTAAAAAGTTTACAAGATTTCTATAAACTTTCTTGCCTCCCACCGAGAAGCTCAATTGGCCCACTAGGGCGCCTTATCACCAAGGTTAAAGAGCGCTGCTTACATTATTGATAGGTACTTTTTTAAATATATTTACGAATCAAATTTCATATGATAATTCTGAAAAACTGTCAATTTTCCTTAATGAAACTCGTTTCATGTCGTGATCTTAAAAGTCATGGAGTAGATTTTTCCTAAGAAGATTCCGGAAATAATAAATTCATGGCCTTGTCATTCTAGCAAGTTTCATTTTTCCTTTCAAAAGTTATCAAGAAGAGTTGTGAGCAGAAATTCTACTTCTTTAAATGACATTTTAGATAATTATACGCCTGTCTGATGGACTTTGGAGAGACTAAAACCCCAATCAAATGAAGGTACATTTGGTTCTAATTCTAAATCATTCTAAATAAATTATGTCCAGCTGGCCTTGGTTAATTATAAATGAGAAAATTATTATTGTCAGCAAAAGGGTTCTCTTTTATGATATGATTATACATAGCTTAGGACTAGTCTCTAGGATTTGGGGGGCAGTACTTATTGTCGTAGAATGACCCTTGGTTTTGATCACTATACTTTTTGACACCCTTTTAGTATCGGTATGCTTTAAGGGGTGTGCGTTACTTCTATGATGAAGTAGGCTTTGTTCTAAGAGTGCTAATTTAAAGGTTTAGTTCTTAAGGAGGAGCTATTTTTAAACACATAAGGATAAGAGGAAACACCAGAATCTACCAAAATATACATGTATTTTAAATTAAAAACTTAAATATTACACACCAACAGTAAACACATTTCTATCTTTGGACTCAAAGATCTTTCAATGACAAAACATAAACAATTAGGCTTCCCGTAAACATACCAATTGCCGATTAGTATTTTTTTATCGCGACTCTATTTGATTAGCGTTAAACATTAAATTAACGTACTCTCGTCTACAAACACATATGACCTAGGTTCAAGAACAATGGTTTCTACTCTCCTTTAAAACGTGGGACGTACTAAACTTCTACTATCGCAATAGAGATATAAATGTTATTGTTAACTTACAGGTAGGTATTAGGGATTGCCGTAGGGCGCTGGAGGACTTATCTCTCGCTTTGAAGTGTTGTGGCCGCTGCTTGAATTTTGGTCGCCTGTGACGGGGGCTGATTCTTCAACGTAATTAAAGAACGGGAGCTCGTTGGGGCAGGGTTCTTCTCCTCTCACTCTTACGGAGCTTGAGATGTGAGAGGCGCTCGAGTGTGAGTGGCTTTGCTTTTCTTCAGTCGGACTTCTTTGCAGACTGAAAAGGCTTCTTCGGTATGGCACCGATATAAAACTTGACTATTTAGGTTAATACGGCCCTGAAAGGGGGGATCGATTTTCTCAATCTGATCCTATCGTTTCTCACGGAAATAGTCTAGTATGGCTGAAGGATCGATCTTCACGAACTAACCCTTCTTCTGGCGTATCGACTTCTAATCTTCTTGTCTGGCTGAAAGATTGATCTTCACGAACTTATCTTTCTTCTGGCGAATCGACTACTAATAATCTTCTTGTCTGGCCGATGGATCGATTTTAACGAACTAATCCGCCTCTGGCGTATCGACTTGTGATAATCCTCTTGTCTTTCTTTGCGGGGCTTATTTATAGGCGGATTGCCGCCATATCTAAAGGGGGAAGTGACCAGGCCACAGAGGCAAAGGGGGGGGGGAGCGAATGGTGAGTTAGCATCTGGGGAGTGCGAGAATTCCTGAGTTGGCACAGGGGTGCCCAAGTCAGCTCGCAAATTATAGGCTCGCAACCGCACCGCTACTTGGCGTCCCTTCTGACTCGCACCGCTTTTTTTTCCATAACCACGGGTTTATGGGTATCGTAGGTAATTCGATCGTTAGAGCGTCGTTTAAGGACCTTAGGTGGTCGCTAACAAACAGATGTTAGCTCCAACTGCCCACAGCGGCGGGGAGATCACACATGGTAAGCATTTTCGCCGGCTACCTTTCCCACGTTCTCCTCATAAGGGAGGGGGGCTTTAATGTACCTATACTCCTCCAGGATGCTTAATGTAGCCATTTCTCCACATTTACCTCCCTCCTTAAGAAAATAACGGGAGGGGGGGGGGGTTCCAATCGGACGCTTACAATAATATACATGGGTAACTTACGGAACATTATATTATACAATAAATTCTAGTTCACCCGGGAATGCCTCGATAACATTTCACCTGACCTTACATTAATTCCTATATTACTGTGCCAACTTAGGATCTTCTTACCTACCACTAGGGGGTTACTCGCCCCTACTTACTTACAATTCTACTGATTTACACTTAACTTTGCTATAATACAATAGTTGGGCTGCTCGTTAATCGTCGACAGGGTTCCGACTTAACGAGTCGGCCATACAATTGTTGGACCCTTTTATATAGTGAATGGAGTACTGGTACTCCATCCAGAGTAAACTCCATCTCAGGAGTCTTCTATTCTTACTCTTTTTTTTACTTAAGTATGACAACGGTTTATGGTCGAATTCCAACTTAAACTCGCGCCCTATTAGAAAATAATTGAATTTACCTATGGACCATATTATGGCCAAAGCTTTGATTTCGATAGTAGCGTAGGCTTTTTCTTTACTCAACAGTTTCCTACTGACATAAGCTATGGGATAGGCTGTTTCGTCATCTTCGTATTGAAGCAATACTCCGCCTAACCCGTCCTGACTAGCGTCCGTGCAAAGGCCGAAGATCTTGTTGGAATTTGGTAAGCGAAGAATGGGCGCAGTTACGAGTTTTCCTTTTAGAACCTCCAACTGAGTTATTGCATGAAGGTTCCACGTGACAGGGTCTGACGCTGTCTTTTTTAACAAATCATTAAGTGAGGCCGCAATGGCAGCGAAGTGTGGTACAAAACGCCTATAGAACGAGGCCGCTCCCATAAACGATCGGAGTTGTTTCTTTATTTTCGGCCGGGGCATTTTGACTATGGCGTCCACTTTTTCTTGCTGGGTAGTCAAGTGTTTTTGTCCTATTTTGAATCCCAGGTAGTCAATGGATTCGTAGGCAAAATAACACTTGGTCGGCCCGGCGGTTAGACCTTGCTCCTTCAATTTCTCCAGCAATGAGCGTAAGGCGTGTAAGTGTGACTCCCATGTACGGGTAGCTACGTACACGTTGTCGAAGTAAAACGACACGTCGCTTAGTCCAGCGATAATTCGCCTCATCATCCTATTATAATTGCTACTGGCTGTAAGTAGTCCGGAGGGTAGCCTGGTAAACTGTAACAGACCTCTCTCGGTTGCAAACGCCGTCAGTTTTTTGGACTCCTTAGCGAGAGGTATTTGATAGTACGCTTTACACAAATTCAATTCTGTGATGAATTTAGCGTTTTCAAATAAATGGAGATTTTGATCTATTAGTGGGATGGGCTCGGCGTCGAAAACGGTCACTGAATTCAATTTTCGGAAGTCCACGCACATCCGAAATGATTGATCAGGTTTCTTAACCATTACTATGGGGGAGCAATAATCGGACTCCGATGGCTCTAAAATTCCCAATTTTAGTAAATTCCGGACTTCCTTATTGAAAGCTTCTCGTAGGTGGATCGGTAAAGGTATTTGGTTTGCTCCGAACCACTGAATTAGTTTTTAGTTTTATTTCATGAATAAAATCCTTCGCACATCCGGGGTTTTCAGAAATGACTTCTGGGAATTCCATGAGCAAGTTCAACATTTCCGCTTTTTGTTGAATCTCTAAGTGGGGATTTATCTTTAAATCCACCCAAGGGTCTTCCGGGGTAGGTGAGAGCGAGGGAAGTTCGTATTCCTCATCTTGTTCCACACACACGGTGTGTATAACTTGCAGGGGCGTACCCGGGTAAACGGCATCCATCGGTTCTTCTTCGTCTAGAAGGGTAATATTCTTTATGCACGCGCGGCGGTGATATTTTTTTAGCATGTTTATGTTATAGGTTCTTCGCCCTGTTGGGGTATCTATCAAGTAATCGACTGGACCCCGTGCCTCGATTACTTCGAACGGTCCCTTCCACTGGGCCCATAACTTATTATTTTCGGTCGGGAGTAATAATAAGACTTCATCTCCTGCCTTTAATTTTCGAGCCTTTGCTTTCATATCGAAGTAGTCCCGGTATTTGGCTAAATTTTTCTCGGCGTTCTCTCGAGCTAAGCCAGAGCAGTATTCTAGGCGCTCGCGCATATCCATCACGTAGGCGTAAGACGATTTGATTTCTTGGTCGAGCTTCGCGTTGGAAAATAATTCCTTAAGAATACTCATAGGACCTCGCACATTTTTCCCTTTTAATAGCTCAAAGGGCGAGAATCCCAACGTCCGATGAGGTATTTCTCGGCAGGCGAAAAGGGCTGCAGGCAGGTATCTGTGCCACTGTGTAGGGTTGTTTTGACACAACTTCTTCAATATATTTTTGAGAGTCCCATTTAATTTCTCGCAGATTGCGTTAGCGGATGGATGAAATGGACTCGTAAAAATTGGCTTGATTAACAGTAGTTTATTAAAATACTCCATCAATTATGAGGCGAATTGTCGCCCTCTATCCGATAGAATTTTTTTAGGCAGGCCTACTCGAGCAAAAATTGAAATTAATGCTTCCGCGCAGGAAATAGTGTCAATCTTCCGTAGGGCCACGGCATCTGGGAACCGGGTGGCACAATCCACTAGGGTGAGGATGTTAGAGTGTCCTCCAGTTGAAGGGGGGTGAATTGGTCCCACCAAATCAATAGCCACTCGAAAGAATGGTTCGGTAATAACGGGCACCTTTTGTAAGGGAGCGGGAGGTACCCGTCCTCTGGAGGGATCCTTCTGACACACGTTGCATGATCGGCAATAGGCCACAATTTCCCTAGCGGCCTGGGGCCAATAAAAGTGTCGGAATATATGCTGCGCCGTTTTGTTGTGCCCAAAGTGTCCGGCTAATATTCCATCATGCGCGGTATTCAAAATTCTTTGAGTGTATTCTTGAGGTACACACAGTGCTTTCTTGTTCTCCTTATCCTCCTCGCTGATAGTACGGTAGAGAAGTGAGTCTTCTACGATATACTGGATAGGCTTCTTTCCTTTCACTTGGAGAATTTCACCTTTAATAGCTTTCTCCCATAGAGGTTTAAGAGTGGGGCATTCCTTCTGAGCACTGGCGAAGGAAGTCAATTTGAACCCATTGTCTTCGAGGGTAATCCTCGGGGTCAACTTAGCAGGTTGCTCTTTCCTCTGGGCTTCTTGTGCCCGGGTGACTACTTGTTGGGCCACTTCTTGCTGAGGAATTAGGGGGTTTTGTCCGATTAGTACTACGCAGAACTTAATCGGGGCTACTACCACGTCCGTCCAACCGGTAAAATATCTGCATTGTATATGACATCTCACGACGGGGAATCGATTGTGGCGTCCTAAAAAGTCGTGGACGATTGCAAATTTCTTATGGTTAGGGTTTACTGGGGGCAGCAACTTGTCGGATACCACTATGCACGTACATCCGGTGTCTCTGACTAAAGTGGATACTCCGCACCCATTAACAGTGCCCCCTTCAAATTGTAGGCCGCCTGGCGAACTTTTGTTGAATAGAAAGTTTACCTGTTGCTGGGGCCCTTCGGATGTTGGCGCGGGGACGTAGGACGAATCAACTTGTCCTGCTGGGATCGCGGCAGGCAGGTTTTGCACCTGTTGTCTCGAGGTCTCCCTCAGTCGGGAGTTCTGTGGGCACTGGAAACTCAGGTAACCTATTATCCCGCAGGTATAACAAGTGACGGGCTTCCTGGGATACGTGCCGGTATTAGGGTATGATCCTTGCGGAATCCTACCTTCTTTTTGATTTTTTTCTCCTCCAAAATTTGGTTTATAAGTTCCTTTTGCTGCTAAGAACTTAAAGGGCTTCTTCTGTAAATGCCTGGGTGGCGGCCCATTTTTCTTTGGGGAGGGAGCCTTCTCTTTCTTGTACTCCCTAGGATATAACCGATGATTTACCGCGTGGAGGTCAGCCTCGTTCAGACACTCGTTGAAGGTAGAAGCTTTTCGGTCCTTAACCAATGCACGGATTTCCTGGGGTAGTGTACTTAGTAACTGATCTTTAAGCATGAAGTCGACAACCGCAGCGACTTCGTTCTCTACCCCTTCTGACTCCATCTAAAACTGTAGGCTTCGACGAAGCTCAAAGCCAAAATGTTTGTATGTTTGTCCAGGTCTTATACAAGACTGCCTGAACTTCATCCTATATTCTTCCGGGTTAAGGTTTTTTGCTGAGAGAAGTTCGGCTTTGAGAGTGGAATAGTCCACAGTCGCTTCTGAGGGTAAAGATACGAATATCTCTCTCATCCTACGATTGAGTAGCGGTAACAGTCTGGCGACCCCATCTTCTTCTAGGTCCCAATTATTGACTTCAAATATTTTCTCAAAATGGGAGAGATATGAGCATAAATCTTCATCGTCCCTGTACTCCGGGAGTTTCATGCTGGCCGCTGGTGACACTCCTGTTCTGGATGACACTGACTGCACCTCTAACTCGTCTTTGCTAAGAGCTCTTTCGTGGGCCCTTATCTTCTCTCTTTCATCAGCTTCCATTTTCGTCTTTTCTCTTCTTTCATCAGCTTCCATTTTCGCCTTTTCTCTTCTTTCATCAGCTTCCATTTTCATTTTACGTTCCTCTCTTCTTTCTTCTCTTTCGTTTCTCTCTTTCTCCTGAATAAACGAGTTCAGCTCGGTTCCTTCCAGTCCAAGGCTTTGACCTTGTTTCCGATAAAGGTCAAACAATGCCATCGCGCTTATGTCAGTCATCTACCTTGTTTTTAATCAAGCCTGACCTACTCCACCACCGAAACTTACCACTTGGCCTAACAATTACCTTTAGATGGTATCGACCTCTAACTTTACCAATTTCCCACTCGTCAAATATTCTATTATTCCTGGTGTTCCTTTTATGTGTTAGCTCTTCCTTAAATAGACACTGCTGGGTTCTTTCTTATGTAAAACCTCTAGACCTGACACCACTTTTATAATAAGTCGTAGAATGACCCTTGGTTTTGATCACTATACTTTTTGACACCCTTTTAGTATCGGTATGCTTTAAGGGGCGTGCTTTACTTCTATGATGAAGTAGGCTTTGTTCTAAGAGTGCTAGTTTAGTGGTTTAGTTCTTGAGGAAGAGCTATTTTTAAACACATAAGGATAAGAGAAAACACCAGAATCTACCAAAATATACATGTATTTTAAATTAAAAACTTAAATATTACACACCAACAGTAAACAAATTTCTATCTTTGGCCTCAAAGATCTTTCAATGACAAAACATAAACAAATAGGCTTCCCGTAAACATACCAATTGCCGATTAGTATTTTTTTATCGCGACTCTATTTGATTAGCGTTAAACTTTAAATTAACGTACTCTCGTCTACAAACACATCTGACCTAGGTTCAAGAACAATGGTTTCTACTCTCCTTTAAAACGTGGGACGTACTAAACTTCTACTATCGCAATAGAGATATAAATGTTATTGTTAACTTACAGGTAGGTATTAGGGATTGCCGTAGGGAGCTGGAGGACTTATCTCTCGCTTTGAAGTGTTGTGGCCGCTTCTTGAATTTTGGTCGCCTGTGACGGGGGCTGATTCTTCAACGTAATTAAAGAACGGGAGCTCGTTGGGGCAGGGTTCTTCTCCTCTCACTCTTACGGAGCTTGAGATGTGAGAGTCGCTCGAGTGTGAGTGGCTTTGCTTTTCTTCAGTCGGACTTCTTTGCAGACTGAAAAGGCTTCTTCGGTATGGCACCGATATAAAACTTGACTATTTAGGTTAATACGGCCCTGAAAGGGGGGATCGATTTTCTCAATCTGATCCTATCGTTTCTCACGGAAATAGTCTAGTATGGCTGAAGGATCGATCTTCACGAACTAACCCTTCTTCTGGCGTATCGACTTCTAATCTTCTTGTCTGGCTGAAAGATCGATCTTCACGAACTAATCTTTCTTCTGGCGAATCGACTACTAATAATCTTCTTGTCTGGCCGATGGATCGATCTTCACGAACTAATCCTCCTCTGGCGTATCGACTTCTGATAATCCTCTTGTCTTTCTTTGCGGGGCTTATTTATAGGCGGATGGCCGCCCCATCTAAAGGGGGAAGTGCCCAGGCCACAGAGGCAAAGGGGGGGGGAGCGAATGGTGAGTTAGCATCTGGGGAGTGCGAGAATTCCTGAGGTGGCACAGGGGTGCCCAAGTCAACTCGCAAATTATAGGCTCGCAACCGCACCGCTACTTGGCGTGCCTTCTGACTCGCACCGCTTTTTTTTCCATAACCACGGGTTTATGGGTATCGTAGGTAATTCGATCGTTAGAGCGTCGTTTAAAGACCTTAGGTGGTCGCCTTCAAACAGATGTTAGCTCCAACTGCCCACAGCGGCGGGGAGATCACACATGGTAAGCATTTTCGCCGGCTACCTTTCCCACGTTCTCCTCATAAGGGAGGGGGGCTTTAATGTACCTATACTCCTCCAGGATGCTTAATGTAGCCATTTCTCCACACCTATGCTGAGCATTATAATTCAGTTGTGTATATTCATCCATGTATTAATAAACTAGTTATCAACTTTAGTCAACAGCTTCTTTAAAGCCATCATTGTTGGGGGTTATTTTAATTAGTATGTCAAATATTCTTATTATTTTATTCGATCTTTTATTTAAACAATTATTCAAATAATATTATTGTTCGTAATAATCCTTGAGTTACATTCGTTATTTTATTTCTTTTGTTAATTGCACTATAGTAATTAACCTGGATTTCATAACCTTACTTAAAATAACCCTTAGTTATAGTCTTAAATTCAGGTTCTGGATAACACATTGGAGAAATCTAATGATTTAATTTTGTCGAATACTTTGATCCTGCTCCGTTCTTCACGGCTTTTCGTTAATACCGGGATCTTAACGTTGGTTAATCAATAAAATTAATTATTCTCGCACATATTTTTAATTCTTTAATTGTTTTTAACTTAAATTTTAGAAAAAGATATAGTTTCAAGGCATAAATATACCCATATGTAACGGAGAAGGAGAGGGGGCAGAGAAGACCACTTGAAGAAAAAAAAGGGGGGAGAAGACAAAGGAATTTAAAAGCCCTTATTCCCATACATCAACAAACAGAAGGAGGTGAAGTTGCAAAACAAGGGGAAAAATTGTGATAAATAGAAACCAAACCAAAGAGAGTTTCAATCTAGTTTGAGATTATCTTGGGCACTGGGGCCGGAAGGGCGTACCAGTCGTCTAAGTGAAATGTGTGCGAAGAAAATTTAACACATCAATCTCGGTTGTGATCTAAAACTTGCTTTTTAGTTTTTTTTATCACAATGATTTCTTTAAATTTACTGTTTCAGTTACATAAGTATTGATTGAATTAGTGTTTGCTTCTTTAATTTCGTTATTAATGAATACGTGGTTATTACGAAAAATTTAGGTACTTGGTAAATGTGATACTACCTGTCGTTTATTTAAGTGTAAGATGTTGTTAAAATAGGGGTGTAGGAAGGAGTGCGCAGTTAGTTGTAAACACTTTCCCCACATCTTTACAGCATTTCTTTCAGGACAGTGCCGACATCAGTGTATATTGTATTGACGGTTTCAGAGCTTTTGCTGTCTTGAGAAAATTACACTGCGCCAATGCTCGCTTGTATGAGAATTAAACTAAACAATTTCAGTACTGGTCGCAACAGAGAATTTCGATATAACAACATTTGCGAGAGCTGGACAAGAGTACGTTCAGACCAATTACGTTCTCGAGGGATTAATTTTCAGCTCGCGTAAGCGACGGGAAAATTCTTGAAATTTTCTCTGTATTGTATTAATACACCCCCTATCCCATCATTACTCTCATCCGTTCGGATACCAAATGGTTTATTTAAATCGGCCAGGTGGAGGATTGGCCTAGACGCTAATTTCTCTTTAAGTTGCGTAAAACTGTTGATAGACAAGGGTGTCTAAACGATGTGTTCAGGGGTCTTGTTCTTTAATAACTCGCACAGGGAAGCGGAAATAGGAGCGAAGTTTCTAATCAATCGTTGATAAAATGAGGCGGGACCCATAAAGGACCGCGATTGCTTTTTATTCGAGGGCAAGGGCATTTCTACCAAAGCCCGTATTTTCTCATCCTGGGGAGCTAGACGGTAGTTCTCGATATGGAATCATAAATAATTTATTGTCTCATTAAATTACTTTCTCAGAGTCTGATAAAGGGGGATTGAAGGGGAAATAAGTGCTGGGGCCAATTTTAGGTGAGCACATAAATATTGTCAAAATAAAAGGTTACCCAAGGTAAACCTTTCAAAATTCTCCTCATCGTGCAGTTGTAATTACCGCAGGCCATCACCAGACCGAAAGGGAGCAGACGGAAATGTTTGAGACCTTTTACCATGGGGAAAGCTGTGAATTTCTTTACCTTCTCCTTAACGAAATTTGGTAGTAGGCTTTACACAAATCCAGCTCGGTGATATACTTGGCCTTCGATGATGGAGATGAGTCCTGAATCGAAACCATCTCGATACACATGCGATGAGTTATCGGCTTCTACACCATAACGACTGGTGAACAATAACTGGACTCTGACGGTTCGATGATCTTCAATTTTAATAGTTTGTCCACCTGGTTATTAAACGCCTCTCTGAGGTGTATAGGCAACGGATAACGCTTGGAACGGATTAGTCCTGGGTTGTTGATTCGATGTTGTGTTGAAGTGAGACGCACAACTCGGAGTTTCGGTGATGACGTCATCGAAATTCTTTAAGAGCGTTTGTAACTGCTCCATCTGAAGGGGAGACTCCTGGTCGCTTATGTTCATATCTGATGACGAAGGAGGGAGGGGGGGTCGTCTGGGGAGAAGTACAGAAAATATTCTGTATCTTGTTCGACGCATGCAACCTGCACCACGCCGAGTGAGTCAAAGGGATAATCCGACTCCATGGGCCACTCCTCGTCTAGCGCCCCAATTTGATTAGCGCTTGCGCGACGGTGGAATCGCTTTAACATGTTTATGTGATAAAGCTTCTTTTCGAAGGGATTTTCAATCAGGTAGTCGACGGAGCCTCGTTTTTCGATTACACAATAGGGACCTTTCTATTAGCTTAGTAGTTATTGTTATCTATGGGGAGCAGCAATAAAACTTTTCACCAGTGGTAAATTTTCTGTCCTTAGCTTTGGCGTCAAAGTACGTTTGGTACTTCTCTAAGTTGGTATCTGCATTTTGGTAGGCCATTTCTGCGCACTTCACCAAACTTTTTCTTAAGTCAAGTAAGCACGCATAAGAAGACTGGATCTCCTGATCCAATTCCTGGTTGGTAAAGAGCACCTTTATGATGTTTAAGCGTCCCTAACATTTCTACCATAAAGCAATTTAAAAGGGGCAAACCCCAAGGTCCGATAAGAATTTCTTGGTAGGCGAATAGTGCTACATGGAGAAAACGGTGCCATCCTTGAGGCTGCTCTAAGCAAAGTTATTTGAGAATGCACTTGAGGCTATCGTTTAGCCTCTCGCACATCTCACTTGCCTCCGGGTGAAATGGGGTGGTAAAAAGTGGCTTTACTATCAGCAGCTTGCCCACGTATTCCATTAATTCGGAGGTAAATTGGCGTCCACGATCAGATAATATCTCTTTTGGGAGGCCCACGTGGGATAAAATAGTAATTAGAGCTTTCGCACAGGAAATACTATCAATTTTATTAAGAGACACGGCCTCCAGAAACCTTGTAGCAAAATCAACCAGAGTCAATATATAGGTATGATCTTCGCTGGACGAGGTATGAATTTGAACAATGAGATCAATGTTGACTCGAAAAAAGGGCTCGGAAATTATATGACCCTTCTCTAAAGGGGCAAGCTTAACTCGCCCTTTTATTACCGTATTTTGGCAAATGAGGCAAGAGCGACAATAGTGCAGAATTTTGTCTGCTGGCCCGGGCAATAAAAAATATTTTAAAATCCTTTGGTGGATTTGGAATGGCTAAAATGTCCGAAAAATAGTCAGTCATGGGCGGTTTGTAAAATGAGATGGACGTGAGAGCGAGGAACATACAGGGCTTGGAATTAGTTTTATTTGCCTCAGTGCACGCGAGATGAAGCAGGTCATCTTTAATGAGGAAAAAAAAACTTTATTCCCTCTAGTGTTCTCACGTGTTTTATTCCGGGGCTTTGTTCAAACGGGGAGCAGGGACTCGCATTTCTTTTGATTCTTGGCGAAGTCCTTGCCTATTACGTTCGAGAAGTCGGGAATACATGGGGGATTCCAACGGTGCAGGTGCTTGTAATTCCTGTGTTACTTGGGCATGGGTAGTGAAGGGTTAAGCTAGGGTGGGGGTAGAAATTCGTGGACACTGGCCAATTAATACGGAGCAAACTTTGATAGGCGCGGCAAGTACTTCAGCCCAGCCCTTAAAATAAGCGTACTCGATGTGACACTTGACGATGGTGAAACGATTCGCTCGCCCCAAATAGTCGTGAACGGTGGCTAACTTAACGTGATCCGGATCTACGGGTGCAAGTAGCTTGTCTGATACTACGATACATGTACACTATGTATCACGTGCAGGGGTGGAGGTCCTCTACCGCTCACATATACAGTCTCGAACTGGAGGCCTCCAGGGGCACTTTTGTCAAACAAGAAGTTTATCTGGTGGCCACAGTGGTTTGACGAGCTCGGAGGAAGCGGGTTTATGGTTGCGATGGTTGGAGCGCAGAAGTGACACTGATTTGGTGCACTTGGTGGAGATTTGTATTCCCTAGCTGGGAGTTCTGAGGGCAATGACTCCTCACGTGGCCCTCAACTCCATATGAGTAACAAATAAGGGTTCTTCTGGTGAACGATGACGCGGGAGATGAAAATCAAAGGGTTTGACGTCTGAGGGGTTGGACACAAAAGGTTATTTAGGTTTTGAGGGACCTCTTACTCTTATGAATTTATTTCCACTCTGGGGGAGGAATTTACCTTTAGGTGGCTCTGCCGTCTTTTCTTCCTTTTGATAGCAATCGTGGCTAGCAAAATATAAATTTGCTTCCTAAATGCACTCCTTTAGATTGTGGCACCTTAGATCGTTGACAAAAGATCTGATCTCTGAGGGAAGCGACACTAGAAGTTGGTCCTTCAGGACGAAGTCTACTAAGGCCTCGAATTCATGTGGGATTTTAAAGGAATCAAGCCAAAAGTTGAAGTTGCGCTGAAGGGTATATCCGAATTGTCAGTAGGTTTGACTCGGTTGAATGCGACAGTATCGGAACTTCACACGATAAAAACCCAGGGTCATGTTGTAGGTGGCCAATATCTATGCTTTTAATATTGAGTAATCGATAGTCACCGCCGATGAGATGGATATAAAAATCTCCTTGAGCTGGGAACTCAACAACGGCAAAGCAACACCTTCTGCCTCAATGTTCCAATTATTTACCTCAAAGATCTTTTCAAAATAAGTGAGGTATGATCCGAAATCTACCCCTTCCTTAAATACCGGCAATTTTACTGACGCAGTCTGTTAAACTTCTGATCTGGAGTTGATAGACAGGATCTCCTTCCTTAGGCGACTCATTTTTAATTCATGTGAATGAATTTTCTCCCTTTCTTTCTTTTCACTTTCTCTTCTTTCCGCTCTCACTGCTTGTTCTTCGTCCTGAATTTAGGTTATTAGGTCCTTTCCTCCGAGTCCGAGGGACTCACCCTGAGCTTTAAAGATCTCAAACGAAGACATGTTGTCTATTTCGCGAACTTAGATACAGAAAAGAAATTAACAAACGACCCCCCATACCCCCAAAAAAAGATTATAGCGAGATTTGACAAACCAGATTCAATCGTAATTTTTTAGAATTACTAAGTAAAATAACGCAGGTGCTAATGGATTTTTTTCCACCAGCAAAAATACCCAAACATACCAGAAAACAAAATACTCGAAGCACGCAAAACTTTGCACGGTGTGAGTTTTATCCAGTATGATCGTTGGAATATACCTTGTGAGACGAAATCATTCGCTGTGATTGAAAGGAGCTTACCACGTATATAGACAGTAACTAAAATAAAACAATACAATTCTCAATGTATCTTTCAATTGGCAGACGGATTGAGGCCGGAAAGCTAGAAATTCTACAGGGAATTACTCAGCGATGCAGAGTAGCAAAAATTCACACACACAAAAAATGAAATCACAAAATTTGTTTTATAAGTTATCTAAGAAACGATTATTTGCTTATAGTTTAAATTTCCAGAACTAACCAAGATTAACTAATAAATCAATCAAGATTAACCTCAAATATGTCACTAGTTTGTTATATACTATATACATGTCGTAGGTCAGGTAAAGACCCACCTTTTCTCGGCTCTTTTGATCATCAAGAAGCAAGTCTACGTACATGGATTAGTCGTGATGTGCGAGGTAATTTATATACATAAACAAAGTGCGATTAAATTTGGCCGTAACAATCTATTCTCTCGGTGGTTTAGGGGTATCAAAACTTAGTTAAACAAAATAAACTTTACTTTTTAGAAACAAATATACATATATATATATATATATATATATATATATATATATATATATATACAATTTACCAAGGGAATAATACAATATACAATTGGGTTAGGTTCCAACTGGGGACGGAACAGGAAAAAGTTTAGATGTAGCAATGAAATACAAACAAACGAACGCTTGTCGCAAGTTGAGGGGCCTGAGTCACGAACGACTCACACGTAGCCTTGAGTTAGCGGGAAGGTCTCTGGAAAGTAGCCAGAGAGAGAGAATCCTGTCAACGAGGAGTTATGATTACCACTGGTGACCTCAAGAGTAGGAACTTGAGGGAGTGTGTCACTGAGCTAAGAGCAATGCTGGGAACTAGGCTTTTAATTAGCTGAATGGGATTCCTGCCTCGGAATGGGATCCGATTAGGAGAGTTGCGCGACGCGTTCGTTCAAAGCGAAAACGGGCGAATATTGGCGATGCTTGCGAAGACAGGACCATACTAAATTCTTTATTCCATTGTCTGGGTATTTATACGAGGCAGCCGCAAGCGGCTTGCCCTGGGGGGCGAGAGAAAAACTCCCAGTTATTGAGCCGGTTGCCGGAAGGGCAAATCTTAGGTTGGTTCACAGCGTCGCCGAATCCCTTTTCTTCGCGACGCTCGACCCTTGGCATACCCAGCACGGCGTCTTATCGCCGGAAATGCTTATGTTGGCTGTAGCGGGGAGATTTTCTAGGCCGCTCGATGCTCTGTCTCTCTCTCATAGAGAGACCTCGTGGCTCTCTTCTATGACACCATGCAAAATGCTAAGCCTTTAATTTAATTGTAAATCGTAGGCCTCCATTTTGAAAGGAAAGGACGCGAATGAAAATGCAATGTTTGTGTCTCTAAGATAATTCTCCAAAGCCCTGAGTTGTATTTTGTTGGTCGATTTCTTCTAACCTAATTAGTTGTGATAAGTCTAATACTCCCTTGCAGGGTCAATATTGTTAAAATTTATCATTGATACTTTTATTGTGACCAAGAGTGGATAGTCCTAGATATGGAAATAGCCTATTGGATCTTGTTTTGAGTAATAATAAAAGTTTGACAAATAAAGTTTTCATTTAATTACCTCTTGATAAAGTGTCAACAATTCAATCCTATTTATGATTCATACTAAACATTCTCCATACCAAAAATACTATGATGAGTTCCAATTTTGTTGGAGGCTCTTTGCTCAATTTAAACTCACTATGAGTGAGATTGGATACACAAACTAGTATCGTTTCAGTTGACGCAATGGCACTGTCTAAAATTTATCGGGGAACTCATAAACAAGCGGGTGAAGAGAGAGTAGCAAGGAGAGGAAAGGTTAGGCCAAGTACACAACTAAAATGCTACTGAATATACTCGTATGTACTCTACGACCTACTGTTATGCTAACTCTTTAGTATGCGGTCTATCTACGATAAACTTATATTCGACGGAAGACTGAAATACAATTGCAGTAGGACTTTAGAAGGTGATTATCCTCCATCTTTCTAAAATGTTGATGCTAATTTGACAAGCAAAAGAAACTATGGTGCAAGGTTAGGGATCCGTGAGCTTTGGGGTTAAAGCAAAATTCTGATTGTCCGTATTTTACATACTACGTAGTGGCATTAATATATTTTGGCATTAGTTGCAGAGGAATGTTTAAATTGGTTCAATCATCCTTTCGGACGAATGGCCAGTGTAGAAAAGTCTTCCAACCATGGGATTCATCCACTCTATTGATAATGATCAACTTCATTATGTCTAACCTGCATCACGCACTCGTGGATGGACTCAAAACTAATTATATTTAAGAAAAGTAGGACTTCGATTCCAGTTATTACAATCCCATCTAAATCATACTTTGTTGGTAAATTTTTACTTTGAAATAATTTAAACCTAAGACTATATAACCTTAAAGTTAACTTACATGTTAATGTAATAAATTATTCTAAATAAACTTATATTATAAACCGCCTATTTATTATCATAGACAGTATATATAAAGTAAATATGCAATATATATTACGGACTAATGTGTAAACCGCATACAATAGTAGCACTCTTTTTTTTACTTTCTCATTATCGACAGCCAATTATTTTACTAAATGATTGTTTAATCTATATCTTTTGTAAAAGAATTAGGTGGGTTATGTTGAATTATTGGTGCTTTGTAAAATAAATGTTTGTTTTGGTATTCTTTTTTAATAATTTAACCTACTTAACCCAAAATACAGGCCAATTTGTCGGAATTATTTAATTATAAAACTATTCGAATCAATCACCAGAGAGAAAATGGTCAAACATCTTGATAATCATCGACTAATTCGGGACCCACAAGACAACTATCGAAGAATAACCCCAATGACGCCGAATAATTTGGTTCGATTTTTCGGATAAAATAGTTTAGCAGGTTACATTAATTACCATTTCATAAGGCGCACAAATGGTCATTGTCAATAATTAGGGACAACCAAATTTGGCTGACCTTGGAGAACGAATTACCTTCGCTGAAACTTCTTGAACCAATCGTAGGCGGTGCGACGACTTGATTTTTTAAGATCATGGATCCTCGTTTCGAAAGAAGAGAAGATTATCTTCTCTGCTAGCAAGGATTTTTAACTCACTCCTTAACGAGGCTTTCCCTCAAAGGATTCATCTCCTTCTTTTCCTTTTTCTCTCCTACTATAATTTCTCTCCTTATTTTCCATCATGATCAAATTTGTCTTGAAATACTGCTTCGCATTCCTTAATCATAAATAAAAGCTACAAATTTGGGCTACTACCCAGCAGAGAAAAACGTTTTCATCAGCTCTCAAATATCCTAAGGGTAAGCTTATTGATGTTTTGCCATTTATAGATAAATAAGCAAAAATAACGAATAAGTTTTGCCAAAATGTTATTGTTGAATGTTGCATAAACGGAATAATGAAGGTAAAATGAAAATGTGTGAAAAGTTTCACATCTTAACTGGAAATCATAGGGTAGGGAAAAACAGGAGAGCGCACAGATTTCCTTCATTTGGTTCCGTTTCTGAGAAAGGGTAGTCAATCCTGCATGGAGAAGTGAAAATAATTTTTAAAAAGTCTCACTCACTCTTTCAAAAGTTAATCAATCTAGATTTATGGTGACACATTAAAGTGCAGAATACGTCTTTACAATTTGGATTTGAAAACTGCAAATGGTGTCACAATTTACCCCTTAATAACAATTGCCTCTCTGTGGTAAAATGAGAATAAAACGTGAAGGATAAAGCAAAAAAGTTTAATTTATTAGTGCGATTCCTTAAGCAAATTTTATTGCAAAGGCAAAAAATGTATTTTAAAAAGATGCACGGGCTTTAAGATTTATTACAGTGATAATAACTGAAAGCGAGAAGGTGAATGGCCCCCAAAAAGAGATTGAAAGAAGAAATAAATATTAATATACCGCAGATGAAGTTAAGAGAAAAACCTCTTCAACTTTAGGTTTGTTGACAGATAAGACAAAGAGGTAGAAACTAGAATAGACAACGTTTCAATTATTTTTGCTCAAGTGCGTAGCAGTTCTGCTTACTATTATGGCGCCTTCCCACGACTTCACGATGGTAGTGACTTTTATTCTTGGCCACCAATACAGTCCATTTGCATCATGTCTGCACTGATATTCGAGCCTGGTATGAACACCTTCGTTAGTTTTCATGTAAACATGTGACAAAACTGCCAGTTTGGCTGGACACACATATGCTCAGACACGCCACCAGCTTACCAGATTTGTGGTGACGAGGCAACGAATTTTGTGTCCCGACAAGTTGGCTGCCTCGCCAAATGTTTACATGGAAACTACCTGATCTTTTCAGGTGAAACGCGAATTTGAGTCTGGCCATTGTGAGGAAGAGATCTATTGGTAGCCTGAATTGTGGGGAAGGAAAAATGGTGATCCCACTATGGTTGACTTTACCCCAAAATATTTGGCAGTGCCACTATAGAGGCGGGTGTGAAGGGACACTTATGAGTAAAATTTAAGTAGTCTAATTTCACTTTTATATGTGACCGCAACTAACTGTGACTACAGCTGCTTGAAAGCAATATTTAGAAAAAGTGCGATTGAAATTTGCCTCTATGTGTAAAACTTCTTTTCTCAAAAGCAAAAACGAGATTCAATAATGGACCTTTTAAAATGACGTTAAAGCAGTCGTGTACACAAATTTCAAATTCGAGAAAAGAGAGCTGGTTTCTAACTCAAACGAGACAAAATTCAGAGATTGGCTTCCCGTTTCTTCTAGAAACCTTTCGCTTAGCATCTTTTTCAGCAGTAGGCCTTATTTTATTTCCTTTGCAATTTCGAAATTGGACGGATACTACAATTACCGCACCACAAGCAAAAGTAGCATCAAAGAATGAAAGCAAGATTTGTTTCGTCTTTTAACCGACCTCAAATTTACTTCTCACATTCGCTCACAATTAAGGGTGACACACTTTTCTGGTGTAATCAAATCCGCAGGAATTCACCTCCCCTGTCTTCGAACCGAGCATTAACTGCGAGTTCCCACAACCAGCTTCTGAAGAGATCAAACAACTCAAATTCAGTCGTAAAATCAACGGCCTCACCGAAGTTGTCGAGGGCTTACCTCGAGAATTCAATGAGGAAGACGTTCCTCTTTACCAAGCTCTAGCTCTTGCTCTAATACACTATCCACAGTGCCCTCAATCTGCGAAATCATCTTAATGAATGAAAGAAATATTCCTGTTATTTGATCTAGGGAAAGCCAGTGTAAATTTTCTTTTCTTTCGACTTTAAAATATTTGAAAGAATGTCTACGTTTATTTATAAACGGTCCTGTTATTATTGATCATATTATCGATCTTCTGAAATGAGGTTACATTATTTGAAGAACACTACAAAAGATACGCTGCTAGACCAAGGCACCAAGGTCTGCGGCACATTAATTAACGCGCAAAATAACGAACAACAACATAAAATTAGACTTCACCACTCTCTTTGTTGTTATAAAAAGGGACGCCACTACACTGACTGTAAGAGCACCACTCTCCTAAGCATTACATACGGTTGCAACCATCAACATGTGGACGTGAAGAGAAAATGCTGTTCTCCCTCAAAGGATCTTCCCAGACGCCGTCGCGGAGCTAAGGAGAGTCCGCTGACCCCCACCACAACACATTACAACCTCACACATCCGCTCTACTTCCGATCCCGACCTCCTCCCTTACAAGAACTGACCCCACACATACACCGATATCATTGTTCAACCTAAAACCAAACACCACCATATCGTCTACAACTGGGTACTCAATACACAGAGTCATGACATCATACTTTTGAGGTCTACCAGCCTTGACCCTCCTGGCTACAGACTTCGCGTAGTAGGCTACCACACATACCATACTCCATAAGCGCTGCAGCTAACACCAGCGATCCTAGTAAAGCGCTTTATACAGCACATCTTCTTAAACACAAAACCCGATTCCTATCTGGGCTGAAAGGTACACATATGCACTGCCCCAATCTTAGTGGCCACCCACTACAGCCCACCATGAAAACAAATACAAATAGACGTCCCACTCCTGGTTCGATCAAGTAAAAATCTTCCTTTCTTGTAGGGCTATGAATGGACACCATCCTATATTACTTTCAAACACCAATATTGATGCAAGTAGGTATCTGACCAGTGCCTTGTAGCTATTTCGCTGCAAGCACATTGGCCGAGCCTTCACCACGTTCTTCGGACATCCTCGAGGAACTACGTCCCTGGATATAGTATCTGCAATTACCTTGTCACACGCTTCCAAACCTACATAGCCCCCGACGTTACGTACTCTCTGACCCTATCCCTATATTCATTATAATATCATCTTCGCCTATTATAATACTCACCTCCCCCCCACCCCCTCTCTCTACGATTACACAAACACGAAGTAGGTAGAATTTAAAAGAAACATAACTCCGAACTTGCTACACAACCTCAACCTCCATAACACTAACCTTACATATATAGACAACCACAAGTACGCTTATAGACACCATAAACACTGCACGCAATATAAACAGACCTTATCTAACCTACACATGCATAAAACACTTTACGTCTCCATTCACACACATAACCAATGTAAATATACAACAACTACGACAACAGTCTCACGAATACACAAAATCCCAATCCTTGGTGACCGCACTCTACAATTTGTCGAGCTAGACAGGAATCGCTAGTGGCACGAGGTGACCCACATTATATACGACGCTCGCTTCACTGACTCTTCCTTTCTCTGGCTGAAGTTAACAAAGAATTTGGGTATGAACCCACTTCAAGCTATCACTCTCCAAAATAACAACTACACACTTACCAATACTATTGATATCTTAAACGCATTTAGATCTAACTGAGAGACGATGCACATACACAACCGACCCAACCCTTGGCAGAAGAGCACTTCTAGAAATTCTAGGAGTTGTGTCGGCTCTAAGCTCCAGGTACTAAATAACACTACTACAGTAACAAATCCTATCACCGTTAAAGAAACAAAACACTACATTGAATCATCTCCAAATCACGACGCAGCCCCTTCGGCATTCAAGCCACGCCATGCCCACTCAAAATCTGCAGGTATAGGTACAAACTGTCTTACACCGTTGACGAGGCCATTCTCCTCTGCGGCTTGGGCCCAATTAGAATCTTAAGCTACGCCTAAATAATTATGGGCGATAAGTAAGATTATAAGGATACGTGGCTCATAGCTACGAATATTCAGAAGACACAGATGAGACTATACAGCGTACGCGGTCATTACATGCCCAACATAAAAATATACACATACCAGACCCAAACCACCCAGACATAACAAGACACATATACACCTTACTCCAAAGTTTTCCAGGCACCATTTGACAAGCTTCTAAAAGTCCATACAGACCAAGAAAATCATACAAACATGGTCCAAAATATTTGCAAGAAGCTGCACAGGTTCTATCCTGCTGGCCAAAAACTACAAATACACTCATACAAAATTCGATTCAGACCACTACTCATATATGCACCTATCACACTCGTAGCTGTGAGTAAAAAATTGCAGCACATAGAAAATCGTTCTGAAACGCGCATGTTGTTAACTCATTTACACACGCATGGCCAAACTACATGAGAACAACAAAATTTTATCACTCAACACATACACCAACACCCGTTTAGCACAATAGTTGGGAAAACTTGCCAGAGACCCCATATTAATACATATACACGAAAGACAATACGCTAGGTTGGCATTAAGATACACCGCAGCCATCAAACACCTATCCACACATAAGATAACTGTAACATGAACTGCACTACCCTCCATTCTCCCACCGCCCCAATCGTGTCCAATACCACTATCTAGACGCACAAAAATATCTCCAATCTGTGCCTAGCGACCAATGTTTCAACCCTTCTTATCTCTTTTAAATGTTTTACCGAATCTTTTCCTCTTCTACTACACGATGTCATGCGACCTTCCACAGTGATCGCTTTTTTGTTCTTTCTATTCACATCTGATTCAATGTTTTCACATCAGCCCCAATTTCATGAATTCAACTCTCTCTCAACTAGAGTAGATAGATATACTAAATTGGTAAAAGCCATTCCCATCCTAGATCCATTCGTAACCAAATCCTTTCAGACTATTTCACATGTATCGATTGATGATTTACGAGAAACAGGACTCAAGTTTCCGATAATGGAAGCAACTTTCACTATCACTTGACCAAATCTGTAGGTATTCTAACCAATTTCAGAGCAAGTTATAATTCAAATACTAACTCCGTTGTGGAGTCAGAGCATGTATTAGATCATCTCTAAAGTTCTTGAAATTTGTGAAAAATATATATTATTAAATAAATTCAATAAATTATATAGTTACCATTTTGTTTTAAAACATTTTCCCATTTTATTGGTTGGAAAAATCCCTGAAACCTAAATCCTCGGCAAAAAAAAGAATTGCAAAGCAAATTATTTTTACCAAACAGCGCACCTCTCCTTAATGAGCGACTAAGAAGAACTAATGGACATTGGACATTGGACATATAAAAGTGGGGAATATAGTAGTAGAGGGTTTTAGTAGGAGAAAATAGTGGGGGAAAATGGAGAAATTTATAGAAAAGGGAAAATGAAAAGTAGGATGAAAGACAAGGCCCTGGTGATAAGGCATCTCTGGCTTTCTTTGCGTTTTGATATATATTTTATGTTATATATATTGTATATTTATAGAAGGCATTTAATCCTTTGTAGTAGCAGGTTTTTTGCTCTCTATTGCTTTTTGTGAAGACTTCGTATCTTCTTATCTGGGTTGTTTACACCCAGATTCTGAATTTATTATTATTTTGTTTATTTTGTACTTTTTGCCGGGTTTTTTTATTTTTGGCGAGTTTATCGGGCTAAAATATTTTGAGGGGAAGTTTAGAAAATAAGCATTTTTTAATTAGTGAAATGATATTGTATGGCTTTGTTTCTGTTGGTATTGTTTAAAGATCTAAGTGAACCTTCGGTCAACGTCTTCGTCAATGAGTAGTCTGCTCTGCTTCTTTTAAAAGGTATTGCGCGTCCTATGTCATCATAGTCCATGTGCTCGAGTACAAACTCGAGACGGAGGTGATTGTGTACTTTGTCCCAGATCTTAATTGCTGTCAGGTGAAGCTCCACGTTTATGGGGGTTATCCCCAGTTCACTATCGAGCTCACTCTGCCTTCTTCGCTCTCTCCTTCGGGTTCTTGTTATGATATAGAACTCCTTATTTCAGACATTTTGCAGTTAAGGACTTGGTTCTTGGAAATCGCGTTTATAGAGACCGGCGGATACAGGAATTTTGATCGAATAAATGCATTATAGAGCTTAAGTTTATTGGAGGTACTCACTTTAGGAACTTAAAAAGTTCCACCAAGTCCCTCCGTGCATTCGATGTAGTTTTAGCTAAATGACTCCCATATCCACGAGTCGTAATACGGAGTCCCAGAATCGTACCCTCCGTGCGGTATGGGATGCGTGCACCCCTCATACGGATGTCTGCGAGGGTCCGTCGGATTAGTGGAATTACACGGAACTTTTGGGCATTGGTAGATATCTTCCATCTTCTCTCGAAAGAGTTGATGTTGTCGATTTCTAGGGCCGTACTCTGTGCCATGTAATTCACATTCCGTTTCGGTGTCGTACAGATCATTGTTATATCGTCCGCAAATTGAACGTACAACGAACCTTCAGTCAGAGGTTAGGGAAGATCGATGGTGTATATATTATACAGCAGAGAACTTATACACTCGCTTTGTGGCACTCCCGCCTCGAGCTCGAACTCGGGGCCATTGAAATCTTTGATGTTCAGTAGTAGGCAGTCGCCAGATGAGCTCTTAAAAAAATATGATGTTCAGAAACGCCCTCCTCTCCATTACGTAGTCGCATAGAATCCTTTCAAGTATGGGATTAAGGCCCAGTTGTAAGCTTTTCTATTGCAGGCCTCTCCTCCATACTTTGTCAAAGGCCTTTTTGACGTCGAAGAGTACCAGATTTGCATGGCATCTTTCAGCTTTTACTTTTGCCAACTTCTCGGTGATCACGTCTAGCGTTGTGGCAATTCCTCGCTTCCTTCGGAATCCATGTTTTTGGTTATTGTGAGAATTATTATCCTCGAGGAACGTATTCACCCTGTTGGCCAATATCTTCTCCAAGATTTTTCCTGCAAATTCTAAAAGAGATAGAGGCCTGAAGTTAGCTGTACTTTCCGGTGGCTTACTGGTTTTGGGAATGAATATCATTTTTGCTACCTTTCAGTAGTCAGGGAAGTAACCCACGTTCAGGCACGAATTTATGATATTCATGAGTCCCAATAAAATGTTAGGCAGGGCTCGAATAAATTTTTTCTTGTCAGTCCTATACGCCCTGGTGCTCGTTGAAGAAAGGATTTTAAGGTTTGTGAGAGTTCTTCGGCAGTAATTCTACCGCCGAGTCTCTCCACTTCTCTTTCCTGTGATACATAATGGTAAGGATGGGTTAAGTGTATCTGGTCGTTCAAGTCGTCTATTATTCCGTCTTTGAAGTCTAAATCAAAGTCATCATTCTTTTCCGGGGATATCTTAAATATAGATGCCAAGAAGAGCCTGAATTCCTCTTCGATTTCTTCCGCGTCCATAATTTCGGTATTGTCACGTGTAAGTTTTATCGTCTTTTGTGGCTGTCCGCCTCTTAGTCTTTTTACTGTTTGCCAGAATGTACGTGAGTCGTTTTCTATATTTATTCCGTCTATCAAATTGTTCCAAAGTACATTCTGTTGGTCCCAATAAGAGTCATTAATTCGTCGCGTATCTGTCGTATTCGTCTGTGCGTAGTGATGTTGGGGCCAGTGAGGTTTACTTCATTGATCCTTCTCCATATTCCCTCGCGAGGGATTTTATTCTAGAGGTCCAAGAAGCGGCTTTCTTATCGGCTTTTAATAAATGATCATTAGTTTTATCCAACTCCTAGTCAATCTTTTCTAGAGTGACATCAATTAAGAAGGCAGGGTTGGAATTTTAGAGGAGTCATTTATAAGTATCTCAGTTGGCTCGAACGTAGCTCTTGCGTTCTGGGATAGGGACTTGAATGGGAAAGGTTCAGATTTTAATAAGGATAGCCTGGTGGTCGCTGTGGATAGGAAGACTCGGCTCAATAAAATAATTGTTAGAGAACATAGTGCTAGTGAGCACTATGTCTGGTTTTGTAGCTGATCTGTGTGTAATGCATGTGGAGAAGTTTGGTCCCATTCTTGTCATAGTTTGTCTTTCAATAAGTGTCTCAAGATTCCTGCCTGCTGGGTTGGTCGACGAGTAATCTGAGGCAGCACTCCTCGCATTGAGGTCACCGGCAAAAAGAACTGTTCTGTCGTGACCATAAAGCTGCAGGAAGTTGTTAATGGGCAAGTAACCTCTCCTTGTGGGCTGGTACCCTGTTGCCAGGAACAGGGTGCCCACTGCCGTATGGACCTCAACAGCGAGATATGACTCGTCGAGTCAACTTATTGATTTGAAGTCAAGACCTCTTTTCACAGCTATCGCGCATCCGTCGAAACGTTCTCCGCTGTGATATTTGGTTAAGACTTCGTAGGGGAAAATTTTTATCCTTTCTATGTCATTCATCCCATGTTCTGAGATAAATATAATGTCTGGATCGTATCGTCGTATTACGTTGCCGTATAGATTTTCTTTTGTTCGTCCAGCCGTCAGAGTTAAAATGTAATATTTTTAATGTCTCCATTGTCTAGTTCACTAAAGATCTTTTTTATCGTTGTGTTCTTTTAGACTTATTCTCTTACGAGTTTAGGTCCTGGTGGAATATTTGGTAGTGTGATAGTTTTTCCTATATTCGCCGTCCGTTAGAGTAATAAAGGTTTCGGGTGCCAGTTTGATCAAGTCTTGGAGTAGAGCCTCCTGGACTTATTTCTCCATGTAGTCGTCTGAGGTGAATTCCCATTTGTATCTTTAGGATATTAGTCCTTCTAACACATCAAGGACATCCATCTCCTTAGGGAAAGGGGACTTTTCAGCAGCAAATACCGTAAAGTTATTTTTTCTTGAATGGTAAGCGTGCCCAGATTCCCTCTTACAAGAAGAGGGCGATCTCGTACGTCTCTGACGCTGTGAGGTTTTTCCTGAGCGAGGCGAACGTACCTCCTTTCAGGCCTCGTAGTCTCAGTCACCGTAGCCTCATTAGGTACCTGTGTGTGTGTGATCAAGTTTGTGTTTTGTGAAATTTGCGTTTTGTTTTGTTTTTCGGAGCACGTCTTTTTCTCCTTTGCTGCCTTAGCTTGGATCCTAGGATCCCTGGAGAGAGCTGGAGCGCTACTAGGGGTAGGGAGCTTCTGACAGCTAATCTTGAGACTAATCTTGAGAATCTCCTCCGACCGTGGGTTTAGGGGAAACCACATTTTCTCCATTCCATTATGCCTCAGCATAATTATCTCAACTACCTTCGCCCAGGTGTGTTTTTTCCAATCTAGCATGAATTTCTTCAATGCTTTGCCCCCCCAACCCATGGATCAAGGCAGCGAAGGATAATGCTTCGAAATGTTTTTATTTGAGGTGGAGTGTGCGGTTTGAGGTTGAGTGTTTTTAGGAATTCTGCTGCTTTAGGAGAGGTGAGTGCTTCGCAGTCACTCTCCTCTGAGCAAATAGCCGCATATCCCTTGTGTGTGTCTATAAGCCTTACTAGGAAAATCCCTAGATCCACGTAAATTTTAGCGAAGACCCTCCACCGATCAGGCTTGGGGTCATCGGAGAGGGTCTTCAGCGGTGTCCGCGGGGTCTCCCTCATTTATCCTACCATATCCTCATATGCAAGGATTGAAAGAAATAAAATTAAACAGAAAAAATACCCCGCGGAGTGATTGTGATTGTGAGTGTTTGTATGTGTGCGTGTATGTAGTTTGAGAGAGACTTATTGCCAATTTTTAAGAGAGAAAAAAAAGAGAGTTTGAGCAAAGGTGTCCCAGTCCAAAATATATAATTTAGAATGGCACATTACCTTCCGTGTAGAGCGCTTATCAAATGCTTACAGGTTGTTGTCCGACCAAGGAGACTCGATAAAGAGTTCGGAGGGGAAGGGGGAAAACAAGTTCACTCCTCGCCACGGGCGCTCAAAAGCGAGTGAAAAATTTTAGTTTTTAATTCAGAAAAAAATCGTAATGAACTTGTCCATAAGGATTTAGAAAACGCGCGGTACAACGTACAAAACTCGGTCTGATATAAATTTAGGCAGTAGCACAATTGTCCCAAAGCAGAGAGAATCAGACGAGCTAAGGCAACCATAGTAGTCTATTAAGGAAAACTATTTACGCTATTATGTAGGACTAGGTCCTTCACGAGGTATCTATTCTGCCAAGGTATCAAGAGCCACTCTTACAATTCGGCTACTCCTTCTCTCCATCTCGAAATACCACAACTGACTAGTATAAGAAAATATGTCGTTAGTAATCAAGTCAATTGACCGTTAGGGGAATATCATAACACAACATGAAAGAATTAAAAATTTTTCGACATATACTACTATTTAATTGGCTATCATACGAGTATTAAGGGTTAGTTTGAACTTTTTGTCACCCTGACGATTAGAATATGATAGTCAAGCTTTAACGCCCAATTCAAGCGGTTTATTCTGTAAAGATGTAATTTCCCATATAGATAAGTGGGTGGCAATGATGGAATTTTATCGCGTTACATTTGAACAATGGTAATAGATTTGAGAATTTTTGTCAATATTCACTAGGTAAACCTTTTTCACAGGACTTAACATGTTCGGAGCATAACCCTTCACCATATTTGGAATAGTTTTAACAAATCACGTTATTGTTTTTATCAACTACGTTGAGATTAATGCCTATTTTTTTATTGTGCTGTGCCCCTTCAGGCTTCAGTTGAAGTCATGACCTTATTACTGCAAATTTTCTCGCCCATTCTTCAAGGTTGTGAGAAAAGACTAGTGAATAGAAGACATGACCTTTCAACATTTTTTGACACGAATGCTGTCATTCGCCATAGGTTACGAATTTCAAACGCTGTGTTTTCAGTGCAATAGAATTCATTTCCGATATTCAACATTAAAGTAGATGAGAGTGTTTGTAGTAATTTTAAAAAACTTGTAATGCTAAAATGAAAAGGTCTCGAATTTTCATTTAATTTGAATACTTCATTTATTTAATTTTACCATTTCTGAGACATCAGTGATGCGGTGTGAGTGCGGTCTAGTTAGGATAGTAACTTATCTATTTCAAATGATACTTTAAGTGGAATAATTTTAACCGTGGTGGCCGAAGTGTCACTGAGTATATTTAGCTGGCTTTCTCATTGTCAACCTATTCGTTAATGCAGTATTTTTCACACATTGTTAAAAGAAATATAAGATTTATTTAGGCGGACTTATTTATCAAAGATTTGATAAAACAAGGTTTGCTGACCAAAAGGTCACGTGCTCTCAATTATTCTAATTTATGACCTTAAGACTTTCAAAACTTTTAATAATTTGAGGACCAACCTTAGGCTGACCAGCTAGAATGTTATATAGTTCTAAAGAGAATGTAAAACAACATAATAGTTTTAGATTTCGTTAGAATCGGCCGACTAGTTATGATGTCATTGCCGAAACAAAATAATTCGTAGGCTAACCTTTGGAGGACTTCGTAACTTATATTATTCAAAAGGGAATTCAAAACAACATTAGGGATTTAAATTTTGTTAGAATCGGCAAAACTGGGACCGACTAACATAGTGAGATGTAGACTCGCTCGCGAATGTACTCGGACACTACTAAAAACATTCACTGTATACTTGATGAATAAGAATTAAAAGAAGTTAAAATCTAACAATTATGAACTATTTTTGGTAATCTCTTTGATGATATCCCGAATTTTGTTAACAGAAGATAATTATTACTTGTAAAACGTCACTATTTTTAAGAATTATGGGCCCTAGTCTAAAAGGAGGGAGGAAAGAAGATTAGAATGCAATGAAGTGGATAAGAATAAAAACATAAATTTACGGCCGTATGGTAAGAAAAATGTGAAATGTACTTATATCAGATTTAGTGTAGCTTCACAATTATTTATAAATTTATTATATAAAAAAGGCTAAAATGTAAAATATATATAAAAAAAATAGGTTTTTGCTCAAATGTGCATTTCACATTTTTTTTAGCATACGGCCGTAGTATCAGAAAGACGAAGCATTGCTTTTTTTAATACGTTCAAACTGAATGGATAAATCTCTTAGAATATATAGTTTTTATAATAAAATTATCTAATCAAACATGGTAAAATATAAAGAGCCAATCTTGAATCTGCTATGAAAGAAAAAAAAGAGTGAACTGAGTGAGAAAACCTCTCCACAGCTTGATCAAGTCAAATGGAGATAAGAGATAAAACGGAGCATGGTAGCAAACCTCGTTAGCCATATTGAGAGTCGATGTATTCACCTAAACTCTTTTCGAACAAACAAACAAAAACGTACTCTGCTGTTCGAAAAAATTTGCACTCCTACGCGGGTAATTGTGTCCCTGTGTGAAAGATTATACACAATTACTTTGCGATGGAATTTGATAGTGATTTAGCTTTTCTCTAATTCGACTTCTACTAGGTTGTCAAACAATTTTTTTCATTTTTCCCTTTAGTAAAATAAAGCACTATTAAATGCTATATATGTGAACTATAAATAGCTGCATTATTATTAACAATGGTCTCCCAACACTTAATTGCGGGGTGGATGCCTGACCCACAAAAACATCACCTGGTGTGATAAAATATGAAGAGTGATATCACTTTCCATCTTACTTTTATTATTTAACTTTTTCGATCATGTCAAGAAGAGGCAAACCAGCGCCTGCAGTAGTCGCTCTTCTTGACAAGGGAATTTGGCTAGTCGTTCTTCTTGACTTTGTATTATTGGGTTCGCGATTCTTGCCATGGGAAGAATTCAGGAAAGTTTTCATAACTCCACACAGTAGGGTTAGGCTAGATAAGGTTAGCCCAATTAATCCAACCTAACTGACTCTATCTTAACCTAATTAAACCAAAACATTATCGATATCGGGGCACTAGAAATTAAGTTTGTGTGGTTGGCCTGATAGAAAAGAGTTATTCATCAGCATTTTCTAATATTTCCGGAAATAGTTCAACAGAACACAGATACTAGGAAATACCTTTGAGAGATGGATCACTTATTATGCATATTGATAGATGGCGAGCCCAAAGAAATTGTAGCAATAATCAGAATCACCAGAACAAAGCCGTCAAGCACTTTGTTAATCTACAGATAGACGTTCATATACAACATATTGAATTGCAAAGGCGAAAAATGAAGAAACAACACTAATTGCTTCCATGTTATTAGAACAGTCCATATGGACGGTAATAAATAAGGTATATTAGTTACCACTTGATCTTCCTTTTAATAAATCCATATACCGTTCATTTTAATTAAAGCAAAGATCACCTATGTTTATATTGTTTCCTTTATGTTATTTATTTTGCCGATGCTATTCTTGACATGGGAACTCTTTAGGCTCGTTATTCTGAACATGGTAAAATCGGTTTCTCTATTCTTGACCTGACCTTCGTTTTTTTACACATCCAGATGGTAATGGAGTGACCGAAATTAGTGGTAATCTGATGCTGCAAGTCTACAGTTGATGGGTAAGAACTTTGTATTGAGGTGATTTATAGTTTCCATGGTTACGTGTTAGGCGGGCGGCCATTGTCATGGAGATGAATTAATCTCGCTCCTTACCATCGCCGTTAAAATATTATAATATTTTGGAACTTTTAACTCTATTTTACCAGAATGTCTTTGGAATAATATTTATTACAAGTAGAACATTGTAAAATAGTACTCTTTAAAGCTCCTCTAAATGTAATATTCAAAATACATTAATGTCTTGATTAACTCATGCTTTCACGCTTTGAAAAATACTTTTATAGCTAAATAAACTACTACTCTCCATAATCCCAGTTATATGCCTGCTACACAACTACACTTCTCATAACTTCATCATTTTAATGAGTTGGCTCAATATAATTTATAGCCGAAATGCCTTCGTTTCTTTTAGATTTATTTTCTAAAATAAGTAAAACAAAATCATTATCATCTTAAACTAATCATATCCCTTTCACACTTTTCCACCCTGTATATCTCTTTCTGATTTCTACCCATGAGAGTTACATCCGTCTGTGCACTTGTGAGCCTTCATAATCATTTCTTATCGGAAAGGAAGAAGTACGGATTTCTAAAGTCCTCTTTACCATACAGGAAGAGGCCCTAATGCTTTAAGTGGAAAATTTTATCTGGTCAGGAATATTAAAGTATACATAATTTTGCGTACATGTCGAGTGCTCGTTTTTATGTGAAAGTATTTAAATTTTAACATGAAAATGCAAAGCATGGAAAGAGATAAGAACTGCAACACGAGTTTAGTTTCTCCTTTCGTCTGCTCTTGCTCAACCATCGTCCGTGGTTGCGCTGCAGCAAGACTCTATTTATAGTTCGCCGTAAAGGATTTATTCGCCTTTCCATCTTAAAGATATTCAATGAATATAATACCTATAATACCTTGTCTTACCGACACACTCCCTTTGGCAACTCATGTGCGTCTATTTTTTCTACTTGTCGAAACTATTGTATGTTGACTTGTCTTTCGTATCTACTCTTGTTTATATCTATGTTTCATTCATGTTGGCATCTCATACTCGCTTCTCCACCAATTTTACGCCAATCTATCGAATAAAACCCTATTTTGAAATCGCCGAAATCTTGCCATCTAATTTTTTTCATCCGAGTGGATCATTTCCACGGTTTTTCTCTCGACCAAATTCTCTTTGTTTAACTTTAGACACACATAACATCTTTACCTTTGCATCATGAAGAAATTGCGGGTTGACTGAGATTTTCTTCAAAACCTCTCTTGTCTCTTCGCTCGCAAAAATGAAGCCCCCTTGAAGCCTATACCGGGTGTTGCAAAAGTACTGTTGCACTCATTACGTCGCTTTAAACAAAGGATACAATAATATTTGGGATGCTGTTAGAAGCGTATTGTTGTTTTAAAATATAAAAATGTGTTTAAATTGTGATATTAATCAAGGTAGAGGCTTTCGTCTGTGAGTATACATTGTAGGTGAGAGATAAAATCCGCACACATGTTTCGGACGAAGTCCTTATCATGCTGGCCCACAAGGGGATGACGCAGGACTTCAGCTCGTCGACGGTGCTGTGGCAGGTCAGGTCTTCACCTTGACATGCGCCAACACGCTGTATATGATGGATTTGATATTGGACTTCTGCGCCGGCCATAATTCATAGGATCAGAAGTCCATGTTCTACCCAAACCACTCTTGCATGGTCTTGGCTGTGTGGGTCGGGGCACCCTCCGAATGAAATACGTACTCCACCTTCTTCATAATCTTTCTCTCCAAGGGTAGGACGTTCCTAGAAAAGTTGTCCTTGTAATTGGCCTCAGTTAACCTATAACAGGCCTCGAACACCACACCAGCAGCATCTTCTCGCTATTCAAAGCTACGACGCCAAACATCATTAAGGAGACGCGGAGCTTGGTGATGGACATGTAGTACACCTTGGTGAGGTCCTAGCCCAAGCTTACTACGTCCTTTTTTTGCTTGTTTATGACCGGATTTTCTATGAGGATTTTTCATCAGCAAAAAATTATAATTCAATTAACATGACTCTTAAAGTCGTTGAGAAGGAGAAGACAGTGCCCAACTTTGTTGTTGTATTGGTCTGTGATCAGAGCTAGTTCCACGTGCCTTAAGGTCAAGCTGCCCTCCTTCTTGAAGGCCCTAGACACGCTGGCCACTGAGATGTTCTTTTTTTTCGCCACAGAGATAATTATGAGCTTTGGAGTACTTCTGAAGGCCTTTCTCACATCACAACTGTTGACAACTTGAGGCCTGCCTGAACGAGGTAGATCTTTAAGGTCATTTCCGTTCTTGAGTCTCTCCACGACTCTGTGCCTGGTCATCTGGCTGACGTTTAGTCGCTTTGCGATGTCGTACTTGTTGTTGTCTGCATGCAGGTGAGCACATATCTTTTTTTCGATGATATTTTTATCAAAGGCTATAGACTAGAAATCTAATAAGCAAGCCCCATTGAACTATTTTACTAACCTAAAGTCTCCCATTTTACATACAAATTATCTACTCAAATGTTGGTGTATGTGTTCTTCGCGACTACCTTCCATGAAATAACATCTATCTGACTTGATACCACCGCCGGACTGAATGACTTAGTAATGAATAGATGCTGAGTGCCTTCTCCACTGCCGATTCCGAATAGCCTCCATTCAAAGTAATCAGCTTACATGTGCTTGTGGCGATTTGCAAATTCATTTGATGCAAAACCCTTTGGTGTTCTTTCCAATGTCTGTCATTTAAATGCACTCGCATGTTTGTGCCTGTGTTATGTGTATTTTTGTGTATGCTTGTTTAAATGCCAGATCCTCTTTATCGGCAAGTACTCCTCCAAACGCTTGTCAAAGTTAGTATGTGAATCACCGGGGAAAATGCGATAGGGATTGACTTCTAGAGTTAATTGGTTTGATTTTTTTATTTAAAAGAAAACAAGTCATTCATCTCCAGTAAAAACAATTTTTTAGAGGATCTGCAAGGAAAATGGAGAACATAGAAGAAGTGAAAATGTGTAGAATTTATATTGACGAAGATTCCCTACAAGCTAGAGGCGGTATGGCATGCAATTCTGTGGATATCAACTTCCGCATGTTGGCAAGTGCTAATCCAGACACTCCCTTGCAGGGCACACACTGGAGCTTGGTTACCCTAATGTTCCATTGGTTTCTAGCGTAGCAGGGAATTTACCGTTCCACTTTACCCAAGTGGCGATTGCGTTGAAAATGTTTATCTCAATCTCTATGGTGAAGGGAAAACAAGTAAATATCCATTTCCATACACAAATTAAAGAAAATAAGTGAACGTAAATGATTTATTTGCTTCAAAGCTAATTTCACAAGAGGAAATTAATCCACTTTATGTGTATCCAAGAAGCCCACACTTAAACAACTAGGTTTCAAATCAAGAAACATCATTTTACCTGCATCATAATTCTTCTAAAAGCATACGTAATCCTGTTTTCAAAGGAGTGCGTCTCATTATCCAGTCTTTTTTGTCTCTTCGGTCGATTAAATGTACGTATCCTCTGCTTTCCTTTTGTTATCTAAAAAGAGAGTAGGTGATAGTCAATATGGATCCTTTTTTCGAAAGGGTTTCCTATTTGACCCATTTTTGCTATCCGAGGACTATTCTCATTTTATGCACTTTTCATATCAAGAGACGATTTTTTTCTTGAAAGAGTTTGTCCATTAAAGTGAGCTTTGGACAGGAGTGGTTAATTTTTGTGGGGAGAAATAGTCTTTATTTAATCCGTAGATTTTCTTTAATCTTATAAAGAAAAATGAAAACTAGATTTGTGTTGAGTTTATTATAAAAATGAGATAGCTAATAAAATAAGTTTATAGGACAAGAACGAAATTCACTTTGCTGGCAAAAGGACAAAGGAACAATGGTTATTCTAATTTTATATGAACTTCTTCATCAAAAAATAAAAAAAATTGCCTATTAAAGTTAAATTAGTTGCACCACCCTTTCCTTCTAGAATGGTTGACGAGTTTCTCGGAACTGATAAAGAAGTTAAAATAAGACCAAAATGACAATTCTTCCTTTCTCCTTTCGCCAGTGAAGTGAATTTCGTTCTTGCTCTATAAACTTATTTTTATATGTCATTTTTTTATAATAAAACTCTTCCCAAATCTAATTTTCATTTTTAAATATAAAATCAGAAAAGTTTCTCCAGGTTAAAAATAAAGAATATTTCTTCCCATATTGATTAGTCACTATTGGATCTGTATGAAGCCTATTTTTTTTCTAAATAAGCAGTTACGTCTCTACCTGACCTTTCTCTTGGTAGTACCACCTGAATTTAGGCAACATTGATGCTTCATTACTATGATGTATAGTGTGGAATAAACAAGGCATTTAAGCATGTAAAATAATTAAGTTAATGATGTCGCAAAGAATCGGTGACGATAGAATTGAATATGCTTAATTATATCTTAGTTAAAAATGTAAGTGATACTGTAAAGTCATTCAAATCAAAAATAAGAAAGAGACTGAATGCAATAGTCCAGGAAGCGTCTTTATCTCTTAAAGGTCTTGTTAACAGATTGAGATTTGCAATAAATATAAAGAGAAATTCGAGACAGCGAGAACTCTGATATATTGGAGTTCGCAACGTGATAAGCACAGTATACTGAGAGTATTACTTAACCGTTCGTGGATAATGGCTGAAACACGTGACTTAACTTATGCTTGATTAGTTGTCGTTGAAACAAACCGCATGGACATGTTTGAACGGAATGCTTCTTTGATCGGGAGTTTTTTTTTCCCTTGAGCTCGGATTACTCAAATGTAATGAAAAGCAAAAGAACTGTAGTAATTGGTGTTGTATTATGATAACGAAGGTTAACGAATGGTGTGTGGCAAGGATCTATTGTAGAACAACTACTTTTTTGTATATAAATGATATAGATATTGATTTTTTGTGTATTCTATCAAAAGTAGAAGACCACACAATGCTTGGTTTCCAGACCAAATATGATGAGGGCGGGAGTAAACTGCCAAATTCACTTGGACAGCGAATTTCACTAGTTGATTAAGTGGGAAATAAATTTTCGCGTAGAAAGAATGTCTGCACGTTGGATTCAGGAATTGCAAATAGGATTGTATCATCAGACTATGTTATGGCCAGAGTCGAAAATTACATGAATTTTACTAATCATTTATACATAGTGTTCGATTCAGTTCTCTATTATAACAACAAAATGTAATTATGTTGCAAATTGTGCAGAGGTATTTCTTTAAAATGATATTCAGCTTCAGCAACAAATTATACGAAGCTTAAGTTCGAGTGAAAGAAATGAATAGTCCAAATCCTTTTCAATAATATCCTTATGTAAATGTAAGCCAAAAAATTAATAAAATTTTATCTTCTTTGCTTGTATATGTGAATTCATAACACTTTCCCTTATTCCAAAAGATATGTCACGGATCTTGGACAGAGTTGTTAGAGGCAGAATGTTATCCAGCTTAGAGGTTCTAATGGTATCTACACCAAGATCTATTTTCTCGTCTTCTCGTATAAAGGTCAAACTGAATCCAAAAAATTAATTGGGATTCTTTAATTATATAGGCTTCATTATATGAGTAAAATGTGTGAGACCCATATCCATATGCAGTAACAACCCTCTTTTCAAAATAAATGTGACATATTTGATTTTATATATGGTTGGCCAGAAAGTCCTGACACAGCAATGAAACAGCTGCAAAAAATATAAATAAGTTTATTTTTAGGTTCCTTTATAAAAAGGCAAAACAAAATCAACAGAAAAAACAACCAAACCAGCCAACGAAACCATCTAAAAGGACGAAAAAGGAAAGCTAAGGTACTAAAAAGATATCCGCTCCCCCAGGAATCCGAACATCAAACAATAACCCAATGAATAAATTACTATGGAGGGGGCCCTGCCTCCTCTAAAAGTGCAATTAGACCACAATCAGCTGTACAGGAGTTCCGTCCTAAGTAACGGGACGGGTACGGCACGGCCACGGGCATCCGCACGGGCCGCGATCTTCTGTACCGAGCGGTGAATTGCAAATCTCCTCGGCCTTGAAGACAGGAGGGAAATTGAATCTTCACTTTCCAACTCGAATCGTTTTCATTATTTGCAAATGCTGTGAACTGAGTGGTGCAATGATTGAGGGGAAAATGGACAAGAGGAAATTAGACAAGTCCATATGTACCCTAGAATTATGGCGGGATTAAGGGGAGGTTCATTTATGGCTGCCTATGATTTTGACTCGCTCCGGGGGTGTTGTATTCTTTTTGATACGTAGATCGATATTTTATCTCTCGTTTCTTGTTACTTAGAAATAGAAACTAGCGATAACGGATGTGGAATAGGGTTCAAAATTATTTTGAAAGGATAATATTTGATGAATCAATGGAAAGGGAGGGAAATAAGAGAAAACGAGAGAAAGGTTAAACAATCTCCAGCAAACTTCATTGCAGAGAAGAGTTGGATAGTTGCGGCTGAATATGTTTTTTCTTACCTCTTCTTTTTCAAATTACGCCACGGAATCATCGGATTCAAATAAGTGTTTATTAAACAAAATATATTCAGTATTCGTTTAAATGGTTTGCTTTTATTAAAGTGTCGAACATTCAAGATATTACTTCTAAGTTAACAAAATATATTGTATGTGATAAATAGTGAAGATATTTGACATTGTAATGATTGTTCGTTAGATTATTTAGGGTACAAAACATTCGTTTGGAACCTTTAGAATGCTCCTACTTCCGATGGGATTTGGTTAATTTCCATCTTTATATATCAATATGTTTTCAATCAAATATTTTACACATCCCATGCAAGATTAACCATTTTTCCTCTGTTAACTCAATTCAGTACATTTTAATTTATTTTAGAACTGTGAGCATTCGTGTGTAGGACTCATGTATTTTATTGTTGGGATGAAGCTAAAATAATTGAAGGATCGCAATTATGTTTTGGCCAGAGTTTGACCTCATGTGCCTGAGACCAGGCGAATGGATATGTTGAACCATGGGTTTTTAATCCACTTGGAGAAACTCTGAGGAATCGTTTCCCTTAGTTTCCGAGGTGGTTAAATATGCTTGGATTGGTCAAAAGTTTTCATTCTATCCAGACACCACTCCTATGATGATAAAATTGATCCCGGTTACAAACTCATCGTTTATACCTTTATTTTAAATGGGTTTATCTGCTGATCTTCCCCGATCCCTCTAATTCAAGATTTCTAGCGATTGGATTTCATCGCTGGTCGATCAATCTTTATAGTCGGATATTATTTCATGTGTTATTGGCGGTGCATATTTTTATAGCAATTTACTGATTATAGCAACTGACTCCATCTCCTTAACTCCCTATCGTCTATTTTACTTGAGTATGCAGTGCTGCACATTTCCTTTTAGGGGAAATAGCTTTTGCTGCAGAGTTCCCAAACTCTCAAGGTGGATATCATTTAAGCTTGAGTACTATGACCTGGATTGGTGACGGATCTTTTTAGATCTTGGAAAGTGATGTTATTTATTTAGATTAGTTTTCTAGTCATTTGCATAATCATATTGAAGGATCTTTGAGAAAATTAGTGCTTCGCTTGAGCATATGCCCGGAATTACTCCGGTGTTTGGCGGTATTCGACCACCACAGGTCACACCTACCCTTACCATTCTGGTGTCATTCGAACTTGTAAGAGATTGAAGCTTTAGAGAAGCGTCGCCTTCGGTGATTTTCACGCATTTAAAATTGTCACTGCTTTTAATGAGGTTCCTCTTGGCCTAGAGGGTTCTACCTTCATTGCGGATCGAAAGATGTCCAAGATGGCTGCATAGCCTCATAGTGGACGAGGGTTCTCATTTAGGGACTCCTTCAACTGTGCAAATACCACACTTTTTGACTCCCACCGATACTCAATATTTTATTTTCAAAAAGGTTTCATCACTTTGTGCTGTAATGACGTCAATATTTTCTACAAATTATATAGATAAAAAAAAACTGCAAAAACAAACTTCAAATGTGTACTCATAGCATTGAAAATTAATCTGTTACGCCATTTTATAATTTGTCGTTTTGAATCGCCTTTAAATACTATTTTATTATATTACCTATCACTCTATCTAATCTTCCTTCTCTATTTCCTCAATTAACACTATGGTAATTATAGCGCTTCATTTGATTGTTCAACATATCATTTTTTTCGAAATTAGCAACGTACTTGATTTCAAGCCTCACTGAATTTCGATTATTAAAGATAAAACTCTGCCTTAAGAATGTCTGTAAAGGTAGCTAGCAAAAATTATGAAGAAATATATTCACAATGAAACCAAGTCGATCAATTTCTTGGAAAGAAACAAAGTGAATTGTGTAAACTGCCTTGGAGAATTATTACCAGAAAACCAAGTACAACTAGATTAATAACCGAGCACAGACTATTTATTTATCTGTTAAATGGTTTAATAATTGTTGTAATTTACGTTAGGTAATCATATTAATTATATATCAGGAAATATAGTCACAATTCTTATTCTAATTTAGGCGTGTGTGGAAGAGTTTAGTAACGCATAAAAATTATACAGAATGTTGTAGATATATGCTCTAATCCTTAATAAAAATGAGAATAACCTAAACTGAGGGGTGGTACTGAATGCTAAATTGTATGCCGAGGTATGGCCAAGTGTATGTGAATAAGCGCACACAGGCACTAAAGTAGGCCGAGCAAGGCGACAACTGGTATTGCTTCTAAGAGTGCGATTTAATAGAGAGCGGCAGCTGCGGAACCAAGGAATATAACAAACACCATGAAAAAAATAGACTTTTAATACACACGACAACAAGAGGACACACTAAATATATATATATATAAATGGTACATAAAATGAGACGGACTTAAGTTCCGAATACTAATTAGATAACTGAAGTTAGGGAATGGTTATTATGGGAGATTGAGGGTAATGAATGATTTACTTCCTTTGAATTCGAGGGTAAGGTGGGGCAAATATGGAAAGGCCTATCCTGTCCTCAGGGGATCACCGAACGGCTTGAGCGAGCTAATGGACCTCTTGTCGTAAGAGGTCACCAGAAGAACTTCGCGGAACGGCTTCTTCAATGCTTGATCCGAAGGCGAATGAGAAAGGCTGACGTTTCCTCACGAGACTCTGCTCCTCAACCTGAAGACACGGGGGTGATGTCAAGCTTTTCAGTGGCTTGTGACCATCATTTACATTTCTTGGGAGAGAGCTTGTTGAAGTGCACTCCTTTCGGGGAAGTCTCGTCTAACTAAATCTATCCGCGAGCCTTGAGCGGGGGCATATATACCCGGAGCTATTCAGAAGAGAGAGATAGAGAGATTGAAACCTTCTTAACCCTCGTTATCGAGCGCGATGAACCAAGCGCATTCTTACGAAGAAGTGTCAACGGATGGGATCAGTAGCCAACGGGCGACAGCGCGGGGCCATAAACGTGGTTCACGCTGAGTCTACAAAGCAGTCTTCCTACCCGAGGAGGGGGGAAGTTTGAGATGACCGGGAGGAAGCTTTGGTGAGAATTTAACGGGACCTGGCGGCGGGTCAAACGAGAGAGAGGTCGGAAGGGAAGGGGAGAGTAACGGCTCGTTTTCTCTCCTGAAATACTCTCTTAGAAGTTGGGGAAATAGTATAATTCAAAGGGGATTCCTCCACATTGTAAAATAGCTTTTATTACCTACCCAAGTATCAACCATTTTCCAAAAAGGATTGAGATTGTATCGAATCAGATAAACCAAAATTTCCTTTTTTCCTTACATTACCTCCCCTCTCCCTCATCGGAACTTGCAAACCTCTTCCAACAGCAGAAAATTTTCCCAGCACTTGCGAAATTTCCATGCTAAACACCTATCAAATAAAAGAGCAGTACCACCTGAGGGAAGATAAAGATTTATAATCTTGCTATTGAAGAATGGCAAGAATTGGGGTTTCCTGGGGTTGTTTGTAAATATGTGCGTGGATCTTGGGGCAAAACGTTTTTTATCTATATATGACCTCTTGAGATTACAGAATGAAGAGAAACTATATTAGAAATTGCTCGAAAATATTTTTGCTCGTGTTGAGCAACGATGATGGACTAGACGAGTGAAACGTCGGGAAAATAAAACCTGCGAAATTTCGAGTGTTTTTTATCTCCTTTTCCTATCTTTTTGATCGCTTTTGTATTAATTATGGATGCGAAGAAACTTTGTAGCGGTTTCTTCGTTAGGAAGGTCTTGTCTCATCCTCAATACTCTTGTTTTTCAATACGAAATGTATTTTCTACCAGGTGACAGCAAAAAATATCCCCGTTTTTATATGATGGAATAGTTAGCCGACCAGGTGAAATTTGTCCTATGTGACATTAGTCATTGAGGAAATCGAGCCTGCAACCATATCATCGTGGCCTGCGCAGTATGGGCTGTAGCAACATCTTTCTGAAACCATTTGTCAGGATATGTGTTAATGGAAAGGAGGAAGAAAAAGGTTTTAGGATATGACAGCGAAGAAAATATTAGGAGACAAAAGTGGACTTAGTTATGGGACCTAGAGCTTAACGTGGAATCCGAATTACGATGTGTCGCTTGTCTCTAACTATAACCTTGCAGTTTACCGTGACTCCTGTGCCACGTATATAATGTGAGTCCCGTGTGCGAATGTGATAGTAAAAACGAATGGATGTTGAAGGCTAAAGGAAGTAAGAGGTTTGGAGAGAGATGCTAGTTGCCTGGAGGTCAGGCTTATCACAAGCATAGGGTAACTAAGTAAGTCAATAAAATTTTAAATATTGTTCTTTAATGCCTAACAAATTACAGCATTAAAAAAAGGGGACATTTTTAGCTGTCACACGGTACCATTGGTCTTCTAAGACGAATGAAAAATTATCTTTAGAGATTTCATATTGAATAAAAATATATTCGCTATTGAAGAAAGATTTAGTTATTCTTACTCATATTCATAAGGAAAAGACGCTCTCCATTTACACATCAGCTGATATACATACTTTGTGTAAATTTTGTTCTCATGAAAATCCTTAGAAGAAGAAGCTAAGGCAAAATTACTCCTTAATGTGTCTATCCTATTTTAACAATCTTTGTCCGAAAATATAGTACAATTAATCTTTATAATGCTTATCTCTTTGCCCCTTCACTGATGATTAGAAAATTATTTACTCATCCAAAGTCGTGTGATATAACCTAGATTTAAGTTGAGATCCATTAGTAAACTAATGATTGTTTTGGGAAAAAAGAAGATGACGTATTTTTACACTTTTAGCCTCGGGATTCATCCTCCCCAGGATTTAATTCTGATAGTGTAAATGATAGTAGTCTTGAAAATCATTAATTTTAAAGTCTTTTTCTTTCCAATTTCAAGGTAGTTTTATTTATCTATGCTTTTAACTAAATTTTAAATCAATAATAATAATGTAATTTATACCAACATACATATTTAATTTTGATCAAAGTTGAGATTTTAATCGCATCGGTGACTATAGGAAACTATCGAAAATTACCACGGTTTTACAAGAATTGGAGGGCTCTCGATAGGGAGAGTAGTCGGACATGTTAAGGTCTAACTTATACAGCTGCTATTGTCTAAATGCTGATCGACCCTGCTATGGAGGCTTCTGGTAGTTGACCCTACATAAAAATGGATAATTGAGATTAAGCTCTCATCATATGGGAGCGGTTCTATATAATATATAGAATTACAATAGAACAAACGTTGTGAGAGAATAAAAACAAGAGCACCCGAGCAGAGGCCAAACCAAGGGGGGAGGGGGCCATGCCATGACCATGAGGAAATTCCACACAGTGTGCCTGGTTTGCATCACTTTTGAGTCGGCACCTCGTGTCTTGAGTCACAGAGGACACACGGTGCGTGCGCTTGACTCGCTGACCAGTCGGATTGCGCATACTGACTCACACGCCTGGATTTTCCGCTCTTTGTTAGCTGGCCTAAGCTGTATATGTGCTCGCTGGCATCTTTCACTTTCGGAACTAATTCCTACATCCTCTCTCTCTTCGCAACTACATTAGCATTATCTCCGCGTCATCCTCTCTCTGAAACACAGCAGTGCAAAGTAAGTGATTTTTTTATTATATATTGTTACGGACATGGTGTGATGTGAGCGGCTGGGCTTTTCCACGTGATGCATTAGTTTCCTTTCATTCGCAGGGCCTGTACGATGAAGCGAGCCGGCGATATGAAGATCGCTTCGTTCTTCAAGAACAAAGAGACCAAGATGATTGGTGAGTGCGAGCTAATGTCATTGAGCTGGAGCAACAGCCAAGCACTTCGACATCGACAGCCTGTACATTAGACAGCGAAGCCGAATCTCACCATGAGGAAGAGAAGGGCATGGAACTTACTTTTCTTTTTTTCGCATGGTACACAGACACTTCCCGCAGTTCTAGTGGACTTTGCCAACTTCATTGGGAACAAGGTGGTCACAGACTCCAAAAAATGGCCTTAATCAACCAGACTTACCCGTCTGTCGAATCGCTACCCTTCATTGAAGAAGGTGGTCACAGGAGATAAATCCGACTAAGCTGGTGCATCACATACCCCTAGATAGAGTACTCGTTGCTGAACGAGGGTGGATACTGCGTTGCATGTGTGCTGTTCGGCAGAAGTACATCGAGAGTTGGATACCATAGGTTAAGCCACTGAACTGCTCAGCAGTCACAATAAGCACGGATATCACGCGAAAGTTTTGAGGAAAATAGGACGGTTTGTCGACACTTTGCGAAACCCGACGAGAGCTGTCGACAAAACGCTACAGGCGCAGAGGAAAGAACAAATCAAAACTAACCGGCGCCTGTTGGTTCAGATCATTGAAAGCATCCTCTTTTGTGGACAAAATATACCGCCTATCCGTGTGCATCATTATGACAGTCCATTGAACCTCTCTACTCCGAGCAAAACGGGAGAAGGAGTCTTCAGAGTGCTTTTGAATTATCAAGCTCAGCGAGGAGACGCCGACGTCAATCACCCCCTCACCAGGTTGGCCAGCCAAGCCAATTCAACCTCACCCTCATTAGCAAAACTATTCAGGACGAGCTGATCGATATCACAGGTGGGTGACACTGCAACTTTTGTACAAAAAATAGGTATCTTATTCCAAAAGTAGAATTCATGCTATTTTGACATTATGAGCAAGTGTCACCATAATCATATTTCACTTAGTAGGGCGATTGGTGCTGGAAGAGGTCTTAGCCGGAGTATCAGGGGTATTCGCAGTGCTAATAGACAAGACCCCGGACGTCTCAGGGAAGGAACAAGCAACAATTATCCTTCGCCACCTCGAAGAGTACATCAAGGATGACTTTCTCCCTTTCATCCATGTTTAGAACTTCACTAGTGAAGGCCAGGCCCAACTGCACATTTGCACCGTACATGGCCTTGGTTTGGATATGTCAAACGGCCGAGGCTTCGGCTTCGACAGAGCGAGTGTCATGATGGGAAAGGTTAGAGGTTGTGCTGGCATCATCATGGAGCCATACCCCTCGCCAAGCCGATTAACTGCTTTAATCTCTGACTAAACCTTGTGCTTACCAAGGCCTGCTATGTGAAAGAAGTAAAACTCACCCTTCAGATGCTCAATCAAGTCCATAACTTAATTTACTCCAGCAACATGCTGACTCTCCGGTTTTCCAAAATCGTGACGCATTCCTCAGCTAAGCGGCAGAAATTGGTGCCCTTGTGTCCCACCAGATTGGTTGAGCAGTATGATCCAGTCCTCGTGTTCATCGAGTTTCTGTCTCACATTGCGGTCTTCATGGAAGACGAAATGAAGCTGGATGCCAATGCTGTCATCTTCCTCGCCGTGATTTGGTAGCCTTGCTCTCTCATTTGGCGGTTGTGGTGGAGTCAGTTTTGGCCCACACACTCGAGCCGAGCAGAACCATGGAGAAGAAGAAAGGTGACTTGGCATCTGCCTACGTACTATTTCGTGGGATCAAGACTGTTTTCGCGAAGTCCAAAAAGAATGCCAAAGAAAACTTCCGCACTGTATTTGCAAAAGCTTAGGATCTCCTGATTGAATTGGAATCAGCTTACGATGACATCCCTGTTCTCCGAGTCTGTGCACGACAGACATAACGCGCGAAATGCCGACCAGGACTGCTTAAGAGTAATATCGACGCCCGGTCTATATTCCGTTCGTTGACCAAGTGATCGCCGAGCTGAAGAAAAAATTTGAGGGCGATACCATGCCAGTTGCTCTCCGGTTGAAGGAGCTTCTCAAGGGCTCAAAAGCAGATGTAGATACAGTCCTTAATGCCGCTATGCTCTACGAGAGTGATGTTGAGTCACTGGTGCTTGTGAAGGTGGGGGCACAGCGGTAGACAAATTCAGCTCTGGTCTTCAGGACTGTCAATAAGGCGAATGAGTACGCTGAAATCCGTATGTTCCCGAACATTGCGAAGCTCCTGACCATCTTGCATCTTGATGACACTTCCGGTCTCAAATGCTGAGGCCGAAAACTCATTCTCAGCCTTGAAACGGCTAAAGACGTACATGAGGACCAATATTGGCCAGGATCACCTCAAAGGCCGCGCACTACTCACCGTCCACAATGACATTCAAATTTGGAATGATCAAGTGATTGACAAGTTTGCGGAGAAAACCCGCCGTCTTCTCTTTGATTAGGCAAATAAACGGAGACATTGGGCAGTGGCCTACGATTTTGAGAGATCCTTTTTATTTAAGTGGGAGAAATGACTTGCAAGTAGCCTACGTCATTATAGTCTACACTACCTGTACATATTCATCATTTATGCCTATAACTTATTTGTATGTATTCATTACTCATTATTTGCATGATCCTACATGTATTATTCATAAAAATATGTACAATAATAAGCAGCTTTAACAAATTTACACTCATAAAAATCCTGCCCTCCCCCATTCGCTTTTTCTGGATCCGCCACTGCATCTGAGCCGTATTTCCCCGCCTCTCCCCTTGCTAAAAAAAAAAAAGTTGCAGAGGGGATGGAGATAAAGCCCGGACTCCCCCCGCTTCCACAACTTCTACCTCCTGTGGCCCTGGGCAAGCCTGTGCAGGAGGTTTAGGGGATAGGAAGAGGAAGAAGAAAGGATGGGGGTAGAGATAGGATAGTGTGAAAATAGGATGACATTTGATAGAGGACCAGTCGTTCTTGGCCATAAATCTAAGGGTTATGCTAATACCACGATATGTATTATCTGTCCCACATTTGTATGTCGAGCACATTGTAAAAGTTAAGAGAAATGTATTAGGTAGAAAAGGAAGGAAGTTTGGAGAGTTGCAAGGTTGTTTGGAGGTCAAGCTAATCACGTTCCGTTTTCCTTTTTTTCAGTTTTTCTTGTTTTTGGTGTCTATCTCAGGATTTATTGTTTTCTAGACTTCTTTTGCTACTTTCTTTATCATATTTTCCCATTTGCTGTCTTTCTAAAACTAGGTGTTTTCTATACATGTGCTTGGGCTTAAGTGAGTTAGGGCCCTTTGGAAGATAACGTCCACTATGGTGTCTTAATCGGGCTCCAAGGAGTAACTCCAATTGAAGATACCACTGTCGATTCCTTCAAAGATTCTATCTAGGTCCCAGTTCTCTGGGAATCGGTTTCACCTTATGGTGTCATAGCTTTTGTATCTGCTCTTTTTGTAGTAGATTAGTTTCAGGATCTCTTCGATATCCTGATCTAGTGGGCGTTTCTTGTTTGTCTGAGATTTTCCCCCCGGAATCATGCTCCTACTTGGCGCTTGTTGGTGGACGGTTTCTTAATGTTTTTTTTATTTAATTCTGGTGGGGAGCAGGGCGGATTTTTGTTTTTCATAAATGGCTTGTAGTTTTATTTTTTGTGGGGAGGGGGGATCTTTTCCTTACTCTTCACTTTCGTCGATTTCTTTGGTGCCTTGCTGTTTGTTGCTCTCTGGATATTTTAGTATCCCCTCCTTTTTTGGGTTGTAGATGGTAGTAATAGCATTCGATGGTTGGGGGGGAGGGGATGTCTTGGAAGCATAAGTCACGAATACTCCCGTTTTCCCTCATGAGTCTATTGTAGTCCGCTTAGAAGCTTGACTATGCTGGGACGTTATCAATGTAAGCATACATCAACATTTCCATCTTTTCGAGGTAGTGTTGATTTTCATCCATTGATTGTTGGGCTTCCACGTTCTTTGGTTGCTCAGTTTTTTTTCGTGATTCTAACGTACGTTAGTTTTCATCTCGTTTTTCCTCCCACCTTTGTTTTCTTTTTAGGTTTTATATTTTTTTTGTGGCCACTCCATGGCTCTGGCTGAGTGAGAGCTGCCCCAGTTTCTGCACTTTTGTTTTGCTCCTTGGGTCATTCGAAACTTAGGTGGTTTGTTTTTCGGCAAGCAAAGCAGTGTCTATGGTCAGCTGATACTCTCTGATTTCATGTCTTATAGCTTGAAGCATTTCATGCACGTGGTTTCAGTTATGATTCTTCCTCCTTCATTTATCTTGTGGTTAGCTGTAGTTAGAAAGCTAGGAAGGCGACGTTTGAGGCTTTTTTAGTCATACTTGCCTCGAGAAATATGACTTTTATTGTTCTGGCTGGTTGCTTTAATTTGATCACAAGTGTGGCTTCGCTTATTCTCATTTTATTTTAATTTCGGCAATGGTGTCGTCGGCTGTCCTGTTGCTAATTATGTGATCCAGTTGCCTACAAACAATAGATCTTTGGCTCATCACTTCAGTTGGGGCTAGTGGTTCAATTTTATTTCTTTGAATAGATTTATGGCCATTTGTTGTGAGAAAGGCTTTACGATCTTGGTCAAAGTCGCCAGTGGCTACAATTCCTTTTGGGTACTCGAACAGACTTAGGAACGCCACGTTTAGTTTGCCATGAACTATTTTCATTAATTCCTCTCTGGCTTGTGTGTTGCACTTTATTAAGAACTTCAGCAGGAGTCACTAGTTTTAGAGCCTCTCCCTAAAAAGGGAGAGCATGTCAGTCTAGGCTGATATAACAGTTTATGTTTAGCCAAATATTGTTTTTCTAGATTAAAAAAGGCCTGCTGTCATAAGTAACGTTTTTCGCCCCTCCTGTCTTTGACCTCACCTCCTTTGCCGGTTTCGACTAGGGAAGTATTTATACAATCAGAATCAAATCGTTTTTCCGGGCTCGGATCGGTCCATTTGATTTGAAGGATCTTTAAATCCAAATATGGGACGGTTAATTGAGAGAGGAGAGTAACTTTTTGGTTAACTTAGAAGCCTGGGGTCCAAATTGTGAAAGGGAACAGTATATAATTCACTTGGGAAAAAAAGTGAGATGAGTGGAAGGTCTAGCTATGAAAGAGGAAGGGCGTTTATTCATATGTTGTTCAATAAGATTGAAAGGGAAACAATTTACACACTACGTGCGTCAAATGCACAAATCTTTATTTTTAAGTTTTACTAATCCTGCGTCATACTCGCTAAATAGGAAGTGAATTTATTATATGTGTGCTGGTCGTACACCCTCTGACCTTTCATAGCATAAATTATATCCGTGTTTGAATATTTAGGCAAAATGAAAGCTTGATTAGATATGAGATCAAATCTCCTGTCGCTCTAATTTTTGTGAAATTGAATTTTCGAAGAGGTCACCTTCAGCTAACTCTGTGGGTCTCTCTATCTTACCTGCGGCGAAGCGCTAGGTCTAAGCGTCACTTTTTTTCAAAGCGAGTAAAGTTTAATTTTCAAAAGGACTAAAGATATATTCTACCCATTTAGAGTCATGAATAACCCATATGACCATGGGACATAGGGTTATTCACCCTGGAGATTTTAAATCTGCCATTGGATTTGGCGCTGGGTGGCACCATCTAGTGGCAGAAGCCTTATTTAACCATTTAGGCATTCAAAGGCACTTGTAAGTGATTTGAACCATGGGAAACCATTAATGTAATAACCATTTATTATCTTATCACAAATCACCGTAGGTCATTGGATGGACTTTCCCTCTTGTTTTTGCTTGAAAGGTGCCAAAGAAATTGAAAATTCCTTGGCCCTCTTTGATTAGAGATCGACTTTTTATTGCCAGAAGGTAAACAAACGGATCTTGATGGAATATAATAGAACTCTTATGAATGCGCGTTTGGTCACGAGGAAAATGTGCAAAAGTGTGACGAAACTTTCAGTAATTGCTAAAAAAAATGAAGTTTTGATTTAGAAGGTTTATCATTGAAAAATATTTAACAATAATCGACCTACAGGTTAGGGTGGTAGTTGGATAGTTCATACTTGCACTTTCAAGGGCTAACCTTTCCGGTGAAACTTGACCTTGATAAACTGGTAAGCTTTGAGGATTTGGTATCTCCGATTTTTGCCCACCTGATTTTCTCCAAAGGACCTACTTTCTTCAGGAAACAAAGGCAGGTTGAGTATGGTTTCGCCCCCTCGTCTTTTCCTAGCGCCACATATCAGCACGGATTTACAGTCCACTTAAACTCAATGCCTTCTTACCAACCTCTAATCATAGACTGAATAATTAATATGTTCCCGTGAATTTTAATATGAGCATTAAAAAATTAACTGTTATGATTGTAGATTCTGCCACTATAAATTATTTTTCGTAATTCTCTTTTCAATTCTTTAATGTTCTTTCACTCTTCTCAACTCTAATTTGCTTCTATAAACTCTGCAGTATTTACAGCTCGTCATTTGTCTCTTGGGTAAATGAAATTGTTCCTTCCACACATTGAATTATTAATTTGCAATTGATTTGAAGCTCCGCTGAATTTCAAATATTCAGCATGAAATTCTGCTTTAAGGTCGCCAGTAAAGATGGTGGCAAAGAAAACACAGGCAATGTATTTTCCTCGAAATCCAGTCAATAGAAAGGGTTTAGTGTAACATATCAAGCCGGAGTTTGGTTGAAACGTATAGTTACGTTATCAACAGAAGACCCGAAAAATATAGTCCTGGCATTAATATGTTAAATTGATTTCCTTTACAAATTCGACTGGGCAAAAATAGGTCCGTATCAGATCCTCTAAAATACCCGTAAATTTCTAATAAATTTTGTGTATAAATTGGGCTAGAATCAAATAAAAAATAAATGACAAATGGCGGAAATAAATGGGATATATAAGTTTTAGGAAAGTACAATATATTTTGTTATTCTTCATTATCTACCAAGTAGGATGAAAAGCTTATCCAATTAGTTGTGCACATAGACATTCTGCCTCCACTCTATCGCTGATCTACCTTCGTAACTTGCATGCCAAAGATCCTCAGCCTTAGTGACATTTCGGTGACATTTAAAGGCCATCGAGAGAGCGAGATTTAGTGAAAACCAATCGAGCATACTTTAAATTGATGATCTCGGTCTCGAAAGAGGAGAGCGAGAAGTAGATCAATCTGAGGGAGTCTTTGTAGTGGGTCATTTGTATGGGACTAGTTGGAGAGTCTCTCTTTGAGATGGTCTTTTAAATCAAGCCATTTCAATAGTCTTTTTGACGTGGGCTTTTTGACGGGGCTTTGTATCATGATCTTTGTGTCGTTCTTATGGAAGCCTCAGTGCAACAATAAAGCTCTCGTCTTATAGACAGAATATAATTTCTACCATTCCTCTTTCAGAGCACCTACAAATAAAAATGGTTAGGATTTTTATATTCAATATTAATAGAGATTTATTACTTTTCATACTTACCTAGGAAAATGGTTGAGTGGATCGCCATCCTCCCTGATATATCAATTAATGATCTTTTTATGGTTTAACTTCCTTACTTCTTTTGACCTCTATGTTTAGGTCATTTTTACTTTTCTATATGTTACAACCTTTTCAATCTACTATCTGCTAAGGCTACTATTAATTCTACTAGTATTAAATTTAGTGTTTCACTTCTTGACACGCAGATTCACCCACAAGTTTCTAGTTTCGAGACCATTAGAGAATCTTGTCTGACCCTTTAATTAAGCGTTGGTCTCGGGTTAAGTGGAAGCAACAGGATATAGTAATCAATGGTTGTCACAGAAATGCTCACTACCCTCCGTAGTAATAGTTGGAATAGGCAAATCTTTTGATTTTTTTTCAGTAAACAGTGTGACTCGAAAGAGTTTGCGTTGTATTTCATAAGTTTCTCCCTCCTTAATTATTATTTCAATTCTAAACGTGGGCTACGACATAGCCGAGTGGAAACAGCGCTACCTATTTCAGCGAAGTTAAGCCACATTGGGTCTGGTTAGTCACTGCATGGACTAAGTTTGGGTCAACTTCACGGTGGCTGCTAGAGTTTCTAGATAACTGTAGTTCGGATCCTTTGTTAGGTCTCCGCTGAAAAATGAAGGAATCTGAAATGAGTCCCGAATCATTAAAAATTTCTTTTTTTAATCTTAAAAATTCTTAATCTCTGATTGAACCTTTTGTGTACATGAGCAAATCAAGGATTTAGCCGTTGATCTCCCGCTTGGCAAGTATTTACTAGCCTTAATTCGCCCGGTGGAGTTAAGTTTTAAGGAACAGCAAACTCACAGGTGTCAGAAGATTCCGTCTGTGCATACATGGCGAACGTACCTTTAACTAATTTTAAATACTAATGGAGTTCAAAGCCCTTATTGGTTTCTTATTGTAGGGACGAGAGACGGGGAAGACGTTTGCTAAATCCTTGTTTTTTCTTCTTTCATTCCATTTATTCCTTTCATCTCTGTTCCTTTTCTTTCTCTGCCGAATGGTAATGTCATAAGAGGTGATTGAACCTTTCGTGTACATGAGCGAATCAAGTTTTTAGCCGTTGATCTCCCGCTTGGCAAGTATTTACTAGCCTTAATTCGCCCGGTAGAGTTAAGTGTTAAGGAACAGCAAACTCACAGGTGTCACAGGTGTCTGTGAATACATGGCAAACGTACCTTTAACTAATTTTAAATACTAATGGAGTTTAAAGCCCTTTTTGGTTTCTTATTGTGGGGACAAGAGACAAGGAAGAAGTTTGCTATTTCCTTGTTTTTTTCTTCTTTCATTCCATCCATTTCTTTCATCTCTGTTCCACTTCTCGCTCTCTTGACTGGTAACGGCATAAGAGGTGACATATACGATTTCTTTTTCATATACGAGCGATCCTCAAAAGGTTTTGGTGCTACACTTCAGTTTAAGAGATCATCAGAAGTTTTCTAGTCAAAACACTTTGAATCATACGAGAAGTGGTCAAGAAGTTTTGCGAATGGGTACGGCAAATAAGAGGAAGAGGGATGGCTGTTTGTGGGGGTGTTAGGACAATTCAGAACCTGCAGCCGTACGCTCCTGCCTCGTCTATTTAAGAAGAAGTAGTTGATCGAAGATCGTCAGTCACAATTTTTCAACAATGGAGAAGTTTGAGCACCGCGCAGTGATCAAATTTTGACCAAGGAAGGCAAGAATGCAAAAGAGATCCTCCGACGCATTTCTGGTAGCAAGTAACTGCTTACAAGATATTAGCTTTTTTGATCCATAGAAAAGCAAACCCTTGAAATCAGAGCTGTTACCAAATTTTTAGCAAAACTTGATTGGAAATCCTCTGCTATTGTCGATTGTTTGTAGCAGGTTCATGGTGAGTCTACACCAATTAGAAACGTTGTTTTTGAGGTTGATGAAACTCTTGATAGAAGGAAGGCAGGACCTTACTGATGACGAGAGTGAAGCAAGACCATCCCATTCAACTAATGAAGAAAAGGTGGCCGTCGTTCAAAAACTTCTGGATAAAGATGGCAGGATTAGCGTTGAATTTATTGTGAAAGAAGTCGATATTTCCCAAGGTTCAGCGTATGCAATTTTAACAAAGTGTCTTGGTCTCAGCAAGCTTTCGGCCTGCTGGGTACCGAAAGCGTTGCGGGATGATCAGCTCGCTCAAAGGAATCCTGTTCCATCATGACTATTATATTTGTGGATTCTTTTATAACTCTATCTATCTTCGCATCTATCTACCAAGAAGGAGGAAGAGTGTATCGAATCAGGCAACCCATCATTGTTTTCCTTCTCTCAATTGTTTCTCTCTTCCCATTTTTGCACGTAAACTGCCTCAAACTTAAAATTTACTCACAAATCGTAGCATTTACCTGAACAAACCCCATCAAGAGAGGAAGCGAAGTTCCCATGAGAGGCTAGCAGATTTATAACCTCGCTCCCTAAGGACAGAGTACTTTTGTGTGGGGTCTTTGTGGCAAGGTCATTTTGGATGAAGTAGTCTTTTAGGTCGCTTCTTTTTAAATTCAGTTGCTGTATAATTAGCTCATCCGTTTTCGAAAGAAGTTTTTTTTACCTTCTTTCTTGAGAACGACGACCTGAATTTTTTTAAAATTACAATGGACTGAAAACAGTTTAACTCTTAAGGAAAGGTTTTATTGTTTTTGTAATCGCGTCGAGAAAAAAAAATCATTCCAATATCATGTTTTTACTTCTCTATTTCCCAATTTCGTCCAAGCCACCATCCTTTATAATCCTAATTCCTTTGTACTTACGCCGCTCCCTCAATCCACCTCTCATTTCTTTGACCTCGCCTCCTTTGCAGGTTCCGACTAGGGAAGTATTTATACAATCAGTATCAAATCGTTTTTTCTGGCTCGGATCGGTTCATTTGATTTGGAGGATCCTTAAATGTAAAAATGGGACGGTTTAATTGAGAGAGGAGAGTAACTTTTTGGTTAACTTAGAAGCCTAGTGTCCAAATTGTGAAAGGAAACAGTATATAATTCACTTGGGAAAAGAAGTGAGATGAGTGGAAGGTCTAGCTATGAAAGAGGAAGGGCATTTATTAATATGTTGTTCAATAAGATTGAAAGGGAAACAATTTACACACTACGTGCGTCAAATGCACAAATCTATATTTTTAAGTGTTAATAATCCTGCGTCATACTCGCTAAATAGGGAGTGAATTTATTATGTGTGTGCTGGTCGTACACCCTCTGACCTTTCATAGCTAAATTATATCCGTGTTTGAACATTTAGGCAAAATAAAAGCTGGATTAGATATTAGATCAAATCTCCTGTCGCTCTAATTTTTGTAAAATTGAATTTTCGAAGAGGTCACCTTCAGCTAACTCTGTGGGTCTCTCTATCTTACCTGCGGCGAAGCGCTAGGTCTAAGCGTCACTTTTTTTCAAAGCGAGTAAAGTTTAATTTTCAAAAGGACTAAAGATATATTCTACCCATTTAGAGTCATGAATAACCCATATGACCATGGGACATAGGGTTCTTCACCCTAGAGATTTTAAATCTGCCATTGGATTTGGCGCTGGGTGGCACCATCTAGTGGCAGAAGCCTTATTTAACCATTTAGGCATTCAAAGGCACTTGTAAGTGATTTGAACCATGGGAAACCATTAATGTAATAACCATTTATTATCTTATCACAAATCACCGTAGGTCATTGGATGGACTTTCCCTCTTGTTTTTGCTTGAAAGGTGCCAAAGAAATTGAAGATTCCTTGGCCCTCTTTGATTAGAGATCGACTTTTTATTGCCAGAAGGTAAACAAACGGATCTTGATGGAATATAATAGAACTCTTATGAATGCGCGTTTGGTCACGAGGAAAATGTGCAAAAGTGTGACGAAACTTTCAGTAATTGCTAAAAAAAATGAAGTTTTGATTTAGAAGGTTTATCATTGAAAAATATTTAACAATAATCGACCTACAGGTTAGGGTGGTAGTTGGATAGTTCATACTTGCACTTTCAAGGGCTAACCTTTCCGGTGAAACTTGACCTTGATAAACTGGTAAGCTTTGAGGATTTGGTATCTCCGATTTTTGCCCACCTGATTTTCTCCAAAGGACCTACTTTCTTCAGGAAACAAAGGCAGGTTGAGTATGGTTTCGCCCCCTCGTCTTTTCCTAGCGCCACATATCAGCACGGATTTACAGTCCACTTAAACTCAATGCCTTCTTACCAACCTCTAATCATAGACTGAATAATTAATATGTTCCCGTGAATTTTAATATGAGCATTAAAAAATTAACTGTTATGATTGTAGATTCTGCCACTATAAATTATTTTTCGTAATTCTCTTTTCAATTCTTTAATGTTCTTTCACTCTTCTCAACTCTAATTTGCTTCTATAAACTCTCCAGTATTTACAGCTCGTCATTTGTCTCTTGCTTAAATGAAATTGTTCCTTTCACACATTGAATTATTAATTTGCAATTGATTTGAAGCTCCGCTGAATTTCAAATATTCAGCATGAAATTCTGCCTTAAGGTCGCCAGTAAAGATGGCGGTAAATAAAACACTGGCAATGTATTTCCATCGACATCCAATCAATAAAAATGGTTTGGTGTAACATATTCCTTGAGGAGTTTAGTTAAAATGTATGGTTACGTTATCAACAGAAGACCCGAAAAATATAGTCCTGGCATTAATATGTTAAATTGATTTCCTTTACAAATTCGACTGGGCAAAAATAGGTCCGTATCAGATCTTCTAAAATACCCGTAAATTTCTAATAAATTTTGTGTATAAATTGGGCTGGAATTAAATAAAAAATATATGACAAATATATTTTGTTATTCTTCATTATCTATCAAGTAGGATGAAAAGCTTATCCAATTAGTTGTGCACATAGACTTTCTGCCTCCACTCTATCGCTCATCCACCTTCTAAACTTGCATGCCAAAGATCCTCAGCCTTAGTGACATTTCGGTGACATTTAAAGGCTATCGAGAGAGCGAGATTTAGTGAAGACCAATCCAGCATACTTTAAATTGATGATCTCGGTCTCGAAAGAGGAGAGCAAGAAGTAGATCAATCTGAGGGAGTCTTTGTAGTGGGTCATTTGTATGGGACTAGTTGGAGAGTCTCTCTTTGAGGTGGTCTTTTGGATCGAGTCATTTCAATAGTCTTTTTAACGTGGGCTTTTTGACAGGGTTTTGTATCATGATCTTTGTATCGTTCTTATGGAAGCCTCAGTGCAACAATAAAGCTCTCGTCTTATAGACAGAATATAATTTCTACCATTCCTCTTTCAGAGCACCTACAAATAAAAAAGGTTCGCAATTTTATATTCAATATTAATAGAGATTTATTCCTTTTCATACTCACCTAGGAAAATGGTTGAGTGGATCGCCATCCTCCCTGATATATCAATTAATGATCTTTTTATGGTTTAACTTCTTTACTTCTTTTGCCCTCTATGTTTAGGTCATTTTTACTTTTCTATATGTTTCAACCTTTTCAATCTACTTACTGTTAAGGCTACTATTAATTCTATTATTATTAACTTTAGTATTTCACTTCTTGACACGCAGATTCACCTACAAGTTTCTAGTCTCGATACCATTAGATAATCTTGTCTGACCCTGTAATTAAGCGTTGACCTCCGCTTGAGTGGAAGCAACAGGATATAGTAATCAATGGTTGTCACAGAAATGCTCACTACCCTCCGTAGTAATAGTAGGAATAGGCAAATCTTATGGGTTTTTTCAGTAAACAGTGTGACTCAAAAGAGTTTGCGTTGTATTTCATAAGTTTCTCACTCTTTAATTATTATTTCCTTTTCAAACGTGCTCTACGACATAGCCGAGTGGAAACACCGCTTCCTATTTCAGTGAAGTTAAGCTACAGTGGGTCTGGTTAGTCACTGGATGGACTAAGTTTGGGTCAACTTCACCGTGGCTTCTAGAGTTTGTAGATAACTGTAGTTTGGATCCTTCTTTAGGTCTCCGCTGAGAAATAAAGGAATCTGAAATGAGTCCCGAATCATTAAAAATTTCTTTTTTTTTATCTTAAAAATTCTGAATCTCTGATCGAACCTTTCGTGTACATGAGTGAATCAAGGATTTAGCCGTTGATCTCCCGCTTGGCAAGTATTTACTAGCCTTAATTCACCTGGTGGAGTTAAGTGTTAAGGAACAGCATACTCACAGGTGTCAGAAGATTCAGTCTGTGCATACATGGCGAACGTACCTTTAACTAATTTTAAATACTAATGGAGTTCAAAGCCCTTTTTGGTTTCTTATTGTGGGGAAGAGAGACGGGGAAGACGTTTGCTCTTTCCTTGTTTTTTCTTCTTTCATTCCATTGATTTCTTTCATCTCTGTTCCTTTTCTTTCTCTCCCGACTCGTAATGTCATAAGAGGTTATACGATTTTCTTTTCATATACGAGCGATCCTTAAAAGGTTTTGGTACTATACTTTAGTTTAAGAGATTATCAGAAGTTTTCTAGTCAAAATACTTTGAATCATACAAGGGACGGTCAATAAGATATGCGAATGGGTATGGCAAATAAGAGGAAGAGGGATGGCTGTTTGTGGGGGTGTTAGGACAAGTCAGAACCTGCAGCCGTACGCTCCTGCCTCGTCTATTTAAGAAGCAGTAGTTGATCGCAGATCGTCAGTCCTAATTTTTCAACAATGGAGAAGGTTGACCACCGCGCAGTGATCAACTTTTGACTAAGGAAGGCAAGAATTCAAAAGAGATCCCCCAACGCATTTCTGGTAGCAATTGACTGCTAACAAGATATTAGCTTTTTTGATCCATGGAAAAGCAAACCCTTGAAATTAGAGCTGTTACCAAATTTTTAGCAAAACTTGATTGGAAATCCTCTGCTATTGTCGATTGTTTGTAGCAGGTTCATGCTCAGTCTACACCAATTAGAAACGTTGTTTTTAGGTGGATGAAACGCTTGATAGAATGAAGGGAAGACCTTACTGATGACGAGAGTGAAGGAAGACCATCCCATTCAACTAATGAAGAAAAGGTGGCCGTCGTTCAAAAACTTCTAGATAAAGATGGCAGGATTAGCGTTAAATTTATTGTGAAAGAATTCGATATTTCCCAAGGATAAGCATATGCAATTTTAAAGGAGCCTCTTGGTCTCAGCAAGCTTTCGGACCGTTGGGTACCAAAAGCGTTGCGGGATGATCAGCTCGCTCAAAGGAATCCTGTTCCATCATAACTACTATATTTGTGGATTCTTCTATAACTCTATCTATCTTCGCTTTTATCTACCAAGAAGGAGAAAGAGTGTATCGAATCGGGCAACCCATCATTGTTTTCCTTCTCTCAATTGTTTCTCTCCTCCCATTTTTGCACGTAAACTGCCTAAAACTTAAAATTTACTCACCAATCGTGGCCTTTACCTGACCAAACCCCATCAAGAGAGAAAGCGAAGTTCCCACGAGAGGCTAGCATATTTATAACCTCGCTCCCTAAGGACAGAGTACTTTTGTGTGGGGTCTTTGTGGCAAGGTCATTTTTGAAGAAGTAGTCTTTTAGGTCGCTTCTTTTTAAATTCAGTTGCTGTATAATTAGCTCATCCGTTTTCGAAAGAATTTTTTTCTACCTTCTTTCTTGAGAACGACGACCTGATTTTTTTTTAAAATTACAATCGAATGAAAATAGTTACACTCTTAAGGAAAGATTTATTGTTTTTGTAATCTTGTCGAGCAAAAAAAATCATTCCAATATCATGTTTTTACTTCTCTATTTCCCAATTTTGTCCAAGCCGCCATCCTTTATAATCCTAATTCTTTTGTACTTACGCCGCTCCCTCAATCATTTTTAACAATCAAAATCAGGCGATTCCATAAAACTTGACGTTTTCTTTTTCAAGAGACAAGTACGCTAAAAATGCCTTTAAAAGCGTACAAAGAGAGTGAAATTTTCCTTCTTCGATTCGAGATTTCATCCATCCTTACCACATATTTAAATTTTACATGGTCTATTATATTAGAGCTTTACTGTACTTTATACTGCCAAATTCAGGTCGCAAAAAAAGGGATAAAGTGTATTTAGAACAGCAATATAACGTTCCTAATAAATATATTTTCCTTGGTACATAAATCACTAGATCTTTTATGAATTTTCTCCCTTTATTTCTGATTCCTTGATTTGGTTTCGAAGGAACAAAATTCCCCCCCTGATCTCTACCATTTGAAGATTTCATGTTTTCTCCATTAAACCTCCCAGAGTAGGAAGGAATATAGGATAGAGCGCAGCTGCAAGAAGGCAAGAAAAGAGATCTAAAGCAAACATTAAAGTAAGATCCTTTCCTGTGATAACGCAGTAAAGCAGAGAATAAAAAATGGGGTAGAAAATGAAAGAGAAATAAATGGTCAGAGCGCGATCAAATTATGAACCTCCAGAATTTGCGTCTTACTGAAGTCAACGGACGGGCGCTTTATTAAATCGGCCATGTTTGAATCAAGGGGAGCTTTATGGCGCCGTTTTTTTTTCACCGTAGTCAAAATTTGCAGGAGAATGGAGGGCAGCGAATGTCCCATTTTATTGCATATTTACTATTATTGGTCCTATAGCTCAATGCCTTCTTCCCCTCCTCACCGCAGGGTTTCACTTCTGATTCTTATACTGGTTTCTGATTCGCATCTAGAGCACACTCACACGGTCTCTCTCACACTAAGAAGTCTCCTTTTTCGGCTACTTGGGTCATGAATCTCCCACTAATTTCACTGCCCCTAACTTCACCGTCTCTCAAGGGGCCGTCTTCCGAAACTTTCTGGTAGGTTCGATCTTAACGAGGCTCTCTTCCCAGCCTTTCTGGCAGAATTGATTTCAAGTTAGCTCTGGTCTAAAACTCTCTGGTAGGCCTGATCTCGATGAGAGCCTATTCCGAACCTTTCTGCTTGTTCGAAAAGGAGGCCTAGAGCAATTAATAGAAATTAATAAAAATATTAATCATATTTATAAGACTAATATCAGCATGTGTTAAGGGTAGATAAGAGCAAACAGATAAAGCATAATTCGTATGGAATATCTATAAATAAACTCATGTTTTCTTGTTCTAAATTCTATAATGACCGAATTCCGTTAACTTGGTCCAAAAAGGTAACCAGGATTCCAAAAATTGAAATATTTTCTTGGAATATCAGTCACAATTCTTTTATTAGTTTGCATTACGATCCGGAATTTTTTACTTACAGAAAGAAAGCTGTAAGACATGGAGATACTAGTATCCATCAAAAAATATTCACGTCCTGTCTTGGAGAAATCTTCACAAGGCTAAATAGCCAAAACAAAGGCATTGAGATCGAAGAGGAATAAAATCATCAAACACCTGATATTCGCATATGATATTGTACTCATAGCTGATAACTTAGAATAGATTCAAGAACTTAACCATGAAAACCCCGAAATTCAGTCTAAGAATAAATCTTGGAAAACAAGTCATGACAAACCAACCAGAGGTCGACATTATAGATATTAATTACAGTTAACAACGAGAAATTTGATATGGTAGACAAATATATCGATCTTATTAAATAGATCACGATATTACCTGGAAAAGATCAAAAAATCCAAAACAGAATCACTCTTGGCTGGAACGCATTTAGAAAGGCAAACATCATCGTCCAAAGCAAAATGCACCTTTGCCTGAAAATAAGAGTATGCAAATAATGTATAATCCAAACTATGACATATGGAGCAGAAAAATATAACCTGACCACAGCACTTACCTTAAACACTAAGAGCACATGAACATAGGAGGGGTGGTCAGTAAGTTTTGCACTTGCGCCACTTGTCCCTGAGGTTTCGAATTCCCGACAACCAGAAATCTGCCGACTGCTGTTCAATCCACTCCTGGACGGCAAGCTGGACATCTTCATCGTCCCAAAACCGGCGTCCACGCAGTGCAGCTTTGAGCTGGTGAAATAAAATGTAGTCGCTAGGGGTCAGATATGGACTGTAGGGGCCATGGTTGAGCTCTTCGAATCAACATTCGCGCAGGGCAGCTTGTGCAACTCTGGCCTTGTGGACTTTGACGACGTTCAAGTTGATCATGGGGCGTGAGGTTTCTAGGGACCCAACGGGCAGAGACCTTGGTCATGGCCAAATTGTCGTGGATGATGTTCATAGCACTTCCATGTGGTATTCCAAGTTCTCGCTTGATCTCTTCGACATTCCCCCAGTCGATTTTCGAGGATCACCCTCTCCACACGGGCCACATTTTCCTCGTTGTTCACGCCTGACGGGCGTCCTGGACGGGGGTCATCTTCAAGGGACTCACGACCATGGCAGAACTCCCTATTCAGGTGAGCAATCGTTGCATAGGAAGGGGCGGTGTCGGTGTACACTGCAACCATGCTTTCATGGATCTCTTTTGCATTCTTGCCTTCCTTGGTTAAAAATTTGATCAGTCGAAAAATTGTAACTGATGATCTGCGATCAGCTACTGTTTCTTAAATAGACGAGGCAGGAGCGTGCGGATGCAAATGCTAACTTGTCATAACTTGTCCTAACACCCCCACAAACAGCCACCCCCCTTCCTCTGTTTTGCCCTACCAATTCGCAAAACTTATTGACCGCCCCTCGTATCATGATAGGGATAACTTGGCGTGACAGAAAACCTGCCACTTGGATACGTCGACAAACTAACTTCAGGATAAAGTGGAAGCTATTAGAAAACTTAAATCGACCTGGAGCAGACCATGTCGCAAGATTGCAAGACGATAGATAGACCAGAAAAATTACCAATTGGTCTACACTTGATGAAAGACGACCGAAAAATATGACTTAAGCCAAGATAATCCTCAAATATATGCCTAAAATTGGAAACAAATTACATTGGATCGATAAAAATTCAGGAGGATGAGAAAGGGTTTCTATCTTTGGTCGGAAGCAAATGCTTGAAATGATAAGGATTAATTACATTTTAGCTAAGAAGAAGGTTCCTTTTCCCAGAAACGTCACTGGCAAATACAGTCCTAAGCAAAAGTTTTGAGATTAATATATTTTTTTTCATATTATAAAATTAATAGAACTAATAAAACGATGCATTTTGTTTTAGAGCCCATGAACATATATTAATAAATTCAGTCAATTGAGACACGCATTCATTACTTAGAATGATGTCTCTTATTCTTCAAGAGTGCTTCAATTCGTTTTAGCATGCTGGAGACCAAATTTTTTAGGATATCATGACTGATATTGCTCAGTTTTTGTTCAATAAGCCTAAACAACTGCTCAAATTAGGATGGTTTCTGTTTGAATATCGTCCACAAATTCTCTCTTTTGCTCAAATGTAGCGAATTTCCGGGCCAATTGTCTTAAAAGTAGGATGATATTTTAAGCCAAAAACATTGTCATTAATTTGTCTCACTCTTCCACATTCCATTATTTATATTTCCTACAAATTTGAAGCCAATCCGTAAGGTTCTTCTTCGTGGGATAAAAATTCTTTTTAACCCTTTATCGTAATGTCTTCGCCTCCCTGTGTTCACTGAAGCGTTCCAACTTGCCTCTTTCCAACCGTGAGCGAGCTTGATACAGGAGGAAACACGATCTTTGATCTAGGACATTACTGGCGAGTGATCTTCGCGTTTACTAGAAGCTATTGTGCTTCAAGAAGACTTCTTCACAACAGTTTACCCAGTCGTTTTATAGTTAATAATGATCCTAAAGATGGTGCTTTTTGATGCAATACCATTATCAAATATCTCCTTGCATTTCAGGCGACATTTATGCAGAGCAACAATAGTTGCAAACTTTCTCTGGAAAGAAGCCTTTCTGGAAATCAAAACGATTCAAACATTTATTTTTAATTATTACGAAATATATTAAAATTTCACATCATTCATTTAGCCAATAATTGTCATCATTTTACTCTCCTGGTCGAATACCAAAGTTCCAGGAATTGAACTTTTTTTCTTATTATTTTTAAAATTTGGACCCTTTAATATACCAGCCATAATTTAAATATTAGAATAATTAAAAAAATTTTAAAACGAAGGAAAAACTAAAAATATATATTCAGTTATTTAGAACATGCTCCTTTTGTCTTTCTTATTGGTCTCAGTCCTTTCGGTCACGGTCCTTTTCAATCAAGATCGTACCAAAAGCTAACCTCGCAAGGCGCTTGCCCGTGTAAAGTGTTGAACGGCACGCCCTCCAAGATCCGATGAACGCGGCAGTATCAAACTAGTTTAAGATTTCCTGGGCTTTATTCTTTCCTAACATTTATATTTGACCCTTTTATTCGTTGCTTTCTCTCCAGACCAGAGCAGGCTAGTCGCCGAACAGCTTTCGTCTATTTATTCCTGGTTGAGGCCGAGAGGGTGGAGCTGGTTTACCTTCCCTCTTGCCTCCGTCTGGAGTGGTGGGTATATATATATATATATATATATATATATATATATATATATATATATATATAATTGAACAATAAAGTTCAAGTCAATGCAATTACGTAAAGGCAATAGTCATAACAGAATTCCTTAATCCGCATGAAATGTCTCCTGAAGTTCCTCAACTCTCTTCATGAACCCCACCAATGCGAATGGGCTAGGCTTTAGTAGGAGATAGCGTTTACTTTAACAGAAAAAGGGTATGCGAATGTTCCCGAGGTTCTTCAGCAATTACTTTTGGGGAATAATAGAAAAATAACGTTCAAGTCATTCATTAACAATAAAAGTTCATTCATTTCATGCCTCAAACGGTAAACAACAAGGAAATAAAAAGTTATTTAATTGAATGAAAAAAATCAGTAGTGAGTTAAAGTCGTATATCAGTAAACATATATATGAATGATCCTTAGAACCCTCCCTCCACCAAATGGGTTAAAGGTGGTAGTTCAGAGTCTCTGTTTTCGTTTAACAAACTTGTTCGGTGTGGTTTAAAATACGCCTTCAGTCCAGGTAATTATGATCAACGATTTATATTAGGGCGGTTTTTGCCATTCTCCATCCATTCATCCGTTCTTTATTTCTATTTTGTCTACTTTTTCTTCACCTCTCTCAATTCTAATTTTTTTTCCAAATAAATAAATATGCATTTGCTAGTTACATCGTACCTGGCTGCTCCTACAGGGGAGAATTCTCCTCATCTCTCCTCTCTCTGGGTCTTTCTATTGTCATGGTGATATTGAAGCACCACCAAATTCCGGGCGATCGAAGTTAAACAACTTTGGGGGTGGTTTGTGTCAAGATGGAGTCCCAATTCGCATCGACCTCTATAACACAGGCAAAGGTTTGGGTCCCTACTGAAAACGTCCTAAAAAATCTAAAGCAAATGGATGCATGTAAATCCACTTATTTGAGAGCAAAAATTTAAGGAATTGTAAAAATGGGCTTTTATTGGCCTATTTAATAGTCCTTTATTGGAAAAATAAACTTTGGGTTTTGGCACATGAATTTGAAATTGCATTGGATTTTTTACGTTCATTTTTCTTTCGATGATTTAACACCAATCCCTATACCATATGCCATAAACAAGGCGTCGAGAGGCTTTTATATATATTGGGTTGAGGAATAAGTTCTTGCGGTTTTATCAAATGTATTCATTACTATTAACAATTTTAGAAAAACTTCATTTTAAATTGATAACAATATGCAATGTAATCCATAATGTATTCTCCGTTGTTATTTACGACTTCTTCCCAACGTTCAACTAGTTTTTCGATGCCTCTGCAATAAAAATCTCTGGATTTTGACTCTAAGAATTCGTCTAACCAGGTTTTTAGTTCCACATCAGTATTGAACGAAACGCCGCGCAAATTGTTGGAGGGCGATCGAAACAGATGGAAATCAGATGGAACCAATTCTGGTGAATATGGAGGGTGCGGCAGGATTTCTTAATTAAGTGTTTGGATGGCTTCTTTTGTCATATTGTCAATGTGAGAACGAGCATTGTCGTGTTGCAGAAGGACTCCATAACGTCGATGAGGTCGCTTTCCACGAATAGCTTCAGCGAGTCGATACATTTGTTGAACGTAGCGTTCTGCATTCACAATCTCGTTGTTCGCAAGGAGCTCATAAAGAATGATGCCTTCACAATCCAACCACGCACACACAAATCGTCTTTCGTGGATGAAGTTCTTGCGTTAATCGCGGAAGTGTTTTTTTATTGGGGCTAAACCATTGTTTTCGATGTTGACATAAACACACCACTTTTCGTCGCCAATGATGATGCGGTACGAGTAGCCTTGTGACGAGATTGCAAACCTGTGGCAATCGTGGAGCGTTGAAGTTTGTTGCTTTTGCTCAAATCGTGCCGAACCCATGCACCGAGTTTTTGAACTTTCCCCATCGAATGAAGGTGATTCACTACAGTTTTCTGATCACACTCCAATTGTACAACCAATTCTCTAGTCGATTGACGAGGATTTTCACGAAGAAGGTCGTTCATCCAACTTAATGGGGCGACAAGAACGTTCTTCGTCATTAAGATTGAAATGACCGGTTTTGAAACGTGAAAACCACCATTGAGCTATCCTTTCTGATAAAGCATTTTCTCCGTACACAACACAAATATCGCGACGAGGTTTGGCTGCGTTTGCATTGTTCCCGTATCGATTGAAAATGAATAACAACAAGTGTCGAAAATGCGCCTTTCTTTCAACTTTACATTCCATTTTGAAGGTACAGAACAACAATTAAATTAACACAACTTTTAAATAAACCGCAATGACTTATTACTCAACTTCAAGACGTAGCCTAAGCAAAAGCCTAATAGTCTACGCTGTTAAGAGACGTAGCCTAACCTTTGCAAATTTTGCTCTTATTATATATTATTGTTTCTTAATATGTGCACAAATCACGTAAACAAAACTTAACTCAACACAACATTAAAAAAAAACGCAAGAACTTATTCCTCAACCTTATACTATACAACTAGAACTCAAAAGCCTAATAGATATACTATAGAACTAGCTCTCAAGAGACTTTTTTTTACAGTTGCAAGAGTCTTTTATACTAATTGCATCTCCTTGTTACTGGTATATAAATATCTCACCAAACCTCTATTGTATTATTTGGTCTATTAATTGCTCAAGTTATTTTGTTTAATAAATTAAACAAATAAGAAGCAAAGTACGTCATTTAAACTACTTAAGAAAATGTCTCGTATGCCTAATTTTTCCCTGTCGAGGTCATAGCAATTTACTCCATCTGAAGGAAGCTTCTTTTATACGACCTAATTTTGTGTTTGCTGGCACAATCACGCATATGGTTCCAACAGTAATCGAACATCATGTGGGCGTCTCATAAGCCTTGGTACCGCTCCGCCATAGTCTTGATATGTTTGTGTAATCCGTGTCCCTGCTGTATGTGTCGTTTTCTCTTGTTTTAAAGTATTTTCTCTTTTCGCTCTCATTTTTAATAAAATGAATGTTTTAAAAGAAATATTATTCTGTCTTGGTACAGCTGAAAGATGGAGAGTAGTGCTCCGAATCTAGTCCTGCAATTGTGATCTATTAAAGTCGTTCTATCTCCAACCTCTATTTCTTCATTAAGTATTACCGTGTACACTACGCTAATCTACTAATGCTGAAGCGGTAGACCAAGTCTACTTTCTGTAATTCGAACTCGCCAGTGGCTTTGTAAAACTCGCACTTCTGTTCTAGCCTCGAACAAACACAGTAACTGTAGAAAAACAAAGCACTAGTCCTATCAGCATCCAAAGTGCTGAATGTAACAAAACGAAGAATGCCCATGATACGGGTACAGGAGACCCAAAAGCTGCGAATATGGGCTTCGAAAGTCTTCAGCAGGTCGTTTAAGAAATGTTCGAGTCGGTGCGGAGCCGTGTATGTGATCAGAAGGTCATTAATTTAACCATGACCAAAGAAAACTGATTCGCTTGCTCTTCTGCCTCTAGAAAGATGTGATTCAATTACTGTTGGATTCTATGCTCTAGATTTGGCTGCTGAGCCACGCCAAAAGAGATTAAAAGGTCATCCATGTAGAACGTATCGAGAAAATCTTCTGGTAGCACTTAAGTTATACCTAGATGTTCAAGATAAAGATTGTGTCATTGAGATAATTCTTCACCGCGGTGCCCTTTTCTGCTCTAATAGGCCGGTTAGGTATCACTCCCAACCGTGCCCGGAAGCAAAATATCATAAAAATTCAGAGAGTCTTCCCTATCATTCCAAGGTGTCAAAGATCTCTACGATACTATATCGCCATGCAGTATTGTATGGCTTTTCCAGAAGGGAGAATTCTGTGGTGTAGTGTTGTCTATCAAGGTAGGCCTTGTAGATAGTTTTTCACAGCCGCCGTGGATTTTCCCACCGATTGTAAAATTTGGGAAGCCGCATTATTCAGAAGATAGATGGCCGCCACTGTCAAGTGACAAGTCTAAATTACTGTTTGCCAATTTATACAGTAACTTCCACATCGAGCAAGTGAGAGATAATGAGCGGAAACTGGTCGAGGTAGCGTGTTCTCTACACCGTTTGCGCAAATCGATTACAGAAGCTATACGTCAGAAATCTGTGAGGATGCCAACGGCCAAGATCATGCTGAACAAGTATAACAGAAAGGTCATGCCTCACTCACATAGTTGTCGAAGCATACAAAAACTATATATAGTGTCTAGAACGGAGGCAGTATCGGCCCAAGAAGCGAGATCGGAACTAGTTTAGTTAGCGTAAACATGTTGTTGAAGGATTTTACTATCTTGAAGGTAGGGTCTAGTTCATGACCTTCAGCGAAGGCACGACATGCAATGAATGCTGGCTGGGTTGCATACAGGCTAAACATTGAGTTGAAATCGGTCGAGAAGGACTCCGACACGGTCACAAGGTCCGAGACTACTGCCCCTTTATCCTGGAAACAAGGAAGTGGTTCATGTAAAAACTTATCCGGAATTCAAATGACTCTCCAAAACCTATGAAAGAGGGGGTCTTTTCGTTAAGTGAAGGATTAAATGATCTCCAATGAGAGCGGAGGGTTTGCTGAGAAACATTACTGAACTTAGCTCTAGATCAAGAATTGCAAGCATAACGCTTCTTAATTGAGACAACTTACATTTAACCGGCCACAACGTAAGCGAACGGCGTGAAAAATGGCCAAACGATCGAACGCGATGAATATTGTAGTGCGCTTCCCTTTGTTCCCTCAACGCATGTTTAATGTTGACTGCTGCTGGTTTGGTAAGTTGTTCTTTGGTTTTCTAAGAAGTAGTCCACTAGCTCCCTCGCAAACACCCCTCCCTTCACAAAATTCATGGTAGCATGCAGTGTGACTTGCAGTGGCAAGCCATTGAGTGCCCGAAGAGCAAAATAACTGTCCATCTGGGCAGGTACCGCTGCATTCATTAAAAGTGCCTCGTCCAAGAAGTTGCTGATCTTCGGTTCTCTCCCAACTACCCTAGAGAGCGCACAGGGGGCAGACGTGACTGTCGTGACCTGACCACTTGTCGAATAAACCTACGGGCTTTTAGGTATTTTTATATCTGTTTTTCTTAATTTAAAGAAGGACGGAACGACTTCCATCGTGAAAAGTAGGAGCATGCATGCTGGCCCTCATTAGGTCCCTAACCTGAGAATTATGAGATAATCAGGCATGGCCCAGAGGAAAATGCAGCTCTTACGCTTATTGAGGCTCACATGGCTCATCTGAGACCATTGGAGAGGCGGAAACCGAAGCATATTTGACTATACCTCACTCTATTATTGGGGAAGGCAATAGGTAAAGCAGAGGAGGTCTGGCGACTGCAAAAAGTCGTCAGGAGAGAACTCTTTATAAGGGAGACAAGAGGAAACCCTAAAACCTTGGGCAATGGTGAGGGGAAAACTCCTTTCTCCTAAGAGAGTATTAGAATAGCCCCTGTGAAAGCACACGTGGAGACCACTTCCATTTTAAAGGAACCTATGCCTGAGGTTAGCTCTGAAGATGGGAACGGGCAAACTCCTTTGCTAAATGTAGATTGTTGGAGGGAAGCCCCTCCAATAGTCAGAGAAGTTCCTTTGGTTACTTTACACTGCCCTGAATGTAGGGAGGAGGAACTATGCTTTTAGCTGGAACGCCATGGGTGGAGAGACATGCACTATTACCTTTAGTTGAAGCCATGAATTCAAGCATAAAAGACAAAAAAAGGAAAGTATATATGTGCTATGATTTTTCAATTCATTGGAAGGAAAAGTTCACATGGGATTATAAAAAACCTGAATGTGACTATCTACATAAAAATACGGTACACTGGCAGCACATTTTTACTAAAATGGGGCTTGACGCTCCGACCAGCCATAATGGCGAGTTTGCCCTGGGGCTTTGAACATTAAAGGACGATACCGGCGTAGCCACCTCCTATGTGCACTGGAGGCAGGGAACAGAGTCGCCAACACATCACACACCGTACCTAGAACCTCCCCTTGCCGGCAAGCCTTCGGTCCTGATAGCATGTAGGGATCTTGCGATTTATCGTGCTACTGGGCTATGTTAATGTAAGAGATTGAAATTACGCCGAAACACCACAGCCTTATGGATAGTAGAGCGAAATTCGGAAGGAGGTAGACAAAGATATGTAATTAATAAAGAAAATAGAAATAGCTGGGTCCCCTAAGGAGAAGGTTGGATGATCACCTATTATTATCATACTACGACACTGGAGAAGCGGGAGGCTCTGCCTGTCATTCAGATTTCCGTTGCAGCAGAGGCTACCCATCCACCCTTTGGTGGATGGGATACTCTCGGGAAAAGTTTGGTACGTAGAAGTTGAGGGAAACGCATCAACTTCCCACGGTCGTCCCTTTAATAAGCTAGGCTTTCCTTATTTGTACTCTGGCAGGGAGAACGTGGAATTCTTCGAGATACCAAGTGTAACAATCTATACAGACTACCTCTTCCAGTACTCTGTCTTGGAGATGCTGGTTCTTCAGTTTACAGTTGCACTCTAGGGTTAACTATGGCTACAACCAAAATCTTGCGTGTTAAGAAAATAGAGGAGGGAGAGTCGTAGAACAACTGGGAGAAGCAGCGGGGAAAAGGGAAACGCACCACCCTCACCAGCCATTGCCAAAGAGTTCAAGGTAATCCAGTGAGCAATGCCTTTCCTATTGCCAAAACAAAATATTTTTTCTGGGCTAACCTTGGGAGGACTTTAACGATTATATCATTCAAAAGGAAATGTGAAACAATATTAGGATTTCAAATTTCATTAAAATCGGCCGAATATTTATGATGCTATTGTCAAAAGAAAATAATTCTTGCGCTATCTCTGGGAGGACTTTGGCAATTATATCATTGGAAAGAATGTAAAACAATATAGGAGGTTTAAAATTTCACTCGAATCGAATAAATAGTTACAATGTAATTACAAAAACGATAAAAAAGCAAAACGTGGACCGACCGACCGACCGACGACATAGTGAGATGTAAATTCGCCTGGAACTAAAAATTGTGTCAGTGTTTCTTTTGCGATATAAATCGGCTTAATTTCCTTCTGCATTATTATCTCTGAATCAGGTAACTCATTTAATTAAAAAGTGAGCATATAAATAATGAAGTAAATACCTGAAAAAATAAGACAAGGACGACTTGCTTTTTGGATTCCCAGCTTATCTCATTTAATAATGTAGATTATATTTATCTCAAAGAGGTAAAATAGCTTTCTTATGCCATATGTATGCAAGGGTGGAAATAGCATAATTGAACCATGGAGTGGAGAAAGTTTGAAGGATATTCAAAGGTCTAATAACAAGATTGTATCTATTTTCAATTGAAGGGAAGGGAAAATTCGGTGTGGTTGAAATCTATCCTAATCTCCAAAGGGCGGAGATCTACCAGAATTTACGCTTCATTAGGTTTATCCGGTTTTTTTTTGTGTTTAGTAAAGTTTAGAGCACGTGACCAAAAGGTCGCGTGCTCTCACTTATTGACCTTACAACCTTCGAAACATCCAATAATTCTCGGACTAACCTTGGGAGGATTGTAACAATTAGACCATTCGAAAGAGAATGTAAAACAATATAGGAGTTTCAAATTTCGTTAGAATTGGCCTAACAATTATGATGTTATTGCCAAAACAAAATAATTCCCGGGCTAACCTTGGGAAGACTTGGCAATTATATCATTCGAAATAGACTGTAAAACAACATAAGGGTTTTAAATTCCATTAGAATCAACCGATTAGTTATGATGTTATATACCAACGAAATCCACTTAATTACATGCCTAACAAGGAATATAAATGCAATCACAATTTTAGGGACAATTACAACTAGATCGTTGCAAAATTTCCCTTCCGCTTGATCTACAAATCTTGGATCGAAGGGAGCATGACTGTTGCAACCTTTCCAATCCCTGTTTCCTATTTTCATGGTTATTTTTACTATGTTTGCAAAAAAGACCAGATATATGAGTACAATAAAATTAAATATTTACTGAGCTTGGTTCCGTTTAACCGGCAATAAGTCTTGAAAACAATTATCCACCCAAGAAAGGCGAGGATGCTCGTATTTAGGTGTCTTTCGACGGTGTAAGTCATAGAGGACGAAACCACAAAGCTATGGTGTTAGAGAACTAACAAACACTTAGGAGCAGCGCAACTTATAAATGAGATGGATGCTTGTTGAAAACTAAAACAGGACAGAACTTGGAAGTATGACGCAACTGAAACATTCGCTCGTGCAGACGGTGCAGTGCCAATCTTGTAAAGCAGACGTGGCAACTCTAAGAATTAACCACTTTGAAAAATTCCACAAACATGTATAAACCAATAACATCTGTTTTCCTGCGGCCTACAGTTGATGCACGCTCGCATTATATTTGATTTTAAGTTCATTTTAAAATGATTAAGTATCTATATAATTTTTGTAGTAAATTCCACATATCATAAAAAATACTATTAAGAGTTGTTACTCTCAGAATTACACCGGTAATTCACTTACTTTCAGGATAAAAGGTCTGCTTTACTTTAAGGCTATTGCAATCGCATCATATTTTATTATATATAATTTTAAGGTAGTTTTGAAATGTAGGGCGGGGATCTCTTCTCTTATTATGGCCCACCAAACCACCCAAATAAATATAACATAAAAAAGTAATCCCATTCCTCGATCCCACGTATGAGAAATTGAATTAAGAAATCTATCTGAGGATCTACTTCACTCGAGTAACCGGCCGTTCAGCCAGCCGAATAAGGAGAGGAAAATGCGCCATAACAATAAAAAGATCAGGTGTTTATTGCCATATAATTTCCTTGCTAACCTCGGGAGCAATTTTGAAATTATACCATTCGAAAGAGAATCGTCCGATTAGTTATGATGTTATTGCCAAAACAAAATTGTTCATGGGCTAATCTTCAGAGGACTTTAACAATTATACCATTCGGAAGAGAATATAAAACAACATAAGTTTTTTAAATTTCGTTAGAATCGGCCGGATAGTTACAATGTTATTACACAAAAAAAGCCAAACGGGAACCGACCGGCCGACATAGTGAGATGTAGAGTCGCCCGCGACTAGACTCACACGAGACTAATAACCGAAACTCTCGCATTGTTTCCTTGCTCTATGATGTTCCCATACAAAATTGAAAAACTTGATGCTGGAAGACGGATTATTTGGCTATTTGCGCTCATAAAGGTAACCTAGCATCTTCAAATAATGGAGAAAAGAGGCAAAATGCGCTAATTTACAGGTTCAACTGTGATCAAATCTTGCCAGCAAAGAGACAAGAAAAATGGATAGAAAACCGATAAAAAATTCAATTTAAGAATAGAAATGGATTCTAGAGGAGAAAGAAGATGTAGAGAGTAGGTAGGTACGCTGTGTTGGAAAGCAGCAAATGAATTTTATAGCAAGAAGGTTGTCTAAAAGTACACACAGAATATGGAATAGAAATAAATGAAACAAAGCGAAATAAAACTGTCTTACAAGGTTTAAGCTATGAAGGAAAATATTGCATGTCGATGGATAGGAGGAAGAATGGTGAATAGGCAGCTTGAGTTGCTGACCTATAAAATAATAAAAACATATTAAAGTATATACCCATGTAAAGTCGTTATACAAGTTTCTTATCAATGCAGATGGATGGCTTGGTATGCTAGAGTTGACATCCAGTTAGAGTCAAAATCGTTGAATCTACTACATCCAAATAATGTCTTACCCCTCGAACGGGGGAGGGATTTATAAGTGAAGGAAAATTATGTCTCCTGCAAGAGCATAACTTCAGTCTATATTCGAAAGAGTAGATGAAAAGTGAAAATTCACTGGAATGGTAATTCTTATCTCTTTTCGACTCGAGGAAATAAGTGGGAAAAATATATGCCCTTGAGTATTGGAACAATCATCCACCAATTTCAGGTTGGGGGTAGGATTCGGTACCAATATCTTCGTGATTACTCATATCAGTGTACTTTGCAATAAGCAATTCCCTTGTAGTTGCAGCTTCCTTAAATCAGTGTCAAATCATCGACCTTTCAATGCCTGGGGCGCTTTAGGAAATATGCACAGACATTGACACCATGCAGGAGGATTCAGTTTTACCTCACCCTCTGACATCACAACTCCTTTATTATTTTACCTATTCTAACCCACCAATGTGTTCAGAAGTTCGTGTATACTCAATAAGACATTGTTGTTATTTTTTGTATATTCTGGTGAACTACTTGGACAGTTCGTTGAAGTTTTTTATAGTCTGATGCTCTTGTGTTCCTCTCGCTTGCTGGTTGGCAGAACTAAGGGCTTTAATTATCTCTTTAGCTGGATTAATTCATCGACTGTAAAAGTTTTCAATATCAGTGATGATAATGTGCTCTTTCTTGAGTCTCGTCGATATTATAAAATTAAGCAATGTACTGTTTTGTAAAAAAGAATTATCTTTTTTAACTTTTATTATAACTCATATTTTTTGTAGCTCAAGGGTTCCATCGGGTTGTTGGCTAAGAAATATAACAAAAGGTAAAGTCCCTCCAATGACCTTCGGCGTTTTGTGATAAGATGATGAATGGTTATTTCATTGATGGCTTCACATGGTTCAAATCACTCACAAGTGTTTTTGAATGGCTAAATGGCTAAATGAGGCTTCTACTACTAGATAGCGCCACCCAGCGCCAAATCCGATGGCAGAGATGAAATCTCCATGGTGAATAACCATATGTCCTATGGTCATATGTGTCATTTCATGACTCGAAATGGGAATAATTGAACTTTACTCCTTTTGAAAAAAACGACACCTTGATCTCGCGCTTCGCCGCAGGTAAAAACAGTACCAATTTTATAATTTTTCGTTTTCAGCAAAACAGAGATTAAATGGCCACATCTGCTACAACTTTAGTCAAAATTTATAGCCAACGATCAACAAAGTGCCGTTAAATGTTATGAGCAAAATACCATTAAACGATCATCTAAGTGAAAAATAATAATTGAAGTACTATTATCATCAACCAATACACACACTTTCTAGAGAATTTAAATAGTGAAACCATCGTAATCACTATGCAACCAAGTTCCTTATTTGTTACCTCCTTCATTTTAAATATAGAATAGGTAAACAGAGCTCACTCTTAGGCAGACATCTGGGTAAAAGAAACAAGGGTGATCTAAGAGGTGGGGAGGTAAAAGAAAGCTGGCTTCTGTCAATTGACATGGGAGAGTAATAGGAAACTCACTTCTATCGCAAGACTCTCGGGCGAGAGAAAGAAGGGTCATCAAAGAGATGTTAACTGAAGCTATCTTCTCTCGCAAAAAAGTCAATTTAGATAAACAAGCATGATCAAGGGAAGGTGGGTATAAGCTCGATTGCATCTTTAGTAAGGGAGTTGAACAGTAGATTCAAGCCTAACCAGATAATGCATGAATAAAAGTAAGATCTCTTCGAGCTGGAGAAACAAGCCAGAACAAAGAGGTAGTTATATAAATGTGGCTTCTCTCGCAAGTCAGCTAGGTTGAAGAAACAAGTGAAATCAAAGGTGTTGAAGTTATAAAAAAATCAAACAGGATCGAAGAAGAGGAAGTGTAAAAGAAATCTGGCTTCTCTCAAAGAGAACTGAGGTATAGAAACAAACATGATCAAAGTAGGGGAGGGAGGGTAAAGGAGTTTCATTTTATATTACAAAACAACTAATTTGGAGAAACAAGCGTAATGGAAAAGGTTAAAAGGAAACTCACTTCTCACACAAAACAACTCAGATATAGAAACAAGATTTACCAAATAAGGAAAAGAAAGATAATAGGAAGATCAATTCTCTTACTAGACAGTTCACATGAAGAAAAATGCGTGATCAAAGAAAGAGTATTAATGGGAGCTTACATCTATCGCTGGACAGCTAAGTTGGATAAAAAGCGAGATCAAAGATGGATCGGAGTTTAAAGTAAATTCACTTCTCTTAAAAGACAGCTGAGCTGAAGAAAAAGCTTGATCAAAGGGAGCTCACATCCCTCATTAGAGAGCTGAGTTGTAGAAACAAGCGTGATTGAAGAGATGGGAAGTCTAAAAAGAAGCTCGCTTTTCTCACAAAGACAGCTGAGCTGCATAAACAAAAGCGTGATCAAAGATGGATGTTAAAAGGAAAGTTGTTTCTCTAACAAGGCACTCGAGCTGAAGAAACAAGGTTGATCAATGATGAGGAAGGGGTAAAATGAAGCTCGCTTTGATTGTTAGATAACCAAGCTGAAGGAGTAAACTTCGCCAAAGGCTAATCAACTTACTGGAAGTGCACCCCCACCCCTTCTAGAATAATATTTATATATACTATAATTTATCTATCTTAAAATTAGCTTAACAAGGTAATTAATAACAAAAGCTGCACGCAGTATTTTACAGGTTTTCCCAATTTCAACATGCTAAATCATTTAATATCTTATATTTAGGTAATGCAAAAGTGGCGCTGGTAGAGAGACAGCTGAAAACACGGTTACATAAAAAATTACTAATATTAACCTTAAAAACAAGTTTTCGTGGCTTGCCATTTTTAAACGAGCGAGCGTAACTTAAGCAGTTGCATGGCACTTCAAAATGGCGTCACAACAAATAAAAAAAATTATTTTAAGATTAATTTTATAAACTTTCAGCATATTTAAGAAACTGAAAACAACTTATAATTATAATCTAAAATTAAAAATCCAAATTTACTAAATCTAACCTCCCTAGCTCATCAAATAGCGCATTTATACAATTACTAACACAACCGAACCGTAAACAATCAGAATTCGCCATTCTTCCGTTTCTAAATTGGATTGGAATATTGACTTTTTGTGACTTTATAAAGAACGATAGCCCTCTCCCCCATCTAAATATTACTCCATAGACACTATTTTTAAATGTAAGCATATTTCACTAACCTAACTCACCCTAACCTTATACATCGTAGTTAAATTAGTCTCTTAACTAAGAGTTGAAGTCAACGCGCTATTAATAATAATAAATATAATATATTACGTAACTTTCATTTAAAGTATATTTATACTTGACAGTAGCAAATATCCTAAAGAAAATAGATTAATTGTTTTTATCCTTTTTAGCTTGAAAAAAACAATGGTATAGCGCGCGCGACTCTTGTTAGCAATTATTTGCCTCGACACTTGTTGAATTTCCTTGTATTATTTCCATTCGTTTGCGATTAGGTCGTTCTCTGAAATGTTTATGAATGCTAAATTTCATAAGTAATATTTCATACCTGCTGCTCTCTGGGAGCCTGATGAATAAAAGTACCTTGATAGATTGAACTAAAGCTATTTAGAAAGAATCAAATGGAGAAAGAAGACTAAGGTAGTGCAGGTGAATATTCATAAATGACCAATCCACCGAACTATGCGCGCCATTCAATCAAGCAAGATTTGGGTTAAATAAAAACCTCACTTTGATACAAACGTCTTGGTTTATGCTAGGCTCTGATTATAATCAATCTACAATTACAATGTAACTGATTACTTACTTGAACCCCATCATAAAGTGTTTTATAAGAAGACAAATTAAAGCCTCTGAAGAGGCTTTAATTTGTCTTCCACTTATTTTAGTATGAAACCTGAATTCAAATTTTTGAAAGAATATTTTGCCAAAAATGATTACCCCTTATCTTTAGTTGAAAGCTGTATTAGGAAGTTCCTCTTTAGGCTTTATAATCCCTCCACTTCTTTTAATGTCTCAAAGGAAATCAAGTATGTCCTGTTACCAGACATCATTCCTTGTAATGACCTTCTCCGAAAACGTTTAATTTCCATTTTAGGAAATTTTATTGTCAAATTATATTCATTATATTTATTAATAACAAAAATATTGGTAATTTCTTTAAAGTGAAGGACAGTATTCCCACGCCGTTTAGTTCGTGCATTGTATATAAATTCATTCGCCCTAGCTGTAAGTTGGGGACCTATATAGGAAGCACAGTACGTACTCTTCAGTCGCCTTTTTGTTCTCACATGGGAATTAGCCATAAAACCGGTAAAACATTAAGTAACAAAGAGTTTTCTTCCATCAGGAAACAAGCTATTGATTGTAAAACAGACGTGTCCTTAAATGATTTTTCTGTCTTAAAATTTGCTCAATCTATTTCATCTCTCCGCATTAAAGAATCACTCTGTATTAAATACAACCACCTAAATTTAAATGACGACACGTCATCCTTTCCTCTGTTTATAACTTAACCAAGCTGTATTCATTTTTTGAATTCCTTCCTGTTTTCACTCGTCATTGTGATCCGACCACGTAAGGTAATGTTTCAGTGTCTATATTTTAGTTTTACCTTGTTTGTATCCAATTCTCTATTTTTCCATTTCAATTGTTTAATTTTGTAATATTACGTTTACTTTGTTTGTCCTTAATTAATAGAATCTCTTAACAAATATTTTGCTGTTCTTTACCTCACTATTTTGCTTGTTCATTAACGTAACGTTCATTTTATATTTTTAACGTCGTTTTTGTGATTTTCTCTGATCTGTGATTTTTAACTTAGAACTTGTGCTGTTATTTATGTTTTTAGGCTTAGATTACTCATTTAGAATCTGCTTTTAGCTCCTGAAGATGGGTTTTGTAATAACCCGAAACGTTGAAATTAAAGATGAGACCCGCCTTCTTCGTTTTGTCCTTCTTACTCAATATAAGACTCAAGCTTTGTAGAAGAAATCTAGGTGAATACATATATATATATATATATATATATATATATATATATATATATATATATATATATATATATATATATATATATATATACAGTGAGTGCAATAAATATCCGATACATGGCCAAAAGTTTATTTACCATAGTTACACAACAGCAAATTAAAATACGTTGAATACAAATTTGGTATTAGAATACACAACTAGTAAAGCATTGATATTATATCAATAAAAGTGTTAGATTACGCATCAAAAAGTATCCAACATACCCACAAAATTAGTTTAAAGCAATAATAAATAGTTTTCGAACATTCCAGAGTGGTTTACCTGACAGGAATGCTGTAGGACTTTCTAGGAAAATAATCTACTTCGTCCATCACTCTAATTCTAATATGGCGATGACTAAGGAATTGCCAAAAAGGAGCAAAGAAGTAATTGTTCAGTTACATAAAAGTGGTTTAAGCTATAGAAATATTTCATCTATGCTAAAAATACCAATCTCAACCATTGGTGACACGATTCGCCGCTTCTCGTCATATCAGTCCACTGAAAGCCTATCACGTTCAGGGCGTCCATCTAAATTTTCAAACCGTGTGGCTTAACATATAGTTCGTAAAGTAAAGAAGAATCCTTGATTGACTCGATCTGAACTTCAGAAAGAAATGGAAGCAGCTGGGACAAATTTATGCAAAAATACAATTAGAGCAGTTCTTAGGAACGAGGGGTTCAATTTTCGCACACCAAGAAAGACACCTTTGTTGAAATAGATTAATGTCAGAAATCGTCTTAAATTTTTAGGACGAGACGAAGATTGAGTTATTTGGGTGGAATAGTGTTAGTCACGCTTGAAGGCAGAAAAATTTAGCGCATGATCTTAAAAATACATACAATCCCAATAGTGAACTTTGGAGGAGGCAGCATAATGGTATGGAAGCTGCTTCTCCTCTGTATGTCCTGGAAGACTCCATATTAGTGAGGGGGAAATGAATCAGATATATAGCAGGATTATAGATGATAATCTCTTACAGTCTGCAGACGACTTGATGCTGCCAAAAGGATGGACATTTCAGCAGGACAACGATCCAAAACATACAGCCAAGGGCACTGCATCGTGGTTTCAGCAGAAGAAAATAAAGGTTATGGGATGGCCAAGTCAGTCGCCAGACCTAAATCCTATCGCTAACCTGCGGCGAGAATTAAAACTAAAGATTCAGAAAAGGGACCCCAGAAATCTAACAGATTTAAAAAGAATATGCCAAGAAGAATTGGCAAAGATAGCTAAAAATATTTGTAAGAACCTCATAAGTAAATATCCCAAACGGTTGGAAGTTGTACTATCGACGAAAGGTCATATCACCAAATACTAATTTGTTTTTTATACATGTATTGGATACTTTTTGAAACGGTGGTTTGAAATTTTTTCTGTAATCATAGTAATGTTTTACTATTTTTCCAATATGATACCAATTTGTATTCAACGTACAAAATATATAAGATGTTCATTTTTAGATTACTTTGCTGTTGTGTAACTAAGGTAAATAAACTTTTGACCATGTATCGGATATTTATTGCACCCACTGTATATAGTTTCGAACAAGTTGGAAAGTACTTGGAATCTGCCTTTCATTTTCATGTGGGACTTTTTGCATTTATTGCTCTACTCACGTGCTGCTTTAGGACTTTCTCATGTATATATAGGTATATATATGTATATATGTATAAGTAGAGAGAGAGAGTGACGGCAAAAAAACGGACCCCAACTTTCGACAGGGCTTATTTCTTAATTTTCTGCAAGGATTTAAGAAAACTTTGGTGGTAACTAGTTTATTGTGTTGAAAAACATTATATCAAAACATGAGAGTATTTGGAATTTTATTCTTTATTCTAGAGCACATATTTGAGATGACCTCCATTTATCTCTGTGCATTTCTTGAGGCGCAGCACAAAGTTGCCCATGACGTCCTTACAAACTGCCCATCTAATGTCTCTGATCTCCTTCCTGATGGTTTGCTTGAGTTCCGTGATGGTCCTGGGTCTGCCTACGTACACTCTGCTTTTAAGGTAGCCAAAGAGAAAGAAATCTGTGGGGCTAAGGTCTGGGCTGTGAGGTGCCCTCTCAAAATCAGTCTTGAGACTGATCGCACGACTACCAAAGTTCTCTTTTAGCCAATATTGGGACAGGTTTTAGGTGTGAGAGCTTGCTCCATCTTGCTGTAACCATAACTTTTCCATAAACGACTGGAACAGGCCCTCTCTCTTCCTCTTGAAGGTGTTGAGGACCTCAACATACCACTCCTTAGGGACTGTCACTGTTCCAACAGATTCCTCGAAGAAGAATGGTCCGATGATGTCTCTGGCTTAGGTTGCAGTCCATACTCTGCAATCAGGGTAGTGTAGAGGTTTGGTAGCTACCTCATTTGGTCTGGAGGTCACCCAGAAGACATTTTTCTTCCAGTTTACCTTTCTTTCAAGATGGAATTGAGCTTCATCTAAGGTCCAAAGGAGGTTAATGAAAGTTGGGGTCTCCTGAATCTTATTCAGTATCTTGAATGCCATAGCCGTTCTCTGCTCCTTGTTTGAGGCTGTAAGGTCCTGTTTTATTTATATTCTGTATGAGTAGGCCTGGATTGAGGTTCTTCACTGTCCCATAGTTCTCAAAGTGATCCACCCAGCCCTGAATTCTGCTCTTGAAGGGGTTTTTTTCACATTCAAACTGATGCATGGAAGTGTCCTGCACTTTCTTGAATGAGCCTGCCTTGTAGTTATGTTTGACGCAGTATATTCTTTACTGGAGCTCCAATTGAGATCTAGTTGTGTTCACAAGCGTTGCTTCTGTCACGTCCTGCAAAGTAAGGGAGATTAGTGAATGAATGAAAGATGATATATCACTAAAAGTGTGTGCAGGCCCGTTTTAGGGGGGTCATCCTATATATATAATATATATATATATATATATATATATATATATATATATATATATATATATATATATATATATATATATGCACTACTAATCCATCAGCAAAGTTACGTAGCACATGAGGCAAAGTGGACTTGTTGAGATTTGAAGGCAGGAAGGGAAATGATAGCGGTGTTCTGAAATGCTATGTGCACCGGTGGGTGGGATTAACAGCGTATCGTCTCAATGAGAGGCCATCCCATGACACCTATGAGAGAGAATTTTGTGTCTCCGTTGGCTGGAATTGAACCCCCACCTCGACGCCCGAAATTCAATCCTGTATCAACCAGGCTAGCAAGAAGAATTAAATCGTCCATGCAACTAAGATTTTTGAGAACTGCATAAAATTATAGGAGGGAAAATAAAAAGGCTGGTGTCCTCATTGAGAAGAGCCTAGTAGAGTGTAAGAGGGAAATTTCCCGCGAAAAATAGCGGGAGGCGAAATCGGAAGGAGAAATTGGGCTCGTTGATCGTCTTAACACTTTTTTCTCGTAAATCAGAGCCAGGATTTCACTTAACTGGAAACACCCACCCTTTTGAATGGTGTTTGTACGTGCGAATATACAGGATTGTACACAAAGATTTGTCTGTTGAATTATCCAGGATATTCTTGTAATTATGAAGTCTAGAATACAAAGGATATTAATTCGCCTGATTAAAAAAACGCCATTCGTAGGACTTTCTTTTTGTTAAAGTTGTGTTTTTTTTGTAAGGAATGTTATTTATTGGAAAAAACGATGGATACAATCCTGTATGATTGACATAGAGGAGTATATGTATGAAATATATAGCGCAAGTACATCTGGGCCTATGTAAAGAGATTCTTTAGGAAATCCCAAGGATTCTACGTTTTGTATGTATTTACATTCCTTAGGAGAAATAGTTAAGGACGGCCATTTTCAGTATAATGAGCGAGAAACAAAGAGAGGTAAACGCCAGAAAGGTATTAAAAAAGACTTCGTAAAGAGAGTACTAAAGCTAGGGGTAGTGTAACTGGTTAAGGAAACAACTTTTTCTTATGATGCCGGATCGAACAGGACATCCTTCAGAACCTGTCTTCATTTGCCAACGAATTCCTTATGAGTTCCTGTGGCAGCTGTACACGTCTTAAGAGATTTGTGTTTCGAATAACGACATTTTCTTGGAATAGAACTGAGGAATTTGGGCAAAGGTTTGATCAAAGGTTTAGCACTACGCAATTGGAAACGTAGTCCTTTAAACCCCTCGCCCTTTTCCCCATAGCAACCATTGGCCAATACAAAGAAGTTAGTAAAGCCAAGTCAATATCTTCAACTAATCAGCATGAATACAGGAAGGCTTATTTATGTTCCAATATTGCAAGAGACTTGGATATTGAAGAAGAAAAAGAGATGGTGAATAAAACGGGAGGGAGAGTTTTGCCAGTGTGATAACGCCGTCGCTTTACTTTTTATTAATTACACTATCTAAAATTTTTTAAATTTTTGTCGACTATGAAGAAGATTAGAATAACATTTTTTAATGTAGTTTTATGTATGGATTTAAAAAAAATGAAATTCATTTTTATCGAAATGACTCCAGTTTTTTCGTAAGTTGCCAATTATTATTTTTGTAAAATTTCGAAGCTTTTACCGAATTTCATTCTTTTATTTCATATTTTCAGGTTATTTAACTAAATAGAATTTCAAATAAAGGCGTCAATTTTAATTAAAATGCCAAGAGGACAGTGTAAAAATACCTCAAATTTATTCTGCTACATATGTGGTTCAGTAACATTAAAAAAAAATCAAAGAAAATTGCTTCTCTAGTGAAAAAACTATATAATTTCTATTTTGGATGTAAAGTTGGCGACCAAGATAAACCATGGGCACCACATATTTGTTGCACGACATGCTTTAATTCTTTATCAAAATGGTCTAAAGTGAAAATAAAAAGCCTTAAATTTTTAATTCCCATATCGTTGCCTGTAATATTGATGAGACTTACCAATCAGCTTTTAAAGCTGGGCACTTTCCCGAAACCGATCTACTCAATGTTACTGATTGCTTACGTAGAGCTGCTGACCGGGGTTGTGCCTCCATCCTCAATCTACTTAACCTCTTAGCTGCCCTTGATACTATTGACCATTCCGTCTTGCTTGATCGCATCCACTCTTTCCTTGGCATTTCTGGCGCTGCTCTCGACTGGTTCCGCTCTTACTTTTCGTCTCGCACGCAATTTGTAGTGATTAACGATGTCTCCTCTCTGATCCCACTCCCATTCGCTTTGGTGTCCTTCAAGGCTCTGTCCTTGACCCTTTCCTCTTTCGTATCTACTTATTCCTTCTTAGCTCCCTCCTACGTAATCTCGATATATCCTTCAACCTCTATGCCGATGACACTCAAATCTTTATTTCCTCTTCCCCTTCGACCATTGCCCCACTCAATCTGTGACCTCATTTCTGCCTATTCTTCTATCTCGGACTGGCTATCGGTTAACCTTCTCAAACTTAACCACTCCAAAACTGAAGTTCTTCTGGTTGGTTCTCCAGCTCTAGTATACAAGGTTAAATCCCTCTTTCCCTCCCTCCTTCTGGGTGGAAACTTTTACCCTGTTAGAAATCTGGGAGTTGTGTTTGATGAGCATCTCTCCTTTAAGCCCCACATCCACAATATTAGTAAATCTTCCCTTTGTTTCCTCCGTAACTTCTCTCGCATTCGCTCTCACTTCGATCGCCAAAGTCTTGAGACTGCTAACCAAGCCTTCATTACCTCCCTCCTTGATTACTGTAACTCTCTTCTTGTAAATCTACCATTTTCCTCTCTAAGTCCCCTTCAGCTAGTCCAGAACTACGCTGCCCGACTACTCCTCCGTCGGAATCGCTTCTCCCCTTTTAAGCCCATGCTTCAGGAACTGCACTGGTTACCTGTTAGATATCGTTCTCATTTCAAGATTCTTGCTTCACTTTCAAGGACCTTCACCAAAAGGCTCCAACCTACCTTTCCTCTGCCCTTTTCCAACGTCTCGCCCTCAAGCCCTTCGGTCATCTCATTCTCCTCTCCTGAATACTCCTCGCTCGACCCTCTGCTCAATTGGCGACCGCTCCTAGTCAGTATGTGCCCCCAAGCTTTGTAATGCTCTTCCAGCCGAAATTAATACTGCTGCCTCACTTACCACTTTCAAGCGACTCCTGAAAATGCATCTACTCAGGATTGCCTACTCACCCACCTGATCTTAGCCCGCAGGCGAACGTGCGCTCTGTGAAGGCCTCTAGCCTTGAAGAGCGCATTATAAGAAATTTATTATTATTATTAGTATTATTATTATAAAATTTGGTGTTCCAATGGTATGGCCAGAGCCCCAAGATCATGACACTGACTGCTATTTCTGTTTGTTAGACATACAAGGTAAGTAATTGTTTATTGTCCACTGTACCTTTTTTAAAGTAGTATACTGTAATTTTATTTTTGTTTAAATATAAAATTAATTAAGTTAAAAACAAATTTATTGTAATCAAACACATGTACATAACATTAAATTTTATGCATATAATTTCCATACTTTTAGGTAAAACAACGAAGTGCGCTTCAGCTGTGGTATATCCCAAACTAAGATCTGCTATTTGGCCTATACCTCACTCAAAAGACATTCAGTATCTAAACCACCTGTAGAGATTGTTTTGTTTAACTTTGATTAATCAGATATGAGATCATGTGAAGCAGAAACTGAAATTTATCTTCATGAAACTGTTGATATTTCTCCCAAACCTTTCTTACAACTTGATCTAGATGATCTTGTAAGAGATGTAAACTTAACAAAGCAACAGAGTGAGTTACTGGCCTCGAGACTGAAAGAAAGAAATTTAGTAGCAGAAGATGTTTGAATTACTAAGTTTTGCATTTGATCAAACAATTTACAAGACAAATTTCCATTTGACAACAATTTATGCCACTGTAATAATATCCCACGTCTCTTTGAAGAATTAGATATACATTAGGAACCCTGTCAATCAAGAAAAAAATAAACTATCGATACCAGTATCTGATTCTGTTGTTTTTAAAGAAACTTATGAGAATTTAGATTTCATTTTAAAAATCATTAAATAAAGTAAACATAAATGGTTGATTTGTGCTGACCTTAAGGTATTAGCCATTTTAAATGGCTTGCAGTCAAACTACACAAAATTCATGTGCTTTTTTGCCAGTGGGGAGAACCTTACATACGCTCAGAATGGCCAATCATAGAAGAGACAAAGGTAGGTTGTCATAATGTCATACGTGAACCATTGGTTTCAAAGGAAGACATAATTTTGCCACCACTTCATGTCGTAGAATTGCTCATAGTCTGGTCCAATAATTATTCTAGTCGTTGATCTGGACACACCGCTTTTGTCTGAGTCGATGGTATTAACCCTATAACTCAATCTACGATCATATATATATATATATATATATATATATATATATAGGTAGGCTTTAAGTCCTACTGAACGTGCGAAAGCTGGTTAGAGGCAGGTTGTGCCGTAGCCAGGATGCTCACTATAAAAGTCCCACTTGTTACTGGGGGAAGGTTTGTGATTGTTGAATTCTAAGAGTGCATAATACAGTTTGAATAAATTAGCCGAAGGGATTCTTAATTAGAGTCTTGCCAAGGGTACGTCAAAAGGGAGGAGCCACAAATAAACACACGTACAAAAAAATAAACTTTACTTTACACAAATATAATAATTAGCAATAGTTAAACGGGTAGAAGTAAGGATTAAATATTAAACACTGACGTTAAGCATCTAGATTTATAATGACTCAATGGGAGTATCAAACACTGTTAATTAAATAGGTAAATTAAGAATAGATGGACACTGGGTTTACAGATTACCATTAATTGTGATGGATTGAAGAGACGAATACTCAGGTCCAGACGGGGTGGTTTGGGTGGTGTTAACACGAGTTCTCGGGGGGAAAGGGGATAAGACGACGGGTTCGGTGCTGCTGACTGCAGTTCCGGTTAGTTCACTCCTACCTGGATGTGACACTAACAAATAGCAACTTCCAGTAACTATTTGGATGTTCCTTTTCTTTTCTCAAGTTACGTTGATCAACAGAAGGTATTTTTCTAGTCACAGACTAAGCGGGGCGGGATTTTCTTCAGGAACACTTTGAGACAGCAACCACGTTGTCTCGGCAGCGCGTTGGTAGTCGATACGTTACGGCAACGACTCTCGTTCAACGTGAGAGCTACACGTTACGCGAGTTGGTTTGGGACACTGCTCTAGATGAAAGAACGGCGTTAATATTAAAACCGAGGATTGTGGGAAATCGAGAGAGAGATTCTATTCACGACAATTCGCTTATCGCAGCGCCTTCTGGACAATCTCCATGGTATTATAAAGAAGGCAAATAGAATTTAGGCTTCTCTGTGAGATAGGCCTTCTTTAGTCAGACTTCCTGTCGCCAGTTGGGCGAAGGGTGGGGAGAGAGAGAGAGGAGACGAAGGTCAACTCAAACGACAAATTTCTTTCGTTCCCACGATTGTCTGGCGGCATGTGAGTATGTACGTTCCATACCGTCACACGCCTACCTATTTCGAGGAACATTATTCCGCCATGAAATAAGGAATAATGTGGAGAGTAACTTCACCGGATAAATTTGTAATTATCTTCCTCGACTCGAACAATTGAGTGGGTAATTTTATCAAAATCGTTAGGAATTTACCTTACTATCTAATGGCTACAAAATACCACTTCTACGTCAGTTTCTCAAAGAGATACACACAAAAAAATAAATAATTGACTATTAATCGCTATCTGAAATTGGGTTTCTCGAAAGGCTATCTGTGAGTACATTGTCAGACCCTTTTAGATGCCTGATTTCATAACAGTACTCCGCTAGCAATAATGACCAGCGCATTAGCCGGCCGTTTCGGTTTTTACAAGTTTTTATGTAGACTAACAGTCTATGATCAGTCTCTATGAGGTATGGACGATCTACAGATACATTCTAAATTTTGTAATCTCAAAAACAATCACTAGAGCTTCCAGTGTTATCGTAGCGTATGCCCTTTCACGAGCCGTCAGTCGGCGACTCGCATAGCTTATAGGAGCGGGTTCTTGGTCCTCGTCGTATTGGAGTAATACGCAGCCAATACCCAGTCTGGAGGTATCTGTCCTTACACTAAATTTCTTGTGTGGGTTCGGCAGTTTTAAGATTGGGGCGGAGACTAGCTTCTCTTTGAGCTTTTCAAAGTGCGCTTTGGCATCGGGGTTCCACTGGAGGGGGTCCAGGAGTTTCTTTTTTAGCAGATAGTTTAAGGGAGCGGCTACAGAAGCGATTTGGGGTACGAAGGGCGGTAAAACGAAGCAGCACCGAGGAAAGACCGTAATTGCTTCTTGGTGCGCGGTAGGGGCATATTTACAATAGCCTTTACCTTCTCTTTCTGTGGGGTCAGATGACTTTTGTCTATTTTAAATCCAAGGTACTCTATGGATTTATAAGAAAAATGGCATTTTGTGGGTTTAATCGTTAAGCCATGATGCTTTAAGCGTTCTAAAAGCGGGCGGAGGGACAAGTAATGGTCATTCCATGAACGTGTAGCCACATACATGTTATTAAAATAAAAAGAAACGTTTTTTAAACCGTCTATTACACGGCGCATCATGCGTTCGTAGCTACTGCAGGCAGTGACTAGGCCAAAAGGAAGACGAGTGAATTCCATTAAACCTTTGTCTGTAGGAACGGCTGTTAGTTTCCTCGCTGATGCATTTAGGGGGATCTGATAATAGGCCTTACATAGGTCTATCTCAGTGATGTAGGTGGCTCCTTCAAAGAGATTTAAATTTTGGTCAATTAGGGGGAGAGGCTCGGCGTCGAACACGGTCACGGTGTTTAACTGCCGAAAATCGACGCACATCCTAAAGGACTGCTCTGGCTTGCGAACCATAACTATTGGGAAACAGTAGTCGGACGGAGATGGCTCGATAATCCCTAACTGCAAAAGATTGTCGACCTTCTCATTGAAAGCGTCTCTTAGGTGCACCGGTAAGGCATAGGGCTTACATCACACAGGTTCGAGCGTAGTGAGGGAGATATCATGTTCGAACTGAGTCGAGCATCCTGGTGAATCGGAAATGACGTCACTAAATTCTTCCAAAAGCGCCATCACTCGGTTCCTTTGGGCAGGGGTGAAGTCGGAGTTTACATCCAACTCGGGGAAAGGTTCTTTTATGAGGGGCAGCTTGGACGGGAGGACGGGGAGGGAACAATCGTCGCTTGACTCTACGTAAATCGAATTAACAATATTTAGGGGGTTGTTTGGGTGGACGGCGTCAATTACCGTTTTTTTGTCGAAGGCGATTCTTGAGAAGGGCTCTGAAATGACTGGGGTTCTTTGCAGGGGAACTGGGGCTATTCGACCTTTTCCCGTGGTTTTCTGGCACAAATCGCACGTTTTGCAGAATTCTGCAATATCTTTGGCTGCACCGGGCCAAAAAAAAGTATTTAAATACTCGCTGAGAAGTCTTGTTATGACCGAAATGACCGGCCATGGGACTTTCATGTGCTACTCGCAGGATTTCGTCTACATCTGTGCGCGGAATACACATGACCTTGGAAGGTGGGTCCGACTCATCTCGTGAGGTGCGAAAAAGAAGGGAGTCGTTAATGATGTACCTTATGGTTGGTTCCCTCGAACGATCACCTCTTCGTTCTTTCGGGCCTTTACCCAAAAGGATTGAAGTAAAGGGCAGCTCTGCTGAGCTCTGAGGAATTGTGCATTACTCGTTGAGACCTCTTAAGGAGCCTCTGGGGTGAAAAGGCGTGTTGGAGGAGAGGCCTCGCGGCTAGCTTGCGCTCGAGTGACGACAGCTTGAGTCACTTAACTCGGGGAGAGTAGTGCGCTCTGACCAATGAGTACCGAGCAAAATTTGTTTGGGGCTGCCACTATGTCGGCCCAACTAGTGAAATATTTACACTGTACATGGCAGCGGATTACCAAGAATCTATTTTCTCGACCAAGAAGTCGTGTACAATTATTGCTTACTTTTTATGTTGGGAGGCGACAGGGGGGAGCAATTTGTCCGACACCACAATGCATGTGCACCCTGTGTCTCTGACGAGGGTGGACACTTCACAGACATTGATTGAGCCAGGTTTAAAATTTAGTCCTCCGGGGGTACTTATGTTGAACAGGAAGTTCACTTGAAATTCATGTGGGGATGGGGACGAGGGGGATGACGTAAGCGCAGCCGGCTGTTCCGGAGGAAGGGTAGCAGTTACTTGGTGGTCTTGTTGTTTGCGCTGGGTGAGACGTAGGTTAGAATTATGTACACATTGGGACTTATAATGGCCGGGGGAACCGCAGGAGTATCATATAACCTGCTTATTCTGGTGCTGGTTATTGTAGGGGGTATTGAAGACTGGGGGTTTTCTGTCTTCGTGGGCTACAAAAGGCTTATTCTTTGACCTGAACGGGGCTGTGGTCTTTATGAATGGAGGGGGTTTCCTTTGTTGGGACCCCTATTGACTAAATTTATTCTTCGAGGATGGAAGACTATTCTTCCGGGTATCCTGTGGGTATATGCGATGATTTGTCGCATGGAGATCAGCTTACTTGAGGCATTCTTGAAAGGTAGACGCTCGGTGGTCCTGCACGAATGCTCGGATCTCCTGGAGGACGGTGGACAATAGCTGGTCTTTTAACATAAAGACAATCAGGGCCTCATACTCCGATTCGACTTTAGAGGATTCTAACCAGAACTGGAGGTTTCGCTTCAAGATATATCCAAAATGTCGGTAATTTTGACCGGGCTGGATTTTAGCCGATCTAAACTTAGCACGGTAGAACTGAGGGTTCAAGTTGAAGGCGGATGGTAATTCGGCCTTCAAGGTGCTATAGTCTATTGTAGCTTCATGTGGTAACGAGATGAAAATTTCTCTTAAGCGCGGACTGAGCAATGGGAGCAATCAACTGACTCCTTCGGATTCTATGGCCCATCCGTTTACCTCGAAGATCTTTTCAAAATGTGTTAAGTATGAGCACAAATCTTCTTCGTCTTTATATTGGGGAAATTCCATAGCAGGGGCCTGGGGTTGATGATCACGGGATCCAACAGATCTAACTTCAACTTGGTCTCTGCTTAATTTCCTTTCATGTTTTAGAATCCTTTCTCTTTCTTCAAATTCTTCTTTTCTTACTTCCATTTCACGTGCTCTTTCCTCTCGCTGTTCGCTTTGGACGAATTTTTTAAGTTTCTGTCCTGTGAGACCGAGAGCTTGTCCTTGCTTGACGAAAACTTCGAACGATTGTGAAGCCAATGCTGCTCTTGCTGACGCAACTGATTATTCACGAAAAAAAATACGCCCCTAGTAAGAGAATTAGAAGCTGTGGTTATTCCTAACCGATACAATCTAATAACTAACCTCCAAAATAATGAATATTTTCCTAGCTTTGCTTTTGCTATCTGGAAAGGATTATTAATGGTTATTATTTAAATTCCTTCAGGGAATAGACTCTTATTATTAAAATTTACGTTAGTTTATTTGGGCTTCCTTGGACGTTGGCAAGTTTTAGGCTATATGAGTTCGCTTTCTCAAAAAATTAACCCCACATCTGACACCACTTTTATATATGTCGTAGAATTGCTCATAGTCTGGTCCAATAATTATTCTAGTCCTTGATCTGGACACACCGCTTTTGTTTAAGTAGATGGTATTGACCCTATGACTCAATCTACGATCCTATATATATATATATATATATATATATATATATATATATAGGTAGGCTTTAATTCCTACTGATCGAGCGAAAGCTAGTTAGAGGTGGGTTGTGCCGTAGCCAGAATTCTCACTATAAAAGTCCCACTTGTTACTGGGGGAAGGTTTGTGATTGTTGAATTCTAAGAGTGCATAATACAGGTTGGATAAATTAGCCGAAGGGATTCTTAATTAGAGTCTTGCCAAGGGTACGTCAAAAGGGAGAAGCCACAAATAAACACACGTAGAAAAAAATAAACTTTACTTTACACAAATATAATAATTAGCAATAGTTAAACGGGCAAAATTAAGGATTAAATATTAAACACTGACGTTAAACGTCTAGATTTATAATGACTCAATGGGAGTATCAATCACTGTTAATTAAATAGGTAATTTAAGAATAGATGGACACTGGGTTTACAGATTACCATTAATTGTGATGGATTGGAGAGACGACTACCCAGGTCCAGACACGATGGTTCCGGTAGCGTTAACACGAGTTCTAGGGGGGAGGGGGGATAAGACGACGGGTTAGGGGCTGCTGACGGCAGTTCCGGTTAGTTTACTCCTAATTGGATGTGACACTAACAAATAGTAACTTCCAGTAACTATTTGGATGTTCCTTTTCTTTCTCAAGTTACATTGAGCAACAGAGCGTATTCTTCTAGTCACAGACTCTGCGGGGCGGGATTTTCTTTAGGAACACTTTGAGACCAAGTTGTCTTGGCGGCTCGTTGGTAGTCGATACGTTACGGCAACGACTCTCGTTTAACGTGAGAGTTACGCGTTACGCGAGTTGGTTTGGGACACTGCTCTAGAGGGAAGAACGGCGTTATTATAAATACCGAGGATTGTGGGAAATCGAGAGAGAGATTCCATTTACGACAATTCGCTTATCGCAGCGCCTTCTGGACAATCTCCATGGTATCATAAAGAAGGCAAATAGAATTTAGGCTTCTCTTTAATATAGGCCTTCTATCGTCAGACTTTCTGTCGCCAGTTGGGGGAAGGGTGGGGAGAGAGAGAGAGGAGACGAGGTCAACTCAAACGACAAATTTCTTTCGTTCCCACGATTGTCTGGCGGCATGTGAGTATGTACGTTCCATACCCTCACACTTCACATAAAATTAGGTTTAATGAAACAATTTTGTGAAAACCTTAAAGCATGACCAGCCATCCTTCTTATATTTAAAAACAAAAGTTCCTAAGATTGGTGATGCTAAAATTAAAGACTAAATCTTTGTTGAACCTCAGGTTCAACTTACGGTAGATAGTGAAGGAGTCCTGCAATGCTTGTTGACTTGTGCTTGACCTAAACAGAGACAGACAAGATGTTGTACATAAAAGTAAGACTAAGTATTCTAAATATATATGACTATTGTATAGATTTCAGCAAGTTTGGGAAAATCTTAAATCTTCATTATTTTTTTAAATATATTTTTATAATACTACTCTCTGAAAGGTATTAAAAGCACTTATTAATTTCTTTTGATGAATAAGCTTTTTGTTTCGACTTATCTTTGTACTTTTTGTCAAATAAAAAAAAATAATAACAAATAGTTCATACCTAAACATACTGAATAATCTAATATTAATATAATTTAAATGTGCACATTACAAAAAACTGAAGTCATTTCATGAAAAATAAAGGTCATTTTCATAATCTACGCAAAAAGCTACAATAGAAAACTACTTTCTAATTTCTGTAGCAAAATCATTGTTGGACAGTGATATTATTCATTCTTGTTGTGATTTGTATGTCAGTTATTTTGATGTTCTTTTCTGAATTTTATTTCTGTTTTTATTTGTTCGGCATTTTCATGTTTTGGTGTACTTATTGGTGTTGGTGTTTTCGAGCCTTCAAGCCTTTATAGGCAATAGGGTTTGGGAGTTTATCTTGGAGTTGCGTTGTTTCTGTTTAGCTGTTTGTTTTGTACTTGTTTATGTTTCTTTTAGTTTTATTCTTTCTCCCTTCCGTTATGTTTTCTGCGGTCAACTATACAGGAAGGGAGAATTTAGATCTGAGAATATATTCATTATTTATTTTTCTTGCCATTAAAGAACTGCGTCTCTTTGTTTTGCATTCGAGAGACAACGATGAAAAATGAAACGAATTTCTTTCCATTTAAACGAATCTAAAAGTTAGGCGCTGAATTTATTTCTTGGCATTTAAATTAAAAACTTTCCTTCTATCTCTAAGTAGGGTATAAATTAATAACTTTACTCTCTTTAATTATCAAAAGAGAAAATTTTAAACAAATAAAATGAAGGCTGGCAATCAAAATTGTCTAAAAGAAATATCCTGCCGCGCTCTATATTGACACACTGAATTATAAATTATTATAAAATAAAGCTACCAGATAACTTGTTATTACAATAACTGGCATCAAATTTTAAAGAATAACCAAAGTTTATGGGCAAATAATGAACTTTCTGTGGTCTTGATTGCGAGTGTTGGTTGTGAAGAAGCTTATGGGTACGCCTCTCGTTAAAGGATGACCGATTTGAAGGAGAAGTGAAATCCGTGGCTGGTGACGGATGTGGAGACGGATGATAAGGCTTCGATGAATTTAGCGTTAGCTTAACTGCCACTTATATAAGCAAATAATAGTGCACAATGAGTTAGGAAAAGTTATTTGTTGTTTCGTTGTGAACAAGTGAGATTAAGGGTTTAAAAAAGGGGCAGGAAATTAAGGGAATTTAATAGGGCTCTTGAAACTCCAGACGAAGGCTGGGAAGAAAGGACTATAAGCCTCTTGAGGTCTATATTGCGATTATGTATGAATGTATTTAAAGGACCTATTTCTGCCACAGCAATGGAACAAGAAAGTGTTCTTAAAGTAAGTGAAGTTGGGTAGGTGGTAATGTTGGAAGGTAAATTTCCCTAGCATCAAGCAGTAGCCCATAAAGGAAGTTCGAATTCATCCTCTTAATTGCCAGGAGGTTTTATGCGAGTGTTTTCATGTTGGGTTTAAATGTGTTTTTCCCAAGCACAGCACTTAGGGTTGGTACCATTTGCGATTCTGTTCAACCTTCTATTTCTTCTCCACTTTAATTGGCTTATTCACATTTTTTATCTTTACGTCACCTCCACTTTTCCAAATCTAGACCAACCCTAGTCCCCGAGGTCCCATAAAAGAACGGTTTGAATTCGCTGAAAGAAAGGTCGAAATTAAGACGAAGTCATTCAAATTAGGAAGCCTTTAAGGGCTTGGGGGGTGGGGTGCTCTATTATTTCAGAGAAGTTTTATAAAAATTCAATTTAAAGTGAAAACTAAAGAGGGTATTTCCAGCCGAAAAGTGGTAAGGAGAGATCAATAAAAGAGTGGCGAGGATGCGGATAGCGAAAATGTGTGGAATATATATAGCTAAAAATCCTCCTTCTCCTGTAGTCATTGGTGACGGGAGAGTCCGCAATACTCCGAATGTCATCAGCAGCATGCTCATCCAGGGGTTGTATGGAATAAATAATTAAATAAAGAGGGTTTGGTAAAAGAAAGGAAGGAAGAGAAGGAATTGAAAGTATCATTACACACCAACAAAGACCCTAAGATCCAATCAAGAGGGAAGGGATGAAGGGCAGAGATGAATGACGGGTAATAGTATGAGAGGATATGGATAAAGGATTTATTAATTTTACAACTCTTATTTCTCCAGGGTCATAACCTAAAGTAATATTCCTGCGTTCTTTTCTTAAGCAAATTTACCCAAGTGTTTTCGATCCCATTCCTAACCAAGTTATTCCAAGATGCATTATTTTATAAGAAAAGAAAATTTATGCGCTAGTTTGAAACTATTATTTCTCCATGTAGATACCGAATTTACATTTTTGTATTTAATTCTTAGTGATAATTTTTTTCCAGTTTTCTGGGGTAGTGCTTTTTTATGATATCTTGTAGCATTCGTTCGTCTTTTCAGTAGGGGTGCTTCATCTGATTCTTGGAATAGACCGGTACCCGTTTATCATTTTCTTTTTCCCTCTTTAGTTCGACCAGAGAATTTAATATTTTCTTCTGTATTCTGACAAACTCTTGGTTGGAGTAGCCATTGTTAGTTATCATTTGTTAACATCTTTTAAATTATTTGTCTAGTGCGTGATCACTTTAAACCGTTTTTGATGGCTCTTCTTATATAGGAACTCATTACCGATATCGACAGAGACGCTGTCAACTTAATAAAGAATTTGAGTGTAAGAATGCCGTAATAATGTTGTTCAAGTATTTGTGGAAGTTTTATGTTGAAGTTGAGGCCTGAGGAATGATTGGGCAAAGGAGGTTGTTTCTCTTGTGAGATTTGACGTTTACATATATGTATCTTGGATTTTTGTGGACCGCTGGTGGGAGGTTGGGGATTTGGTCGAGGATACCATTGTTTTCGGATATTAATTTGTTGGCTCTTTTTTTTAGCTCTTCCATTATTCTTGGGAATTTTGAGACGTAGGATGGTATTTTGTTTAGTTTCTGTAGCAACTTTTCCTTCTTGTTGAGTAGACCGAAAATGTTGTATTGTTTGCTCTTCTGTCGATGGTGCTGCCATTATCCCAAAATTTATTATGAGAAACTTTCTTTCTAGTCGCATGCAACTCTCTATTTCACTCTGTCGGTCACTCTTTGTAATACCTTGTAACTATTGGGCTGATTCTAACGAAATTTGAAAGACTTATGTTGTTTTACATTCTCCTTCGGATCATAGAATTGCTAAGGTCCTTCTAAGGTTAGTCCGTGAATTATTGAAAGTTTTGAAGGTCGAAAGGTCATAAATCAGGATAAGTGAGAGCACGCGACTTTAATCAGCATACCCGGTTTTCTTAGAGCGTTGTTCGTTCCTTAGGAGCTGAGTTCTGATGTGAGTTGTTGATTTATTTATATATTGACACGTTATGCCTCCTTGAAAATTTGGGCTCAAAATCTGTCCTCACACTTTGCGTTTAATCCAGATTCTTAAGTTTATTTTTAAAACGAAAAACCAGTTGTCAGGACCAGCTCTCACAAATGCGAGGTGGAGACGGTTGTTATTTAAAACGTGATTAAAAGTAAAGCAATTAATTGTTAAATCTGGCAACAACCATTAATGCCGAATATTTCTATCCCACTTGATTGGATGACAAAGAAATATCGATTAAAGTGTTTTTCCTCTAAAATATCTCAAATTTTTACAGAAATATTAAGTAATTTAGATAACTTAATTTTCTTTTGAGTTTTATTGTCTTTTACTATTGGGGGGGGGGGGGGCATGGAAAGCAATCATTTCCGAGGTATTAGCACTTGAATTCAGTATTTTTGAGCTATCAAACTATTAATTATTTAACGCTACGAGCATTGTCCATATGACGTCATAATCAGAGGGAAAAGAGAGAACGTGTTCCCAGCGATTCAATAGATCCCCATTCTTCACGATGATGGTTAGCATCACCTTTAGTTAAGACGCTAGTTTACTATGAGTTAGAAGGTTATAAGTAGTAGTTTTCTTTTAAACACTAAGAACAGCCTTCCCTGGTCGGTTAATTTCACGTTTAGGTAATCACCTGATTTTATTACCCCTTCACATTTTTTCCTTTGGGGATACCTTAAAGAAAAGGTATACGTAAATAAACCTAATAATCTTTAAGAATTGAAACAAAACATCATTGGAGAAATTGACAAAATCACTCATGATGTTTTGGAAAATGTCATGGAAAATATGGTGCAAAGAATCCGCCTTTGTTTTAACAATAATGGAGAACAATTGAAGGATATTATATTTAAATAATAAAACCCCAAGATTTCTTCTTTCATTTTATATATAATTCACTTTTATAACCTTAATTAGTTTTTGTGTTATTAATTTTTAAAAATGTGAAGTAACCTCTGGGCCACCTATTATTACCTTATGCCAATTAGCCAAATAACTGAGAAAGTTCTTTCAAAAATATTATTTCCTCTTCCGCTGCATTCTATTTAATGTAAGTCCAATGTTACCTTAGAAAATTTTCAAATTTTCTAAACCATCCCCGATCCTGTTTTTTTGCGAATTCAAGAATCATGGTACCAAAAAACTACATTTTTCCTTCTCTAAATATAAATTCCTCTTCGCATCTACTACATTTGCTATAAAATATGAACCAAACTTCTCATGATTGTAGTTTTTCCTCAAATTTATATAGCCAAATTTCAATTTTAACTTTAAATGCTAGTCTATTTATGAATTTGTTTATTTCCAGTAGCAGAAGATAGGTGATTTTAACACCCGATTTTTTATTAAAGAAAAGAAATAAATTTCTCTATCTATGTCCTTTCATTCATCTTAGAAATCTTATATATATAGGGGGTGGAGGGTAATTTACCGCCCAACTTCAATACTAGTTTAAGAACGTCACCTTCAAGCCCTAGATTCGGACCACCACCATCCAAAACTAGATAACTAGATTCGGTGGTTCACTAACCAAATACTAGTTTCAGAGCCTCATGCTTCAACACTATCTTTGGGGTATGTCCTTTCACTACTAGTTTCTATGCATCACCCTCCAACAATAATTTCCGCCGTATTCTGATAGGCCCTTGTGGCTTTTGTCATCCGTGAAATTATTATCAAGCGTCAGCCTCCAACAATAATTTCCGCCGTATTTTGATAGGCCCTTGTGGCTTTTGTCATCCGTGAAATTATTATCAAGCGTAAGCCTCCAACAATATTTTCGGAGCTTTTCCATCCGAACCTAGTTTCGGAGCATCAGCTTCCAAAACTAATTTCGGAGCACCACCTTCTAACACTACTTCCGGAGTGTCTTCCCCCAACAATATCGAAGGGTAACCCTCTAACAATAGTTTAAGTGCATCACCCTCCAACACTAATAAGTTTTATTCCTTCTTCATACTTCCAATTTTGCCTTTTTTCTCAATCCTTTCTTCCCACGCCTCGTCTCACATTTTGCTCGTTATCAGTTGCTGATTTCGAAGTCTAGTAGTCGCCGATCAGCTTTCGTCGTTTCAGCTGTGGTTGGTTTGGGTCTGGGGTGAGACTCACCCCTCCCTCTTCGCTCGGGTTGTGTTGTGGTGGTTTTTAATATTTCTCCATTTTGTCCACCTTTTTCTTCTTCTACCACAATCAGGCCCCTCACCCTCACCCCCTAACTCTCTTTCCTCTTCTTTATCTCTTACTTTACGGCGGCTATGACCCGGCTGGGTGGCACCAACATAATATTACGAGACATTTTATTACGCACATGCAAAGAGGATTTCATGTGCATTGGGCATTATAAGCAACATTGCTGCGGCTGACATCTGGAAGATAGTGTGGCATCCCAGCCTCAACTGCCTACAGAAGGAACTGAGGCTAAATGTATCTTTCCCACACTTTCACTTTCTGTACAGATCTCTACTTGCCAAATGTCCGTGGCCTTTGCCCTCGTTAGTTTTCCTCTTTAAATTCGTTTAAAAAATCTCTACAAGAAATCATCTATTTTAAAGTAAACAACAAAACTTATCAAAGAAAGTAGTACAAAAATTATCCTTAAAATCTTTTGGAGGAAGATCATAGCATCTAGATGGGAATCTTCTTCAGTCTGTCTTGGCGGATCTCACTTCAATTCTTCCAATTTAATAGATAAACCTCGAAAATTTAAGTTAATAGAGCCTTAATTAGATGGAGTCCTCATTTCTGACTAAGCTCGGAAATGGGTGCAACAGTGACTAAATTCTAGCAATCCTGAGTCATATATATTAAGGGATATAAGGTTACTCTTAGAGTTAGAGTAGCAAGGGGCGGGGGGAAGGGGAATTATTTTTACTCATTTTCAGACTTGTTCTCTTTCAATATAAGAGGGAAACTTCCACTTTTTCATTTCCACCGTGGCTCTGCTTGCCCTTGGTTGTCGGACTCATTAACATATAATTTTCGGAAATTGCTTTCAAAAAAGTATTTTATATAACTCGTTAATATTTATTCTCCCTCCCCCCCTTCTTTTTACGGAGTACTAAAATCTGCCATAAATAGAATGTTTTATTTGTTTAAAATAGTGAGTGTCATTTGATCAACTCTTGTCTATTAACAACTGTATCTGGTCAACTCTGGTAAATGACGACGGAAAATTGTGAAGGAGTCTGACAAAGTCAATTCTGACCAGGTGGTTTAATGTCTAGAAAGAATTGGACGACCAACATCGTAGAATAAGAGATAGTGAAGCTTTTTTAAAAAAAGTTTTTATTTATTTGAATCACCATTATATGTATACCAAACGTTTCCCTTTAATGTGCAATATTTGTGTCCATTGACTAACTATTCTATTATTAGACTCTAGATCCCAAAGATTTATTCTTTATATAAGTAATTTAATGCATGTTCTCAGGAATCATTATCCGTGATAACGATGTTCTTTTTGGCTTTAATAAAAAAATATACGGTTGGTCACAAAGTTCCTGACTCACTTAGGAAGCGGAAAGAAAGTAGCAAAACTTTATGGAGCAACATCAACATATATTCTTAAAAGTAAAGTCCACCATTCTCTATGATCTTCTTCCAGCAATCATGCAGCATCCGAATCTGACCCAGATACTAGTCATCTGGCTGTTAATAAAAAAACTGTAAACAAGCTTCCTTCACTCTCATCTAATGTGAGAAGTCGCCTCAAGAATTGGTCTTCCATTCAGTAATTGAAAAGTTGGCTACAGTTGTAATCAGTTCAGCACAGTCTGATGGGCTGAAACTCCAACAACATTCGCAAGATCGTGGGTGCTTGCAGAAGGTTCAACTTTCAATACTGCCAATAAAGCCTCACCGTCAAATGTTGACAGTCGCCCGAAACGAAGTTGATCATCACGGGTAAGATTCCCGGAGTTAAAACGTCTGTACCACCTTGAGAGCTTCGTCTAACTGTCTGTACCTTCTCCTTCAGTATCGCAAATTTTCTTTACAGCAACTCTTGGAGAAAATTTTCGCTTGTAACAGTAGCGATTGAAAACTCTATTTCCACCTTCTTCTTAACTTATTTCTGTCAGTTGGGGCTTACACAAAGAGAAATAAAATGCGTAGAAATAAAAAACAACAGCAGTGTACGGAGGTTGGTAGTCAAATGAATAAGGATAAACCTAAACTAATATTAGTGTTGATCCATGTAAGGGTAAAGGGGACGCCAAAAAGAATATCCCCTTCTTTTGTTTCTCGAAATAGTTCCCTCTATGTCTCTTGACTTTAACTCCTCGAGGAGTAAAAAGCTCTATATCCAATGAGAAAAATAAAAAAAGAAAGAATTTGAATATCAGTTAAGCTGACCGCTAAAATTTTTCACTTTGTTGATGAAATGTTAATCTCTGTAGTCGGGAAAGCGATAGCCGAGGGTTCCCGCTCACATCGTTGGAGACGATTAAGGCCGGTATCGGGCGACAAAATCTAATCTCTCTGGGCACCGGAAGCTTTATCACAGGCGTTTGTGCCTTTCATCAAAGGATCACCATAAAAATGGCCGTCATATAAATACCCTGGTTTTTCAAAGATTAGCAGATTGAGTTTTAGATCTCGTTCACTTCGGTTCAGATCGTGTATCTGTTTCCCCAAGTCCCTGGTATTCGCGTACACCAACGAGGTTGGATCTCACCAGGCAGATCCATCTCTTTTGTGAAGGCTTACTCTGTTCAGAGCAAAGCCTCGAATCGTTTTGTCCCCGAAGGACTGGCCGGGATTCTTCTCGTCTCATCAGAACTCCCCTTCAAGGATCTCCAGTTTCCCCTGTGAGATTTCGCGCCTAGCCGCGTCAGAGTCTCGATTTTTGGAGGTTGCCCTTCTCCGGAGCAGAGGTGCCTTCGTCTGTCTTCGAGGAGGATCGTGAACTCGTCTTCTGCCTCCCCCTCTTCATCCTCGACACCATCAGGATATTCGGCCGAGAATCACGACCATTTTCCGTCTCTATTCCCCCGCACCGACTCGCTAAAGGAGGCCCCTTCCTCGAGGACTCCCTTGAAGGTAAAACGAATGCATCTCCCGTTAATCGACCCGCTTTTCGACTTTTAAATATTCCTTCTGTATAACTGATTTATAGTATCCCATTTAAAAGCTAAGTAAAAAGTAATTAACGTTACCCGAATGCCAATTTGATATAGTCTGTCAGTATTATCCGTATTTACATTTCCTATATTTCCCGTATGTATATATATATATATATATATATATATATATGTATGTTAATTAGCGACTTATTAATAAGTTAGATTTTTGGTTTTCACTCTTTAAATATATCCTTGAACTGCAACCTGGTAAACTCATTAAATTTTATCTGCCCCTGTATTAAAATCGCACTCTTATACCTCGTAATCAACAGATTACTTTTACGAAGTGAACGTACTTGTACGCAGAGAAGGACGCGTACTTACATTAGAGGATATATGTGTATGTAACTGTTTATATATATTCTCGTGGCTTTTATCTCTTTCCTCCCAACCAATAGATAAATATATGTATATATAGACATATTGTCTAGGGAGTTGTAGCGGGCCGAAAATCTAGACTAACCCTAATCGATCCAACCCGCTACTTACACTAATCCGGACGTGAGAAATCGAAGGAGAATGAAACGGATTGTATGTACAGTCCTTAACTAACAAAAACCTACAAAAATATGAGTAAATATGCACCCAATGAACCTATTTATAGATATATATATATATATATATATATATATATATATATAACTAAAACAATCCTATCTTGGAACCCAATCAATCAAAAAAATATATATATTAATACTAAAAGACAGCAAATACAAAAAGGGACAACTAAAACAAAAGCCAACAAAAAGAGGAGTTTTCTTACGTGGTACTACGGTTTACGATTTGCCGGCCTTCCCGGGACAAAATCTTGTCGGCAGTCACTCTTGTGACAAAATTGGGTGTGTGCGTCTTATGGGGCCTGCCGCCTCCGAGCTCAATTTTCTTCAGATCCAGTCAACTACTATTAGAAGACTTCTTAAATTTTATTTATATTTCTTCAAAATGTTTTCATTCCAGTCGCTCTGGCAAAATGCAGGCGATATTTATTTATTCTGGTACTTGAGTGCTGTCTCATGAAAATCTTTAACAGAGTAACCTATTCCTCAACAATCCATAAAATTTTGTTGTTTTCTTGCCGCTTACTAAGTTCATTCAGCAATATTAATTTAATTTATGAATTTTAACAGAGGGGTAAATAATATAAAATTACTAATATTTGAATAATGACGAAACAATAGCTGGGATATAATGAGATTTTTTTTGTAGCACTAGCCGGTAATTGTGTCTTATTGTTTTATGATCGATAAAGTGTTGTACTTTATTTAAAGAGAGACATAGTATCACCAATTTGATTCACATTTATTACAATAGCTCAGTGTGTATGCGCTGCTCTATATTTGAGAACAGTCGAGTGATTTATATTATTAGATGAAACAAACTAATTTCAATTGGAACTACGCATATTTATCTAAAGACTAAATCTAAAGAAAAGTCCTATTAAATGCCATAAGGCGTATCTTCAGACAATAGTATTTCATTAAATTAGTGTAAAAATCATCACTAACACAGGAGAGAATGAAATATATTCAATTCCAGAATGGACTTAGACCAGAGAGATACAAGATCACCCTTCAATTTGATAAGTGGTCAAATTCCTATTATGGCCTCATTTGCCTTAACTATTAAATCATCGTAAAGAGTCCTCTTATTTAATTTCAAATACAATTGGTCATCACACGCATTTTTGTCATAATTAATATAATAACTAAAAGTTGTTATAAGTCTTTGGTGAAAAGAGCTGGAGTTCAGAAGTGACGTAGAATCCACCCAAGATCAGTACTTGGATCAATAAGTAGAAACAAGAAGCTGAAAGTCGATTGTTTAATAGAGCGTAATTCAAACACTCTTATAAAAAGTAACAAATGTGTAGATGACTTGGCTTAAAGAAGCTGTTGATATGTTTGCTATAGCCGAGCCATGGCTTCAGCACCTTCTCGAGAAGTGTAGTTAGTATTAGGGGTTACTCTCTCTATACAGGAATGTTTTTTCTTCATATCACTTTAAGCATGGTGTCTCTGTCTATATACGAGAGAAAATTATAGTATACTAAGGACTTGAGCACGAATTTCAAAAATACCTTTCTTATTCACCTTACTTCTGACAATACTTATATTTTGTTGGTATATTGCCAACCATCACATGATATTTCCCCATAGAGTAAACTCATCCAGTTCATCCAAAATGCAGGTTTAGGTAAAAAGTTGAATCTTATGGTTGAGTTCAATCTTACTTCCATCTCTCAAAATGCTACACTCATTGACTAGTATGTATCACTTCCACACATTTTTTAGATGTTTTACTACTTATGTTTTAACCAATTTATGACTTATAGCATAAAATATATAATTTTCTAAGCTCTGAATATGACTGAATGATTTACATTGCTCTCCTTCACTCTGGTGATACTAGTGACTACTGGTAACTCTATAATAGCGACAAATGGTAACCACCACCAGTCGTGACCTATTGTCATAATTCTCAGTTGTTGCTACCCATCGCTCCATTGCCAAACTATAAATAAGTATCCAAGAAAGCTCTTCATTCATGCGAGCTGCAAGAACCATGACTTGAGTCAAACAAGAAGAATTGTAAACTAGACCTTGTGATTAAAGATAAATAATGACCGCATTTTAAACAACCGCTCCATTGGTGACTTCGTGAACCAGTTACACTCTCTCAAGCCTGCTTAGAGAAAGCCCATTGATCAACATAATTATCTACGCACTCATGATTGCTCTTCAACAAAATACCCACCAGTCTTCTGTCACCTGCACGGCAAAGTTTCAGTGATTAAGTGCCTCACTATTTTCTAGGTAGGCCGAAACATGGGCTCCATCTCTGCGAGCTTTCATGTTAGCACAAAATATCTCACTTACCAAGACCAAATTCCGTCTGGCTTTATCATATACCAGCAGAGTCTCATGGAAGCAGCGGATTCGTTATTCGAGTTGACAGAAGAGCAGAGGACCAAGGAGCTTGCTGATCAATAAGGATGCCAGATCCTGACGAGGAACATAATCTTGGTGAGAGAGAAGCCCACAACGCTCCTTTGGTAGTTGTGCTGCGACACAGATGCCGAATGACAAGCGGCACCGTTGAAAATGCCTTCTACCGTCGTCTCCCCAGTCCTTTCCATCAATGTAACACATCTTTGTAAGGGGCAGGTCGATGTGCTTTCCTGCAGGCCAGGCTGACGGGACTCAACGCCCACTCCTGCCCCAGCTTAGCCTTATCTCCTTTCTGACACCCTGTCTTCTTACCCTGCTTCCTCATCTTTTTTATCATCCCTCCCACAACTTTCTCAGGTTGGCGTTTAATTTCATAGGGTGGACATCAATCAGTTTTCTCTTACCCAACCCTTTCGGATGAGGGCTGATGTTGAGGGGACAACGCCCCTTTACCCTTGAGCTGCGGTTTGGGTGGTGGATTTTTAACAACCTACTTTACCACTACACTCACCTTCCTCACATACCCTTTAGCTCTTCTTTACGCCAAGCCCAAGGTGAAACTGCCATACCGAAATGCTGCCTGGCTTCAGGGAGGAAGGAGTGGTCCTAAATAGCCGCAGTTGGCTTTGCCGGCCCCGTATTTACCCCTCGCAGCATCAGAGCCGCTCTCGGGCAGCTCCACTGAAGAAACGGAGGTTCTCCACCTGTGCTTTCTCAGATGACCATCCAAATCTACAATAAAAGGACGTTTACTACTCACCTAGGTCTACGGGCACAGCGGTTTTCTCCGACACCCCTTTTCTGGAGGCGCCCAAGAAAGCACGCTGGTGGCTCAATATTGACCACTCCCGGTGGAAGCGGTTCGATAGGGCCAACACTCTTATGGGGGCAAGGGATGGAAAGGACCATTGGTCCGTGCCCCTTAACGTCCTACAGTCATGTATTGTGAGTCTACAGGGGGCCGGTGTACCTGCCCTGTTCTCTTTCCCGATGGATACCAGTTTGCTGGCCCAAGACGAGACGAAGGGTATCCGTGATGTTATCAGGGTGGGAATGGCTACATGGAAGACAGCCAAGAGACGGAAATGGTCCCTGATGTAACCGAGCCTAAGACGGTAGCATCTTCCTTTAGGTCGAACCCGAGCTCGGTGCCAAGCACAGAACCCGAGTCGACTCCTGTGCCAGCTTCTCCTCAGATGGCTCGAACCTCTGATGCCTTACAAGGAGAGGAGAGCTATCTTGCCCCGGATGGTGCCCCTGTGACAGCCAAGACCTTTTCCATTTCAGAGAATGATCTTGGTGAGGGCGTTCCTTCTGGCCGTCGGGTATCTGCAGGCAGATGTGAGAAGCGGGTTCAGTCCCGGCCCTTCCATCCTAAAAAAAAAAGGATGAAGGCAAACAAAGACTTGGAGCTCCTCTCCCTCCGCGGGGGCCATGAGGACGAACGGGTCCGCTGCCGTTTCAGTTAGCAGCCAAGCCAAGCTAGGCACGTCCGGAAGGGATCAGATCGTAGCCTCGATTACACTTATTCAGAGATTACCTGGCGTTTTTGAGCCCGTAGGCTTCAAACCTTTCTCGTTATTCGCCCCACTAATGCCAGCATGTTTTACAAGGGCAACATGATCCAGCAGAGTAGAGCATTAGCTAGCATGATTGGTAGAGAGCCGAAGGTGACCCATTTCTCGTACGGAAGCCTTCTGATGAATGCGTCGAGCTTCTCCTATGTGGGCCTGATAAGTACCCTTCGGACTATTGATGGCACGCAGGTGAGTGTGACTACGCACTCTACCTCGAACTTCGTGAAAGGAATTGTTTATGAGAGATAACCTATAAATTACGCTATAAACTACGCCATGGATGACATCCCTTTAGAGCTGGCTTACCATGGAGCAGTTCAGTTCGAACCTGTGATGAGAAAACATTGATGGACCTCGAGACCCACCCCTATACTCTTAGTCACGTTCAACTGTGACAAGCTGCTTGAGTTAGTGCGTGTCAGTTGGTATCACTAACGCGTGAAGGAATTTGTGCCACTGCAGTGGGGTTTTTAATAATACCACCGCTTTAGCCATACTAATCGCTCATGTACACGTGCAAATTCGGGGTTAACCGAAGCGCATGAAAGTTGCTCTAAGGCCACGCAAGGTTAATATAAATTGTGTGTTGCTAAGTTTGTAAATTGCGGAGCGTCGCACTCCGGTTCTTCGAAGCAATGTGGTAGGTATCTCCTTGTGAAGGAATTCTTGTTCGTTCAGGCCCATAATCGCCTCTCATTACGCGCGAACTTAAAGACTTGGTCCTGGCGCGCCCTGCGCTGCCTGGGACATCTTATGCCCCTCCAAGCCTATGAGCACGGTCGTTTTCACGCCTATTAGGGACCCTTATGCAGGTTGTATCGACCCAGGGAGCTCCCCTGTTACAGCTAGCGGCAGAAATGGTTCACTCCCAGTCCCGGCTAAAACCAGGGCTCCCCCTTTATCCAACACCAAAGGAGCTTCGGCCTTTACGCCCCACCGTGTGGTAGGCTGGCTGGCTCGTATCGGGTGGCCCCTCTGAAGAAAGAAGAGATCTTGGCCTCCGCCCAAAGTTTTAAGGATCATGGTGGAAAGGACTTGTATGGAGAGCTTAACCTCCCCTAGTAAGTCCTCGAATGCAACAGAGCCTTCAGGGTAGTGTCCGGCCAAAAGCTTTCCGAGTTCTGACTACGAGTAACGTTTGGCCATTTGGGTGAGGGTCTTCTCAGAAGATGAGGGCCCTTGCATCTCCTACTAACTATGCCTGTAGGGCATGTATCTTAAAAGAATTGCTGCGGAGGCTCGTTTCCTACCGTTTTCCCGTAAAAATCCTTTTGCAGGCGTCCATGCTGGGCGCATATCCGCTGCCCACCCTCCCGTGGCATAAGGGTTTTGCGACCCTAGCACGAAGGGATGGAGGACTGTCAGGAGGATGTGACATTTACACCCAGCATGTTGTCTCCGTTCTTCTCTTTGCTTTAGTTCCCTCCTTTCAAACAGTAGCTGTGCGGCTGCACCTAGATTGGAGGTATACTGTTATTTCTATGTACATTCCACCGTCAGACTACTTCAACGTGGGCGACTTCCGCCGCATCGTGGCACAGTTGCCTCGGGTTTGGGGAAAGTTCTCGCAAGACCTCCCTCCTGTTTTCTAGGACAATAAGACCGCAATCTCGGACCCCATGTCCGTAGCGGAATCCTTCGCGACCGCTTTCTCCGCATTCTCTAGCCAGGATGCTGCTCCGCTAGTATTCAATGCACGTCAGCGGAAGGCTGTCATCTGGACTTTAGATCGAGAGGTGGAGAAGCCTTCATCGACAGGTTTACATTGAGTGAGTTGCTATGTGCACGGACCCCCCTCCCTAGCCTAGACGATGTCACGTACACTATTCTTCGACACCTGGGTGAGCAAAGCATTCCCATTCTGTCACATTTTTTCAACAGGATATGGTAGAGGGTATCCTCCCAGACCCGTGACGAGTCACTACTATGCTCACTTTTCGCAAACTGGGGAGAGATCACCCTACCACCGGTGGTTGCCGCCCACTCTCTCTAAGGCCTTGCTTGTGCAAGTTGATGGAAAAATTGGTAAATGTTGGATTAGCTTTTTTTCTGGACAGCGAAGACCACCGTTTTTTATATATACAGTTCGGCTTCCGCAAGTTCCATTCGCGTTGGATGCTCAGCACAAACTTGAAAATGCCGTCGAAGCAGATACGGTATCCTGAAGGCTCTCTACACGATGGACGCAAGAGGACGCCTTCCAATCTTTATAGCTGAATTTTTGCGAGATCGTTGATTCTGCGTATGGGTGGGTGAAGCCCTCTATGGCCTAATGTATTAGTAAGAGGGTGTCACGCAGGGAAGTTTGGCGTCAGTGTCACACTCTTTGCCCCGAGCATCAACGGTATCATCTCGCTACTGCCGGGAGATATTCTCGCTACGCTTTTCATTGACGACCTTTCAATCTCTTTTATAGGGCCTTGAATCCAACTCTGGAGCGTCGACTCCAACAGTGGTGGACTCGAACCATTTCCTTGCTCTTGTATTTGACAGACCTGAGACCCTTATATTCGCAGCTTTAGGGTCTCTTGTACCCGCGCCATGGATATTCTTCGGTGCGTGACGTTCTGCGCTTTGGGTGCTGATAGGGCTACTGCCATACTTTTTTTGATCCTTTGTTCGTTCGAAGCTCAAATACGGAAGCAAGTTTTATGCATCTGCAGCCGAAAGTGTATTTTGGAGGGTAGCCTCGATCTACCACGCCGGCCTTCGCCTAGCGACCCGTGCCTTCCACACGTCTCCCATTGTTAGCCTACCTCTCGATGCTGTGGAAATGCCACTCGCTGTGCGTCGTGCATAGTAGTTAAATAAAGGTACATTAAAGGAACCTTTGCCTATTTGTCGCCATGCCTCAGCTCCCAGAGCTTCTACAGTACTAGGAATATTGCGTTCGGCCTTTATAGAGCACACTTCCTGTCACGCTGGAACCGTGTCAGGATATACGGATAGCTCCAAGTCCTAAGAGGGGGATCCCCACTGTTTTAAGTTGGCAGGGCTCTGCCAGGCAATGCGTCTGTCTGGATGGCCGAGTTGGTTGTTATACACCGCTTGGTACGGGAAATAACGCGACGTGCCTGGTTTGGAGACCGGATTGTGATCTATGGTGACTCACAAAGCGACCTGGGTGCTCTCAGGTTATTGTAACCTCTACATCCCCTAGTTCGTGACGCCATGGTTTTGGACAAACAGGGAGGATCTCAAGATTATCTTCTCCTGGGGTCCTGGACATGTAGGAATTTCCGGGAATGAGCGCACCGATGAGGGCGCCAAAGACCCCGCGAGGACTGGGAGTCCAGAGCAGCGTTTCACTCTTCCTCACATCAATTTCACGGTCGGAATACCGGCAGCTCTTCGGGCTGCTTTTCTAGAAAATGAGAAACAGGGGAACATAAATCTGCATACCATTGCACCGCAACTGTTCATAAGCCCCCTTGCTTATGTCAAGCAAGAATAATTCTTGGTATAGACCTTCTAAATATACAAATGGTGACCCTGTTTACTTAGCTAACCATTCTAACCTTCAATGTGGTCACTTATTTATCAAATATTCGCACTTTTTTCAAGGAACTTATTGTCTCCCTTATATCTATGTCTAACTCAATTAGCCCTTTTCTAACTAGATTGGCGGAGAGGTAACAAGTCAAGTATACGGAGAGCCCAGTGAACATATGAATGAAATTTTAAGTTCGCACTTCCTGTCGTTGAAAAGGCTAATGAACTAATCTCTCCAATCCTTTAACTTTATTGGGCATTTCTTATTTGAGGAGAATTGCAGGGAAGTATTGTTTTAACACCAAAGGATAGAGTAAGGATAGGGACCTTTGTTTCACCTGGGTAGGAAGACACGTTCCTTTTCACAGGTGTGGATATAAATACTCATCGGTACCATGATGTTAGAAGACTAACGCCGTATTCACTCTGATAGCAAGAGTTACTCGTCAAATTGAATAATGTATTTTTTTCCCTCGAACATGTGAGTGCTAATTTTCTAGTTGAATTAGTTATTGTTTTGGAAACATTAAACAGAAAGTAATTATAAACAATCATAACTCTAGCTGGGCGCCGATGCTTAGTTGTGTGCCGCACGATTCTTATCTTTTTCCTAAGTTTTCGGATGATACTAAAATAGCTACACCAGGGACGAGTGGAGAAGGATCTGCAAATCTTGAGAAAAGTTTAGAATAACTCGATGGTTGGGCTGATAGGGGGAAGATAAAATTGAATGTGATCAAGTGTATATTTAATGCATATAGGTACAGGGAATTTGTATTTTTCTTATCTCATATATAACAATTATTAAAATCATCTAACTAAGGAGTATCTTGAAACCCGGGTTGAAGTCGACAAAATGTTTTAAGGAGAAAGGTATCATGTCAAAGCAAGGAAGCAAATTGTAAGCTATATATATAATCTTTAGGTAAGGTCTCATCTGTAATAAGCCGCTAGTTCTTGGGCTGCCTAAGGTGCTTCGAGAATTCAATAGGATTGTAAAGGTTCAACATAAAGGTACTAAGCGTACATATACCAGGTCCAAATTAGTTAGACTATAACAATAGTTTGAATGAGTTCATAATGTTTTCTCTTTGGCGCAGGATGATCAGGAGGGAGATGATTTATGTATTTAAGAGGTTTGCAGATTCAGATATGGACACGTCGCTAGAATTATTGCAGTTATCTAGTGAAATGAGTACAACGGGTTGGTGATTCATGATAGGTAACTAAAAATCAAATAGTCGAGGTTGGATAAGTGAACAAACCTTTTTTAATTAGAGTGGTAAAGTTGGAGAATATTTTAGTTTGGGTGGGCAGCAGTGAGGCACGTGGTGAGATTAAGTTAAAGTTTGAGCATTATATGGTTAGTTTAGATATGATCTGAGAATAAAGTTTGGTATACTTTATTTTGTATAGACAATTTTATTTACATAATGAATTCAAAACATATTTCAGTATGTATTGTTTGGTGTTTTATTATTATAACTTACTTCATCCTTAGAAACGTTAAATGACATGGGAGTTGGAGACTTGTGGTCTACGATATCTCGACAGATGGTTGACCTCGATTGGCAACAGTGCCTTTTATTACACCTCCTTTCTCAGATTTATCACTCCTTTGTATTTTATCGTTTCCTACTCCGATTCATCACTCCTTCGTCATTCCAATACACCCACACTGATCAAGAGGGAGGTGTGAAGAAGCATTTGAAGTTTGGTTAAGTAAGGAAGTGCTTTTTATGGAAAGAGATTAAATTAAATGTTTATTTCTAATTTAAAAAGAAAATCGTCGACCGAAAAGTTTACTGATTATGGCGAGCATTCCGTTAATGTTATTTACTATTTCTACTAAAAACAAATTAAAAGTTTGAGTTGTCGCAATTATTATCACCATATTGGATCCTCTCCAAGCTGCTTCTTCTTTAACCTGCATTAAACCGTCTTAATAAATACAATTTAATCTGATTTCTCCAAGAGTAAGTTATTGATTCAATGTTATCCCAACAATTTGCGAAGAGAATCGCTTGTCATTAAACATTACCCTCTAGCGCAACTCGCCATGAAGTTAGCTCGTCTTGGCACATCATTAAATGAGGATGTTTAAAATTTAATTTACTTTCTAATTCCTTCAACCTTATGAAGGAGAAAGCAAAGTATGAAAAGTTTTAAATTTTTTTTCCTGTATTGTGCATCACACTGTCTAACGTGTTCAGACAATATGGTCGCTGAAGCATGTCATACACTTGTGTGAAAGCCAGGGATCGACGTCCATCACATATGTTTGTGGGATCTTTATTGTGAAAAGTCAAGTAAATATATCGCAACCTTGCTATTATAAATAATAATATCAACTCCTGCAACGATATCAGTACATACAAGGAAGACCACATTAACTACATTAGCGGAATTGCTTCCAGTGCAATATCGAAATAACTCTTACTGTTAGGAGGGATTAAATATGTAACAATTCTTTGGTTGTCCCAACTCATTTAAAAGAGAGAATCAACCCCAGTAAACGGACCTTCGCAGGATTTAGTGTTGCGAATGGCGGAAAATTAACTGCCGCACCCTGTATATAACTTGAATGTGGACATCAGTCAATTAGCAACTTGTTACGAGGATTCCCGACATAAGCCACTTCATAGTGCCAACTATGAAACAACCAAAATCCCATAGTTAGCACTATTAGGTGGCTTATATTGGGAATCCTCGTAACAAGTTGCTAATTGACTAATGTACACATTCAAGCTATATATAGGGTGCGGTAGTTAATTTTCCGCCATTCGCAACACTAAATCCTGCGCATGTCTGTTTACTGGGGTCGGTTCTCTCTTTTACCTATCATAGTAGACTCAGTTTTGCATCATCCGAAGGAAGCCATATATGATAACAAGTAAATGAGGTCCATAGCCTTGGACAAGAGAGTGTCCTACTTTTTCTCCACACGGCTAGTGAATGAGTACATCGCTACCACTCATTCAAGTTAAAAAAGGAACAGTTTCTGCACCCTAAAATGAGGAACAAGTGGAAGGAAAGTGCCGCTAGGATTATGACCAACCTGAAGTATCCCTCAAGCATGGCACGATGTGGTTCTTATCAGACGAGATGAATTTCTGCCAGGATAAGTTTATGAACTCGCAAAGCAACTGTTAGCTTGTTCTGGGCCCCAAAGATGTATCCAGAGTCAATAAGACCAAGTTCCCTATCCAAAACAAAGTTCTAGTGGTGGTGAGTATCCAGGGCCATGTTATGCTTTCAGTTTATTTTCTCAGATGTGTACATCAAATGTTTGGAGGAGTTGGTGTTGCCATGGATCTAGGAGGTAGCCTTAGGAAGGCCAACCGTTTGGCAGCAGGACTCTGCACCAAGCCACACAAGTAGGAGGACCCAAGATTGGCTGTAAAACAATTTCCTTTACCACATCGCCCTGAACATCAAGCTTCCTAACCCCCAAGAATTCACCCACTTGACTCTTATGTGTGGGTTGTAGTTGAGAGAAAGAGACCAAAAATACCCCGTGCACCAGCAAGGGGAAGCCAGTGAACTGTGAGACTGTCAAGTAGGCTGGCGGGCGGTTCCAACGGTGATTTTATTGAATTAAATGAATAATATAATCCTTCAGGTCTATAACACGTATTTTTTGGTAAATATACTGTATTTGTATGTAATACGTATCTGTGTTATCTTCTTTTATAATAGAGTTCGGTGACATACTATCAATCGCAACCTGTATATGTAGCACGTTCATAGATTGCCTAGACTGCAACACACCTCCTGATGGCTGAACTGTTTGCCTCAATCTTCTGAAGAAAGGATTAGATAAACAACAATTTTAGTCAATCTATGAATGGGCTTAAATAAAACAACATTTAGGTCAATCTATGAAAGAGATTAGTTAAACTCACAATTTAGGTCAATCTGTACAATGGATTAAGTAAACCTACAATTTTGGTCAATATATGCGCGGGATTAAATGAACCCTCTATTTAGGTCAATCTTTTCAAGAAGTTAGATGAACCCACGATTTGGATGAATCTATAAATGGGACTATATAAACACACAATTTGTGTCAATCTAGGCAATGATTAGATATTGGTCAATTTTTTGGCAAGATATTGGTCAATTTTTTTGCATGGGGATAGATAAACAAAAGTTTTGAGTCAATCTAGGCAAAAGCTTAGTTAAACGCACGAATTTGGTCATTTTTTTGCAGGGGACTCGATAAACAGATGATTCGGGTCAATATATATGAAAAGGATTAGATAAACTTATAATTTGGGTCAATTTATACAGGAGATGAGATAAACCAACGCACGATTTGCTACATTCTATACAAGAGATTATATAAACCAATAGCATTGATCTATGTATGCAAGAGATTAGATAAACCGATGATTTTGGTCAATCTCAATGAGATTAGATAAACTAGGATTTCTATTAATCTATACGACTGATTAAATAAAACCACTATTTGCGTCAATCTTTCCAAGGGATTAGATGTTTAGGGCAATTAGGCAAGGAGTTAGATAAAACCAATGTTTCAGTCAATCTATCCAAGGAATTAGATAAACTGTCAATTTGGGTCAATCAATGCAACGGATTAGATAAACAGACGATTTTGGTCAATCAATGGAATGAATTAGATAAAATAACGATTTGGGTCAATCAATGCAACGGATTAGATAAACAGAAGATTTGGTTCAATCTATGCAGGGGATTAGATAAATCCTGGTGTATCCATTTGCGGGATGAAACCTGATCAGAGAATTTTTAATTGTATTAGATCGATTAGAACAATGAGACCGCATCTTATGGCGCATTATTACCTTTTTATTAGTCTTATTACTAGTTATTATTATTATAAGCATTATTATTGTTATTATAATTATTATTTAGTATGAATTTTATATTATTTGTTATTAATATTTATGATGATATATTATTATTTATAATTTTTTTATTACAATTAGTATTAATTATTATAGTATTAGTATGTTATCATTATTTATTATGATTTAATATTATTTACTATTATTTAAAAATATTTATTATTATTATTATTTAGACCATTCAACCATATTATTAATTAGTATGATATTTATATTATCATAGGCAAAGATACCCGGCGTTGTCCAGACATACAAAATTATCTTGAACAAATTAAATTCTCGGTTTGAGTTAAATTAGCAATTAAAAGTTGGTAGGTATAAACTATAAGGTTAATTTTAATATTGAGTAACGGAGTAGTGTATCATGAAAGACTAACAGATAACGATTTTTACATTACATTAGTGCGGCTGGGCGAGCACGCGAGTAGGCTGGCGGAAAGGCAAACGTGGGTACGCAGGGGTCAGCCACAGACTTTAAAGCGCGCCTCAAGCAGATGGGCGCGAGTTTGAACTTAATATCTAATTTATTAGAGTCTGGGGGATGCTGATAATAGGTATAATCCCGTTTTTGAAAATGTACCGTAGCATAATTGGTCTGGCAAACCTTAATTTTTACGCGGTCAATAGTGATGTTTTAATTGCAACACATAGCCACGATTAATGATCCCCACCCCCAAATGAAAACAGTCAAAATTTTAAAAAACTAACACAATAACCAGGTGTCGCCACTTTTGTCAAATCTGAGTTACCCCAAATAGTGACCTTTGTTGGGTTCAAGGTCGCTCTAAGTGGCCTTCTAGAGTAATTATATAATTTATATATATAAATATATATATATATATATATATATATATATATATATATATATATATATATATATATATATATATATATATATATATATACCTAGCTACTAAGATTAAAATTTAATATCTAAAAAAATGAAGCCATGGTTAAATTTTTATATATTTTATGAACTTCACCAATTTTCTCCCTTTCTAAATATTACGTTGCTAAAATATAGTTATTATAGAAGATAAATAAAAATAAATTTTCTGAATTCACCATTTGTAATTCTTCGGGTTTTAAAAAATTCACAAAATTTCGATAATTATATTTATTTTGGATATTCACCTTTTTAGTTTTTGATATAAGAATTATTAGAAATAACTTTGATAAAAAAATATAAGTCATAACCAAACTAAGAGGAAATTATTATTGAAATACTAAAAAAAAAACCCTTCTTAAATTATAGAGTTAGTGATGATTGTCGTAGAATGGACTCTCGACGATATAGCATATATAACTATTCGTTGAGGGAAGTTATTAATTATCTTTACAGTGCGTGGATGTCTGGCTGGCCGATATTATGTATCTTTGATATGCTTAAGAAGTGGAACTGAGCTCAAGGATAATAATATTTCTATCATTAATAAAATAGTTTTATTAATAATAACTATCAACAACACACAAGACGGAAAATATTGACATAAACAGAGAATGCAAAAGGTCGTGGGGACTCGAGCTAATCCAAGGATTAAAAGATTTAAAAAGGTAAAACAAATATAAAGTTGAAGGGAGGCGATGGTTTGCTAAACCATTTAAAGCACAGGATAGAATCGACAAAAGGGTTAAATACTCAAAGGTAACGTTCGGCTTACGTAATTTATACTTGTTGTGCAGAGGAAGGCGGCGTGAAGGAATTTTCGGTCAGCTGGCAAGTTCCAGCCGAAGAGGGGAGAATTAAATGATCCTGACGTGGCGTATTGGGAATGAGAACCGTTTCTTGACGAATGGCTTGAAGAGCAATGGCTGTTCTACGTTGTTCTCTTCTGAACACAAGGGGGGTGAGAACCGTCTCTTGTCAACGTACTCGAGACCAATGGCTGTTCTAATGTTGTTCTTTTCTGAACAACAAGAGGGAAGGGAGAGAACCATTTCTTGGAGAACGGGCTCAAACGAACAATGGCTGTTCTACGTTGTTCTCTTGTGAACAACAGGGAGGGGGTGAGAACCACTTCTTGTCAACGGGCTTGAACGAACAATGGCTGTTCTAACGTTGTTCTCTTTCTGAACAACAGGGGAAGGGTGAGAACCGTTTCTTGGCGAACGGGCTCAAACGAACAATGGCTGTTCGACGTTGTTCTCTTCTGAACGACAGGGGGGGGGGAGAACCGTTTCTTGTCAACGGGCTCAAAAGAACAATGGCTGTTCTAATGTTGTTCTCTTTCTGAACAACTAGGTGGAAGCCTTGTGGACTCGGCATCACGAAGGCTCGGACCTTGGTACTCAAGGGATATTATCCTTCTTCTGGACAAGTGATGGTGAATCTCGAGGTCGAGGTCCCTTGGCGCACAAGGTAAGAGAGGGTCGTGGTGATGTTTTGCGACGAAAATCTGGATCTCCAATCTGATCTTAGTGGTTAAGTTTCCATCTAAATAGTCGAGACACTCCCTTGGCGTGGGGGACAATGGAGTGGGAGCTTCGAGGGAATGCACAGCCGAGCCTGAGAACAATGCCTTATCTGCCCATAAGCCTAACTCAATCTGAACCTCCTTGTTTAAACATTGACTCAGGTGGCTGCGATAAGGCGCCCAGCTTCAAAGCGAAGATGCACGTGGGGAGCATCGTGGTTTTATATAACATGTGATAGTGGTTGAAATTAACGCGGCCTTAACCCGTTCTATCACACCCCTCCATTCCGGGGGAAGTTTTCACTTCAAAAAAAAGAGAGAAGGAACAACGATCGAGCTTCGTTTTGGGGAACTCGTTTTCTTGTACCAACCGTACCTTTCTGCACCTAAATAGTATTACCTCAATACATATGATTTTTTTTGATCTTTAGATTACAGGGGAAAATAACTTTTAATACAAACTTAATAAAAAAAGGGGGCATGGAACAATGAGATGATATAAAATTAGTACATACGGGATAAAATAATTTATACGTAAATTAATGGGTACAAATATATATACATACAAAAAAAATAGACATTGAGCGTTACAAAATTCAGACATATACATTAACTAATTATATTGCAAGAGAATCTAATTTAATTTGTACAAGACGGTATATACCTACATGGAGATACTAATTCTATGAATTCAATTACTCTATGCTATTCGGTAACGCATTCCTACTGAGTGCGTCAGCGACCTGGTTATCGGAACCTTTTATATAATTTATTTTAAATTGATACTCTTGCAAGAGTAAACTTCAGCGCATGATTCGGCCGTTAGAGTGTCGCACATTCCTAATATAGGCTAATGGACGGTGGTCGGTTCCTATCTGAAATTCTTTTCCTATCAAGTACCTATTGAATTTGTCTATAACCCAGATAATTGATAGAGCTATCTTCTCTATAGTGGCATATCTCTTTTCGCGTGGTAATAATTGACGACCAGCATATGAAACTGGATGACTCGTTCCGTCGTCCTCGTATTGAAGGAGTACACCTCCAATGCCCTCGTTGCTCGTGTCGGTCTTAATCCCAAAGGATTTTTTCCGGGTTGGGCAACTTTAAAATGGGGGCAGAAATGAGCTTACTCTTGAGTTGATTAAAATAGGAAACAGCGACATCATTCCAACGTAAACGATCAGGGAAATTCTTTTTTAGAAGCGAGCTGAGGGGCGCCGGAATTGCAGCGAATTTCGGAACAAATCGCTGATAGTGAGAAGCTGATCCTAAGAACGATCTTAATTGCTTCTTTGTAATCGGGAGGGGGATGTCAAAGATTGCCTTAATCTTGCCTTCTCTTGGGGACCTAACTTGCTTTGTCCTATTTTAAAACCCAAATATTTTATGGTTTCGTGGGCAAAGTGGCATTTGCTGGGGCCAATAGTGAGGCCGTTTTCGCGCAGTCGCTCGAAGAGAGCTAATAGGGTGGTTAAATGGTGACTCCATTCAAATAGTTCTTGTAGCTAACTCTTTTGATGTAGTGTCAGCTGCGCGTCGATATCCAGGTCAGAGGTTTCAAAAAGCTCGCCTTGTAGGGAAGGAAGAGGGTAATTGGCATCAGGTTGGATGCACACTGTCTGGATTACATTAAGGGACTCCGCGGGGTAATCTTCTTCAAGCGCCGATGTTTCGTCCAGTGCTACGAAGGTATCTCTATGGGCGCGTTGGGGGTACTTTTTTACTTGGGGTCCACGGACAGTCTCCGTGTCCTTGTCTTGGGCCTTATCACCTAAGGGTGTTAGTAATTAACTATCCTTTTGTGCCGTCCTAAAGTCCTGGTTAAGGGTCTCCGAGAAATCGCACGGTATCGGGGTTCTGAGCAGGACGGGCTCCTGGCCTTCTTTCTTAGCTCGGCCTTGAGGAAGGGCAGCCTGAGACACAGGATCGGAACTTACTTGGGGGCTCTGTCCTATAAGTACGGAACAGAATTGTATGGGTGCTGAAATGACTTCATCCCAGCTATCATAATATTGACACTGCAGGTAACATCAAACGACGGGGAATTGGTTCACCCGCCCAAGGTAGTCATGTACCACAGCAAATTTTTCGTGGTTAGGGTCCACTGGGGGGAGGAGGAGTCGGACACGATGTAACACGTACATCCTGTGTCCCTGACGAGAGTCGATAATAGGCAAGCCGTTCACGCTGCCCTCCTCAAATTTCAAAGTTCCCGATGAACTTTTATCGAAAATAAAATTTACCTGGTGGCCTGACGGAGGGGGAGAAGTTGTTGCTTGGGTCTGCACCACCGGCGGAGCCGGGGTGGCATTAATCTGGTAAACTTGGTGGGCTGGTCCGCTTTTAAGCCTAGTATTTTAGGGGCAATTCCAGCTCATGTGGTTTTCTACACCACAGGTGAAGCATATGATTGGTCGCTTCGGGAAGAGAGATGGAGGAGAAATCTTAACGGGAGGGTGGTAGTCCCGTTGTTGGTTTTGGGGAAAGAAGTTTTGGGGTTTTACGGGGCTCGAAAACTTCGTCGGCTTTCCTGTGAAGGGGCGCGAATCCTTTCTTCTTTCCTTGTAGGGGGATTGGTGAGAAGTTCGATTCTCCTTTGGGTATAAATTATGGCTTGAGGCATAGACATCCGCTTCTTCGGTACATTCTTTAAAGGTCTGGCACCGACGATCCTTGATGAACGCGCGGATCTCCGTCCGGAGAGACGCCAAAAATTGATCTCACAACACAAAGTCTGTTAAGGACTCGTAGTTCGGATCAACCTTTGAGGATTCTAACCAAAATTTAAAATTCCTCTGAAGAATGTATCCGAATTGACGGAACGTCTGTCCGGGTTTAATACGACCTCCTCAAAATTCTTGGCGGTAGAAATCGGGAGTCATATTATGAGCGGCCAATAACTCAGCTTTTAAGGTGCTGTAGTTAATTGTACACTCAGATGGTAAAGATATAAAAATTTCGCGAAATATACAATTTAACAAGGGAAGTAATCTGACTTCACCTTGTGGACTTGGCATCACGAAGGCTCGGACCTTGGTACTCAAGGAATATTATCCTTCTTCTGGACAAGGGATGGTGAATCTCGAGGTCGAGGTCCCTTGGCGCACAAGGTAAGAGAGGGTCGTGGTGATGTTTCGCGACGAAAATCTGGAACTCCAATCTGATCTTAGTGGTAAAGTTTCCATCTAAATAGTCGAGACACTCCCTTGGCGTAAGGGACAATGGAGTATGAGCCTCGAGGAAATGCACAGCACGGCCTGAGAACAAGCCTTATCTGCCCATAAGCCTAACTCAATCTGGCGTGATCGGCAGATGGGGCGAACGGGGGGGGGGGGTGATAAACCTCCTTGTTTAAACATTGACTCAGGTGGCTGCGATAAGGCGCCCAGCTTCAAAGCGAAGATGCACGTGGGGAGCATCGTGGTTTCAAATAACATGTGATAGTGGTTGAAATTAACGCGGCCTTAACCCGTTCTATCACACCCCTCCATTCCGGGGGAAGTTTTTACTTCGAAAAAAAAGAGAGAAGGAACAACGATCGAGCTCCGTTTTGGGGAACTCGTTCTCTTGTACCAACCGTACCTTTCTGCACCTAACTAGTATTACCTCAATACATATGATTATTTTTGATCTTTAGATTACAGGGGAAAATAACATTTAATACAAACTTAATAAAAAAAGGGGGCATGGAACAATGAGATGATATAAAATTAGTACATACGGGATAAAATAATTTATACGTAAATTAATGGGTACAAATATATATACATACAAAAAAAATAGACATTGAGCGTTACAAAATTCAGACATATACATTAACTAATTATATTGCAAGAGAATCTAATTTAAGTCGTACAAGACGGTATATACCTACATGGAGATACTAATTCTATGAATGCAATTACTCTATGCTATTCGGTAACGCATTCCTACTGAGTGCGTCAGCGACCTGGTTATCGGAACCTTTTATATAATTTATTTTAAATTGATACTCTTGCAAGAGTAAACTTCAGCACATGATTCGGCCGTTAGAGTGTCGCACATTCCTAATATAGGCTAATGGACGGTGGTCGGTTCCTATCTGAAATTCTTTTCCTATCAAGTTCCTTTTGAATTTGTCTATAACCCAGATAATTGATAGAGCTATCTTCTCTATAGTCACATATCTCTTTTCGCGTGGTAATAATTGACGACCAGCATATGAAACTGGATGACTCGTTCCGTCGTCCTCGTATTGAAGGAGTACACCTCCAATGCCCTCGTTGCTCGTGTCGGTCTTAATCCCAAAGGATTTTTTCCGGGTTGGGCAACTTTAAAATGGGGGCAGAAATGAGCTTACTCTTGAGTTGATTAAAATAGGAAACAGCGACATCATTCCAACGTAAACGATCAGGGAAATTCTTTTTTAGAAGCGAGCTGAGGGGCGCCGGAATTGCAGCGAATTTCGGAACAAATCGCTGATAGTGAGAAGCTGATCCTAAGAACGATCTTAATTGCTTCTTTGTAATCGGGAGGGGGATGTCAAAGATTGCCTTAATCTTGCCTTCTCTTAGGGACCTAACTTGCTTTGTCCTATTTTAAAACCCAAATATTTTATGGTTTCGTGGGCAAAGTGGCATTTGCTGGGGCCAATAGTGAGGCCGTTTTCGCGCAGTCGCTCGAAGAGAGCTAATAGGGTGGTTAAATGGTGACTCCATTCAAATAGTTCTTGTAGCTAACTCTTTTGATGTGGTGTCAGCTGCGAGTCGATATCCAGGTCAGAGGGTTCAAAAAGCTTGCCTTGTAGGGAAGGAAGAGGGTAATTGGCATCAGGTTGGATGCACACTGTCTGGATTACATTAAGGGACTCCGCGGGGTAATCTTCTTCAAGCGCCGATGTTTCGTCCAGTGCTACGAAGGTATCTCTATGGGGGCGTTGGGGGTACTTTTTTTCTTGGGGTCCACGGACAGTCTCCGTGTCCTTGTCTTGGGCCTTATCACCTAAGGGTGTTAGTAACTAACTATTCCTTTGTGCCGTCCTAAAGTCCTGGTTAAGGGTCTCCGAGAAATCGCACGGTATCGGGGTTCTGAGCAGGACGGGCTCCTGGCCTTCTTTCTTAGCTCGGCCTTGAGGAAGGGCAGCCTGAGACACAGGATCGGAACTTACTTGGGGGCTCTGTCCTATAAGTACGGAACAGAATTGTATGGGTGCTGAAATGACTTCAGCCCAGCCATCATAATATTGACACTGCAGCTAACATCTAACGACGGGGAATTGGTTCACCCGCCCAAGGTAGTCATGTACCACAGCAAATTTTTCGTGGTTAGGGTCCACTGGGGGGAGGAGGAGTCGGACACGATGAAACACGTACATCCTGTGTCCCTGACGAGAGTCGATAATAGGCAGCCGTTCACGCTGCCCTCCTCAAATTTCAAAGTTCCCGATGAACTTTTATCAAAAATAAAATTTACCTGGTGGCCTCACGGAGGGGGAGAAGTTGTTGCTTGGGTCTGCACCACCGGGAGAGCCGGTGTGGCATTAATCTGGTAAACTTTGTGGGCTGGTCCGCTTTTAAGCCTAGAATTTTAGGGGCAATTCCAGCTCATGTGGTTTTCTACACCACAGGTGAAGCATATGATTGGTCGCTTCGGGAAGAGAGATGGAGGAGAAATCATAACGGGAGGGTGGTAGTCCCGTTGTTTGTTTTGGGGAAAGAAGTTTTGGGGTTTTACGGGGCTCGAAAACTTCGTCGGCTTTCCTGTGAAGGGGCGCGAATCCTTTCTTTTTTCCTTGTAGGGGGATTGGTGAGAAGTTCGATTCTCCTTTGGGTATAAATTATGGCTTGCGGCATAGACATCCGCTTCTTCGGTACATTCTTTAAAGGTCTGGCACCGACGATCCTTGATGAACGCGCGGATCTCCGTCCGGAGAGACGCCAAAAATTGATCTCACAACACAAAGTCTGTTAAGGACTCGTAGTTCGGATCAACCTTTGAGGATTCTAACCAAAATTTAAAATTCCTCTGAAGAATGTATCCGAATTGACGGAACGTCTGTCCGGGTTTAATACGACCTCCTCAAAATTCTTGGCGGTAGAAATCGGGAGTCATATTATGAGCGGCCAATAACTCAGCTTTTAAGGTGCTGTAGTTAATTGTACACTCAGATGGTAAAGATATAAAAATTTCGCGAAATATACAATTTAACAAGGGAAGTAATCTGACTACACCTTGTGGACTTGGCATGACGAAGGCTCGGACCTTGGTACTCAAGGAATATTATCCTTCTTCTGGACAAGGGATGGTGAATCTCGAGGTCGAGGTCCCTTGGCGCACAAGGTAAGAGAGGGTCGTGGTGATGTTTCGCGACGAAAATCTGGAACTCCAATCTGATCTTAGTGGTAAAGTTTCCATCTAAATAGTCGAGACACTCCCTTGGCGTAAGGGACAATGGAGTATGAGCCTCGAGGGAATGCACAGCACGGCCTGAGAACAAGCCTTATCTGCCCATAAGCCTAACTCAATCTGGCGTGATCGGCAGATGGGGCGAACGGGGGGGGGGGGGGTGATAAACCTCCTTGTTTAAACATTGACTCAGGTGGCTGCGATAAGGCGCCCAGCTTCAAAGCGAAGATGCACGTGGGGAGCATCGTGGTTTCAAATAACATGTGATAGTGGTTGAAATTAACGCGGCCTTAACCCGTTCTATCACACCCCTCCATTCCGGGGGAAGTTTTTACTTCGAAAAAAAAGAGAGAAGGAACAACGATCGAGCTCCGTTTTGGGGAACTCGTTCTCTTGTACCAACCGTACCTTTCTGCACCTAACTAGTATTACCTCAATACATATGATTATTTTTGATCTTTAGATTACAGGGGAAAATAACATTTAATACAAACTTAATAAAAAAAGGGGGCATGGAACAATGAGATGATATAAAATTAGTACATACGGGATAAAATAATTTATACGTAAATTAATGGGTACAAATATATATACATACAAAAAAAATAGACATTGAGCGTTACAAAATTCAGACATATACATTAACTAATTATATTGCAAGAGAATCTAATTTAAGTCGTACAAGACGGTATATACCTACATGGAGATACTAATTCTATGAATGCAATTACTCTATGCTATTCGGTAACGCATTCCTACTGAGTGCGTCAGCGACCTGGTTATCGGAACCTTTTATATAATTTATTTTAAATTGATACTCTTGCAAGAGTAAACTTCAGCACATGATTCGGCCGTTAGAGTGTCGCACATTCCTAATATAGGCTAATGGACGGTGGTCGGTTCCTATCTGAAATTCTTTTCCTATCAAGTTCCTTTTGAATTTGTCTATAACCCAGATAATTGATAGAGCTATCTTCTCTATAGTCACATATCTCTTTTCGCGTGGTAATAATTGACGACCAGCATATGAAACTGGATGACTCGTTCCGTCGTCCTCGTATTGAAGGAGTACACCTCCAATGCCCTCGTTGCTCGTGTCGGTCTTAATCCCAAAGGATTTTTTCCGGGTTGGGCAACTTTAAAATGGGGGCAGAAATGAGCTTACTCTTGAGTTGATTAAAATAGGAAACAGCGACATCATTCCAACGTAAACGATCAGGGAAATTCTTTTTTAGAAGCGAGCTGAGGGGCGCCGGAATTGCAGCGAATTTCGGAACAAATCGCTGATAGTGAGAAGCTGATCCTAAGAACGATCTTAATTGCTTCTTTGTAATCGGGAGGGGGATGTCAAAGATTGCCTTAATCTTGCCTTCTCTTAGGGACCTAACTTGCTTTGTCCTATTTTAAAACCCAAATATTTTATGGTTTCGTGGGCAAAGTGGCATTTGCTGGGGCCAATAGTGAGGCCGTTTTCGCGCAGTCGCTCGAAGAGAGCTAATAGGGTGGTTAAATGGTGACTCCATTCAAATAGTTCTTGTAGCTAACTCTTTTGATGTGGTGTCAGCTGCGAGTCGATATCCAGGTCAGAGGGTTCAAAAAGCTTGCCTTGTAGGGAAGGAAGAGGGTAATTGGCATCAGGTTGGATGCACACTGTCTGGATTACATTAAGGGACTCCGCGGGGTAATCTTCTTCAAGCGCCGATGTTTCGTCCAGTGCTACGAAGGTATCTCTATGGGGGCGTTGGGGGTACTTTTTTTCTTGGGGTCCACGGACAGTCTCCGTGTCCTTGTCTTGGGCCTTATCACCTAAGGGTGTTAGTAACTAACTATTCTTTTGTGCCGTCCTAAAGTCCTGGTTAAGGGTCTCCGAGAAATCGCACGGTATCGGGGTTCTGAGCAGGACGGGCTCCTGGCCTTCTTTCTTAGCTCGGCCTTGAGGAAGGGCAGCCTGAGACACAGGATCGGAACTTACTTGGGGGCTCTGTCCTATAAGTACGGAACAGAATTGTATGGGTGCTGAAATGACTTCAGCCCAGCCATCATAATATTGACACTGCAGCTAACATCTAACGACGGGGAATTGGTTCACCCGCCCAAGGTAGTCATGTACCACAGCAAATTTTTCGTGGTTAGGGTCCACTGGGGGGAGGAGGAGTCGGACACGATGAAACACGTACATCCTGTGTCCCTGACGAGAGTCGATAATAGGCAGCCGTTCACGCTGCCCTCCTCAAATTTCAAAGTTCCCGATGAACTTTTATCAAAAATAAAATTTACCTGGTGGCCTCACGGAGGGGGAGAAGTTGTTGCTTGGGTCTGCACCACCGGGAGAGCCGGTGTGGCATTAATCTGGTAAACTTTGTGGGCTGGTCCGCTTTTAAGCCTAGAATTTTAGGGGCAATTCCAGCTCATGTGGTTTTCTACACCACAGGTGAAGCATATGATTGGTCGCTTCGGGAAGAGAGATGGAGGAGAAATCATAACGGGAGGGTGGTAGTCCCGTTGTTTGTTTTGGGGAAAGAAGTTTTGGGGTTTTACGGGGCTCGAAAACTTCGTCGGCTTTCCTGTGAAGGGGCGCGAATCCTTTCTTCTTTCCTTGTAGGGGGATTGGTGAGAAGTTCGATTCTCCTTTGGGTATAAATTATGGCTTGCGGCATAGACATCCGCTTCTTCGGTACATTCTTTAAAGGTCTGGCACCGACGATCCTTGATGAACGCGCGGATCTCCGTCCGGAGAGACGCCAAAAATTGATCTCACAACACAAAGTCTGTTAAGGACTCGTAGTTCGGATCAACCTTTGAGGATTCTAACCAAAATTTAAAATTCCTCGGAAGAATGTATCCGAATTGACGGAACGTCTGTCTGGGTTTAATACGACCTCCTCGAAATTCTTGGCGGTTGAAATCGGAAGTCATATTATGAGCGGCCAATAACTCAGCTTTTAAGGTGCTGTAGTTAATTGTACACTCAGATGGTAAAGATATAAAAATTTCGCGAAATTTACAATTTAACAAGGGAAGTAATCCGACTACACCTTCAGCCTCCAGATCCATGTTATTGATTTCGAGGATCTTTTCAAAGTGGGCTAAAAATGCTCCGAAATCCTTTCCATCCTTGAAATTGGGGAGCTTTAGTGGGAGATGGGGTGGGCTTCGGAACGGGAAATGGCTGACTGTATCTCTGCTTCAACACGAGCTAATTCAATCTGATGGCGAAGCTCATCTTGTCTTTTCCGTTCCTCTCTTTCTTTTTCTTTTTCTTCTCGTTGGATTTCTCTTTCTTCTCGTTGGATTTCTCTTTCTTCTCGTTTGATTTCTCTTTCTCTTTCTCTTTCTTTTTCTTCTCTTTCTCTTTCTGTTCTTTACTCCTTCTGAACGTACTCAAATAGTTCTTTTCCGGAAAGTCCCAAGGACTCTCCTTGTGCTTTAAAGATTCCGAACTGAATCATATTTGCACTTGGAAGCGCAATATTCAACCAACTAAAATCCCGTGCAATAAGAATTATGCCTTCTAGAGAATTAGCCTACCTAAATATGGGCACTGAACTATTGGTACTTGGTTTCTCGATCTAAATAACCACTGACTAAAATCACACAAAAAACACACAAACAAATTAAAAAAACAGTTTCTTGAGCTACTCCAGCTTCTTAAGTTTCAAAAAAGAGAATAGCAATCCAATCGTTAAAAACAAAGGGAACTACTATACTCTATTGTTATAACGAATAACACTATGCTTTACTCGACTGAGACCAGTGTTTGCAAAGATATAGCGTTAAACCTTACACACTTGATACCGAATTTAAATAGTATATATATATATATATATATATATATATATATATATATATATATATATATATATATATATATATATGTCGTAGAATGGACTCTCGACGATATACCATATATAACTATTCGTTGAGGGAACTTATTAATTATCTTTATAGTGCGTGGATGTCTGGCTGGCTGATATTATGTATCTTTGATATGCTTAAGAAGTGAAACTGAGCTCAAGGATAATAATATTGCTATCATTAATAAAATAGAGTTTTATTAATAATAACTATCAACAACACACAAAACGGAAAATATTGACATAAACAGAGAATGGAAAGGGTCGTGGAGACTCGAGCTAATCCGAGGATTAAAAGATTTAAAAAGGTAAAACAATTATAAAGTTAAAGGGAGGCGATGGTTCGCTAAACCATTTAAAGCACAGGATAGAATCGACAAAAGGGTTAAATACTCAAAGGTAACGTTCGGCTTACGTAATTATACATGTTGTGCAGAGGAAGGCGACGTGAAGGAATTTTCGGTCCACTGGCGAGTTCCAGCCGAAAGGATGGGGAATTAAATGATCCTGACGTGGCGTCTTGGGAATGAGAACCATTTCTTGAAGAACGGCTTGAAGAACAATGGATGTTCGACGTTGTTCTCTTCTGAACACAGGGGGGGTGAGAACCGTCTCTTGTCTACGGGCTCGAAAACAATGGCTGTTCTAATGTTGTTCTTTTCTGAACAACAAGGGGGAAGGGCGAGAACCGTTTCTTGGCGAACGGGCTCAAACAAACAATGGCTGTTCTACGTTGTTCTCTTCTGAACAACAAGGAAGGGGGGGGGGGTGAGAACCGTTTTTTGTTAACGGGCTCGAACGAACAATGGTATTTCTAACGTTGTTTTCTTTCTGAACAACAGGGGAAGGGTGAGAACCGTTTCTTTGCGAACGGGCTCAAACGAACAATGGCTGTTCTACGTTTTTCTCTTCGGAACAACAGGGGGGAGGGAGAACCGTTTCTTGTCAACGGGCTCAAAAGAACAATGGCTGTTCTAATGTTGTTCTCTTTCTGAACAACTAGGGGGAAGCCTTGTGGACTCAGCGTCACGAATGCTCAAACCTTGGCACTCAAGGGATATTCTCCTTCTTCTGGACAAGTGATGGTAAATCTCGAGGTCGAGGTCCCTTGGCGCACAAGTTGAGAGAGGGTCGTGGTGATGTTTCGCGAAGAAAATCTGGATCTCCAATCTGATCTTAGTGGTTAAGTTTCCATCTAAATAGTCGAGACACTCCCTTGGCGTGGGGGACAATGGAGTGGGAACTTCGAGTGAATGCACAGCCGAGCCTGAGAACAAGCCTTATCTGCCCATAAGCCTAACTCAATCTGGCCTGATTGGCAGATGGGGCGAACGGGGGAGGGGGGGATGATAAACTTCCTTGTTTAAACATTGACTCAGGTGGCTGCGATAAGGCGCCCAGCTTTAAAGCGAAGATGCACAGTGGAAGCATCGTGGTTTTAAATAACATGTGATAGTGGTTGTAATTTACGCGGCCTCAACCCGTTTTATCACAATGATATTTTAAGAACTTAATTCTTTGAATTCTTTTTCTTTTGGTTTGGATATCCCTTTTTAGGTGGGGGAGAGGGGGGGGGGGCAAGGAGAAAGAGTTAGGAGAGATGGGGAGAGAAAAGCTGGAGGGAGAGAAATAGGGTAAGAAAAAGGGGAAGGGAGGGATAGAGCGGGAGTAAGGGAAAGAGCGGGGAGTAGAGAGAGGTGGGAAGAGGGGAGAGGGTTAGGGTGGAATGAGGGGGACAAATAGGGGAAGAGAGTGGGTGGGTTAGAATTGGAATTTTTTATACCAATAAATGGACACACACACAAATACAGACCAACAGACCATTTTTATTATATAGATTAGTATTTTTTATGATATCCATTATTATTTATCATTATTCATTATTATATTATACATTGTTCTTGATCGACTGCATACGATCTTGGAATCACTAAGCACCAGGGTATGATAATAATAGGTGATGACCCACCTTACTCGGTAGTGAACCCGCCTATCTCTACTTCTCTTCATTACCGTGGTAGTGTAGACTGTTAAGTCCGTACCTGTTGCGAGGGCCGAAAGCCTGCTGGGTAGGGCAAGTATTAGGTAAGTGGTGTGCTAGACAGCTGATTTTTCTCACCTTCCTCCACTACACATAGGAAGTGGCTATCCCGGCACTTTCCTTTATGGTTAAAATTCCAGGACAATTTCGCTTAAATGGCTAGCTGGGTTGGCAAAGCCTATCAACAACGGACCGGGACCAATTACGTGTATATGAAGACTTTTCGCTTAACTTCCCGACTAATAGTGAGGTCATAGTATTTACTTTCCATGATTCTTCTATTTTATTTTTTACTTTATTTTGGTGACAACAGAACGTAATAGTGGGCGACCGCAGTCGTATAAAGCCACGCCTCCAAGCACGGTGGCGGGAAGGATGAGAAAAATCAAGGCACTTTTTCGACCGGTAGAGGGGCTCCCCTCTCACCACCACCATGCTGCATAGGAGCTTTCTCTCACACATCTTTTGACCCGCTCTCGGTCAGCTTGCCTTTTGAAAAGGAGGTGCCCCTCCCCTGCCTGTGTGCAACCGGAAGGGGCCCTCCAACCATCTTCTTCCGGAGATAAGGCCTACGCCTCAAAAAGACTCTCCCTCACCTCCTCCTGTGGAAACGCCCATAGAGGAGTCCATACTTCAAAGAATCGCAGTTCCCCCTCCTCCCCGCTCCTACTCTATCAAGGGGGACTGCCATGAGAGCCGGCAAGTTGCCCAAAATCGGCCGCTCCAATTCATTATCTTGTTTGTGAAATATTACGTTGTCTGTAAAGTAATGTAGTTTTTTATTTAGAAGGTCAAATAATTTTTAAAATACAAACAAATAGATTTTATTCAGTAAAGAAATTCCATTTCGTTTGACTAAACTGTCCATCGTCCAACCAAGCACTGGATTACTTTCTTGATCAGTTCATTCGGTTAGGATGAACTTTAGGATTTTATATCATTTTCCACCTCGTTCATGCTATAGTAAATTATGCCCTTTAGGTTATGTTGTAATGACTTAAATAAATTGCATTCACCCGGTGTATTATTGCCTTTATTGTATTCTTAAAGCACCATAAATCTTAAGTGTTCCCTTTCCTGCCATCTCTAAAGAAGCTTGTGAAAAAATGCAGCTTAAATAAGGCAGAGGAATTAAAACGATGTAAAATTGCCTAAACCTTAATTTGCTCATTTTAAACTGCTTTCAGCAAATCTAGAAACAACTAATCATCTCTAGGAAGCAGTTTTTTATGGCTTCTTGGCAACCTAATAACTATGCCCTGTTCATATGGAATCGCCTCATGATTTTACTCCATTGCCGATGATTATCTTTCCTCTTTGCAAATTAAAAATAGCCAATAATTTTTAAGTTATTGACGGCCTTTATAATTTCGACTTTGTCTATTAGTTATCTCCCCTCCTTCAGCATTTAAATCGAAATTCTTTTTGGCCTCTTTACCGTGTCCTCTCTTATCCATTTCAAAATCCCCAACGATGTATGGTCCAATACATGCTGTATTTTAATAGTAGCAGAGATAGGGACATATTTAGGTCCAAATGTTGTACCTATCTTTCTATTTCTAATCAAATAATTTCAATATCAAATTTGGATGACAATTTTGCATTGTTTAACGCATTCGTGATGGACCTACCAAACAGATGCCAGAAGTACTCCTGGATTCATGTCTTTTTCTATTTTCCATACCTGTCATGATAACCATTTACCAAAATATTAGGTTAGTCCTTCTCGTGGAAATCGTAGACGAAATTCACATACTTCCCCAGAATATATGTTGCGAAAAATATGCTGACATTTTTCCATTTGATTAATTGTTGTAGTATTTCTGAATAGGTTTAGATACATATCTAATCGGTTTCCTTTGGTACTATTTTGAATTTCGCGTAGTTATCAATGTGGTGCATATAAGTGAAAGATGCATTTAAAAGATTAAATATTGCAGTTTTGAGCACACCTAATATCATTCAACTTCAAGTTTTTTTTAGCATATTATAAATAATTTACTACGTTTTTGCATCAGGTCATTTCAGAATTCTGATTTTCTCACTTCTTTATTTGAAAAAAAAAATAATTCGTTATGTTGTTGGTGAGTCAAAATCTGTCAATGCTTTTAGAAGAAAATTTAGAATAAATTATTTCCAATGTATAACAACTTGGTGACTAGCATGATGAATAACGTTCAAAGAAACAGGTTCCTTTAATGATAAGTAAGATTGAACATATAGGGAGAAATTATAACCGTTGAAAAATAGTCTTTCATTGCAACTAAATAATTTATTCTTAAAATGGTCTTCCAAAAGTCAAAATTGTTGAAAGTCATTTGAACTTAACTTCGAAATCAAGTCTGCAAACCTCATTTATATGAATTAATATTGGGAAAGCAAAGTTATCAACTTCTGCCATCATTTTAATATAGAAACTTCTAATAACGTATCATTTTTATAGAATTTAAAGTTTTCATAGGAAACAATATTTCACATTCGTGGGACATCAGCCAAATATGGGGCACTGAAAAGCTCCATTAATTTGAAGAACATGATAAGGATTCTCCTAAAGTTTATCTCTGAAAAAGTTCGCCGAATCGGATCGTGCTTTATCGATGGAGCAGTTGTGCGTTGTTGAATTAATTCTGCAGTTACTTCAAAGACAAGAATACTTAAATGATCTTTGCAATTTTGGTAAGGAAGATGATGCAGATGTAAATATGATGGATTGGATGGATTGGGTTCGTGGGTGTAAATTGCCTAGTGCATCGGGGTATGGAAAAGAGAAGCATACGAGAGTGTTGCGATAGGTATAAAAATTGAGAAGGCGACTTGAATAAATGATGAAGTCGCTTAGATTTTAAACTGTGGTGATTATATTATGGAATGAGTCTGGTGTCTCTGTTTAAGATATTTGGAAGTGAAAGAGTGCGTGAGAACTGGGAGCATTATGTGATAGCAGGGATGTATAAAGATAAAAGGGAGAAAGAGGAATTAAGTACTACAGGGATCTTTTGATTGTTGTGCTACAAAAGTGTATGAAAAATCAAATTGGGAGTATAAAAAGTATAATTAATGGATTGGTTGATGAATAATGATAAGCTAGGTGGGATTAGAGTGGGTATGGTGTGTGTGTGTGGATCAAGTATTTAAGTTGAGACAGCTAACGGAAATAAAACAAAGGATAAGATGTGTAAATTGTAGGATAGATTCATGGATCTTGTGAATCCGTATGATCGTTTAGAGAGTAGAGAACCAGTACGGCAGGTGATAAGAATGTATGGAGAGAGTGGTAAACTATTATATGGTCGCTCTGCTGACCTAGATAGGTAATGCAATGCAACACATCTCAAATTGAGAAATGAGGGAGTGAGAGCTGGAGGCATGGTACCAATTGGGATAGATGGAGATAGAAAGAGGGAGAGAGAGAGAGAGGGAGGGGATGAGGGGAGAAAGAGAGAAGCAGAGATAAATTATTTCTTGTTAAGAAGCTGACAGAATAGTGTTTGGGGAACTCCCAACGTCTTGATTCATTGAGCAGGCTTTCAAGGTAGGCTTCAGAGTTGCCGTCTAGCGAGCGCTTTGCCAGCTAGCCGTTTATGTCTTCGAGTGTGACAATGCGAAAAGGGCAATAGAGCGATTAGGTTGTTTTTTCGAGTAAGCTTAGGCAGATTAGAGAAAGCCCACCTTAAAGGACATAAACGTCTATTATCCACTTAGGAATGGGTATAGGGAACAGAAGCAACCTAAATGATACATAGGCATTGAATCCTGTGGGTCAATGTTCTGTCCACTCTCTCCGGAACCTCACATAATTTCTCGTCACGCCCTCTACTCACAAGGCAAGAATATTTGTAACTTACTTGATGCGGTGAAATATAATATCGATGGCGATGTGCGCAGTGCCCTGTCTTTTGATCCAACAGACTCAAACCTGATTCTACTTTGGCCTCTTTCACCTGAAATGAAGACAACCCAGCATTCCATATTATATAAATGTCAAAATAGAACAGCCGTTTTCCGATGATGAGTTTCGGAAATCTCTTAAAATTGTAGGTGTCACTTTTTAACAATTGAGAGATGTGACGTGTTTCTCCCGCAATGACGCCAAGAGTGACGCCTTGAGAGGACCGAGGCAGACATTTCATCACAGCGAAAACCTAGGCATTAAGGAAAACACAGCCCGGACCAGGATTAAGGAGAAACCTGCATCAGGAAACGAGACTGGGCTGTTTATGAAATATATCACATTGAGAACGCCAGCTTTCATAAACATATGATCTCAAGTTAATTTTTTCTATGTTGCTCCTCAGAATCTTGTAAAATATCTACATATCTTTTGAACTTATATAGCAGACATTCCCTATATTTATCAGTATAGCGCCATATATATATATATATATATATATATATATATATATATATATATATATATATATTCATCATCATCATCACTAACTCTATAATTTAAGAAGGGGATTTTTTTAAGTATTTGAATAATAATCTTAGTTTGGTTATGACCATGTTTTTTCATCAAAGTTATTTATAATAATATAACTCTTAAATAATATCAAAAAACAAAATGATGAAGTTCAGAAATAAATATAAGTATCTAAATTTTGTGAATTTTTCAAAAACCCAAAGAATTACAAATGGTGAAGTTCGGAAAATTTATATTTATATATCTTCTTCTATCTATAACTCTATAGTTTAGCAACGTGATATTTTGAAAGAAGAGAAATTTAGTTTAGAGTTCATTTAACCTTGGCTGCTTTTATTAGATTTTAAATTTTAATCTTAGTAGGGAAGCGCAAGCTCAACATGTAAGGTAGAGTAGCAAAGCCATTGCCTGGTATATATATATATATATATATATATATATATATATATATGTATATATATATATATATATATATATATATATATATATATATATATATATATTAATATATATATATATATGAGGAATTAAACCACATTCTCCGAAGACAATTTAATTCAGAACAGTTTCGGTGTATCTCACACCCTTTTTCAACTGACACTGCGTAGAAAATATAAAAGAAATGCATATAAGCATAACACAAGATCTCCTCTTTTTTTCCCCTTACCCTACTTGTGGCTAATCTGGGAGGGGGGAGGTTAGGCCTAAACATATTGAAGGGCTGACATTTAACTATTTGGTTTATATGCTTTCTTATTACAGGATTAAAAGAAAATTGACCCTCAGATAGATTTAAATTAGGAACTGACGATATCAAGCTCGATTCTACGATTCTTCTCTTAACATAGTTAGCCGATTTAAATAACATTTTACTTCCATTGAAATCGACCGTATGATTCTTGTCTATAACATGGCAAAATATTCCACTGATTTCGCTGTTCACTCTAATATCTCTTTTGTGTTCGTACAATCTCTTGTCTAGATTTCTCCCCGTTTCCCTTATATAAACTTTATGGCAATCGTTGCATGGTACTGCATATACTCCCATGTTATGATGTTCTTTGGGTTTCCTGGCCATCATCAGTTGAAAAAGGGTGTGAGATACACCGCAACTGTCATGAATTAAATTGTCTTCGGAGAATGTGGTTTAATTCCTCATCTTTTCTTGCGATATTGCATAAATATCATCATATATATATATATATATATATATATATATATATATATATATATATATATATATATACATGTATATATGACTAGATAAATATTGATATACGCATATTCATATTGTATAAACAATATACAATAGTAAACGCAAATTAAAAGAAATGTTTTGTGGAAATTCGCTGGATTAAAACTCAATGGTAAAACGAGTTTGCCATTGATTTGCCTTTTTCACAAAGATTGTACACAAAATTCGTCGGCAATAAAATAAATATCACGAAAAGGGGCTCCTTCCCCTTCTTAGTGTTAGAGAAAGGATTTATCACTCTTCAGCGTGGGGAGGTAAAAGGGGAGCTGTATCTCACCATTTTAGCTCCCGCCCCCTTTCACTTTCGTGATACCAACCTTTTTTTCAAGGGTTATATAATTCTTGGTTTCGTATGGAAAAAGAAGGAGGGAAATTGAAATAAAATTGGGTGTATTTATTTGTTGTTTTAGGATGTTTTAGGAAAGAGCTTAGAGTAGGTCATTCCATTCAATACCGTTTAAAAAGATGCGGATGGATGTTTCTCGTTTAAGCACTTTTCCTACCAGAATCGCCATTCTTAACATTCCATGAAAAGGAGCTTTTTAAACTTAGTCCTCTCGATCACTTAACCACCGTAAAAATACACTATGTTCACTTTTTATAGACATAATAGGCACTAAACCTCTATATCAGTTTAATTTAGGGACTATTCGAGTATACTCCTACTTTGCCAAACTTAATACACATCCAATAATTGGAATTCAGTAGAGGTTTCTCTTTTTGGTAATGTACATCATTTTATAACTTAATTTCTTTTCAAGAATATTTTATTTATTCAATTACCACGTTTACACCATACGACGTCACCCTTTGGATACCCATAAATATGGTGTAGAATACCTTGATAACTACCATAGCAGAAGGGTAAAATTACTGGACTTGTGAATCTCGGTGACACCTGAATAGCTGCTAAACATTCATCTAAAAGAAAGAGGGGAAAAAGTTACTTAAATGATTAGGAGAAAGTTCTCCCATTAAGTGCTTAAAACGTGGCCTGGCAAACCAGAAATACTGGGTGCTTGATTTGATGGAAAAATATGGAAGGAAAAAGAGCGAAACTTTATGATGAGGGGTTAGATGACCTATATCTGAAATATCATTGAGAATGACTTACTCAGTTGACGGCGTAGGGCCTACATTTCTTTTCCAATTGAGCCCTTACCTTTACATGAGTAAGTTCTTACAAAGTCCTTCGAAAATTGCACATCGAATTTCCGGAGTGAAGCCTACACATTTCACAGAGAAGAGGCCATATAAACCCAATAAACTATAGACACGTACCAGAAAAGAGCTTCTATGTACATGAAAACCTACTTGTAGAGGTTTCCGCCAGAATAATATTATTTCCCCATCTCCTAAGATATTACTTCGGGAGAGAAAGCGAGCGATTACCCCCTTTCCCTCCTCCGACTTGATCCTTTTTAGACTTGCCGCCATGTCTCCGCAAAATTCACACCGAGGCATGACGCTGAAATTGAGGCTACCTCCCTGCCATCACAATCTTCCCTTCCCCACCCCTCAGGTCGGAAGGTTACTTTGTAGTTTCATCGTGAACAGCTTTTTATGGTTCAAGCCGTTGGATGTCCGTCTAGCTCACTGACCCCTGCCGTTGACACTTCCCCGTTTGTCACGCCCGATAACGAGGGTTTGAGAAGGCCTCTCTCTCTCCCTGTTTTGGAGAACTCCAGGTATATATGCACCCTCACCATGATTACAGGCAGATTTGGTTAGCCGAGATTTCACCGAAAGGATTGCAATTCAACGAGCTCTCTCCCGAGAAGTGTGAGTGAAGGTCTGCAGCCACGAGAGCTGGACATCACATCCGTGCCTTTGGGTCAGGGAGAAGAGTCTCGTGAGGCATCTTCAGCCTTTCTCAATCACCTTCGAATAAAGAATTGGAAAAGCCGTCCTCTGAAGTTCTTCTGGTGACCTCTTGAGGAAAAGAGGCCCATTAGCATGCTCAAGCCGATTAGGAGAATCATCTTCCCCCCGCCTTTCGAAGTTCGTCCGGTGACCTCTTGAGGACAAGAGGCTCGCATCTCGCACTCGCTGCTGGTCTGGGGCAACCCCCGTGAGTAATCAAGGTCATCAAACCCTCCCCCCAGGTTATCTTCACTTCAGTTTTGAGTTTCAAATGAACTAAATAACTCACTACCCTAAATCTCCCATTATAACCATTCCCTAACCACGGTTAACTAATTAGTATTTGGAGCTTAATTCCGTCTTATTCATGTACATATATATACCCATATTTATTGTATGCCTTTTATTTAGTGTGTGTTAAAATATATTTTTTGTCGTTGTGTTTGGTATATTTCTTGGTGACGCAGCTGCCGCTATCTATTCAAATCGCATTCTTAGAACAAAAACAGTTGTCGCCTTGCTTAGCCTACCTTAGAGCCTGTGTGCGCATATTCTCGTACACTTGGCCATACTTCGACACTACACAATGGCTGAATGACCTTAATTCTCTTTAGTCTGATGTTATGTTGGCCTCCTGAAGAGGACATAGACAACAGGAGACCTTTGCCGTCATAATCCAGAGGCAAATTTGGGGGGTCGTACGCTTCAATGCTTAGATTGTCTAACTTCATCTTACGTAAAACGCGTATTATCTATGAGTTTCATAGGTGTTGTGACCTCCTTCAATTCCAAGGGTTGAAATGAATGACTTTTGGGATCCAGTGTGGTTGGATCTCGACTTCAAAAGTCAATTCTTAGTGACGATTTGCCATTCTTGTTCTGATTTGCTGTACTCCCCTTCTCAGCGTCCCACAGGTCCTTGATCCGATTAAGATCTGGAGAGTTTCCCACCCATGGAACAACATCATAATATGTTGTATTGTTAGGGTCCAAACCACTTGTTACTTGTGACTCATTACACCTGGTGCTCTCTACCTCATAGGAAAACATAAGTTGCGAATCCGAGTCAAAGTCGTATGAAAAATAAATCGGTTTAATAGGGCTGAACTTTGTGTGGGTTTTCTCGATACATAATTGATATTTCATGAATGCCGATATCGTCCCCTCCATTCCCGCAATTTAGAGGGAATGGGATTTGATGCAGAATTATATTTTTCTTTTCTGAATAGAACATAGCAGAGAGGAAAGAGGGGTGTTAAACTCATTTCAAATTTACAATCGAATCCCCGCAAGGGGAGAGGGGTGTAGCAGGTTGCCTATTTTAAATTTCCCTTTATCTTTTATGCAGCTCTATGCACCCACCAAAGGGTGAAAGAGGGCTTTAACCTTTCTAAAGTCATAATTACATTAAATAAATAACTACTATTTTAGGATCAATGAAAGATGAACTGCCCAAAAGTTTCCCAAGTAAAAATAAGTCGCCCCAATACTTCCTAGCTAAAGTAAAAAAAAGTCAGTTTATAGAAAAAAAAATATCAGTAGTATAAATTTAGCATAAAATAGCAATAAGAGTCAGTTTATTAAAAAAATGGTAAAAATAATTCAGGCATCAGACGTCTAGTTATTCTAACAGATTTTGTTGTGCAATACTCGAACAAATGAGGTAAATGAGTTAAGATCCTGCCGTTCGCAACTTTTGTGGAGATAGATATGCATGTAAAAGGTCTCTCTTACATCCACGCTTATTCTTTAAACGACACCTCTGCTTTGTTCCAATAACACTTAATCGCTTGAGTATGCACGTACTTGAGCTGTCCTCAAATTTGTCCATGACGTCCTTACAAACTGACCAACTAATGGATCTGATCTCTTTCCTGATGGCTTCCTTGAGTTCCGTTATGGTCCTGGGTCTCCCTACGTACACTCTGTCTTTAAGGTAGCCTAAGAGAAAAAATCTGGGCGGCTAAGGTATGCTCTATGTCGTGCCTACTCAAAATCAGTCTTGAGACTGATCATACGGCCACCAAAGTTCTCTTTCACCCAATCTTTGGACAGGATTGAGGTGTGAAAGCTTGCTTTATCTTGCTGGAACCATAATTTCTCCATCAGAGACGGGAACATGGTCTGCAGCTCCTTCTTGAAGGTTTTGAGGACCTTAACATACTTCTTCTTGGTGACTGTCACCGCTGCGCCAGATTTCCCGAAGAAGAATCTCTGGCTGAGATTGCACTCCACACCGTGCACTTAGGGAAGAAGTATACGGGCTTGGTGGCTACCTGATTTGGTCTGAAGGCCCCAGAAGACATTTTTCTTTCAGTTTACCTTACCTCCAAGATGGAAGTGAGCTTCATCTGAGGTGCAAAGGAGGTTAAAGAAAGTTGGGGTCTCGTGAATCTTCTCCAGTATCTTGACTGTCATAGCCTTTCTCTGTTCCTTGTCTGAAGGTGTAAGGGCCTGCTTCGTCTCTATTCTGCATGGGTAGGCCTTTACATCCATTAATAGCACTCTACTGTAAATCTCACGTGATATACCGAGGAACTGACGTCGATTGCGCACTTCAGCATCGTTTTTGACTCTACTGAACTGACTCTCTCCCGCTCTATACCAGCCTAGCTGTTCGCTTCCTGGGGCGTTTTGAATGACTTAGACGTTTGTCACTGGATGCATTGAGGTTCTTCCCTGTCCCATAGTTCTCAAAGTAGTCAACCCAGTCTTGAATTCTGCTCTTGGAGGGGGCTTTTTCACATTCGAACTGATACACGAAAGTGTCCTGCACTTTCTTGAACGAGCCTGTCTTGTAATAATGTTTGACGCAGTATATTCTTGCTGGAGCTCCCATTAAGATCTATTTGTGTTCACAGGCGTTGCTTCTGTCATATCCTTCAAAGTAAGGGTGATTAGTGAATGAATGAAGGATATATCACAAAAAGTGTATGTAGGCCTGTTTTGGGGGATCACTCATAACCGGTAGGGAATCGTCTATCAACGGTTTAACAACACTTTCTTACACTTTCGTAGCGGTAAATTAAAAACTAATAACAGCCATATTTAAACTAATGTTGAAACCACGGCTTTGATATTTTTAGGAAAATCTCAATATCGACCTTTTCTACACTCTGAAATTTATAACAATAGCAACTTTTTGGCAATATTAAAGATAAGTAACTCTAAAGATTTCGAGGTAAAGATGACCCCCCCCCCAATTCTTCAATAAAAGATAAGTCACCTCCACCCTCCTTCGGTTGCCTAATCTATACTTGATCCCCATTTTCCGAAGAACTTCAGTCAACGTTTTTGCCATGCGGTGTGGTAGTCTGTCACCGTATAAGTGCCGTGAAAATTAAACGTATCTTTGAAGTTCAGTTTTTGATGTTTTTAGATTATCATAAATTTTAATAAAAAACTGAACACAAAAGCAGTTAATATTGGAAACGTGCGTTAGATAAGCGTCGTGAAAATTTGAATGCTGCGCAGACGACGGTGCGCAGGAGCTTTCATTCTAAAATATGTTTTGCTCAAACCATAAAATGTTCCTCTGAGTGGTTAAGTAAACTAAAGAGAATGTGTCCCACGGGGGTAAATTTAACGGGAGCAAAATAAATGGCACTCAGTTAAGATTAGTTGGAGTTTATATGGCATGAGTCGTTCACACTCAAAGAAACCCAAGTCTTCACTTTTACGCGCCTCTTCTCATTTTGTGAAATTGTTCTTGATTTTTGGTTTGCCCAATAATTAAGATTAAAGAGGTTTGTTAGTTAGTAAGTTAGTTAACGCCAATCCTTACTTGATCTAGGAAGATCTGACAGGATAATGAAATTTAAATAAAGGTCAGTACGACAATCACTGGTTGGCCCGACTGCACTAGGAGCCGGTTCTTTTGGGGGAGAAGTATTATGTTTTGACCCTAAACAACGTTCAGTTGGAACTTTCGTAGCCCCGGGGCAGAGGGACTTGTTCCGCGTCAGCGGTATGGGGATATAGATACCCATCGGCAGGATTCCTTGGAACAGAGAGTGTGTGTGTGTGTTTGTGTGTTGTGCAGTGAAGACGGGAGAAGAAATAAAGCAATGTTGTAATTGGCTATATGTGAGGTGTAAGATCTACTCACCCGAGCACAGCGCGTCTACCGCTCAGTAGCAAGATCTCTACGTGCACTGACCTTTGTGTTCCCTCATTCCGAGATTCGGGATCAAAACCAGGAACCGCGACTTTGGGAGACCAACGCCGTATCCACTCGGTTTGTTATCGTCGGCATTATCATCCTGATTATTTTTAATCTCTATTCCTTATTTATCTAACTTTTTCTTCATTGTCAGTCCCATTATTCATTATTTCAAGGCTGAAAGAAATATCCTCGTTGGTTACATGTTTCTTTTCATTATCATAATGTATTGTGACTTTCTTTGGAAAGTGAATTTCTTAGTCAATAAATTTCTGCGAAAATAAATCTCTCCAACTGTGTTGTATATAAGTAGTGTATCAGCACAAATGCGTGGCGCAAGCCTAGAACAATTTACATATATAGGAAATTAATCTGAGGAACACACTTTTACCCCCAAAATGGTCTATAAGACTAACCAAGCAATAGCTTCGCTATTAAGGTTAAAATTTAAATTAAAAAAAGCAGCCATGGTTAAATTTTTATAAATTTTCTGAACTTCGTCAATTATAAAAAATTTAAAAGGAATTCTAAACTAAATTGCCCCCCCTCCTTTCAAAATATCACGTTACTAAAATATAGAGTTATAGAAAAAGAAAATATATAAAAAGAAATTTTGTAAACTTCACCATTTGTAATTCTTTAGGTTTTAAAAAAATCACAAAATTTTGATACTTATATTTATTTTCGAACATCACCATTTTGTTTTTGATATTATAAAAGAATTTTTAAAAATAACTTTGATAAAATTTTAAATATACCTACGAGGTTTTGGTATATAAAAAGGAGCTTTTTTTCACCTGAAATTGCCTTTATATACTAAAAAATAAAAAAACATCCATCCCTTAATTTGAACACATGTTCTGAACTTCACGATTTGTAATTCATTTTTCAAAAATACGCCAAAAACATGTCATTTATCCGCAACGGAAAAAAAATTATTAATTGTTTACCAATCTTCATAAATCCTATTATGCAATTATACTTAGTGATTAAACTTTAAAATAAAAGACCACCCCCCTAGTATGCATTTACCCTTTCCTTTTTTAAGTGACAGAATTTTCGTATTTTTTTGTTTTAAAAAAAAAGGTTACCAAGTTTAAGAAATTTTTTAATTTACTTAGAGCCCATGAGTCGCCTCATTATGAAATTCAACTTCACAAAATTTAAATAAAAGTTTTCTGAGCAATCTATTGCAATTGCAGCCACATTTGCTCTTTTCTCGATGAAGTTTAACTTACTTAAAATCGGCCACATTATGTTGAATGAGACATTTTATACTCCTTATTTTAAATGTAACGTTAGTTTATTTCCGCACTTTAATTTCTTGAAGAAATGAAGCTCCATTATAGCGTAGTTTTAATTAAATCACCGAGACCAATTTCATTTTTCTAATTAAAACTACCCCCCTCCTCAAATAACTTCCTTTCATCAGTAATTCGACTCTTTAGTTAAATCTCTGACACGGGACCAAAAGGGTCTGGTCTGGGTTTGGTAAAGAGATACCGGAGTTGGAAGAATAGAGCTTCATTTGGAAACTGTACCTTGGTTATTTTCATATACGTTTTTAAAGGACTAAATATTCACTAAAAGGTGCTGGGCTTTTAAAGGTAACTCGTATAATCTTACAAAAGCCAAAAAATATTATTACCAAACCTCCAAATAAAATCATAATTTATTATAAGGCAAACCAGGCAATGGATTTACCACTCCCACTTACGGGGGGAGCTTACGCTTCGCTACTAAGATTAAAATTTATAATCTAAAAAAAATCAGCCATGGTTAAATTTTTATAAATTTTCTGAATTTTTCCAATTATAATAATATTAAAAAGAAACTCTAAACTAAATTTCCCGCTTTTCAAAATATCACGTTGCTAAAATATAGAGTTATATAAGAAGAAGATATATGAAAATAAATTTCCTGAACTTCACCATTTGTAATTATTTGCGTTTTAAAAAATCACAAAATTTCGATACTTATATTTATTTCTGAACTTCACCATTTTTTGGGGGGATAATATAAAAGAATTATTAGAAATGACTGATAAAAAACATAAGTCATAACCAAACTAGGATGAAATTATTATTCAAATATTCAAAATAATCCCTTTCTTAAATTATAGTTAGAGAAGTGATGATGATAAATAGAAATTCTCTAGCCCCACAGAGCAATATTTTTCTCTTTGGGAGAGTATATTAAAAAGCAAGTAGGGAAAGGGGAGAAAACACCCCTAAAGGATGAACGCCGAATTTCACTGTGGACCTTGCAAAAAGGGAAGGAATTCCAGCCAAGAACTTGGGGACTCAAAGATACAAACGTAGGGTTTCCCTACCCTGGGAAGGGGTGACGGATCATGAGTCGAAGAGTTTCTTTTTCTGAACATCGGTGGGTTTTCGACTCCACCTAAGGACTTTTCAAGGCGTTAAGAGCTTGAAAATATATAAAAGATTACCCATTAATAATATGAAACCTACGTAATAGAAGCCCAACCAAGGTCTGTGTTGAAAACACAGTTTTTCTGATCGTGTTTATCTTCGATAATAGCTTAAATATTAGGAGATAAAGATATAAAACCTATAATACTTATTAAAGATATAAAACTACGATCAAATATTACCTTTTAAAAATATAAAGTTCTTGCTTGGGACTTCTTCAGAAAATTTACTGACCAGAAAATTTAAAAGCTTCTCAGTCTAGTAACACAAACAAGGTCTTAATATTTACAATGTTGAGGGCCATTGTGCAGATATTTCATTGTCATTGTTATCATCTTTAAATATATATATCAATTCCTTTTTAGCAATATCGGCCTTAGATATGCCCATTATTTTATTATCCTTTTTAATATGCCCATTCTTTTCATCACTTTCCTCTTTAAATATGTCCTTTCTTTTCCTCATTATCTTCCTTTTATTATTATCCTCTTTAAATCTTCCCATTATTTTTAGCTATATCTTCTTTAAATACGCTCATGCTTTATAAAGATATCTTAGTTAAATATGCCCTTTCGTTATGTCATTATCGTCTTTAAATATACCCATTCTATCTATACTTCTCTTTAAATATTCCCCTTCTATTTATCTTTCTCCTCTTCAAATATGCTTCTTGACTTAATCAAAATCACCTTCAAATATCTTTTTCTCAATATTCTCCATAAATATGCCTATTGATTTTAATATTAATTTCTTTTAATATGTCCATCCTTTTTGTCATTAGCATAATTAAATATGACAATTCCTTTCATCTTTATTCACTTAAAATATGTGAATTCTTTCTATCTTTATCCACTTTAATTATGGTCATACTTTTATCTTTATCCTCTTTATCTATGTACGCACATTCTTTCTATCTTTATAATCTTTAAATATTACCAATTCTTTTAACATTATTTTCCTTAGCACGCCGATTCTTTTTATCTTTCTCCTCTTTATTTTACATAAAAGAGATATAACGTATGGAAATGTCACCCACCAAAGGGCTCGTCCAAGTAAATGATCTCCTTAACAATTTTGTTCAAATATTACCAAATAAGGACCAGATTGAATCCACTATTTGTCCTTGGCAATTGTTCAAATCCTACCCATTAAAAATATACATAAAACAGGTAAAAGTCGCCTCTCACGGTCTCTCCAAAGTCTACGCCCTTATGAATGGCTCAAATATCCCCCTCTTATCATATATGTATATATATATATATATATATATATATATATATATATATATATATATATATATATATATATATATATATCCTAATGACGAATCATTTTGAGATATTTAAATAATTCAATTCATTGTATTTAATTAAGATTGCAAACAAAGATTATTTGATCGTTGTTCGGAAGGTAAATGAAACGCCATTTTCTTGTCCCGAAAGCGACTGCTCAACTTCCGTTCGACTCAATTAGGATCATTTCTATTCGCGATGCATCCTAAGGTGAAATGAGGCAATGGAGCTGTTTGAAGATGTTAATTAAAGGAATTATTAAAGATGACATTTTCTTTATAGATAAATGGATCTAAAAAGGTTTGTGTATACTGATTCATAGTAGCATGATGATATGAAAGTACTATCTCTTTCAAGCCTGGTTTATCCCTGGAAAGAAGGCTCCAACTCGATACCATGCAAACCGCTTACGTACACTTCCATACACAAAAGAGGGCACCAGCATACTCGGATGAAGCTTCATGGCACCACCTTCCCCAAATCAGCCACGCTCTAATCTCTCCAAAAAACTTTTGTATCATTTAAAACCATTAAAATCCCTAAGACAAATTGCAACAATAATTAAATGGTTAAGTATTTACTCAATATTCCAGCGAGAAGATTGATTTTGAGTTAACTTTAATACACACGAGTATTTCACTCCATTTATCTTACCCACAAATTCATAAAAGATATTTGATTGTTGATCAGAAGTAAAGGAAATAGATACATTTCATTTTCCAAAAATGTTCACTCTCACTTTTCACGTCTTCAGAACCAGACGATCTTTAAAGTATTCCTGGAATAAAAAGGCTCCAATATACTGCTTTTAAAAACTGGTTATAAAGGGTCTTTCAACAAGGACCCTCCAGTTTGTCAGGCAAAAGTGGCCATGTTGTTAAAGCGACATCTAGCAACCTCACTGTGAACTGTTCACTAGTACTTGGCAAGTCACGATGGAAGGTTATAGCGCTGAACAGCGTGTGCAAATCATCAAATGTTATTATTAAAATCAGTGCTCCGTTCGACAAACGTTCCGCGCATTACGTGATTTCTCTCCTCGCCACAATGGTCCTGCCGAGTCCACTGATCGATGTTTGGTGGACAAATTCGAGGCAAAAGGGTTATTCAACAATCAGCCAACACCCGTTCGTCGCTGAAACGCAAGGTCTGCTGAAAACATCGCTGCCGTAAATGAGAGTGTACGGGAAAATCCGAGGCAGTCAATTTCTCTTCGTTCACAAGAACTTGGCCTTTCTGTGACTTCAGTTTGGTGAATTATGCGTAGGGACTTGAGTCTGCACCCGTACAAAATCCAACTTACCCAGGAACTTAAGGTAAACGACCATAGACAACGCTGTGTGTTCGCTGATTGGGCTCTAGAGCAGTTAGAAGTTGCCCCAAATTTCCCCAAAAAATCATCTTCAGCGACGAGGCCTATTTTTGGATGAATGGATTTCTGTACAAGCAAAATTGTCGGATTTAGGACGAAAATAATCCACATGAGATACACCAGCACCAATTGCATTCCAACAAAGTCACTGTTTGGTGCGGATTTTCAACTAACGGAATCATCGGTCCGTATTTTTTTGAGAACGAAGATGTGATTGCCATAACCGTCAACGGTGAGACCTACAGATCGATGATAAGCAACTTCTTGTGGCCTCAACTGGATTATATGCCTTATATGGATACTGACGACATGTAGTTCCAACAGGGCGGCGCTACATGCCACACTGCGCACGCCACGATAGACATTTTTCACCAGCGATTTCAGGGCAGGGTCATTTCGCGTGGCGGCGACGTCAACTAGCCAGCAAGATCATGTGATTTAACGCCATTAGACTACTTTTGGGGGGGCTACCTTAAATTGCAGGTCTATGCGAATAATCCGCAAACAGTTGATGTCCTCAAAGTCAAAATAACGAACACCATCCAGCAAATTCAGCCAGATTTATGCAACAAAGTCATCGATAATTGGGCGTCTCGAATACGTTCTACCAAGCGAAGCCATGGCAGACATTTGAACACCATCATATTCCACACTTAATGCCATAAAATGTACTTTCAAATTTAAAAATAAATTGATTGAGTGCATATATCACACACAACTTGTTTTATTTTTCTTTAAAATCCAGCGACCTGATTGAAAGACCCTATATTATCAAGTATTGACATAAGCGAAAATTAAATTATTTTTTACATAAAGAAAATGCAAATTTTCCGAGCACTATGTCCCGATATAATATATTAATCCACCACAAATAATTAGAAACCGAACTGTTAAAACTCTTCTGTACAATTTTTAAAAAATGCCAAAAAAAGACATCCTATAACTTAATAAATGACGCACGGCACGGCTTTCGACGCGGATGCTCAGACTTAACTAATATGCTTTAACTTTTGACGAAATGATAACGTTTGTCCAAGTCAAATCAGTAGTGGCAGTTTAGCTCGATTTCAAAAGCCTTCTGACACCATTACACATAAAATACTTAATCAAGCTAAAGTCGCACCGAATAGGGGGTAGTGTACTAACAATGATTGGAATATGTATTGCTGGAAACCGTAAGCAGGGAGTTGTTAGCAATAGAAATAGTTTTTTATGAACATAAATCATTAGCAGCATTCCTCACTGATTTATTCACGGTCTAAAATTACTTTTTGAATATCTAAACAATCTTTAACATAATTTATTATATACAATTTCATAATTTGATGATGAATGTAAGTTAGGCGGTAAAGTAAAATATCATAGTAACTGTGAAACTTGCAAAAAGACTTGGATATAGTATTAAAATGGCCGAAAAGATGGCAGATGGAATTCAAATTTTAAACGCAGTCAACTCAGAAATGGAGTTTGTGTGTCATAATCACAAAAGGCCAATTGGATTCTAAGAAACATAAACATTTTGAATTTAAATCGAAAGATATTGTTCCTTCATATAAAGTGGTTGTATGACGTCATTTTAAATATAGAATACAATTTTGGTTTCAAGTCATTCAAAAGAATATTGGAACATGTTCTGCGTCGAGCAATGAAATTAACTCCTTAACCTACAAATATATCGTACAAAGAAAGCTGAGGGCCCTAAATTTACTCTCACTAATAAGTCGGCATTTGCGCGGCCAGTTATTAAGCAATTTAAGATACTAACCGTGTTTAATAATATAAATTATGACTCCATATTTAAGCTATTTAACCGATGGCCAACTAGAAATTTCGGTTCCTAACTAGTAAACTAAATCTTTTAATTGTAAAAACAAAGTCTTGGAATGGTTTGCGTAGGAATATCGTCAAAAGCACAACATTAAATATATTTAAGATTAGAATCGATCAATATTACTTTAAAATATGATCTTTGAGAAATAAGAGTTGTGAAACAAATTCTTAATATATGTATATCTGTAGCGACGCTCGAATTGCAAGGTGAAATAGGCTTAACCAAAACCTCACAGAAGAGCACTCTCTTTGACCCATTAAATCGTGAAATTGGGCACACATATTAACTCCTGAAATAACATGCCATGTAGTAGATGTGAACTAATGTAGAATAGAGCGAAATACTGATTTTACAAGTATACATGTATTAAGAAATAAATGAGTGCAAGAAAGCCAAGCAAATATTTGGAGGTTCCCACTCGAACACACAAACCCACAAACGAGGAAACAGCTGCGAGGCGAAAATGTCTCGATGCAAGATAATGCAGGCAGCTGGATAAACTTAAGGTGTTGTCTGATTTGACAACGTGACCACACGTGCCCTACTGAACACTCACATACCCTTTTGACTCCACCCAGCAGCATTAACAAAGTATACACGAACATAATTCTCACACCGTATGGGTCCAGATTAGGAGAAATGAAGTCACGCCCCTTAACTGGAGAGAGTATAAGTGGACAGATTGAAACATTCTCGGGACACAGACAGAATTATTCATTCATCATCACTGTCACTTTGATTTTTATTCTTAGCGTCCCGAGTCCGTTCCTCGTCCTTAAGTTTAGCCGTCCTTAGCCTCCAGCCTAAACATTAATTAGGCCCGAAGAAGAAGGCCTTGTCACCGGATATGGGGTGTTCCTCTTCCAAGCAAGTAGAGTCTATGACTGGTGCCCCCTCAAAGGATAGAGAAGAAGAAACCTGGCGAGTTCCCACATAAAAAATGAAGGCTCAATCCTCTGTCCGGTCACGGCTTCACCAATATAAACTTTTTAATTAATATACACCCAAAACCACCTATATATCGTCTCTTCCTTTACTCAGCCTAAACATCAGACTTCCATCCCCTCTTTTTTGAGATTTAATAGAGTGAATATTAAGGTCTTTCTTGGTTCGTAATTCTGTAAAAATTATGCAATAGCCCCTCAATCACCTCGAGCAAAATTTCCAAATCTCTTTCACTCCCCACCACTGACATCAGATTATCAGCATACACAACATAAAGTGGAACCAATCCTTCAACATTCTTCATCAAATTCACACCACTTTTCCTCCTTTCTATTTGTACTTCTTCCAATATTCATTAGGTTTTACAACAGGCATAGCGATAGCCCACAACCGTAATTTACCGTTCCTCGTATATGAACTCCTGCACTATGGTTATATTACTCCATAATGCGCAACTTACTTACACTATACATATTTTGCACCATCTAGAAACTTGACATTCACTCTATAGATTCTGAGGATCTGTCATAATAATTCCCTATCTACATGATTATACGCTTTCTATAACTTCATGTACCCAAAATAGTCTTTATATCAAGTATCCTTAATTTATTCAGATACTTCTCTCAGGCAAACTACTTGATCATCACACTTCCTACTCCCTCTAAACCCAATATACTCATGGCGTATTCATCTCACAGGTATCATTCTTAGGCCTTAATTAGCATTTTTCTTCAAATCTTCCATACAACACTCAGCAGACAGGTTGTATTATGCTGAAGTTCTCGTATTCGGCTCTTCCTTTTGGGTCCTATACAACGGTGCTATCACCTTATTCTTCTAGTCGTGAGGCACGCTTCCACTTTCAAGGTCCTTAAAAAGGACCGAAAGAACTATTCCATAACCAAAACACTACAGTTTATAGAATCTCAGCGACCATATCATCTACTCCAGTTGCCTTTCCATATTTAAGACCCCTCACAGGAATAACAACCTCTGTCACTCGATTTCTACCCATAAAGTAAATCACATTTACTTCATCATAAGTTTCCTCGCTAAGCGACTTGTCAAAGTACTCTTTCTACCTACTTTTAACGTCCGCATTTGTCACAAGTACGTGCTCTTCTTATCCTCGATGACAACAAAACTCTTTGTTTCTGGCTTTTATCACCTTTGTCACTTATTTTCAAATAACTTTTTTTTTATCAGGATGCTCTTTCATCGTCCTTTCGTATTCGTTTTCTGCTGCTTTATAGCTCATTAAAATCACACGTTTCACTCTTTTTATGCCTTCTTTTATTCATTTAACGCCATCTCACTAATATTCTCATCCCTTATCTTTCTCATAAGATCGAGACTATGGTCATTTAAGGTCTGTAATTCTTATTTTCCACTCCTCGAATTTGTTAATTGATATTCTTGATCTTGAATGTTGTCTTGAGTACTGTTAATTTGTCATTCATGAATTGATTGAGGACAAAATTACTGGTCGTCAGAAAATTGTATATATAGGCATTTAGGCATTTAGCCTGTAGCATGTCCACTGTATAGATCGAATTAAGGCTGTCCCTCCACTCCTGGGGTAGTCCAGCTTCCAAATTGAATTCAGGTACCTCTAAATTTATTGGCAACCACATGTGCTTTTCTTCTTGTAAGATATTTATAGAGAACTCTCTGCAAGTTACTGTTAATCTGGTAATTTAGGATCCTGAGTTGCATGCTTTTGATCTTGACTTACTGAACGGCGCTCTCTACATCTCTCAGGAATAAAGCAATATCTGACTTTTCTCTTCCTTCGCATTAGCAATATTTTCAGTGATGATGCAAATGTAAGTGTGATGTCTAAACCTTAATGTGATTCAAATTGGTGTTCGTTATTAAGATGGTTTTTCATTTACATATTATTTAATTTTTCTATTAAGGCTCTCTAGTAAGACATTTCCAAGAAATTCAGAAGCAAAATAGCTCGGCAACTAGTGAGGAGATCCGGTGACTTTCTTTTTTTTTGTTGAAGACATTTTGTAGAATTTTTAATCCTTTGGTAAGTAGCCAGTGTTTAAGTAAGCGTTAAATATATTTTGGATGGTTTTGATTAAATTTTTCGATGCTATGTTGTGATCTTGCTAACTTCTGATGGTCTGGTGCTATCTGTTAGAATGAATAAGTTACTATGTTTAGTGCATCAGTTGTTATTGTGGCTAATGATTCCAGGTTTTCTTCTCCTTACCCTTCCACGAAAGACGCCAGGAACATTTCTGTGTGATATTTCTAAGATGGTCATAAACCATCTTTTGGCTTACTAGGTTGAGTTCCGCGTTTCTTCATGAATGTTTGAAAACATTGAATTAAGTGGCGTCTGGAATTTTCTCTGTTGGTTCTACTGTATTTTCTTGTATATTGGCCCTTTACTAGTTTTTTTAATATTTACTCTGTAGAGGTGGAGTTTCATTAGGTTTTCTTTTTTCATTTATTTTTTCGATTAGGCATTCCAATATGTTTCACTCTTGTTCTTCTAGGAAATATATTTCTTTTTTTTATTCTATTTAGCGGCATTTCCTTTCTAAGTTTGGTCAGAGAATTTCTCTTTGGTGGTAAACACCTTTCAGCAGTCAACAGACAAAATTTAACGATATTGAAGAGTAGAAATAATTGTAAAAATTAGCTAAAAATTAGATAGAAAATGTGATACTTTGGTGTGCCAGATTATATGGCAAATTTGTCATTGTGCCTCTTGTAAGCCTTTTTTCACATTTTTTTTTTTAGTAAGAAATAATAACATTCAAGCCTTTGTTTTCTCTGTATTAATTTTTTAGAAAATGTGTGAGAAAACTTAATGTTTTCCTTCTCCTTTTCTTTTTGCTCACTTTGAATCTATTTTCTTTTCTTTTTTTCCACTGGGGATCTTTGCTGAAGGGGAAATTTTGTTTTGTTTGTTTGCTTGTTTTTGTCCATTTAGATCTTCTTTTTCTTAATATATAGCGAATTCATCATTTATTTGTACTTATTATAGCGAAAGCCCAGTAGATTTAGCTTTTAATTAAGTTTTGCCGTTTTTCTCATCTGTAGTTTGGTTCTAAGTATTTCTAGGTTCACATTTGGCTGTTTTGGCATCCTTGTTTAAAATATTAGGTTCGGTAGGTCTTTACTGGGCAGTCTGATCAGTTAAAGTAAGTCTTCTGGTAGGTAGTTTTATAGTTCAGCCATAATTGTGATGCCATGTAATATTCTTGAGGATACGCGATCATTTCGAGCAACGTTGGTGAAAAATCTGGTAGCACAATTTTGTACCACTTGTGCCTTTCGCATATGCCCATTGCTCAATAGGTGTAGAGATATCGCAGGGTATATAAATAATGGTCAAACCAAGGCCAGATATAATTTCATTTTATTCGCGGTTAATAAAAACTTATAGACCTTAGTTCACCATAGTCTCGATCTCATAAGGTAGATAAGGGATGAAAATATTAGTGAGATGGGTTAATTGAGGTGTTTAGTAAAACATCCTGATGTAATTTTTAGTCTGAGTACTCTTCTTTCTTGGTAATAGGGATAAAACTCATCGTGCACTAGAATTTATGGTAGTTTTCGTCTTACTATAGGTGTGTGTAATCTTGAATTTGTTTATGTTTTTCCGAATTTTGTTTCTTTTCTCAAAGTTGTTGAGGTTATTTATCTCTCCTTCCGTACCTTTAGCAATATTAACTCGATTGGGATAGTAGCTTAGAATCACCTGAAGAATATCAACCGCTCGCTGAATATTTTGTGCGTAGACATCCGTAGGGTCAGGCTATAATTCTTTGCCATTTAAACAGACAAGGAAATATCCCACATTCAGATAGGCATTTGATAGTGGTAGAATTGCCTCGTTGACGTTTTGGGAAGCGTACACTAAGTGCCTTTTAATAATATCGGTAATACCTGGCACTTTTCTTTTAAAGTTCTCCAGGGTCACCTCATACTCTGCGTTGGTAAAATGTGTTCTTTCCTTCCGTATTTGTCACGCTATATCCACATATTGGTATGGTATAATTTCCGGTCCAAGTTGGTTTATTATTGTTATTATTTTCCCTTCATATTCTGTATTATATTCCTCACTCTTCTTTGCTTATTTTAAACTTTTTTTGCCCATAAAATTAAAATAGTGTTAAATTTCCAGGTCATCGAAATTTTCCTTAACCTTTACTTTGATGGAAATCTCAGCATTATGGGGAGTGCGTCTCTATCCCTTGCTTTTCTCCGAGTAGTTGTCGAATTTCGAGCCTTATATTACATAGCTCCCTATATCATTACTCCGTGTTACACTGGTTATCTATTTCTGTAATAAGAGCATCAAAACGGTCCATTCTATCCTAAATGTTTCCGCCCATCGCTGAACAAGGAGATTTCTGTACTTTGTACTGGGGAAAGCTAGGCTCTTTCTCTACGTGACTTTTGTTATTAGGAGGCTAAGCTGTTCGTCTATATCCTTAGGAGTAGATCGTCTAGACTGTCAATTCTAACGACTTGCAAGTGTTTCCGGTAGATAATCCAGTTAACCCTAGGCAAGTATCTATGTTTCTGAATTTTCACCTGAATATTAATACTAGAGATGTTTGTGCTCATACTAATATGGTCTGATGTGGTTTACGGGCCCGAGGTTGATACTTGGTCGAGAGAATAAGTAGAGATCTTCTTTTTGAGCAGGGTCTTTCCTTCTGTACTACATCTGGTTAATAAGGACTATCTAATATATTATATTACCGGCTCCATTGAAGGCAACGGTATAGCCAGCCTCTCTGCAACGGAAGTTAAGATCGCCAATTATGATGGTAGAGGCTTCTCTTCGGAAAATGTGCAGGAAGTTTGGGATCACTATGTAAGAAAACCTGGGAGGTTAATATCCCACAGTACAGATTTATTTATTGTGAGTCATCTTAAACTTTACCACCAACAAAATTTCCTCTAAATCTTGTAATTCTAAACCTAATGCCTATACAAATAACAATGGCAACTTTCTTACGAGTAGTTGGCACTATGACATCGTAGCCGGAGTTTAATATATTCCTTATCTTCTTCAAGCAAGTACTCAGAGATCATGCCAACGTCGGGATCTACTCTTTTATTGATGTTGTAAGCGTGTCTCCTCTTCTCCAAGTGACTTAAGTTTAAAGAAAATATTTTTAAATTTCTAATATATTTAATGTTATAAGCAATATATGACTTTTTTATGTTCTTTGTTTTATATATACACTTCCGGGCTGGAGAACTTATGCTCTCCAATCATTATTTTTTAAACTGGTCATCAGTGAAATTAAAAGATAAACTGGGATAGATTTCAATTTGGCCATGTTTTATAGCTAAAGTTACTTTTTTCTCGTTCTCATCAGAGTCATCCTCTTGTATGAACTTCCTATGACCAAGTCCTCTGTGATTTTCTTAGTTTTACTTAAATTGGGCAGTGGCTTTGATGGGAATGCGGGATTTCCTGTATAGTTCTTGGTCGAGTATATGTTTGGGATTTGCTACATGCATCTTTAATGCAGATGTGGCTAAAGTTCTCATCAGAGTCGTCCTCTTGTATGAACTTCCAATGACCAAGTCCTCTGTGATTTCCTTAGTTTTACTTAAATTGGGCAGTGGCTTTAATGGGAATGCGGGATTTCCTGTATAGTTCTTGGTCGAGTATATGTTTGGTATTTGCTGCATGCATCTTTAATGCAGATGTGGCTTATTCCTGTTTGGTTAGAGATATTTCTATTTGTTGTTGGTTTATTTAAGAATGGGTCTCTCTCTCTCGAGAGAGAGAGGTAACTTGAAGTTGTCTCTCTCGCACATTTGACGGGAATTTGGGGCAGCTCATCCGATGGATGGTTATTGGGAAACCACATTGGCTTTAGAACATTTTCTATCAACATTATGTTAACTTCGGTGGCATAATTCTCGGGACTTGTAATATTTAAATAATGATAATATATTTTGCACATTATCACGTGTGGCTTAATGTTCTGGTCCATTTGGAACAGGGTCTCTGCCTGGTCTACCGACTTTGCCGTTGTGCATACGAAGTATACTCTTTCCTGTTTTCTCCTCGATTATTTTTTTCATGTATACTACCGAGGTCTTTTAGAGGAGAAACGACATTGAGATTTTTCCATGCTGGGGCGTGCTGCAGTTAAGGCACGATTTAATGTCAGTATTAGTTCATTCCTTCTAAGTATGCCCCGAGTGGACAAATTCTGATCAGAATTTACGATTAAATATGATATTCTACATTGTATGGATCTCTAGCGGTTAGTACGATACTAAACCTGGATTGATTGGGAAAGAAAATTCTTCCATTTAACAACTGGCAGTTGTGATTTTAGTATAAAATTATTCAAGCCAACTTTTGTCACTCTTTTAGCCATTTCAGACATTTAAAATGTAACTTTAAAGAAAGGTGTACTCACATAGTAATTAGCAACAGGGGAATATATCAGCGTATTTGAGTTTTAGTCTAATACCCCTGTATATGAACATAAAAAATATTAATAAAAAGAACAAAAAAATACATCGCACCAACATAAACAAAAACAATACAAAACAGGAAAAAGGAAGCACGCTGCGGCGTTGAGCTGGAGCCTCCTCCCCGGCGCATGATCATGAGGCAAACTATAAAGAGAGTAAAATAAAATAGAGAAAGCTGGCCTCCTCAAAAATGTCAAGTATTCCACAAGACTGTGTTCATGAACCCGTCAAGAGAAAATGAGACAAGTGGTAAAGACCCAGCTCCTACAGGTATTCGTACAGTTAATGTTCGAGAAGATCACCGTGACTGGGACATTCAAAAAGAAGATGCCAAACAATATGGAGAAAACGCTGTAGTCACAATAAGGTGGAGGGGAAGACTCAATATATTAGCTGTGCGACCCGCAAGTGTGCCAAATTCGAAGACGAGAGAAAGCGACCCGAAGCCGCCTCGCCAATTTTGGGGTAGATCCATGGGATAGGTAAGCCGTCTCCCATCTTCTTTGCCAGATAGTCCAAAGTACGGCCTTGTTTTCTGCTATGTAGTCAATGTGAGGATGATCGAAAGGCTGCTCCTGCTGTTTAGTCCTCCTGACTTTTTGGCGACTTCATCGGCGCGTTCATTCCCACAAGTCCAGGAACCTTTCAGAAGATAATCGCGATATCCGCCAGGCTCGCGGCAACCGTGTTGTCCTAAATAATGCGAACCAAGCTATTGAAGATTTCACTGCCCAGAGAGCATGCATAGCGCTTTGTGAGTTGTTAACACGTTAACAACCAACCTCTTTTGCGCATGGATGCGGGAGTGGACATAATTTAATGTGAGTCACAAGTGGATTATTTGCCAAAGGTAACACAAAGAATTGTCCCACCGATTTTATGATACACGGAGGGTTCTTGCCAATTTGAATTTTTCTTAGTTTCTAGGGTTTAGTAAGCATTTTAAATACAGTTATTAGTTGTTTGATTCATTTCTATATATTTTTTTATTTTATATATATTCTTTGATTTGGTTCATTTATGACACTAAATCAAACAGTTAAAAAATGTACGAGTTTTTTTCATTGTATATAATGAATTTGTGTTTCATTTCATTTAATTAATTCGGTAATTCAGAAATACCCATTAATTATTGTAAATTGATCAAAGGCGTTTTTAGCAAAAATGGTGTTTGAAAAGAGAAAAATTGCATTATCTTCAAGTGAATCTGAATTTTCCTGTGAAGCGATGAACTCATCTTCCTTTTCGGACATCGAGGTTAGTTTAGACGAGTAAACCACTAGCAGGACTGAATCGTGTGATCAGCAACCACTTAATGATATGTCTAAGGCAAAAATTGATAGTGATAGTGATCAGCAACTAGCAAATACTCCACCAGCACAAACAAATCATAATAGTTGTGATCCTGATAATTTCTGGAAACAATTGATCCTCATAATAAAATGCAACATTTTTCCTGCATATGCTCTGAAATGATTGACTATATTATTTAATATATGTAGTATTGTATACCTATTGATGTATAAAATGAGCAAATGGAGACAATGAAGTGTTGGACCTTATAGTGAATGAGAGAAATATAAATTATGAGCAGACCAAGGCATTATATGTATAAATTGTGGACTCCAGTGACAAGAAAATGCATAGAGAAGTTTATTGGCGTTATGTTTTGAAAGTTACTTCGCTTAAATTTCTTTGTATGATAATGATTATTTTAGATCAACAATACCGAGAAATATATTTAAAATGATCATGCATTTATTGCATTCTAACAATAACGAGGATTCAGAGGGAAGTGATAGAGATTTTAAGTTGAGAAAATTATTGATATTCTGGGCAAAACTTTAATTTAGGAGGAGAAGAATACTCTGAAAGTTCATGAAAGGTAAAAAGAATAACTATGGGCTGAAATTCTACAAATTGTGCTCACTTGATGATTACAAATGGGATTAATTGATTTTTAGAAGAAGAGGAGAGTGAGTTGAAGGAAGTAGTCATGCTTACACAGTTACTCTTTTCCTCTTGGAGGATTGCTAAATGAAGATCGTTACACTTTTTACTGATAACCTCTCTACCTCCATTCTTTCAGCAAAAATAATTTTGTTAAATAAAACATATCTTTGTGGCAATATTCGCGAGAATAGAAAGCACCTGCCAAATGTATTAACTACAAAAAAACTAAATCAGGATGAAGAAGTAGGAAGGGGGAATGCTGATGGAATAAAAAAATGTAAATAATAGATGGACAGCAAAGAGGTCCTAATGCTTTCAAGTTGCCCAAATCAGGTTAAACAACTAGTAAATTCAGGTAAAAAGAATCAAAAGCGGGAAAAAATCCATAGACAAGAATGTATTCTCAATTATAATTTTGCAAATAAAGGTGTAGATATCTCTGATCAGCTTGCCTATTATTATTCTCTTTTGCGCAAAGTCAGAAATTGGTATAAAAAAGGTGAATTTGAGTTGCTTCTTAGCACGTTTTTGATAACTGCATAAATTATCTATAATAAATATCATACAAACAAAAAATATCGCTTAAAAAATTAAGAGAGTCTGTAATTCTGTCATTATTGAATGGAAAAGCCTCTGAAAAAATTTCTGTTGACAGAGGGAGTACAAAAATTGGAAGACAACAAAAGCAGCACAATCAAATTGTGATGGATGGGAAAAGCCGAGATTTTAGAAAGCGATGCAGAGGATACTACTAAACTATAAGTTTGAATGAAGATGCCAAAACTGCTGCCAAAAGAGCAAGGAGAGTCAAAACTTTTGTAGATAATAAATGAGTTCGAAATTAATTCATTTTATTTTCTCACAAAGCATGTTAGTGGTAATATTTTTTAGCAATATTTTTTTCCCAAAGCCCACAATGGTAAACTGCTTCTTGTAGTTAAAACAAAAGAAGAAAGAATTTATTGGAAAATAATATTGTGCAAATATGTAGCAAAATGGCATTTTGTAATTTTAAGAACTCACTATGGCTGGTATAAACATACCAAATCTTGGGGAAAAATCACGAAAGGTAAAGCGTGATAAGTATAAATATTTCTGTATACCACCTAAGGAAAAATAAAAGACTGATTGGAGTTAGTATTTTCGTCGTCTTGACAATTTAAAGCTCACAATGGTTTACAAGATTGGATAGATCGTCTTTATGCAGAGAAGGTTCCCTATTAGGTCAATTTTTTATGATCTCTAATAAGTCGGATTTAAGAAAGAAAGATATAACACGGTCTAAGGAAAACAAGCCAGGCCTTATATTTACATTGTCGCTTTTATGCTAGAGATTAAGAACGATTAAATGATATTTATGTCAATAAAAACATTGATATGAATTATGGTATCTGCTTTTGACCAGTTAATCTGGTGACCCATCTTAAGCCTGTGGACGGACAAAGCATTATTGGAATATCCCTTAGAGACTGCGTTTTGGTGTTGCTTGGTTCTTACAGATATATTTTTAGAAGTTTCAACCTACATAGAATAAATTACAATCCAAACAGTGTATATTATATATTACATTATTATCGTTCCTTGGACTGTGTTTTATTAACATATTTTTTAATGTATAATCATATTTAAAAACTACATTTATATTAAGTTGTTTTAACTTGGGCAGTGGTGACAAAAAATTATCATGGTAAAGTAAAAGTAATATGTTGAAATAAGATTCAGATTTCCTTACCTTGCAATTATAGGATGTCTTTTTTGGCTTTCGGGTAGCATAAATTAGAGTCACTCTCTTCAATTTTTGTAAACTCTTGATCTATATAATCAGGACTACATATTCTGAGCGCCGTAAGATACATGAAAGAAAATACTGATGATTTAATATTTTTAGAATTACCTGAATAAAAATGGACATAAGTTATTTGTCGATTTCTTGAAAATAGAAAACTTAAACCTATCTGGTTGTCTAATTGTTAGAACATCTAGGAAAGGAAGGCTATTTTCTTCCTTTTTTAATTAAATTTACTTGAGGGAACCAATGAATTAATAATTATAAGAAAACCATTCAAATCGGTCACTCAAAACTGTCTAAAGTGCTATTTTAATTTTTTTTAAAGCTCTCAACTAAAATAGTCTTAAGCGTTCAATCAAAATATTATATAAACTCTCTCACATTGTAAAAATCGCTCAGGTAAATCTGTATAAACCGCCCACTCAAAATTGAATAAATTGCTCACCCAAAATTGCCTAAAACCTTTATTTAAATTTTTTTAAATCTCTCTCGCAAAATTGTATAAAGCGCTCACTCAAAATTATATAAAGCACTCACTTAAACTATAATAAAGTGCGCATCCAAATATTTTAAAGCGCTCACTCAATAGTGAAAAAAAGATAACTCAAAATTATATAATGAGCTAGCTCACCAAAAACTGCATTAAGCTTTCTTAAAAGTACATTAAGCGCTCATTCAAAATTGTATAAAGCGATCACTCAAATTCTCAAATTGCACAAAGAACGCACTCAAAATTGTATAAAGCGATCACTCAAATTGCACAAAGAACGCACTCAAAAAATTGTAGAAAACTCTCATTAACCAAGGTCTCCTGACCAAAGTCGTGTGCTCTCAATTATTCGGATTTATGACCTTGTGGCCTTCAAAACTTTCAATAATTCCAGGACTAACCTTAGGAAGACCATGTTAATTATATCATTCGAAAGAGATTGTAAAACATATAAAGGCTTCAAATTTCTTTAGAGTCGAACGAATAGTTATGATGTCATTTCCAAATAATTCCAGAGCTAACCTTGGGAGGACTTTCGCAATTATATCATTTCTTTAGAGTCGAACGAATATTTATGATGTTATTGACAAATAATTCTTGGGCTAACCTTAAGAGGACTTTCAGAATTATATTATTCAAAAGGTAATGTAAAAAAATATAAGGGTTTCAAATTTCGTCAGAATCGGCCGAATATATAACGTATATATGAGAGGAGCAAGGCTCCTCGCCATAGGGGTTTACCAATAGGATATTACTTAGGGGAAGCTATTGACTAATTTACTCTTAGCCTCCAAATCCTATATTACGTGGAAGGAGTTTCTATAGGTTGTTTTTAAGTGGGTCTACCAATACTGCCATAAGAAGGGCAGGTCACTTTCCATCACTATCTGTTTATTTACTACATTTACGACCAGTGGAGGGGCATACACATTTCCTAACCTCTCTTAAAATTAGGTGGCACTGGTAAGCAAAAAAGAATTTTTTATCGTAGAAAATATTCCTGCGCATTTTTTAAGCAGTGTTTTGGGTTTTGCTGCTTGCATGCGCGATTTCTGCTCTTATATTAGAGAGGGTGGAAAAATCAATTACAGAATATGAGAGAATTGGATATAAAGAACAGCTGAACATTTTCAGGAGTTTTGCTTTTGACTGCTTACATGCACGATTTCTGCTTTGGTATAATTTAGGGTCAAAAAATTAATTTCAAAGTTTGATCAACACATGAGAGAGTTGGATACAAAGCACAGCAGAACTTTGAAAACAAAAATTTGAACTTTCTGAACTGCTCAGCGTTTAATTCGCATATGTCTATCTTTTATCTATCAATCTATCTCTCTATCTAATTGTATGCAAATGTATGTTTCCTAAGTACGAAAGCGAGAGGCGGGCTTCCCGTTTCATCTAACTATGGTATAGTTAATTTGTTGTAAAGGTACTTAACAAGTATGAGGGTTTCGGAAACTGAGGAGTCATTTTATGTTCAGGGAGAGGGGAGTAGTCACTTTTGCTATAAATGGATTAGAGCATCACGTGTAGCACGAGTCCGAATCACGTGAAAATGTGCAACCTGGATGCCGATTGCAGCAAGTCTATCAACCCAAGGCGCATAACAAAAGAGAGAAATCTCCACAGAGTTCAACGACGGACGTGCACAATAAGGATAAAAGTGAGGTAAGGTAGAAATTTTGCTGATTGCTACACCAATATTTTTACTTTAGAAATTATTTATCATTGTTAATAACGGGGTTAGGGGAGAATTGTGTTTAAATCACAATAATGTATTAAAAATGGTCAGAATTGTAAAAAAGATGGATAAAAAAGAGCCAAATGCAAGAGACGAGGAGCGGTCAATAAGTTTTGCCAATCGGTAGGGCGAAACAGAGGAAGGGAAATGGCTGTTTGTATGGGTGTTAGAACAACTTATGACAAGTCAAGACGTGCAGCCGAACGCTCCTGCCTCGTATATTTAAGGAGAAGTAGCTGATTGCAGATCGTCAGTCACCAATTTTTCAACAATGGAGAAGATTGAGCACCGCGCAGTGATCCAATTTTTGACCAAGGAAGGCAAGAATGCAAAGAGATCCATGAAGGCATGGTCACAGTGTATACCAACACCTTCCCTTCCTATGCAACCATTGCTCGCTGTAATAGGGAGTTCCTGCTATGGTCCTGAGTCCCTTGAAGATGACTCTCATCCAGGACGCCAGTCAGACGTGACCAACGAGGACAATGTGGCCCGTGGGGAGAGCTTGATCCTCGAAAATCAACAGGTGAAGTTCGAAGAAATCGCGCGAGAACTTGGAATATCACATGGAAGTGTTATGAACATTATCCACGACAATTTTTCCATGACCAAGGTCTCTGCCCCTTGGGTCCCTGGAAACCTCACGAAACCTCACGCCCCATGATCGACTTCAACGTCGTCAAAGTCCACAAGGCCAGAGTTGCACAAGCTGCCCTGCGCGAGTGCGGATTCGAGGAGCTCCCCATCCCCCCCTACATTCCAGATCTGGCCCCTAGCGACTACCTTTGATTTCGCCAGCTCAAGGCTGCACTGCGTGGACGCCGGTTTAGGGACGATGAAGATGTCCAGCTCGCCGTCCAGGAGTGGATTGAACAGCAGTCGGGAGATTTCTGATTGTCAGGAATTCGAAGCCTCAGGGACAAATGGCGCAAGTGCATTGAAGTCAAAGGTAGTTATATTGAAAAATAATATAACATTTTTCCTCCTATCTCGTTTCCTTATATCCGAATTGCAAAACTTATTGACCGCCCCTCGGATAAAGAAAGAGGAGGCCTATTAATGTTAGGAAGATCCAAGAGTGAAAAATATAAAATAATCCTTGGAGATTTTATCTACAGCGGTCGCTTCACACAAAGTGAGGTCGGTGTAAATTAACACCTCTCAGTATAGCTGGGTGGGTATGTGATAACACCGTATAGCCGCCACTGCTTATTGCGCTCGTAAGAACAAATCTTTCGAATCCTTGGCGTCCCAGATCAGCCTCCTTTATTCGGGTTTAGTTGCCTTGTACGACAAAGCTCTAGTACATGTTACCGATATTCTTTCTGCCATACATACAGTAGCTGGAAAACACCTATCAGAAAAAATAATGGCATAGTAATGACTTTCATAAGAAGGTGATCCGCAGTGTTCTCGAAGGATCGCGCGTCACCATAAACGATTCCTGACCAAGCAGTACGAAGCCAACCCGAATTCTACCCTTCAGTAGTCTAAAGCTTGGTAAATCGGTGGTACCCTTTTACGATGGGAGCGCTCGGAATCTTCTTCATACTGTAGTTCACAAAAATATTAGCCAACAAACAATAACTAAAAACAACCTCAAAACAACTACACTTACACTTGAGTAGGCCTTTTACTCAAACGATCCCCTTATAAACTCAGGAGAGAAACTATGTACTCGAACTCACTCTACCTTATTCTCCCTTGGTGGTCGTTGTAGCTGAGTCGTTTTCGGCCGTGAAACAATTTCAGGGGGAAGTTTAAATGTCGCGTGGGGAAGTTCTCGACCTCCCATTTCAGAACGATGCTGGAACCTATCTTATAGAACTTCTCTCGCAGTGGCATCCAGGGGTCATCCAGCAGGCCCATCGCGATCACTGAAATGCGTGTAAAAAACAATGGACGAAGAGGAAAGATTAAAAATGAGGATCGAAATTTTAAAAAAAGGAAAGGAATCCATTGCCTTAAATGGGTAGGATTTATTTCACCATATCCGTGACGACGACGACTGGTAAATGGCGTTAAGTGAATACAAAACCCGGTTGGGAAGGGTTACGTATAAAATACCACGCACATTAATGGAAATAGAATCTTTATTAATAACCCTCACCTCTACAGCAACTTATTCATCATTCCTACACGAGGCATCAGTGCGCCGTATCGAACAGATCACTAAGACAAAAGAGAAATGAAAGCTCCATTTGAGGATCAGAAGAAAGGGAGTGAACATAAATCCGCTTCATTGGGGAAATGAATTAGGGAATGAATTTGAGGAATGAATTGAAGGGAGGGACGAAAGCAAGTAGAAATAAATATAATTATTATGGGAAATTCATAATGACGCCTTGAGTGAGCCAAAGCTGGCTGATGAAGGACAACTAAAGCAGGAACGAGTGGTTACAGTTTCTATATGAAGACGGAAACAAAAAAGAAGATTCTACCGATCCATGGCGTTGGCTTTGCTGTCAAAAACAAAAACCTGGGCTTCCTGACTGGTCCAGCAATTGAGCAAAGTGTGAGACTCATGACTCTAAAAATTGCCATGGCACCATGATTAGTGCATATGCACCAACCTTAGACGCCAACACCGATGTCAAGGAAACTTTCTATAGCGAACTTGATCAATCCAGATTTTGCTGTGGGACTTCAATGCCAGGGTTGGCAAGGATTATGGATTGTGGAAATGCACAATTGGAAGATGGCGTTGGCAACTCAAACGGAAATATATATCTGCTCTTAATCAAATGCACAGAGCAGCTTGGTGATCACAAATACTTTATTTCAGAAAAGAGACAGCCAAATGACAACCGGGCATCACCCCTAATCTAAGCACTGGCACCTGTTGGACTAAAGCATCGTCAGAGAGTGTGATCCGTAAAACGTCAGTATCGCACTTGCCATGATAATTAAAGAGGAGTCCTGAACAGACCACCGGCTTATTCGATCGATAATGAGGCTCTAACTACGGCGCATACAGAGGAGAGACCTTAAGACTGCAAAAAAGAGAACCAACATGGGGCGCTTAAAGATTCGGATAGCCGAAATGCTTTTCAGAGATTACTCACCACCTTGCTCCTGCAATGCCCCGATACACATAATGTAAACGATGCACGGAGGAAAATCAAAATCTGTGTTTAGGAAGCTGTTACAAAAACAAATCGCTTCTCGAAAAGGAAAAATGAAGACTGGTTTGATGAAAAAAATGCTGAAATAACAAACATTCTTGACGAGACGCCGAATGCTTTCCCTGCATAGCAACTAGATAAACGGGATCAGCATGAGCAGTAAATATAGCAAAAGCATAAGGTTGATGATCAGCGCAAGATCCGCGTAATGAAGAACAATTGGTGTGAGGAAAAAACTTGCGAAATCAGGGCTTCACTAACAAAAATAACATGTGTAGTTTTTACATTGCGACAAAGACAATCTGTCGTGGTATAACATTACATTATATCAATACCATATTATATCTTTGAGAGAGGACCAATAACTTGAAAGCAAACCGACAAAAGGGACGGAAAACCACGCGTTCAGACGGGCTGAGTAACGAGAGAGTGAAACGAGGTCAGGCAAATTATGGGCAATGGCAAAGTTCAAGGTTATTTAAAGAGACATGTATAAAAATACAATTTTATTTACACCAAAAAAATTAATAAGAGATTTGAAGGGGAATATTACCTCAGAGAATTAACGGGCAAAAATCACATCAATAAACGAAAGGGGGGGAGATTAACTCAATTGGGTTACTGAAGGGGGGAGGGAAATGGCTTACGGATGTCTTCGGTACGTGAGGTGAGACCACTCGGACTTCAGAGCGGGAGGTTGGAGTGATGACGGTCCTCCAAAAGCAAGGGGGGTGGGGGGTAACTTCCAGGCCAGGGGAGAGTATTTCGGCCAACCGATATTAGGAGGGCTTCGACACGAGTTGATGAAAGAAGTCGGTAAAATCACTCGGGGTGATCTTTCAGTGGAATTACCTCCTGGCTGGGGCTAGTTCTAAATACCAAAAATAGTCAAGCTGTCACTTTGCTTTGTTGCTAGCACTTGACTTGGAACCATGGAAAAATCTTCTGGGTTCTGATGAGACTTCTCAACTCTCTGTCTCTTTCGGGGAGTCGAGTGAGCGAAATTTATGTCCGAGGCTCCCCCCGGAGTTGGAGGTTAGCGGGAAACAGCTCTACTCTCGAAGGGCCTCGAATCTTCTTGCAGAGCAATTTTAGCCCGCATAAAGGTGAATCGTGGGGGACTCGATTCGAGGCTACCGCTTGTGGAAAAGGAGGGGGGGGGGGCTTACCACTTTAGGCCTAGCCTGGCCTTCTGCTGCACATGGGAGTTCCTTTCTGCTAAAGATCTTCCACGCGAGGATTCCCTCACACAATCTATGTACCAATACAACAAAACCAGGTTCCCCTAAGGTCAGCTGATGGGGAAAGACTCCTCAAGGATGATAAGACCATCCAAAACGCTGGAAGGAGCATTTCATAGAGATGCCTATATTGATGACACCAATTATGCAGAGATCCCTCAACAACTTGTGAAAGATGAGCTCCGAAGAATATCAACGCGCGTGGAGGTGGCAACCGCGATTCAGAAAACCAAACCAAACAAAGCTTGCGGTAGTACTGGCATCCTAGCCGATGTATTCAAGCACGGTGGTTCACTACTAATTACGAGCTCCATCAACTTATTACTCAGATCTGGGTGAATCAACAAATACCTCCGGACATAAAAGACGATAGCATTGCCACCTTCTATAAGAAAGGTTACCGATTGGTATGTGAAAACTACCGCGGATCTCACACCTGTCGACTGATAGAAAGATTCTGGTGAGCATTTTAGCAGACCATTTATCCCCAATTACCGAAGAGCACCTCTAAAAGTTACAATGGGGCTTTAGAGCGGCACGTGGCACAACGGACATGATATTTCCCTCCTGTCAGATCCAGGAGAAATGCCGCGAGTTCGAGCGCGACCTATTTATAACCTTTATAGATATTACAAAAACATTTGATTCGCTAAACCGTGAGGCTCTGTGTAAAATCCTCCAGAAATATGGGTGACCATCAAAATATGTTAGTACCTTCAGATTCTTCCATGATGACATAGCAGCGTCAGTAGCATATAACAGCAGACAGAATAAACCTTTTAACATCTGGAGAGGGGTTAAGCAGGGTTGTGTGATCGCACCAAGCCTGTGGCCGGCAACCTAACTCAAAGAGACCTACCACCTGCGGTGGAGCTATGTTACCGACTTTTTGGAGGTCTATTCAACCTGCACTGCCTGAAGGCCGGAAAAAATGTCATAGATCTAGGCGTATCTGAACTTTAGCATCCAAACGACTGCGCAATCATCGCACAGTCTCTTTGACTAGATGAAAGCAGCCGTGAGTTCATTTAACAACGCTTACAGAAAGCTTGGTCTGAAGATAAATATGCAGATTAAAATCATATTCCAGCCGAGACCATCAAGGCCGTACAACCCTCCTTCAAGTACCGTGGAAGGAGAGCAGCTTGGATATGTGAAACACTTCCAGTACCTTAACTGTCACCTCTCAGCGAAGGCAAACATCGACAAGGAAGTGGGACATCTCCTGCACAACGCTAGAGCAGCCTTCCATAACTAAAGTCAAGAGTCTTTGACAATAGCACCCTGAGAACAAAGACAAAGCTCATTGTATACAATGCTGTGGTCCTCATGGTACCAGTATACAGTAGTGAAACATGGATCACATACCGACGTCATGTGAAGTGACTTGAGCAGTTCCACAAAAGATGTCTCTGAAGGATCCTACAAACTTCCTGGGAGGAACGAAAAACAAAAATGAACGTTCTAGAAGAGGCAGAGTCGTCCAGTGTCGATATGGAGAGCAGATCGATGGATTAGGAAAAGGGAATGATTTAGCACGTCTTTTGATCAACACCGAAACGTGGGATGGATGGCGTTAGGTTTAATATTCAATTGATTTGAAAGGGCCGAGTTTTAAATGAAAATATTGGGGCCACCCTTCTTTAAGAGTTAAAAATTAGAGTAGCTGATCTTCATGTGAGAAAATTAGGACAGGGAAGATGGTGCCATTACTTCCGCCGTGAAAAAATATTTTATTTTCAGGTGAGAAAATATTTGCGATGCTCTTTTTGGTGAATTAAAAATCAGGGTCTCTTATCCTCTGTTCAGTCACTCTTCTTTTTCAGGAGTAAAAAATTATGGTCCTCGATCCTCAGAGGAAAATTTGGGGATCGCTCTTCTTCGTCATGAGGGAAGTATGAGTGTCACTTTTCTTTAGTTAAATATGTATGGGTCGTTCCTTTCCAAGAGTGAAACTTCAGACTCGCTAATATATCTTCAGGTGAGAAAATCTGGAATAGTCTCGATGACAGAGAGCGATGGAAGCGAATTCTAGCAGTAAGATAGTGGATGTTGTTGTTGTTTTATGCTTAAAACAAATGTAAATAATTTAGTTCATAAAACGAAGCCTTGTGATAAATGCGTCATCATGCCTCGTGCTCTTTAGGAAAACACTAAGACACTGGCTTTTAATACGACTCACCTTTCCTCAGATGGTTAAAGAACAAGAAACCTGAACCTAGGTTTGGGTGGGCAGCATTTTACCTCGCTCTTATATGGGGTCATTTTTCTTCATGTTTCGAAAGTTTGGGTCGATCTTATTTATCCTTCCTTTTAATTTTACCTCATCGCTACATTCGTGTCTCATTATTATTATTTTAGACCGTTCTTTTTTTTTCTTGTTATTTAAACCAAAATTAGTTGAGGTAATAGTTTTTATGACTAATGTTATCAAGGCTTGTGAGCTCTAATTTGATTTCCCTCACACCTGTATGGTCGCGCTGAGATGAAATTCATTAAGGACAAATCCACCCAAAAAGTTCGGCCATTAGAAGCAGAATAAAAAATGCTAATCCTTTGTAATTCATGGGGTGAGTGATGGAGATTAATTAAATCAAAGTCCTTTTTTATGGTCAAGAGAAATTAGATAAACACCAAGCCATCGCTTGTAGTAAAACACAAAAATTTGATCAAGTTATTACAAATGGATTTTCCACCCGTCCTTTTCTGTCATTAACGTGAGCCTCGAGGGTGTGGTCTTCTTTCGAGGTCAAACCCCAAAAGGATATCAATTTGGCATATATCCTGATTGATCCCCTCATTTGGGGTATTGAAATTAATGTTGAGTCCAAATATATCCGCCTCCAGCCATAAAGACGAACCTCTCCTGAAAGGCAAATTACACCTGGTTTGGCATGTACACCGAAACTAATTATGACACTTTTTACACAATTTAATACGCATTAAAACGTCATTATTTTTTTATTTTCATAGTTCTTATCTTAAAATATTCTGGAGCCCGGAATGATGCACCTCCAAGTTTGTTCATCACTTTCTTTTCCATTGCTTACATGTAGTGGTACGAGTATGTAGAAGGCATAATGAAAGCAGCCTTTTTCTGTGGGAATGAAGCCTATGGCAAAGAAACAGTAGGGAATTCTCGAATAGGTTTAGCCAATTGAACATATTGCTACAGTTTTGGAACATCTTTAGATGTTCCTTTCTATTTTGACTTAAATGTAACAAATTTAACCTAACTTAGGTTATATTTGAAGATTTTTAACTATATTAATATCCGTCGTTAGAACTTGCGTCCATAGCGAACAATTAAACATATCGCTTTGCATCTGAAATCGCATTAACATATTGCTTCGTATTTTAAATCAAGCAAAAGCAATTCAATATACATATATATATATATATATATATATATATATATATATATATATATATATATATATATATATATATATATAGTGAAACCACTGTATATTAGCATAGAATTTATTTACAAGACTAGTTTCGGTATAAAGTTTACTATATCCTCTTCAGTCATATACTGAGAATGGAATGAACACACAACTCACGATACAACCTCAAAATCTCGTCAACAGAAAACTCAACATTAATCAGGGGGTGTAGTTATAAGATCATTAACTAAACTGTTCATAATCATGTTCCTGGAATAAGAGCTACATTTAAATTTACTATCCGAAAGATTTAATTTGGAATTTCTCCTATTAGTATCGATTCTACAATTTTCCCTCTACGGAAATCTTTACAATTGAATATTTTGGGGCCTTTGAATAATCTATTTGGTGCTTGTAATTACTAATATTGGTTAAAAATACTGGTTGTAGTACTGCCTCGCCTGACATCACCTCTATGTTCCTATATTCGTTTTTTAATGTTCTCCCAGTCTCTCCTATATAGAATGTGGCACAATTAGTGGTTTTACACTAGATTACATATACACCTGCCGTGATTTGGCTGATCCATGAAATTAGTCGAAGGCAAAGATTTGAGGATGGATAAAGGGTATTTAAACATGTGTCGATCTGGAGAATTAACTCTATTTACTCCTCTGAAAAGGAGAGAAAATAGGAGGGATAGACAATTCCTGTTACCCACTTTGTTTTTATCCCTAGGATGGTTTTATGTAGATTTAGCTTTAGATAAGGTCTCCTTGATGACGTGGAGGGGATAATTTAATTTAATGAATCAGCAGGTTGTATATGTAAGCTCGTCTTCTTGAAAGCAAGGTTCACAGACTATGTATAACTGTTCTCAAAACATACCTGATGCAACGGCTTTTTTAATGCTCGTTAGCACCATGATGTGTAAAGTAATGGATGTAAGAGTTAGAATGCGTCGGTTTACCATACACATTGTAGCTAATTTGGTCCATGACTTATAATTTTGACATCGTTAAAACTTTTAAGGACATTCTCAAATTAATTTAAACGTTTTATAGGCCAAATTGATATTACATCATCTACATACCTAAACCATACAAAATTTTGATGTGGAATAACAGAAGGGAGTAAAGTAGTTTCAAAATGTTTCATTAAATGGTTACATATTATGGGCAATAAAAGATTCCCCATGCTATGTCCGTACATTTGAAGGAAGACACCCATTTCACTAATAAATACACTGTCAGTAACACGGTTTTACAAGAGTTATGATTTTATTTTTGCCTAGTAGGAGGTTTAATATGGGATGGTCTAATAACTTAGACAGAACATCAAGGCTTCCTTAACTAGGACATTGGTGAACAGGCTATCTAATTCAAAGCTAACTAAGCGGCTACCTTCTATGCTAATTTTTCTAATTTTTACAATGTAATCAGTGACATGGATTATGTGTGAAGGAGAGGTCAATCTAACGGCATCAGCGAGAAGGGAAGCTAACCACTTAACCACTTTGAGAGTTTATATGCATGAAAGTTAATATACGATGTAGAACGACTGGTTGGATTGTTTAAGCAATTCTGTGAGAGTTTTATTGAAGATCTCGGTTTTATTATCCAATGGTTTGGAAGATAATTTTTTATAAATGTTTGTATCATTGAGTAAATCGTGTAATTTTTCTGCATAAGAATTTTTGTCTAGCAAAACAATTTGGTTAGTTTTATAAGATTTTGTTAACACAATATTTCTATCGAGATTAAATAATATAAGGGCAGTCATAAGGCGCTTAGGGATGTCTAAATATTTCATACTGTCACTATTGGATAAAGCACTAGCTACAAAACCGCTTAAAAACTTAATGTTCGAATAATCACTGCCACAAAATTTATTTATAGAAAGGAGATTATTAAGGGAAAATGAATCACTATTTTTAAACGCGAAGGATAGGCCGCACGCGAGGATAATTTCTTGATCGCGCGAGAGGTCGTACAAAGAAAGATTGAAAACATTCTTCGTAAGGTTTGAATCCTTCTTCCATAGGCTATTTTGGAATAACCATTCCAATTTGTTTTGAAAGCGGTGCAGAGTCTTTAGTCGAACCCGGTAAGGGTCATTTCACACCGTCTCAGTGTGTAAGGAAGTTGGTTTTGATTTACGTTTACTTGGAGTTCACGGAGAGTTTCACTTTAGATCTCGAACCAGAGATCACAGTCTCGATGGCGACTTGAATGCTATCTAACAAGGCTAATTCGTCTAGTTTGCAAAAGAGCAGTTCTTGATTGACGTCATTCTTCTACTTGCTTAAATCTTTCGGCAAGTGAAAGATGTTTGTATCCTTCTGCAATCTAAGATAGGATCTGTAATTTTGGTCTATGAGTTTTCTATGTTATCTATAACTTGATGCTTCAAAGTCTAGAGGTATATTGCATTCTGAAGTTTTCTCAATTACCTTGCTGAGAGTATGTATGTGGTCAATCATTCAACTTTGAGAAGACTTTTCGGAGGTAGGTTGTTCTCTCGGCTTCTAGTCATCTACCTTGTTTTGCAGGCCGTTGGTAATGACTTGAGAAGAGTTAATAGGTATCTGAAAAGAGACTGATAGATCTTTAGCTTGTAGATCCGTTTTATCACTCTTTTGTGTCGAAGGAATATTATAGTGTTCTGCATTTTCCGGAATTTTCCTGGCTTTAACATTCAGTGAAGAACCATTTTAGTTTGTAAACAATTATAACAACGAATCTTCCTGCAAGTCCAAAGTGATTTTCTGACCAGATGCTTTGTGGTTCTTCATTTGCTTGGTTGCAGTTTCAATTTCTGTTTTGAGAACGACTGGGACATTATTGACTCTTGTGGGTGGTTGTGGTTTTGGATGGTGTTGTTGCTTGAGTACAATTTTTCATTCAATTCCTTAGTTCTTTTAACTCTTCGTTCTCTATAATTGATGAGAAACCATCTTCCTTTATTATAGGTAATCTGTGATATTTTCCTTTTAGAAGTCTCTTTTTAGCAATTTTATATCCCTTTACTTCGCTGGTGTCTCTAACAATAATTTTATTTTATAATCTTGTCTCAGCTCTCTGTTTCTTATAAATAAGCTTCGGTAGTTCTGATAATTTAGTTTGTTACTTGGTGTTTGTTACTCTAGGGTGTTTTTTCTCGTTCATTAAGTTTAGTGTTTGTTCTGAGGGTTTTTGTTTTCGTGATTTTGTTTCCTTGAAACTCTCCGATTGTCTAATTATTAAAAAACATCTAGGAAAGGAAGGCTATTATATTCTTCTTTTTCTAAAGTTAACTTAATTTACGGAACTAATCAATTAATAAATAAAAGAAAACCATCGAAGTCAAAATCTTCCTTTAGAATTCTCAGGAGATCGTCTACATAGCTGTACCAAACAATTTAAGTAAACTAAACCGGTGGAATCAGCCTCGTTTCAAAATATTCCAAATATATATTTGACATTAAGGGAGATAAGGGATTACCCATAGCCATGCCAAACACTTGTTCGTAGAACTTGCCATTGAAACTAAATTTACATTTTTAAATGCAGTTGAATGATCGAGTTGGACAGTAAAGGGAAATTATAAGAATTAAGAATACCAGCTAGGAAATCCAATAAGGCATCAACGGGCACTTTAGTGAATAATGTGGTAACATCAAAACTGACTAATCTCTGATGTTACATTCCTATTTTCTAACTTATTGTAAAGATCAACTAAATTTTTTATGTAAGGGGATATGGATCCTAAGATCGGAGAAAGTAAATTTACTAAATATTTTGATAGTTTATCTTCTTAGATTGACCCAGTTATACTGATGATTGGTCTTATTGGATTGCCTGGCTTATGGGTTTTTATTACGCCATACAAATAAGTTAATGAGGAACCATTAGAAGAGACTGAGTCAATAATTGATTTGTGTTTTTTAAAGTATTTTTTATGTCTCTATTAAAATTCTTAATTTTATCATCTAAAGGATCGCTTCTTAACGGTACGTATGTATGTAGTAGTATCAAATAACATAGTGGCCATTTTTTCTAGATACAATGTTTTATTCATTATTACACACATGTTGGATATATCAGCTTTTGTAATATGCAGATCCTTGTCCATTTTTAATGATTTAAGGGCTGTTTTAAATCGTTTTGGAAAATTATGTAAACTCTTATTCATATTATTCACTAGTGAATAAACAACTCTTTTTGCTACTTGTAGGTCTATATAGTTTTGTGATATGTTCTTATATCTTTCTAATCTAGCAAAGGCAGCGGCAATGTCCATACTTGAAGGTTATTTGTTTATTGAGAACGAGAGTCCATATCATAAGGCACGTTTGATCGGTCGATATTGGCTTATCCCATAAATTCATAACGCAGTTTCCTTGATATTTTTTGTTCCAATAACTATTACGTATAAGGCAATTAAATTTTTCCGTTAGGTGGATGTTTAGATTACGTAGATTCCTTCTAAGCTTGTTGCAGAAGGCATCTAACAACGGTGTTTTTCACTCCCTTGGTACATCACGTATGAAGTTATGTTTCACACTACACAAATTTTTAAACTGTAAAAACTCATTTCTTTTTGTGGCTTCCAGATGTTTGTTTAAAGAATGTTCACTTTTATTCCTCAACCGGGTGGGCAGTAACGGTTTGGGAATCATATGCTCCTCTAAACACTGATGTAAAAATTTTTGTCGAAGTCTTGTATGTAGAGATGAAGTCCATTAAGAGATGAACGAGGAAAGGGAACAGAAGGCAGAAGTTACGCGTGGTGTCCATTATGGGTAAAAATCACGAGAGGTAAAACATGAATAACTATAAATATTTAGTTGTACCACGTAGGGAAAAAGAAAGATTGTTTAGAGCTAGCACTTTTATTATCTTAATAACATTTTCACACTATCAATGGTTTCTGAAATTGAGAGACGCTCTATTTATACAAAACAATGTTTTCTCTATAAAATCAGAAAGATAGGATTGGATCTAAGGAAAACAAAACGGGGCTAAAATTTACATTTCTCTCCTTTGTCCTGGAGATTAGGAACGAGTCAAAGATATTTCTGCTAATAAAATCATTTATATGCATTATGGTATCTGCTTTTGACCAGTTAATCTGGTGACCCATCTTAAGCCTGTGGACGGTCAAAGCATCATTTATATATCCCTCAGATACTGCATTTGATGTTGCTTAATTCTTACAGAGATATTTTTAGAAGTTTGACCTACATAGAATAAATTACAATCCAAACAAGGTGTACTATATATTACATTATTATTGTTCCTTAGGAAGTGTTTTATTAACATATATTTTACTGTATAATTGTATTTAAAAATTACATTTATATCAAGTTGTTTTAGCATTGGTACTACATACAAGAAATTTTCATGGTAAGGTAAAAGTAATATGTTGTGTAAAGGTTTTGTTTTCCTTAACTTGCGGCTATAGAATGTTTTGTTAGTTTTATACGTGCAGTTTTCCAAAAAAGATTTCAGATCACACAGATGGAAGGCAATTTCTTCAATTTTTGTAAATTCTTGGTCTATAGAGTCAGGACTACATATTGTGAGTGCCCTAAGATATATTTACATATATATATATATATATATATATATATATATATATATATATATATATATATATATATATATATATATGTATATGGTTATTTTCGGTTTATGCCTAGCCTCGAATTTCATGGGCCCTTTGTTATAAATATCTCTATTTTTAAAAAATACGCAATACTTTATGTTGGCAATCTCTAATTGTCATGTTTTGACGAACAATAGATTGGCTGCCATCTTCGAATTGAAAGAATCAGGTTAGTTTAATCTTTTTATTTTTGTAAATTCTTCTTTTTTATTTTGGTAAAACACTTAAAATATTTCTCTTTTACTTGATATGCTATACTTTTTTTATATTGGTGCGAACAGCTCACATAACACGCTATAAACCAATAGAGGCCTAACGAGAATTGGCACTCGCGCATTTGAATTCGAAACTAAGGATAGGCTTTTTCGAATAATGAATATTTACGAGTTTTTTTAATAATACACGGGGCTGGGAGGCAACCACCACATTTAAGTGAGGGGTATGGGGACGAAGCCCCCTATTTCTAAATTAAGTTATAAAAGCACTTTTTTTAATTTGCCCAAGAAAAAATAATTGTTTTTACACACACACACACATATATATATATATATATATATATATATATATATATATATATATATATATATATATATATATATATATATATATATATATATATATATATACAGTGCTGTCGTAGGATTTAGATAGTCCTTCTGAACCCTTTTTGACTTCCTCACCCAATGATGCGTGGGAGGGAAGACAACAGTCCCGATTGGGGGGACAAGATTTTCCAAGAGTGCGATTTGGTATTTTAAATGGCGAGAATGAATTTCTCGTGGCCGCCGGTATTGCTAATATTTACTATGGCTTTGGTGGTCAGAAGATTTAAACAGGACAACAAAATTAATCTTTTAATCTTATAAAAATAATAATAGATATTTACAGAATAATATACAACAATTTAGTTAACACCGTTATTAACTGGATGAAATTGAAATGACGAGTATGACTCGTCTCAGTCGTACTAGGCTCGATAATTCAATTAATTACCCGAAGGACACAGAAAGGTGACTACTAGGTAAGTTTTAGCCGTATGAGGCTCAATAATTATCACAATAATTACCCGAGAGGAACCGAGAGGCCATCGGGGGTGAGTCACTTTGTTAGAGAGCATCACCACGCCTCTTCGACGATGAAGGAAAATGTAAGTCTTACGATTTTCTGGAGAAGACCACGAGTATGGGTACTCGGGGTAAGATATTGTCGTTCCGAATATGGATTCCTCCTGAACGAGAGTTTGTAACTCGAGGATTGTGCGTCGTTAAATGAATGATTCCAAAGACATCTTATGATGCCGCGTGAATACCTTTTGCATTGCGTGGGCTTGCTTACTGGGAAGCAACAGGGAGAGAGCTCGCGGCCCGAAAGCTCAAAGAATATTTCCTTGATTTTCCTCGAGGTGGAGAATTTATATTATTCCGCCGAAAGTTCCAAAATTTACTGACGGAAGCGTTATCGGTTCGGTCCCACACCTTCGATGGTGAAAATCAGCGGTGAAGGATCTAACGCCATAAACGGAACGAGTTTCTGGCGCGTTATCGCTCCGGAAGTTTACTGAAGGTCTGGAAGCAAGGCTACTTTGCCTGGAACCGCTTGTCGTGCCTCGATCACACCCGCTCTCTCTCTCTCATTTCCTGACAACAGCTTTGGTCGAATTTATGGAGCAGGTATGAAAAAATGGAGAATACGAATGAAACTCATTCACACAATAATTGAAAACAATATAGTAAACAGTTGAGTATATCCCATCTATAATTAGTATTTAATGTTTTCATTTTGCTTTTATAACACCTTTAATGCATTTTGTCATATTGTGCATAAGTGGTTGAGGCAAAATTCTACTATTCATTGTGTGATAATAACGTTTATTCCTATTTTTTTAGTGATTATCTTATTGTTAACTTTAGAGTTGTAATTTTTTGCAAAAATGTCTCCGAAGAAACAGATTCCTGAAGCTCAAAGAGCTCAAATCATTGCATTCTCTAGAGAGGGATTATCCCAAGTCAAAATTGCAAGAAAATTTAAATGCTTGAGAAACGGTGTCCAAACAACTATTAAAAGGTGCATTGAGACCAAGTAATTTTTTCAAAGACCGTGATGATTAAGGTCGGAAAAGGTGTACAACTCCGAGGGAAGAGGAGAAGTTACTGAAAATGAATTCTTGGTCTGAAAGGGTAAAAAGCCTCTTCTGATGTAGCTACTGAGTTTGGAGAAGCAAAAACAAAGAGATATTTAGACGCCTAGTGAGAAGAAGGGTATTAGAAGCTGGGCTCAAAAGATGTAAGGATGGAAAGAAACAGTGGCTTTCCAGGGGAACAAGAAGAAGCGATTGTCTTGGGCAAAAGAGCATGAAGATTGGACTGATGATGATTTGGATAAAGTTGTTTGGTCTGATGAAAGCAACTTTGGGGTAGGTTTTCCACATTAGTCTCTACCAATCTATTACGCTTGTACACATTTTTATTGGATACCAAAAATTATCAGTAAAGTTTGTATTTTTTCTCAGAAGTCTGTAAGCCCTGTAGCTGTTTATGTTTGTTGATGAGTTGGGAAGCTTATAATCATAAATGTGTTGTCCCAACAGTGAAATTGGAGGTCGCAGTGAAATGGTTTGGGGCTGCATGTCATCTTCAGGTCCAGGATTGTTTTTCACTTGTCAGAGCGGAATGAATTCTAACACTTAGACAAGCAGGTTTATCAATCTTCCTTATGTAAAGTTTTCAATGATGACATACCAGATGGTGTAATCATCAGAAAGGATAATGCTCTATGCCACACATCAAAAGCGTGGTTTGAAAAGAAAGGGTTGACGTTGATGGAATGCTCCCCTTAATCTCTAGACCTCAACACTTAAAGCATTTGTGGTGCCCCTCGGCACAAGAGCTAGAATGCTAAAATTCCTGAAGAGTGGCAAAAAAGTGAGCCAACCACCTGAATGTGTTGATCGATATGGAGTGTTGTTTAATTCATTCCATACTATAATTTCTGGTTTGGTGACTCGATTGACGAGTTGATTGGTCAATTGGGTTGCTCGGAATAATTGAATGATGGGTTGGTTTCTGTTTTACATCGTCACAAATTATTCAAGATCAATTCATAACAGCGGAAATTCAAACCAACTATAAAACTCAGGGGAGGGGGGAGCCCCGCGAATCGTGGAGAGGCAACAAACGCACGAGTAGGTGAAAATCGAGATGTTTAGAGGAAAAAAGTGATAACCATTGAGGGCATCTTCCGCAATAATATTGTAAGAAAGTGAAAATCTGTGTAAGATATTTAAGCGCAGTTCTTCCTGTGGGCATTGAGGCTGGGATGAAGCATAACAGAGGGCGTTGGGCCTGTAGATCAAGCAATTTTTCAGATGTCAGCTCCAGCATAGTTTTATTATTATTGTCAAGAGTAATGCGAAAGAAAGAAGGGGTAAACGGGGAGCCAAGGTGGGGCTAGGAACCCCTCCCCCTTTTCCGGCCTTCACTAGGGATGAGTGGACGAAAGCTGGTCGGCGACTAGCCTGCACAATTATCCGCCGAACAAAAGAAACTCGTTGGGGGATTATAAAGAAAGTGTCGAAAAGGGGTAAAATTGACAGTTTAGGAATAATAAATCCCAGGTAGTATCAATATAGTGTGGGAGCGCCAGGGACCCTGGGGTTCTCAGTGTCACTGGAGAGGGAGAGAGATTAAGAAATAACTTACCGTCTATTGCGAGCTTGACGATCCTTATAAGGGCCGCGTGGGTGGAAATAAGAACAAGTTATACATCAGTTTGGTTAGATCGAAACTGGTGTACTCCAGTATACCTCTCAATGCATCATCGAACTAAAACATGTCGAAACTTCAAAGAGTGCAGAACCAAGGCCTCTGTTTCATCACTGTCTCTAAGTGGTACGACTTCCGGACCTCGAGGACCCTCTACGAAGAAATAGGTCTGGATCCTTTGAACATGTATCTATACAAAAGAGGAAGAGACATTTGGGAGAGGTTTGAAAACATTATTTCCAATGATACATTAGGCACCCTCGATCCAGAGGAGGGAGAATATAAAAGATACCTCCCAAATACCCAAAAGGGCCGAGCCAATCCCAAGATTCATTCGAATGAACTAGAAAAAAAATATATATATGTAGATAAATATATATATATTATTAATAATAATAATAATAAAAATAATACTAAATAAATAAAAAAAAATATATAAATAAAAAAAGTGAAAAGACTAAGAAAGAGTTAATGAAATAACAAAAGAAGAGAAATCAATGGAGATGGCCCGTTCACCTGGCACCTAAACTACTAATCTAATACTTCCTTCTTTTCCGCACTATTTTCTCTCTCCCCTATATTTTTTAGCTAATCATCCCCTCTTTCTTCCTACTTTCTCGAGAAAAGAAAAGAAAGAACAACTTGGCACTCGTAAGTGCCAGCGTCTCTGTTCCTGACACCTCGAATTCGAAGCCGCCAGTCGTAGGGTTGAACGAAATTCATAGAAAATCTGAACGAAAGATAGGGAAAAGGGTAATCAGGTGGGCGTTATTAAAGGGCAATAAGTAACGCAGAGCCCCGAGCAGTACCCTTGAATATTACAAAATATCTACTTATCATGAGGGGGCGATATTTGTAAAGAATTTATCGCCACATTTCCCCTTTAGTCCGGTTTACTTGAGTGCCGGAAGAATGAAGGGGATACTGAGCTGATAACTGCATGGTGGGCCCAGGCGCAGTTATATCACCAAAGAGCATTTATTTTTCAGAAACGAACTCGCTTAAAGATATTTTGACCCTGCCCTCTAGTAGGGGTAGGGATGCGTTAGCGACACCCATTGAGACCCCGCATAAATATTATTCGAAATATTATGATAAATATTTTGGAGTTAAATGTTAATTTATAGTCAATATTTCGATTCCTATGGGTAGTAACGTAATTTTGACGCACCCTGTGTTCCCATAGCATTGAGCTATATTATTCCTGTGCGTCATCCAGTGATGAAATTGTGAAGAGAAGAAAAATTGCATCCACCAAATGTGTGGTAATTAAATGATAGAGTGGAGACGGGACAGAGCGAATGTAGAAACGACTGTAAGTAAGAAGGGTAGAGAGTAGTAGTGAAAGAGATTGGCACATGATGAAAGGACTACCATACCACCCACCTCCTGCTTAGTTTCCGGATCCTTCAATCCTATGACGTGGTTCTTTCTTTTCCACCTCATTATAGTACCCCGCAGGTGGTTAGGGAGAGTACATTTAAAATTCTGTAGCTTATAATACGTCTTCAATTCCCAAGTAGTCTGGTATCTGTGGTTGGAATGTTCCTGTGGCAAAAAGGAATAAATAATAATTGTTTGGACTGTATTATGTTGCTGGCGAACATACCTGAGGGACACGCATCCCAGTCTTCCAGGACGTGTCGTTGAAAGGTGACTAAACCCAGTAATTGGACGATGAACTGGAAAGCCAGACACATTAAAGATTTGTTACCTCGAATGCAATAAGCAATAAATGGGCTTTGATGTGCTTTAACCCCACTTTGCGAGAGAGCGGTTATACTTTTGAATATCTGTTAAGTCACGCCCTCTGTTAGGTACACTGCCTGTCCATTAAATACGAAAAAGCTTAAGAGAAGAAATTTTGGTTCCTCCCCTCCATTATGGTACTTTTCCTTTGCCTTTGTTTTTATCAGCTTTCATTCCACCCGCAATTTTCAAATAAATCCCCCTTCTATGGTAAATTATAGCCAGTTTTGGATCTTTGGTGGGGAAAATTCCGACCGAGATATGTGTTTTCATTTAATATGGTGTCATTAAGGAGGCATGGGAAAAATTATCGTGCTCCTATGAAGGTTCGATACGTCTAGACCCCAGTCCAGTGTACCTTTCTCATCCTATGCATTGAAAACTGAAGTCGTCCTTATTTTTGCCTGACAGTTATTTTGCGTGTCTGATTCCTCCAAATGTGTCCCTATGCCAAGAAACAGCATTCTTGTTCAGCAAATGCTATATCGTAGCGAAAAACATTTACCATTTGACCTTATAAGAGTGTGCAATCTACCGTCATCCAAAGGGATGCTAAGGTCTACCCTCTTTCCCCGACCGTTACGAAGCTCCCCTTGGAGAGAAACCAATCAGTGGCGTTTGATGGCTCTCAAGGGATTTCGTGTATATTCAAAGCTTTAACAGATAGCGGCTTTGGCAGGGGCGTCAATATCACCAATTTTATATCGATAAATTAATTAGATCGGGTGGCTGATGCGATTCATCCAGTTAATCAAATAAAAAGATTGCAAAAACTGGTACCGAATAAGGGAATGAAAGTCTCAATGATGGAGGAAGAGAAAAAGGGAAACTTAACCCAACCCACATTTTCGTCACTATGTTCCCAGGCTATGATCGATGATTTTTAATTTTCTTTTGGAAATGACTCTTCCTCCTATTTGATGGGGGCTTCTTTGAGTTTAATCTTTGTATTTACCCTTCCATTTAGGCTGACTGATTAATTTCTGTTTTCTGTACGCATGAGTGAGTACAAATACTATATACACAGGAGTTCGATCTTCGAAATTGGACAGATAGAAAGTGTCAAATTTGTATGGACATATGGGCGAGTGAATTGAAAAGGGGAGAAATCACCTTTTTACTCTTTTCTCCACCTTTTATCAAATGATAGAACATTTTAAGGACTAATTTAATGCTTCTAAACTCACCACATAGCATTATGACAGCAATTCGCTGCAAGTAATCTCAGTGCAAACCAAAATGGCGATTTTTCAAGCAAGAATGATTCAATGGTGGTATATCTCACCTACTCTTTAAACCCTGTTTTGATGAGTAAGGATAGAAAGCTACTATATACAGTATGTATTAAAGTAGAGAGGTGTTTTAAGGAAAATTTACGAGACAATATTAAAGCTTCTTTTGATTAGGTCCTATCAAACTGTAGTGTTCTCACTCTTAACGAAGCTTAGATCAAAAGATTTGGTCAGTTTTTATGGATGACACTATCAATTGGGACAATAGAGCCAAGATATCAAAGAAAATGATTTATTTGATTATGAAGGAAGGTAAAATATAAATCAACCTACTGTAATACAAAGATTGCAAATAAATACTTGATCATAATAGGTTTATACCACCTACATTACCTAAATTACTGGGGAGATATGGCGTATTTCCAAATTACAGGGACACATTTTTGACATAATGATGCGGTTGCTATAGCAATGGTAGGTCTTTTTGACAGTGCTTCTGGCACGCCTGGCTAACACTCTTCACCCACACCAACCAAGGGGCTGTATACGATTAGCCATTCTAAGAGACATTTGAAATATTCAATGGTATTAGTTTAGTGTATTGGATGAGTAAATTGCGTGGAGCGGATGAAAACCGTCCCCAATGGTTGCAGAAAGCATTATCTTGGCCGCCTATTGTTGCTATACCTAGGCACTGTGCATTGCAGTTTAAGTGACTGAAAACACACAAATAAATACAAAGGAATGATCGGATACCCCTTTACATGCTTATGCGCATCGCGATTAACACGCGACGTTAGGATAAACAGAACAAATATTATTAGCTGCGGGAATCATGAAGGAAGATTGGCTGTGGCAAAAGATTGGTTCAAAATAAAAGGGAGAAAGGAAGAAATATCAATGAAAGATAAACAATTAGCAGATTGTATGGTAATTAAGAACATGGAATATTAAACATAGAATAGTAAAACGATAAAGAAATTCCATTTCTTCTACTAACGGCCTCATAAGTGATGTGCTACTTTGAAGTTTGCTCTTTTTTGTGTCAATTCGAATATTCCGCCCATACTCAAAGCCAATTGATCTATCGCACCTTATCCAAAAGAGGAGCCTTATTTATTATCTGATATACATATTTGATAGGAAACATTGTACAAAAATGATTTATTTCCCACCACCTGATTTATTTCCCACCACCTGATTTATTTCCCACCACCATGCTTTGATTAGCTAAAATTAAGTTCTCTGTTATCCAGGTCTCGTAGAGTCAAGCAACTTTTCGTAGCCTACAATGGTGTTGTCCTTTGTTTTTAACAAAGAACGCATACGTATTAGCTCCTAAATTCTTTGCTTTGTTACGTAAATTGGTTAGCAATTTTTGTTTTTTCATCATTTTGGAGCTTGGGTTAAAAAAGCACCCAAAACTAAAGGGATGAATGCATCATCAGACCCTTCTAATTATCTACATTTCTCCAATATTTTTAAAGTTATTTAGGAGGTTGATGTTTATCATCTTGGTTAATTTGTGAGAGTAACGATCTGATGCCTGATTTACAATTTTGGGCTTCGCGAGGGTTGTAGTACTTGTGATGCCCGTTTGACCAATTTTTCAGAACTTTATGAAGCTATTGATTATGGTCGTGAAGCTCCTATGTTTGATTTAGGCCAAAGGTTCACAACATTTTTTCTTGTGGCGCCATTTTGAAAATTTACGTATGTGGACTCCAATATACGCATATGTAATATTCCTGAATGAAGTATTTGCATGTAGGTTAGTAACAGTTATAACTATAAAATTCCAATATAATATAAAAAAATGTAGATTAAAAATTTTGAAAATTTTAATTGAGAAAAGTGAAACATATTTTTACTTATAATGGCAAAATTAGTTTGTTTTTTTTTAAATACTATTTAAAACAACATATATAAATTAATCCCAAAGGCTATTTAATTGGCCCTACTAATGAGATCCTTGTGACTGATGTTTTGATATTAGCCTTTTGAAATCTGGCTTGAATTTTGTGAAAGTCAGCTGAAGATCATCTTTTATGATTATATCAAGTCAACCAGGCAATGGCTTCGCTACTAAGATTAAATTTTAAAATCTAAAAAAAAGCAGCCATGGTTAAATTTTTATAAATTTCCTGAACTTTGCCAATTAATATAATTTGGAAAGGAACTCTAAACTAAATTTTCCCTCTTTCAAAATATCACGTTGCTAAAATATAGTTATAGAAGAAGATATTTAAAAATAAATTTTCTGAACTTCAGCATTTTTAATTCTTTGGGTTTTAAAATATTCCTCAAATTTCGATACTTATATTTATTTCTGAATTTTGATAAAAAAAAAACGTCATAATCAACTAAGATAAAATTATTATTCAAATACTAAAAAAAAACCTTTTTCAAATTATAGAGTAGTGATGATGATGATGATTACTTTTGTTAACAACTGTGTTACACGATTAAAGCCATATTCCACAAGATAAGATGACGTGTAAACAATGACATTTATTTATCTTTCTTTTATAAAAGCGGGTATGCAAAACCATTATTCTTCCATTCATAATGCTTTCTATTATTTTGGTAGAGTTAGGGCTGTTTCATCAGGCTGCAAGTCAAGAAGTTCTTCTTTTAAAAACAATTTTAACATCAACAACATTTTCCTCAAATGTAATCAGCACCCAATATGGGATGTTCAGTTCTAGTAGATCCTTGAAACAAACTTGTATGTCTTCATAATTATTTTAAATGATCAACATACACGACACAGTCATCATCTTTAAAATAACGGCTAACTGAAGAAAGGTTTGGAAACTGCTTCAACGCGCGACTGGTGATATTAGGACTAAATTTTTGAGTTTTCCTAGCAAAGCATTAATGGCTTCTTTGCTAGATATTAAATAACACTTATGTATTTCCTGCAGCTGTATGTTTTTATGGCAACCAACTCTTTTTCAATCTTTCTTTAGAAATCAAACACTACTGTCCCAAAAGACAAAGAATGACGACGATAATAATTGCCGTTATAAAACCATCGCATCTCTATATGCAGTATAAAAAGGTCAAATTCTTCTTCTTTTTTATCACAAAATTGCGAAAGTGACAATCTTGAATAGTATTAGCCTTAATGAGGTTGGCAGATTTTATTAAAGAATTTAAGGCTTAATAAGACGTCTACTCAATTTCTTGGCCACAAGTTATTGGCGGTGAATCACGCATTATATGCAAAATACTTTTGGCAATGTAATATTTAAATGAGTTTAAACTCTCTCTAGCCACTGACTAGGGAAGGAGCCCCATCAATGGCACAGGCAATTACATTTTAGAATGTAATATTTTTTCTCGAAAATTTGAGTGGAGTTCTTTAAATAATGTTTCACGTTTAGTATCTGTTATGAGGAATCTTGCAAACAGCATTTGCTCTCTGAGATGATTATCATCCTTCTATCTTACATATGCCAATAAAAGTGTTTAATTGCTCATCAAAGTTGATTCATCGAGTTGCATTGAAAACTGTTTCGCTTATAATTGAGCAATCAGTTGATTTTGTACATCATCAGATATTTCATCGATTCGTCTGGATATTGTGTTTTGCTCAGAGGAAGGATATCGGTAATTTCACGTGCATTTTTGTTTAATATTGTTGAAATTACAACTGATATCGAAGGCAATACAAGATTTTGCTATTATTTACTAAAAATCTGATCCAATTTGTTTCTTCCTTAAAAATTGTCTCGTTGTTTGTGGAAATACTCCACTGATTTATTTTTATTTTCTATGTGCCTTATCTCCAAATGGTGAGGAGGCTTATACTGCTTCATGCTATCATTAGACAGAACAGTTATGCATAGAAGACACATTGGTTTTGTAAAATTCTCTGGTGATTCAATAAAACCATACGACAGATATTTAGTCAAAAACTGTCTTGTTTTTTCTTTAAATGGGCCATTGGCAATCTGAAAACAATAATAATATCATAAACTCCAAATACTATATGTTGAAAATTTTGGTAGGTACTAACATTATATAACATATTTCAACTATGAGAAAAGACACAAGGGCCTGTCAGAGGTCCCTTGAACTAACTACAATTCATTACCTTTTTCTACAAATTTGTGTCTGAACTGCTTTAAAGGGCATCACCATCATAACTTGTTAAAAACTAAATCATTTAACACTACTCAAAAACGAATCACCATCATAGCTTTTCACAAACTAAATCCTACAGCTACTGCTCAAAAAGGCACCGACATCATGGCCTGTCAACAAAACTAAATCATTCAAATCACCTACTAATAACATAATATATACACAAATTAATATTACAATATGTAATTCACAAGAATACAACTCAAAAACCATGACAACCCACCTTCTCCATATACTCATCTAAGTTGCGGTTGAAAACATTTAAATTTGGAGTACTTATTGTATCCTGTGGTAAACCATTCCAGTAATCTACCAATCTGTTTGGTGAAAAAATACTCTCTTATATCCAACCTACACCTATGTTTTTTTTAATATTACAAGTGGTGGCCTCTACTCCTATTACCACCTTCCAACTCAAAGAACTTTCTAAAATCCAAGTTTTATGGCCCAGAACAAATTTTACAAAGCTCAATCATATCCCCTCTCGCACTCATTCTTTCAAATAAGAACATATCAAGCAACCTTAACTTATTAACATATTTAAGGTACTTCAGGGAAGGTATCATCTTTGTTGCCTTCCTCTGCACTAAATTCTCAATTATCTTTTCCCATTTAAATAAATTTACAATATTTAAGGTTAAAATTCATCTACCACTTTTGTGCCCACACTAATAACTTATTTAAATCACTATTCACTTTAAAGTTAGCCTCAACTTTATTTACGACAGTTTTCAATCTTTGTGTCACAAAAATTAAAACAACTATTTACACCATACTCAAGATCAGTTATAAAACCTAGGAATAAAAATGGGCCTAGAACTGATCCCTGAGGTACGCTACTGATAAGGTGCCTCCACTGAGAAATCACCCCATTCATTACCACCCTTTTTCCCTGTCTTTCAACCATTTAGCTATTCAATTCAAAACTTTCCAACATATTCCATGAATAGAAATTCATGAACTACTCTTTTATCAAATGCTTTGCTAAAATCTTAGTAAATTACATAACTAGAACAATAACGTTCAATAAAAAAAACGAATAGATTTCACCACGACGATGCCTATTACTCACTATATAATGAAATGACGGTCTCTGACTAACTGACCCTTTCTAGATTAGTCGGTGCATTATTATTGTTTTCCTCGAGAATTCTTTTATTGCTTCAACTAAAAAGGTTTCAAGAAATTACGAATATCTTCTAACTGCAAATTTATATTTGATTTTTATTTTAATTTAAAAATTTATTTTCTTATAATATTTATAATATTTTCTGGGAAACGTTGGTTTTAAATTTAGGGCAGCATCTGAAGTAGTAAAATGATTTCCCCCTAATTTACCGGGTATTGTAAAAGTCCTGACACATTCGATACGGCTCTCTCAACAAAGGAGAATGATAGTTTTGATTCAGTTAGACACTTTTTTATTGTTTTAACATAGAAATATGGGTTTAACTTTTAATATAAATCAATGTGGCTGCCTTCATCGGCGAGCACTCACTCCAGGCGAGACCTTGAAGGGCGCGCACAAGTTGCGAACGAAGTCTTTCCTTCCACATGCTGGCCCATACGCGGTTAACGGAGGAATTCACGTCGTGAACGTACTGTGACGGACCTAGAAAGCCTTTCTTCCTAGATAAGCTCGCACGCGCAGTCTAGGGGATTGAGGTTAGGAGACTGTGTCAGCCAAATGTCATTCGACCAGTAGCCCATGTGCGACCCTAACGACTCTTGCACGTCCTTGACCATGTGTGCTGTGGTGCCGTCCGGCTGAAAGATGTAGCCTGCCTTCATTGTGACCTTTCTCATTCAAGGCAAGCCTTTTGTGACTTCGTGGCTTCGTGGCTTCGAAAGGCATTTTTTTGTCTTTCAAAGTCACGAAGCCGAGCATCATTACAGAGGCCTGGGGCTTGGTCTGGGACACTTACCTGGCCTGGGAGAGGTCCTAGCCGAAGTTTAAGACGCATCCGTTCTGTTTATTAATGCTCGTATCAAATGTGTTTTTTCAGAAATAATGAGAATTCGATCGACATAACTCTTCAAGTAATTGGGAGGGAGACGACAGCACTCATGACGTTTTTCTTACAAAGGTCTGTGAGTAGACGCCTATCCAGATGCCTCATCTCTTGCCACTCTCCTCCTTGCCAGCACTCGACAGTGCACCCACCTAGATGCTCTTCTTCTTCGCGAGTGCAGTCATTTTGAGGTACAAAGCCCATCTGAAGGCCTTTCTCGCAATCAAACAGTTAAGATTTTGAGGTCTGTCTGAACGAGGTCAATCTTGGAGGTCTTTCCTGTTCTTCAGCTTCGTCACGACTCTGTGAATAGTGATCCGACTGACGTTAAACCACTTGAAAATATCCGATTTGTTATGTCACGGGCGCAGGTAAGTAGAGATTTTGATTATTTTAACATCAATATTGTTACACCTTCAAACAATGGAAAAGATGTTTTGTGACAGGTTCTGGAAAAGTAAAACTTTAAGTTTGTTTGACTAAACTTTTTCTATCAAACAGATAAACTTCTCGAAAGATAAACAAAGTCTATTAAGCAAAAGATCGCGTGCTCTTTCTTACTCTGATTTATGACCATACGACCTTCAAAACATTCCTGGACTAACGTTGGGGGGACCTTGGCAATTCTATCATTCGAAAGAGAATGTAAAATGACATAGAGGTTTCAGAATTTGTTATAATCAGCCGAATAGTTATGTTATTGGCAAAACAAAATAATTCTCGGGCTAACCTTGGGAGGTATTCGGACATTATATTATTCGAATGAGAATGTAAAACAATATATGGGTTTCGAATTTCGTAAGAATCAGCCAAAGAGTTATGATGTTATTGCCATTAAAGAATCCAGGGCTAACCTTGGGAGGACTTTGGGAATTCTATATTTCGAAAGAGAATGTAAAGCAACATAAGGGTTTCAAACTTCATTATAATCGGCCGAATACCTATGATGTTATTGCTAAAACAAAATAATTTCCAGGCTAACTTTGGGAGGACTTTCGCAATTATATCATTCGAAAGAAAATGTAAAAAAACATAAAGCTCTCACATTTCGTTAGAATCGTCCAAATAGTTACAATGTTATTACAAAAAGAAAAAAAAGAAAAACGGGACCCGACCGACCGACATAGTAAGATGTAGAGTTGCTCGCGATTAGATTCACACGCGACTAAAAAACGAGTGTAACAAAATTTTTGCAACACCCGTTAACTTTTGAAGCTATCAGGCATTATGGGCCATTTCTTAATATTTAATAGAATTCTTAACTGGTAGAACTAAAAGAGTAGTGCTGATCTGCAGCCTGTTGAAATTTGAAATGTCATATCTCCTGTTCCTTAGGATAGTTTGCTTGGACTATTGCTTTTTATTATTTATAAAAGTGACATCTGGCTAGGCTTAGTGAACAAACCTGTTAGGTATGCTGGTGATGCCAAATTCGTTGCCAGTATTCTATCTTCAATTGTCGGTATACTGATGCTGGTCTTCTAATAGAGCTAATAGAGATTTTGCACATATTAATGTGTCCTTTAAGTTTTGGGTTATGAGGTTAAATCTAAAAAATCTTAAAACCCTGACCATTAGTAGGTCCAGGGCACCTTTTCTACAGCATCAATTCTTACACATTGATAAAAGTGTCTGAGGTAAGGTTCAGAAATATAATTACTTTTGCGACATAAAACGCCTTAAGAGTTGTTTAGTGCTGTGTATTATGGTCCAGAAAGTAAAACTACTAGCATCAACAGAAGCTTGGATAGGTACGTACGGGATGAGACAAGTCAGGCCAAATTGCATAAGTGTGATAAAAAAAATTACATACCTTATACAGGATATAGAGAGATGTAATTTACTGACGATGCCATATCTGTTTTAAATTTCGCATCTGGTATATTATCAAAATATTGGTATTTTGTCAAACAAAATATTTTAAAGTCTTTGGTGATGAAGGTATTATATTAAACTACATCAAGTCTTTTATTCTTCCTTGTGTAGAGAATTGAGCATCAGTCCGGTCTTCTGAGGAGGATTCACGCATCTGAAACTTTAGGATAGAAACTAGTCTTCTCTCAAGTTTCTTATTTCAAATTTAAAAATGAATTTATATCATTGTAGGTAAATTACTTTTCTCTGTATACTGTATAATGTAGGTAATTTTCATGATCAGTCAATGCATGCATTTTTGCCCGACTCCTTCCGTACTATGCAAGTTTCTGCTGCTGCTAATAGTTTTATTTTCTTAGCCATAAGATAAAACACTAATCAATACTCAAGGTATTATATCTCTGGCACCAAACAGCTTTGGAATACGCTTCGAAGTTCAGACTCGATGCAAATTCCTTTTTAATAAATATACAATATCTTGTTTTTTCCTATGATCTTTTTATGTACATAATTTATCTTATTTTATGCATTTCTGGCATTTTTTATTTTAGGAGCAAGTTGCATTTCCTGCTGGACCCTTTTGTTCATAGCGTCGACTCATTTCCAGTTGGCTTTCAATTTGTAATAATAATAATAAAGGTAACATTCGGCATTTTTATGAATCTTTCGCCCGTCGTCATCTTGAGTATGCAGTACCATTTTAGCCACTCTCCCGACGTTAATATAGACAAGATCGTGCTGTTAGAAACGGGGAATGTAGGGTTAATAAACTAACTGTCGAACTTAGGCATAAAAAGTACGAAGAAAGACTTTGATTCTTTAAACTATAATCGCCCACACGTAAATGGAAATATGGCAGCTGTTTGAAGCGACAAAACATATGGCCTTAAAACAAGACATGCTTCTAATCACACTAATGCCACAGCACAACCAACACACTACTTTTAATGACTAACTACACCTCACTACCCCCCAGCCACCACAACAAAGATTATCTCTCACAAAAACACACCAATATGCAGGCACCAGTTATACTTCCTTCCAATCATTCCAATATCTTAATCACCTCTCACAACATAGCAAAGGAAGAATCACAAAAAATATTAGAGTCACTCTCTCCAGACTCTGCTTAGGCCAGTAAACAAAACTACAATTCTTTAAGTACCTCATGAACCAAACATAAAACTAAAACTGCCCGAGATGTAATCATCACTAAGAAAATACAGAACTGCAAATATAACATGACCAAACCTTAACACGCACCCACACGTACAACATATCTGCGGGGGTTGTTTATTTTGTTGGTGCGGGTGTCCATAATAACACCAACTTTGAGGATTTCTGAGTGTTGAATCGCTCCTGGGCAAGATCTTTCCAGGAGAGCACGGGTTCCGATCGATTAAAATTAGAGGTAGTATTGACTACCTCCCATGAAGATCCAGAGGCGGCAGGGTCCTTTCCCACTTCAGAGAAAGGTAGGGCAGACGATGGCCAATCGGGCATCGAAGTTCTGTCGGGAGAAGGACGGAGAAGAGGTTGCGTTACCCAAAGCTCCCTTCAAAACTATAAAAATAACCATAAAAGATGAAAATTATGGGTTCCCTCTACTTTTTGCGGGATCCCCTTGAAGGTCTGGTCTTCTACCGATTTGACATGTTAGTTTTGCACTTCCGGCCATAGGGATACATCGAATGAAGAAGGATAACAGAAAGTTATGTAAGTGTAGCCTCGGTGACGATAATGTCCCTCATACTTGGCGTCTTTGAGTCCACCGGCTTCAAACGTTTCTCAGTTATTCTCTCTACACATGGTCGTATGCATTTTCTTTAGGAAACGTTTAAACAACATCAGGTACTAGTTAGATAATCAATGTACCTGTTTCTTGGAAGGATGCCTTCTGAGTGCTCTTTTGATGCTCGGTGGCGGGTAGCCTGCACAGATAACATCACCCTCTATCATGAGCTTCGTAAATGGAGTAGGCTATGCGGGAGAACTCGTTGAATACTCCTTAGATATATTCACAAAAGAGCTGGCGACCAGCAAGCTGTCATGGTTAAGCATATGATGATCAAATAGGAAGATGCATAGAACCCCACAATTAATCTTGATAACTTACAGCCGTGAAGGCTTTCCTTACTCGGTACGAGCAGGTTTATATCACTACCGTTTTAACGTATATGTGAATTACTGCGGATTTGTTATCATTTACACTAGCTCGGCCACACTAATGGAACCTGTAGACGTGCAATCTTTGGTCAACCATAATTTTTGGGTGAACTGCTTCAAGGCGTTACACGATTAAGATGTATCGTACAATGTCAAGTATGTAAATTGTACCGAGTAGCAATCTGCTTTCTCGAAACAATGTGACTATTATTTGTTTGAGGAAGCATTGGAAAAGTAAACAAAGATTTTTGGCTGTGTTGAATTTGCACGTTGATAAGTTATGGATATTAGTGTGGCCGAAGCGGTGCCAATTGTAATTGTGCAATCTCAATACCCTCCCTGTTTTTTCTCACATGCTCGACCTTTGAGGTAATGACTAAAATTTAAGTTATAAAATCACAAAAATGCGAAATAGTCTAGTTTGCTGAGTAGTGGCAATCATCGCAGTTAATGTTTGTAAAAAGAGATTTATTTATTATTTTGCAAATGAAAACATCTCCTAGAGGGGAGCCACTATGAGAAAATATATTAACTAAGTTAATAATTTAATTAAAAAGTTGACTTGACGAGTATTACTCAAATGTACAGATGTCCTAGTATTTACTAACCCCCCCTGCCTAATACCACAATTTTTCGTCATAGTTCATGACCACTTCATTGCAGTCTAACAAAATCCGGAGGCATTTAAAGGACTATTAAAAGAGACGCCCATAAATGTTTAACAAATTTGATATAAAATAAGGTGTAATAACACACGAAGGTTATATTCTACAATCATTTTATCATTGCGAAAGGAAGTAAAATGTGTTCCAAGTTCAAATCGAGAATAATTACGAAATTCAAGTTTAAGCTGAGCTAGAAGAAGATTTCTGAAGAAATAAATGTCCCTAAATCTACACTTCTCTGTGTAATAAAAAAGTTCAAGGGATTGTCGAAAACGACAAATTCCACTCCGCACGGTTCAGAAGATCTTTAGATCTGTTAAAAATAACCCAAGTATGACTAGAAGGTAGATAAACTATCATTGAGAAGAGGAAAGTGTCATTGTAATTTGAACTGTCCCCTATGTTTCCCTAAAGTGTAAATGGATGATTGTTGTCCGAAGAGGACAACTATATTGGAAAACATTCATTTAAAACCCATCGATATTACGCCAAAGGTGATATAGAGAAAATTTTCATTTTTGGAAACTATGGGTTATGGTCAGACGAAATTAATAACGAGTATTTGTGCATAAATGATGTTAAGTATGTTTGGCGTAAAAGTGTTAAGACTAGTCTTCCGTAATATGTACACAGTTCTCAGAGTAAAACATGGAGGTAGATCTCCATAAATAATTTCTTTTTTGGGGGGGAGGAGAAATTTTTGTACAACAGGAGTTGGTACACTTCATCGAATCAACAATAAGGAATACAATAGAGCAATAGAGATATTCTTGAAGATTATCAGAAAGTCATCCTATCAAGATTAGTTCAGAAAGAAATGGGTCAGTAAAAAGAACAACGACCCCAAACACACATAGAATTTGATATTTACCTGGTTGAAAACCTAAACCCGATAAAAAAGTTTCTGCATGAACTAAAGGTCTACTCCCATGCAAAACATCCCCAAAATATCGATGAATTGGCAAACCTTTGCAAAGACGAATGAGAGAAAATTATATCCTGCGTTTGTTTGAACTTATTCAAAAACTAATATAATCGTATGAGGATTGTGATTAAACTAAAATATCATACTATTGACTATTAGTTATCAAATTGAGTAGGTTAAAAATACTTTTTAATTGCGAACTGGTAAAAACTTTTATCTTTTCTTTATTTGTCTAGCAAACTCAATGAAATTTTGTAGCTGTTAAATAATACATTCTTCTCAATGAATCCAAATTTTGTTAGTCTGCAATCGACAGATTATGAACAAAGGGGAAAAATGTTTAATTAGGTAGGGGTATGAATCCTTCTTGTGGAAAATGTAACATGATTGTGCCCTTCTGCAGCTTTTTATATCTCCATTAGAACCCAGACTTCTTCATAGCAGGGTCTTGGTTTGAAAAGATAGACTAGCAGTAATTCCTTGAGTTTTTTACCAAAGCCTAACATGAAAAACGCCCATTAGCACCCTTAAGGTCTACTATACCAGCGCCAAGTATATTCTTCTCTCTTTGGCATTCAGTACTTGTGACGTTGATAGGGATGTCGCTCTAGTATTTTACCGCTTTTTTAATCGTTCTAAACAGGACTATGTATACGAGTTCTACGCATATGCAACTGAGCCTTTATTATGGAAGGTTGACTTGATCCATCAAACTAGTCAACGCTTGGCAACGTATTCTATACAAAAGTCTCTTTGCCAATGCAGAGGAGATGCCTCTAGCTGGAGGCCTTCCACTATTCAATATCCGAGACCGCGTACGACGGTACTTATACCAACGTGCGATGCCAATCATTGCCTAACACTTTCGGTGCTAGGAACTTCTTCGAGATCTTGATGCACTCTCAGACCTTGGCACTATTGATTCTTACAAGTACGCTACGTGTCTCGTTGCTTACACACTTCTACAGGTCCCATGCATACTGTTCTTCGAGGTTGTCAACGGACACCTTCGAAGATTGCGCCAAAAGTACCCTCCTTGTATGGACCGTAAGTTATTCTAGGGTACTTATTTTCCTTGTAGCTCCTTTTAGCTCCTCTTATTTGATGCCTGAGGGTCTTTTCCGGGTGCTGCACCCATCTTCACTGACGAAGTGGTTGCAACACTGCCTTGTACGGGAGTTGCCCGCCGTGCCTGGTTGATCGACATAATTTTATTTTTTACCGTCGCACAGAGAGCGCGGTGTACGTTTGGTGCATTGGAAACTCCGCATCCCCTACTTTAAAGTATCATTGACTGCTCGACTATTGCGAACCAAACTATGTCGATGTTTTCTTGATGTAAGTTCCTGGAGTTGAATATTTTGCAGAAGATAAGTAGCTTGTAGACTTCGGCAGACTAACATTTCGGAGACCAGCTTTTGATTTCTTCCCCACTCAATTACAGGATTCAGGTCAGCCCAACAGCTGCGTGGTAAAAAAAATGGAAGAAGAGGATCGAAATTTGATGTTGATTGGCACAGTCGGGTCCCCTTGCGGTACGTAGCACCAATTGCTGGAGCTTTACTTAACTGTTCTTTCAAAGATACTTGTCTTCCACAGCAGAGGACAATTTTAAGCTATAATATATCCAACACTGGGAGGGCCCCTTGAGCAATTCTTTTCCCAGTAACCCGAGATGCGGGGTCGCTCCCGTCTCTTCTGTATCCTGGGAAAGATTTCCTGCACCGCATATTGTGGTGTTATTTATTTCTTGGGAAAGGCGTCCCTCCCTATGTAGTATATAATTATTTAGGTTGTTAGTTGCATGCTCGGTCGGCTGAAGAATTGTGGGTGAGTTTCCCTCCGCTTTCTTAGTGTGTTTTGTAGTTATTCACTGGTATGTGTTTTGTTGTCGTCATTTTAGGTGGTGGTTGGAGTAACTTGCTCTAAAGATGGGCATTGGTTTGATTTCAGCGACTAGGCCCTCAAAGGAGGACACCCGAGTAGAAGCTAAAATAAAAAAACTAATAAAAACAAACATTTTTTTCGGATGTCTATTCTAAGAAGTGCTATTGGATATGAGTGACATAGATGAACATGTAGAAGACTCGTGTGTATCCGTAGTGAAAGCCCCAACACATCTAAACGAGAGAAAAGCGTGATTTTATTTTGAACACAGAAAGAGATCATTTTCTGTGTGTGGCCGTGGGCGGCGGCCATTCTCGCCCTATGTAACATCGGTGTCAACGACAGGGGGTTAGGGTCCTTCTTCTGAATTGCAACTCGAGTGAGTCAACGCAGAGTATTCCGTTTTCTCCTCTGAATTTTGACTCTGGTTAATCAAGAGCAAGAAGTTCGTTTTCACGTGAGTTGGTTGAATGGAAGGACACATTTTGTATTCTTCGTCTGTACATTATGTAAAATACTGAGGGGCCAAATTGAATGCCATTTCATCCAACGAAATCCAGGTTTGTGGACGTGTGTGAACCTGCGGAAGTCCTCGGATTCAGTAGTTCAAATACAGGATTAACGACATCAGAATCGATCAGTAGCTGCTTTGTCTAGTCATAACCTCTGCTATTTAAAGGTATAATAATTGTTATATTATTATTTAAAGAAAATTAGAGTTTAAATCTTTCAACAATATCTACCTATTAAATATCTACAAGCGTAGATATATTATTCACGTTTTGTCTTCCATCCTCACTTATTTGCCAATGGTAGCGATACGAAAAAAAAAGAATAATTCCCATAGCTCAAAGCTAACTGCCGAACGACCTTATATAAAGGGGCATTGACAAGTAAACCCCTGATTATATAGGGCCACCTTCAGTCAAAATAAATTACCAGCATCTTTTCCACATGAGATGAGCTGAAAGAAAGACATTTCTCGTTCGTTGACTTAAAAAGTTGCTTTGTAATTTTCTGAATCAAATTAATTTTCCATTTCTTGTCTTACCAATATTTTGATTAGACTTATCTAATTCCCCCCTTCACAAATTCTGCTGTTTGACGTTGGCGTTTTATTTAGACCTGGAACAACATTGTTTTTGTTTTAGAGTTTGTTAATTGTTTTTGTTTAACTTAGGTTTAATTATCTGATTATCTCTTTGCTGTTAAGGTTCTTGTTCTTCGGTAGATGAAAGTGATGTTAAGCTTGTCGCTACTTATCATATTGTTGTCAACAGAACTGTTGATTGCATGCGTCATAGAGAATTACTCGTGTAAATAAAGTTGGTTCTACCAATAAGCATGGTAGTAGCTTTGGCCATTCGTTGTTTCATAACTTCTAGTTTATTTACCACACTAGATATATTTATATCAGTGTTAGAGGATGCCTTTTGAAGGACCAGCGTGAGAGGAAGCCCCTCTAAATACCCATTTTCAGCCCCTTCGAGCCACAGACCACGGGCTTCTTGGCGTGAGAATTCTGGAATCGACGAGAAGGAAGCTGCCTTGCGCTGAGCCGCCGACCCGGCTGTATTTACTTAAGCGGGACGCACATCGATCTCCCTCCCCCCGCGATAACACCGAGTCTTGACCTCCATGCCTGGCGGACATTTTCTTCATCCACGAACGCGCTCCTACCAGCTTAACCCTATAAACCCTATATCCTGAACCAATCTTCGCAGTTCGATCCAACCCCTTATCTCGAAATAAGTTTACATAGACTGTTGTTATGAATTCTATGGGACGGGTATGGCCTGGGACTATCTAACGAATAAGCCACCGGGCTATATAACTTTACTTCAGCCATTCCTCGAGGAGATTAAGAGCCTGCCAGTCCCTCTGTTCAGACCGTGTGTCTGTTGATACTTACAAGTCACCTCGGGGACTGCTGAACTTTACAGGTCGACATTGGTGCTGTTGATGTTTCAAGTTCGATTCCTACTCTATTTATATTTACGGATCAACTCTGTGGCTAATAATCTTTATAGTTGATCTCCGCTGCTGTTAATATTTACAGGTCAGCTCTGGGGCATCTGATCTTTATAAGTCGAGTCCAGGGTTTCTGATATTTATAGCTCGGCTGCAGAGAAGTTAATCTTTTTAGATCAACGATGGAACTGCTGATTTTTATAGGTCAAGTCCTGGGCTGTTGATATTTAGAGGTTGACTCCAGGGTTGCTGATTTTTGCTCTTTGACCCGTGTTGCTGATATTTACAGGTCGACTATAGAGCGGCGTATCTCTGCAGTTCGTGGCTGATGCTGTCGATCTTTACAGGTCGACTCGGAGACTGATAATTTTTACAGGTCGCCTCTAGTGCTGCTGATATTTACAGCTCAAGTCTGGGGCTGTTTGTGTTCAGAGGTGGACCCAGTGGTGGCTGATCTTTACATCTTAAGGCTGGTGCTGTCGATCTTTACAGGTGGATTCCGAGGCTGCTGAAATTTACGGGTTGACTCCTGGGTTGTTAATCTTTACAGTTAAACTAGAGGGCTGTTGATTTTTACAGATCAACCATGGAGCTGCTGATATTTACATGTCGATTTCTGGGCTGTTGATATTTATAGGTTAATTACTGGTCTGCTGCTGTTTACTTATTGACCTAGGGATGCTGATCTTTAGATGTTGTCTCCAACGCTGTTTATTTTTGCCCCTTGAGCCCAATGCTGTCAATCTTTACAGATCGACTCGGATGCTGTTAATATTTTGAGGTCAACTCCAAGGCTTCTGATATTTACACTCAACTCTAGCGCTGGTGATCTTTATAGATGGACTACGGGGAGGCTGATCTTTACAAGTTAACTCCAGTACTGCTGATCTTTACAGGTAGATTTAACTGCTGTGGATATTTGCCGGTTGACTCCCGGGAAGCTTATCTTTACAGCTCATTCTGGTTATATTTATCGTTATAGAACAACCACGGAGCTGTTGATCTTTATAGATCGACTGCGGGGCTGTCAATCTTTACAGGTAGATTCCTGGGCTGCTAATCTTTACAAGTCACCTCCAGGACCTCTGGTCCGTACAGGTAGACTCAGAGGCTGTTAGATTTAACAGATTGACTCCTGAGCTGTTGATCTTTACAGGCCGACTCCGAGGCTGTTTAACTTAACAGCTCAACTCCGGGACTGGTGATCTTTATATGTCGAGTACAGGGCTTATGATCTTTGCAGGTAGAGTCTGTAGCGGCTGATCTTTTCAGTTCGAGTCCTGGGAAGTGGATATTTACAGGTCGCCTCCAGAGGTGGTGATATTTAGAGTTCGAATCGGGGCTGTTGATGTTTAAAGGTCAACTCCGGGATTGCTTATTTTTTACAGATCGTGCCACGTACTCTTACTCGCTATAGGTCTACTCGTTTTTGTTATCTGTACAAGTCAATTCTGGGATGCTGAACTCTCGAGGTCCACCTTGGGGATGTTAATCTTTACAGGTAGAAGACTGGGCTATTGATCTTTACAGATTGACTCCAGAGCTACTGAGCTGTACAAGTTGTCTTCGCTGCTGCTGAAATTTACTGGTGTCCTCTGGGGATATTGAGCTTTACCGATTCATTTTGGCTAATTAATCTTTATAGGTCGAATCCCGGGATGCTGATTTTAGATGTCAACTGTGGGATACTAAACTTTACAGATTGATTTTGGGAAAACTGATTTGTAAAGTTCAAATCAAGGGGTCTTGCTCTTTAGAGGTCGCCTTCGGGGCTACTGACCTTTACTAGTGAACTTCGATGCGACTAATCTTTACACTTCGACTCCACTGCTTCCGATCTTTCATCATCGTCTCCGGCGCTGGTGAAATTTACATTTTGAATCCTGGTTTGCTGATAATACAGGTCGACTTCTGAATCTCACATGTTTAGAAGTCGAATATTGGGCTGCTGATCTTTACAGGTCAGCGCCAGGGCTACTGTCCATTACAGGTCTACTCCGGGGCTGTTAATGTTTATTGGTCAACTTCGAGTCTGTTGATCTTTACATGTTTACAATGGCGCTTTTTAAATTTTTAGGTCACCTTAGAGCTTCTGATATCTGCATATTGAGTCCGGAGGCTATAATCTTTACAGTTTGACTCCAATGATGTTCATTTTATCAGGTCGGCTCCTATGTTGCTGATCTTCACAGATCGAATCTGACGAAGCTAATCTGTACATATTGACTCCGGAAATGCTGATAATTACAAATTGAGTCCCTGACTGCTGAGATTTACAGGTTATCTCCTGGGCTGCCGATATTTACAGGTCAACTTTTAGAGTGCTTATCTTTACAGGTTGACTACAAGTGATTTTCTTTGGTCGACTGCGAATCGTTGATCTTTACAGGTGTAGTCCGCAGATTGCTGAACTTTCTAGCGTAAAAATTTCGAAGGAAAGGGTGTCCACGAGCGAGACTCTAACCAAGCACCAGGCAACTGATTACCATATTCGACTGGTATTCCCTCTAGTAATCGAGGTCACGTAACCATCCCTGAGTAAAGACGCCAAGGAAAGTAAGTATTTGGTAGCCAATGTTTAATCGGTGGGGGTTTTGTTGATCCAGGTCAAGGTATTCTTCATTCATTCCTTGTTTTGACTAAGACTAGGAAATGAGTATTGACCAAAGAGTGCATCTTCTCCAGAATGTTGGTAAAGAGAGATGTGTAAAGAAATTGGAGAGATTAGAGCAAGTGAAAATGTGGGGAAGATCTTCACTGTAGATCCTCCTACAGGCGTTGTAGCCAAGAAGGCACATACGTATCCAGATGTTATTTGAAATCTCCGTACTATTCCATAAAAAATGATGAGGAAAAGTAAGAGGTGGGGGGGGGGGGGTAGTCTAGTAGAATAACCTTTTGGTCGATCGAGTAATACTTTTGTCGAAGTATATCTTTTTGAAGTGATATACTTCTTTTTTGAAGTATGCTTTTGTCTAAGAGTGCTAATTTTGTTGTTTTTAAGGAAGAGCCACTTCGACACGTAAGCATATAAAGAAACGCACAGAAATTATCCCCCAATAAACATATATTTTAAATTTAACAATTTACTACACAAAAAACATGAACCACAGAAATACTACGAATTTAACATACACAATAATGACTTCACTTAACTTGACCCTCTAATATTGGCTAACTCGCTACTCACTTCAATATAAAAGAAATAGGCTAATTGTCTATACTGGAGTTTAAATACCTTGGTTGCTCTGGCGGTGGGTTTGAGTTTGACCTTGAACTCAATGAGCCCCAGACACCACAGGAATCTGGTGGGTCTTTTGACGCGTGCTTCGAACAGATTGTTGGGGGTGGACTGGATGACTTGGCAGTCACAAGCTACTTTAGTGAGTGTAGCAGATGGGGGTACACACGGTATTCAGAGGGAGTATGATCTTCTTCTTCAAGTGCAAGAACTATCACGGTGCTTTATGAGGCACCAGGGTAGGTGGGGTCTCTCTGGCCAGAGTAAGTTCAACTTGGTTCTTAAACCATGTTAACTTAGAGTAAGGTGTAACCAGCGGGTAACGGGCTCGAGGGGATCTTTTTCTTTTTCGTTACGTAATTCCTTAAGGGCGAAGACTATCCCTGGCCTTTTTTATCCATTCGAATAGGATAAGTCTCTCTGACGAGAGTAAGTTGAACTTGAACAAGTTAACTTAAAGTTCGGTTTGATAACCGGGAACTAGCTCAAGGATGAGCTTCTTCTTAGTTCCAGTCTTGGTAGCCCGGCCTCTATTGCCGGGGACTTTGTAGCCTGGCGCCTCACGTATTCTAACTCGTTTTTTCCCAAGCGCTTGGGATTTATACCTCGTCACCCTACTGGGGTTAGGGGTAGGAGAGGGGGGGCTTGTGGACGGGCCGCAGGAGGGTTCTTACTCCAATTTTTTTTCGCAGCAAGTCTTAACTCTTCTCCAGCTGGCCTTCGAGCTTGAGAGAATCGCGTCTTCAATTTCGTACTTGATGTGAAATTGAATATACTCTCGTAAGGAAGATTTTGCAGTTTTAAACCGTACGGCTTTTCATAGAGACGAGTGCCGATGTTCTGTGGTTACGAGTTTGACCCACGGTGCCGGGGCTGGATGTTTTTGCTGTCACCGTCCCGTTTTTCAACTGGGAAAGAACGGGAGAGGGACGATTTCCCTACAGGTAGGATTAGAATGATATTAGTGTGGGAAAATTGCAGACATGTTAACATCACCCCTCCCCACAGAATAATGTGAAAGGGATAAAGCTAGACACCCACACATCTCAGTTCAAAGAAATATGAATGGACGTAACCCGGTCTGTTACTAACCTGCAAAATAAGCTCTCCCCTATAAAATAGGTGAGAAGAATCTTTTGAAGAAAATGGCGATAAAAAACGTAAAATTAAAATACAGGGTCTTCCTAAAAGAGTATATGTATACTCTTCATATAATTATACATTTTACTATTTGAAAAGAACAAAAGAACCCATGTTGCATAAACATTGGTAATTTGAGCAACGACAAAGTGTTTGAAATAGTATTGGGCACCTATGAGTGTGGCAGAAGTCAACAGGGTACTTAATGCTCGAGAATTGCAAAAGAAAAGATCTGGACGTCGCAACCCTCGTGCGAGTGTCGAAAACTCCAAGCTGTGATTTGTTAAATCTCTACAAAAATCAGTTAGGCAATTTGTCCATGAAACCGGGATCAGCAAATCAGCAGTTCTCCGGATTTTAAATGCGCTTCAAGGGAATAGCGACATTCCTAGGGTGTTGTTAGATGCCATGACTATAAATAACCCTGATCGCAGACTCGAATTTTGTGAATGGTTTCACTCAATGAAGCAGAAGTTTGCCAACAGAATCGTGAATTTCGATGAAGCTTTCTTCAAGCTAAAAGGTACAGGTATAGCAAAAAACATCCTTGCTAGCTCATACAAAAGTATAATTCCCCGTCTGAGAGATTACTCATCTCGCTTCCATTAATTCATATTCATGTACGACAATTCAAATCATATATAACTCGTACGATTTCCAACAAAATTTACCCTACGTATCGTCCGAAGATAATTATCCTATATGTTGTACGATAGATATTTCAACTAATCCAAATCCTTTTCTGACGTACTTTAAACTGACCAATGGGCATCAACCTACCTTGCCCCCAATGTTCGCTAACGAATATAGTCCACTCGTGTTCTCGTTATCGTCAGACAAAGTCCCCGTGGGATTATAATTCGAGCAATTAAATATATCATATATCCTCTAAATTATATCGACCAAATCTTATATTAAAGATATCCAATATATCACTCCATAATTTCTAACTCAAATTTAGAAATTTATATAAATAATTATTTGAATATAGAATTACTCTAAACCTATATTTATATTCGATCAAATTCATCATTCTCATTCTGTGTAGTTCCAATTTTATCCTTGCTCTTTGTTTGACTTCAGTATCTTTCTCGTTAATTTATAAATAAATATAGAAATATTCCGCTCTTAGTTTCCCCTGAAATTGCCGGTTGCCTATTATTATTTTTACTCTATTAGAATCTAACACGTGACCCCTCTATTCTCATTCCTCATTCTTATAAAGCATTAGTTGATGAAGATCTAGGCTTAACATTCCCATCAACCAGAGTGTATATATATATATATATATATATATATATATATATATATATATATATATATATATATATAGATAGATAGATCATCCACTCATCTCTTCATATATACATATACCCTGCTTTACAGTGAATATCGACACAACTGCCTGCATTGATAATAATTATACGTTTATGTGGATAAGCATTTTACCAGGATTTATAGTATGGAGTACTTCATCATCCATGGGTTTGGTTGGACACTTTTTCTTCAATGGGAAAGTTACCGGCCACGTATATCTCGACATATTGTAGATAAAAATTTTACCTATGTACAGTTCGGACGCTGTTTGGAAACAACGAATTTTACTTGAAAAATGATTGAGCTGCCAGCCCTTCAGCCTCTTCTTTATCATTGCTATGTCAGAAGTTACTTCGATGAAACATTGCCTAACCGTTTGATAAAACGAATTGGTATCATTGAGCATTCTAGAAGTTCATCGGAGTTGACCATAATTTAATTCTACTCGTTGGGTTTCCTGTGGGATGCAGTTTATGGTATACAAGACCTATCAAGCAAGTTCACGTAAAGCATGCAATTAGGAGAAATTACTGGACCATCACAACATTTACATTCACCAATGTTCAGAAGTGCATCATTCATGCAGCGGGAGAACATTTTGAGCAGCTTTAGGAGTTTATAAACTTTTATATACAAACAATAATCATTAGCGAGTGCCATAACAATATATTATCTTTTTTTCAACTGAAAAAATATGTGAAGACATTGGATGTAGTTTGGCATAAACAGTGTATTTAAACGAAATAGAGCCTAGATCGAAGCAGTCCTCTAGGTAGTTGCCCCATTTTTCAGCAGGGTACGAGTTAGGAAATAACCAATTACATTTTCATGGTAACCAAACAACTACAAATATCAACCCTAAATTGTAATTCTTCTTTAGATGTTTGCTGCTAACCCTGAGTTGCTCACCTCAGTTAAGGGAGGCGTTCTCTATAGCTCAACTCGTAGCTGCTCTTTCACAAGGTTTGAGGGAAGGAGTAGCCGACAATCCTTTTATTTTTATCAAATTCATGGCTATTGGAGTTTTTGTAGAAACGCAATGCTAAATATATTTAAACCTTAAATCTGTATTTTAGAAAGAGACATTAATGCGTAAAAATGGCATATTTTGAATAGTTGGTCCTCAAAAGACGTCATTAAAAAGAGAGACTATGACGATGCATATGAAAATAAAAAAAACGAATTTATCTTTTTAGGTTCAAGTTCAGAGAGATTTTAGTTGTAAAGAATAACTTAAAAGCATCATTTTAAAAATGTAAAAATGATTTTTAATTAAATTTAATATCAATTATATAGTCACCAATTTAATCTGAAATGTTCCAATTTTATTGAATTAAAAAATAGAGTAAAATTCTTTGAGCTACCATCACACCTCTCTCTAATGCAAAAAAGAACTAGACTAGAGTAGTTAGGCTAATGCTACTTTGTTTAACAAATTCTAACCTGTTTTTTTCAAGTCAAAATTCCATTTTTATTCTCAGTAATAGCATGGCCAAGTCCTAGTCAATCGGGTAACTAGTGGGTATTGAATTTAGACACTTTTTTGTAGTAACATATACATATGTTTTTAATTTGTAATATTATAAATGTGGCCGCCCTCAGCAGCAATCACACACTCTAGGCCTGACCTGAAGGCGGCGTACACTTTGTAGACGAAATTTTAGCCCACACGTGGCTGTCAAAGAACTTCAGCTCGTCGACGTTGCTGTGGTGTAACTTTCATAGCTAGCCCTCGAGATTTGCCCACGCGCTGTAGTCGAGGAAATTAAGGTCGGGCGACTGCGGCGGGCAAAGTTCCTTCGACCAGAAGTTCATGTTTCATCCCAACCACTCTTGCACAATCATGGCCGTGTGGTCCGGAGCACCTTCCTGCCTACAGACTTACTCGTTCTTAATGACTTTTCTTATCCAGACCTGGACTGTCTTTGCCAAAATATCCTTGTAATCTACGGCGGTGAGCCTATAACCGGCCCTGAGCCATCTTCTAATCATTCTAATCCACGTCGCCAAGTATCATCACAGAGGGAGGGTGATTGATAGTGGACACATAATGGACCTAGGAGATGTCCTGGCAAAGTTTTACCACGCGTTTATTCTGCTTGTTGATGACCGGATCGTTCCTGAAGGATTTCAGCAGAAAATATGCGAATTCGATTGGCATGATGCTTCAGGTCATTTAAAAGGCGATGGCAGGGCTACCGACGTTTTTCTCGCATGCGGCTGGTGTGCAAAGGCCTTTTTACGCACTTTAAGCTCTTCTTCACCAGTGCAGTCATTTTGAGTTTTAAAGCACTATTGAAGGCTTTCTTTCACACAACTAAACGGTTGAAAACTTGTGATTTGCCTGAATGAGGTCGATCTTTGAAGTTCCTCTCCATTCTTAAGCATCTCTGTGACTTTGTGAAAGGTCATCGAATGACGTTGAGCCACTTTGAAATGTCGAACTTTTTGTGGCCCGCGCGAAGGATTGCTAAGATCTCGATTCTTTTTACTTCCATCTCGGCACACCTGTATACAATGGAAAAGAAGTTATAATGTCATATGCTGGAAAAGTTTAACTTTAGGTTGTTCTATGAAACTTTTTTTATCAGAAGTGTAAACCTGTTGAAGGATAAAAAAAAACCTGGTGTAACATAACTAATACCAAAACACAGTAGGATAGCCGAGTCACCATTTGCCCATCATTAGGGAGATGCGTGTTGTTAGCTTAAAATCGTTTTGATACAATTCTTCCATTAAATAAAAAAAAGTTAACGTTTTTTCAAACTCTCAAGATGAGCTTGCGCTCTGCAGGCATACCTTTGATCTGTGGCCTATGGCCAAGGTATCGATTTCCATTCTAAGATTGAATCGAGCAATTACCTTTCAAATAGTGTCAAAGTCTTCGAAAATATATCTATTACTTTCTTATATTCTATATCTTCTCCAAGTATAAAACTTTCTCAATAACTTTTTTATATTCTCTTTTATAATCTTTTTTTTATTTTCTTCTAAAATTATATTATAACTCTCATGTTTAAATACTGCTTCATATACAATATTTTTAAAATTTATGTAATTCAAACCTGTCTCATTTTCATTGTTAGGTTCAGAGAGTAAAAAGTATAAGTTGAAAAAAAATGGTAACTTTTAGAGATTATTTGGATTAAAGCTTAAAAAATATATGAAAAACGAGTCTTAGTGATGTTTTTTCAAACTCTAAAACACCTCTTAGAAACTACTTTGTTAAAAGCTTCTAATATACGAAAAAACATCCATGAGAACTAATTTTTCGAGTTGGCCCTTCAGGCCATTTTTTTTCAAACTCTAAAGGAACTCTTAGAAAGAATTTTGATAAAAACTTTAAATCTACGGATAAGGTTGCATTTCCCAGGCAGACTTTCGTTCTGTGGTCTGTGGTCTAGTGCCTATCCAGCTTTTGCAACGGCCATTTTGCCAAGAAATTTAATAAATAGTTTTCAGTACATATCCATAATCCTCCATAACACTATATTTTAAGAAGGTAATTTGGGAAATTGGATGAATAATAAAACATTTTTTTTAGTTTGGTTACTACTTATGTATATTTTGAATTCTTAGACTTCTTTCTAAGACAATGAAAATGACTGCGATGGCAAACAAGGTTAATTAACTCTTATTTTCTAGTTGGAACCACCCTTCCTGACAGAAACATTCCTAGTTTTATTTCATTATAATAGATTGCATTTACAGTTATTTGCCCTTCTAGGTAATCTATTAGCAAAACACCTCCAGAATCCCCCCAAATTGTTGCGATAATCTTTGCGACAGATCTTTCAGCTTTTCGTTTGATGGGCCCATTTGACTCCTTCGGCAACGATTGCTTAAATTGCTGTTTGTCGTTGGGATCACACTGACATAACCACGTTTCATCTCCAGTCACAATTCTTTGCCAAAAAATTCGTCTGGAATAGCACCCCACCTGCTTAGAGTTTGAATTACCAGAGTGGCCGTCATTTCAAGCTGATGATCCTGCAAATATTTTGGCATTCATCGGGCAGAAAACTTGTTCAAGTGTAGATAGTCTTTTAAAATTAAATTAGTCGATCCCACTGATAAGGCTAGATTGCAAGCTAGACATTCGAGACAATATCGACGATTTTTCTCTACTAGTTCTCTCACACAGCTGATGTTTCCATTGCTGATGGAGGTTGAAGTTCTTACACTTCGATTGCCATCTTTGGTTCATTCTAGGCCATTTGGGAAACGATTTATCCACTCATAGAGGGTTGTCTTCTTGGGAGCAGTTTCTCCATAAACCTTTCTTACTCTTTCAACAATATCACTCTTCTTCCAACCCAGCTTCACTAGAAATTTGATATTGCATCTGACTTCAATTTTCTGCTTTTCCATGTTGTTCATGAGGGTATATAATTGTAAATGATTTAACTTTGACTACTTTGCTTTTAAATACTCATCTTTCTACAGAATGCTCCAAGAATGTTTCTTAATGGACATATTTAATCACGAATTATTTCGTGCCCTTTCAAATGGATGGGAAATATTTTCCGCAAACTTTTTGAAGGCCTTGGTATGCTTGTCTTCCTGTATCCAAGGCGAGGCAGCGATGTTGAAACAAAGCCGTAAGCCTAGCAAATTTCTAACCAGTCTGAGATGACGCCAAAACTCTTGATTAACAAAGAAAAAGTTCGAAATTCAAACAAAGTTGGTGACTAAATAACATTACTTTCTATTTTCTTTAAAGGAATATAAACAAAGTTCATTCATGTAGTAAATAATAGAGGAAAAGTTTAAAATTAAAATCACGATCGTTTATTTAGTCGTGATCTTTTATCCTAAATTGGGAGGGTGAGAAAAATGAATGATCGGAAGGTATAGTTTTAGGCGGATCTATTGCCATTGTTTGCGGGAAGGATGCTAGGGGTTTTTTACATTATAATGGTGTATCTATGTATTTGTGGAATATGACATGAAGTTTTTTTAGTCGCGTCTGAATCTATATCTCACTATGTCGTTCGGTCAGTCTGTCGGTTGGTCGGCCAGACCCCGTTTTGCTTTTGTTTTGTTTATGTAATAACATTGTAACTACGAGGGGCAGTTAATAAGTTTTGCGAAGCGGTAGGGAAAAACAGAGAAAGGGGGATGTCTGTTTGTGGGGGTGTTATGACCAGATATGACAAGTCAGGACCTAAAGCAGCACGTTCCTGCCTCATCTATTTAAGAAGCAGTAGCTGATCGCAGATCGTTAGTCACAAATTTTTCCACAATGGAGAAGGTTGAGCACCGCGCACTGATCAAGCTTTTGACCAAGGAAGGCAAAAATGCAAAAGAGATCCATGAATGCATGATTGCAGTGTACACCGACACTGCCCCTTCCTATGCAACCATTGCTCGCTGGAATAGGGAGTTCCACCATGGTCGTGAGTCCCTTGAAGATGACCCCCGTCGAGGACACCCGTCAGACGTGAAAAACGAGGAGAATGTGACCCGTGTAGAGTGGATGTTCTTCGAAAATCGACGAATGAAGGTCGAAGAAATCGAGTGAGAACTTAAAATAGCACATGAAAGTGTTATCAACATCATCTACCACAATTTGGTCCTGACCAAGGTCTCTGCCCGTTGGGTCCTTAGAAACCTCACGCTCCATGATCGACTTCAACGTCGTCAAAGTCCACATGGCCAGAGTTGCACAAGCTGCCCTGCGCGAGTGCGGATTTGAGGAGCTCAATCATCCAGATCTGGACCCCAGCGACTACTTTTTATTCCGCTAGCCCAAGACTCCACTGCATGGACGCCGGTTTGAGGACGATGAAGATGTCCAGCTCGCCGTCCAGGAGTGGATTGAACAGCAGTCGGGAGATTTCTGGTTGTCGGGAATTCGAAGCCTCTTGGACAAGTGGCGCAAGTGCATTGAAGTCGAGGGTAGTTATATTGAAAAATAATAAAACACTTTTCCTTATATCTCGTTTCCTTATATCCGAATTGCAAAACTTATTGACCGCCCCTCATATTTAGCCAAGTCTACCTAAATTTGGAAACATCTTTTGAATGATATAATGCCCAAGTCTTCCCAAGGATAGCCCAGGAATTATTTTGCTTTGGCAATAACATCATAAGTATTCGGACGATTCTAACGAAATTTGAAATCATAATTTTGTTTTACATTTTTTTTTAATGCTATAACTCCCAAAGTTCTTACAAGGTTAGATCAGGATTTTTTTTGTTTCAGACATAACATCATAACTATTCGGCCGATTCTAACGATAATTGAAATCCTAATGTTGTTTTATATTCTCTTCCTAATAATATAATTGCCAAAGTCCTCCAAGGGTAGCCCGGAAATTACTTTATTCAGGCAATAACATCATATCTATTCGGCCGATTCTAACAAATTTTTAAACTCTTATGTTGTTTTACATTCTTTCCAATGATATAATTCCCAAAGTCCTTCCAAGATTAGATCAGGAATTATTTTGTTTTGGAAATAACATCATACCAGTAACTCTTCGGCCGATTCTAACGATATTTGAAATCCTAATGTTGTTTTACATTCTCTTTTGAATGATAGAATTGCCAAGGTCCTCCCAATCTTTTTCTCTTTAATTATTTAAAGTCATTCTTCTGGTGTTATTAGTTGCGTGCGCTTTGTCGCGAAAGACTTTATGTCTTACTTTGTCGGTAGGTCCCCGTTTTGTTTTTTTGCTCTTTTGGTCATAACATTATGAGTATTTGGCCGATTCTAACAAAATTTGAAAGCCTTATGTTGTTTTACATTTTATTTTGAATAATATAATTTTTAAGGTCCTTCCATGGTTAGCTCAGGAATTATTTTGTTTTGAAAATGACATCATAACTATTCGGCCGATTTTAACGAAATTTAAACAATTATGTTGTCTTACATTCTCTTTCGAATGATATAATTGCAATAGTCCTCCTAATAACATCATAAGAATTCGGTCGATTCTAACTAAATTTGAATTTCTTATGTTGTTTTACCTTTTCTTTTGAATGGTATGATTGTCAAGGTCCTTCCAAGGTTATTTCGGGAATTATCGAAAGTTTTGAAGGTCGTAAGCTCATAAATCTAAATGAGTGAGAGCACGCGACCTTTTGGTCAGAGGACCTTGTTTTTTTCTCTATTCCTCTTGTAATATTTCCTAATTTCCTCGACGGTGATTGCGTTTCTCTCTTTACCCTCTCTTTTCTAGTGTCTTACACAAATTCTCAATCGGATTGATGTCCGGGCTATGAGCAGGTCACTCCATGACACTTACTTCCTCTTGATCCAAGAAATTCTTCACAAAATTTACCGTGTTGCAAAATGGATTATTCTCCATATAAATGACAAGGTGGGCAGAAATGGCTCCGATATGGGGCACAACATGTGCCACCAGAAATTCTTCATACACTTGAAACATTTATTCTGCAATGTAAGCGGACAATGAGTTATTACTTTCCTCCAAAATACCAAACGGTATTCTTCTGATAAGAAAATAAATGTATAATCAGGAATATCCCTTTAACTCAATAATTATCAACTGTTCATAATAATGACCTTCCAAATGCTTGCCTAAATAAAGGCATAAAGACCCTTTCTTATAAGAACAACAAAAATATATGTAAAGTTTTTCCGAAAATTTAGATTTAACTCCTACTATTAAGATAAATAAATCAATTATAAACTAAATTAGATCATTCAGATCTCAAGCAGAGATACTGGAAATATCTTCATCACTCAGGGAGGACAACTCGCAACCATAAGTCTCTCACGCTTTGGACGAACTCTTTGTATTTCTTGTTAAAGACAAACACGTGATTGCGCTTCATGGAGATCTGTTACAACGCAGTAATTAGGTCAATTTTAAAATTAAAGTAGAAGCAGTCTTATATGCACAATTAGCAATGGTCGATAAATATGTTGAATATGCTTAATCAAGGGCTAATACAAACTTAAATTAAACCTTGAGAAGCTTCTACGATAGTCGTCTGAAAAAAGACGACTATCAAATAATAGTTCCCGATAGGTTTATCTTACCAAACTTGTGGGAAACAATTTATAACGTAAGGAACGCTAAACTCTTCATTTCCTTGGATTTACTAACAGATAATTGACAAATGGAAGTTAGGCCTTATTCTTGCCTTATGATAGTTTTCACGACCAAGTATGGCCATTATGAGTTTTGCGTTCTTCCGTTTGCAGTCTGAAATCACCCTTAAAAATTCAGCAACTATTGAAAATAGTACTCTATCTAATCTATCTTTTGGGATTATTTACCTTTTTCACTGTCCCCACACAACTAACCTACACACATAGTTAAAAATAAATTTATAGGTAGCAGCTAAATCCTTTGAGCCCCAGAAGACCCTAACCTTAATGGAAACGTAGTATATCAACCTAGTAAGTAAGGATCAGACAGTAACTGACCCCTTTGTCCCTAACAAAAAGAGAAATCATCCGGAAAGTAGAGGCTCTTCTTGTTTGTCCAAGATTACTCGCGTAGGTCAGAAAAACACACCTACATAAAAGACATTAAATAAAATTACACAATCAGACAATTCTGAACATCATTATAGTGTAGGAGAAGCCATTCTCTATTACATAGGTCAAAATGATAGAAAATTAATCGAAATTGTCAAAGAATCAAGAACATTATCATTTAAGCAGTGTCAGGGCTTACACTATATGGACATTTGGGTCCTTAATGGTCGGTTAAAAGTCTAATGAAAGGGAACATTTGCCCTACATGAGCAAGGAAACTTACGCCTACATTTCACAGTGTCCCTACTACCTCGAACATAATGCCAAACTTCCAAATACTAGGCCACTATAAAAAACATCCTGAATATCAGCCCCCGTCACAACGAACAGGCATTGGTATTTTAGTTAGCTCCATTTCTCCCAAATGATAGAGGTCAACATTATATCATACCTTTCAATCACCATTTCCAGCAGATATAGGGGAATCGTACCTAATTTTGATAAAAAACTGCTTCATAAACCTTGTTAGATACAGTATTTAGTAATCCTAGCCCCACGTCTGTTTTAGTTTCTGATAATTTTCTTAGCTTCAAATCAAAGGTCATTGAGTCTCTTAGTAAGTATGCAAATTAAGAATACCCACATCGTAAGTCATTATCTTTAATCATATGACAGATAGAAAACAAAATAGAAAACATATTAACTACATGATATATCCGCCATCTAGTAAATAACTCTTCAAAAATTGAATGAATGTTTACCTTTATTACAGTGCTATAAGCAAATGAGAACATTGCATCCATTGGCTACAAAATCTATTTTATATTTTATCATTATGACTAACGGCACACCTTTGTTATTCCAAAACAACAATGAGTAAATGTTTTATCATCTTATGAGATGAGCAAATTAACCAAAACTTTAGCATTAGATCATACATGAAGATTAATAGTCAAAAAAGAAGAATTTGTGCCAGCAATGTCAATGAAAATTGAATAAACACAACCAATCCTTCATTTCGACGATATATTTTATTTATTAAAGAATGTATATATATTTGCGTATGTATGAAACCCTAGATATGTGACTTTGATTATCATTGTGATTACCCTTTCTTTACCAGCTATTAATCCTTCTTTTCTGATAATGTATTTCTAGTATTTTTATGGCCACTCTGTTTTTTATCCTCTCGTTGTACGTAGGCGGAGCGTTGCTGGTTTTTCTTCTATATATAGGAATTTGTACAATATTTCTTTATGTCTTACGCGAGAATGAACTGAATAAAGTTCCAAAGTACTTGGATTCTGCTTTTCACCTGTGCTGTGGGATTTTGGGCATTATTGCTCCACTTACTCTCTACTTTGTGAGTTTCTCATATCCATATATATTATATAAGCAGTAAGAAAAAAAGGAGTACCAGCCCACCCCTTCTTTCCCTCTCCTATTCCCCTCCCTCCTACCCACTTGACTACCAGTCCTTCATCTCCTCCCTCTTCTCTTTACCTCACCCCCTCTCCACCCCTCCTCCCTCCTCCTTGGGCTACCAACCCAGCTCTCCCCTTATCTTCTTTCATGCCCACTTGAGCCCACCCCCTCTTTCATTCTCTTTTTACCCTTCTCCTCCTCCTCCTTCTCTTCATCTTTTCCTTCCTATCCTCTTTACTCTCCTCTATCCCACTTCTCTAACTTCCACCTCTTCCTCTTCACTCTTTATCGTCATTATCTTCAACAAACTACCAGCCTACCCCTTAGAATCTCTCCCCTCCATCGGGTTCCAACAAGGCTACCAGCCAACCCCATAGGCTGGTATTAAAATTACCAACCCACCACTCAAAATCTCTCCAAACACCCTTACTTTCTAACCTCCCTCACACTCCTCTACCATCCTTCTTCTTTTCTTCAACTTTATAAAGATATTCTACTATAATAAATAACGATGATATAAAGAGAGAAAGGAGCAGAAGTAATCTTAAGATTAAATAACCTTCCCCCTTCATTATTGAAGTTGAATAAAATGAGTGAATGGGAAGGAGGTAGCTCATCTAGAGTAGATAAACTAGAAAGAATCACAACGAAATATGGTGAAGCTATTATTACTTCATTATCTATTGAAGATTCTTCTTTTAATGTATTCTTACCTCGCCGATATGTAAAGCTATTGAAAGACTCTGATTTTAAGTATATTAGTGGTAATAGATTTCCCGGGAGTGAATACCCTTCTATCTTCAAATTTATAAACTTTCTCATTATCATCTTTAACTTTATGTTTCTCCCTATCATCTTCTCCTATAATAAATATCTATGATGAAAACATCAAACTTCTTCTCCATCTCAAACTTCTTTTTCTTGTCCTTCTCCATCTCAAACTTCTTTTTCTTGTCCTTCTCCATCTGAAACTTCTCTTCTCCTTCTTTGTTTTTTCCTTCAATTTCTTCTGTAGACAAAGTAAAGACCTCTACACTTAACTTGTATAGACTATCAAAGGCTCAATTGATAGATAAGGCAGTTGCCTGAGGAGAGTTAAGTAAATACGTTGTTCAGCTTGATTAATTTTATTGACAAGAGTATCGATAGAGTTTATCCTTCTCCTTCAGATGTTGAGTCCGAATTCCAACCTACAACGGATGAGATAGCTGATGATGATTGGGATATCTAAGTAAAGAAGGTTATTACAACGAACCCTAGTATTCTTGTTAATTATAGGAATTTAATTTGCTTCCTATGAACAGCTGTGAGATTATCATTTGCGATTTTGAATGATTCAAAGTTTGGTTTATTAACCAATTTTTGAGATGCTTCTTCGGTGTTTATCAATCTCACATATATTTTGTTTCTAACATTTTCCATTGTCTTACTGAGTTGTTCATCAACTTATAAAAGTCCCTTTTAAACTAATTCTTGGCAGCTTTCCTTGTATTTGTTTCAGATCAATATATGATCTCATCCAAGTTTTTTGGTTGAATTCTAAGACTCTATTGATCTTTGTTAATTTCTACCTGTGTCTTATACATTGTTTTAGTGATCGGTAATGTATAATATATTTAGTCTTATTTTGTAAATAAGGAATTAGCTTATCTAGGTATCCAATTTTCAGATTCCCAGCAGAAAACAGATAGTCATTATGTAAGTTGTGTAGTTCAGAAGGATACTCTAGATCTACTTCTAAAATACAACCTTTTGATGCCACATCATCTATTTCCATAACATCAATATCCTTATTTACCCATTTAAAACTACTTGCAGGTAAATATTGAAACATCGCCCATTCATATAGAATGTTAGCGTTTAAATATATGATATAGTTAGAAGGTTTAGACTCATCATAAGTTTCAGGCAAATATATATTATTTGCTTTAGCATATCTATGTGTTATAGTGCTTATCCCACCTCTAATACCCTTCTCGACCATTAATAACATGTTGGGATCTTCGTTAAGCTCGAGTTTAATATTTGTATATTTTACTAAGGCACTCCATGATAAACCAGAAGCTGTAAAATAATGGGCTGGATCTAACCCATATATATGTCTTGAAGTAGGTGTCTCTATGTTTTCAAAGACAACTGCTAATAAGAGTAAATCTGAGTTTAGATAAAGATTATGATAATCTTTGCGCATTTCACATTGGAATGCACCCCATACATTTTTAGCATGATCATAATCAGCATCACTTACACCTTCTCCTCTAAACTGCTTGTCGAGGAATAGGTTACCTCCCCAGACAACACGTCTATATATACCGATATGTATCTTTTGGTTGGAAGGAAAAAGATAAAAGCCACGAGAATATGTATATATAGAGTTATATACACTTATATCCTCTAATGTGCGTACGCGTGCTTCGTTACTTACAAGTACGTTCACTTCGTAAAAGTAATCCGTTAATTACGAGGTATAAGAGAGCGATTTTAAAACTTATATATGCTTAATCAGTTTTAAGGATAGCTTTCAATTCACCATCTACTTTCACAAACTCTTTAACAAAGAGATGGCCATCATAATTAGAGAGGTTATGTAAGAATATGGGTATGTATTTAGGGTTACACAACATATGAGCAGGTCTGCGATATTCACCTGTAAGATGATTATGATCTAAAACTTTAAAATTCTTTTCATCAATTCCACCTTGCTTACAAACCTAAAATCTATCTGGAGTTTTATGATATTCATCATCCTCTGGTGTAAGGTTATATGGTATATCTACATCCATAAGTTGATGTATTCTAGAACTCTCTTCAATAAGATATTCTGTAAATTTAATAGGTGCATCTTTACCATTATACACCTTCAAATTATCATGTTAATAAATTTAACATTTTGTGTATATTGAGAAATTATTTGGGAAATGTTTTTGTAGGTCTATTGTTTAGGACTCTGTGGGATTGGGTTGTGTGGGATGGATCATTGGTAATGTAATGGGTTGAGGAATAAGTTCTTGCGGTTTTATCCAATTTATTCATTACCATTAACAATTTTAGAAAAACTTCATTTTTAATTGATAACCATAGGCAATTTAATCAATAATGTATTCTCCGTTGTTATTTACGACTTCTTCCCAACGTTCAACTAGTTTTTCGATGCCTTCGTAATAAAAATCGTTGAATTTTGACTCAAAGAATTCGTTTAGCCAGGTTTTTAATTGCATATCAGTATTGAACGAAACGCCGCGCAAATTATTTGAGAGCGATCGGAACAGATGGAAATCCGATGGAGCCCAGTCTGAGAAATATGAAGGATGCGGCAGGAATTCTCAATTAAGCGTTTGGACGTCCTCTTTTGTCATATTGGCAATGTGAGGACGAGCATGGTCGTGTTGCAGAAGGACTCCATAACGTCGATGAGGTCACTTTTCACAAATAGCTTCGGCGAGTCGATACATTTGTTGAACGTAGAGATCTTCATTGACAATCTCATTGTTCGCAAGGAGCTCATAAAGAATGATGCCTTCACAATCCCACTGCACACACAGCATCGTCTTTCCTGGATGAGATGAAATCCTTGCTTTAATCGCGAAAGTGTTTTTTTTTTATTTGGGCCAAGCCATTGTTTTCGATGGTTCATGTTGACATAAACACAACACTTTTCGTCGCCAGTGATGATGCGAGGAAGAAATCTTTCCTTATATCTACTAGTAGCCTTGTGACGAGCAAGCAAACCTGCGGCAATAGTGGAGCGTTGAAGTTTGTTGCTTTCGCTCAAAGCGTGCCGAACCCATGCACCGAGGTTTTGAACTTTCCCCATCGAATGAAGGTGATTCACTACAGTTTTCTGATCACATTCAATTGGACAGCCAATTCTCTTGTCGATTGACGAGGATTTTTATGAAGAAGGTCATTTAATCGATCTTCATCCAACTTAATGGGACGACCAGAACGTTCTTCGTCATTAAGATTGAAATGACCGTTTTTGAAACGTGGAAACCACTATTGAGCTGTCCTTTCTGATAAAGCATTTTCTCCGTAAACAGCACAAATATCGCAACGAGATTTGGCTGCGTTTGCATTGTTCCCGTTTAGATTGAAAATGAATAACAACAAGTGTCGAAAATGCACAACTTTTAAAAAGGTCTATTGTTCAGTACTCTGTGAGATTGGGTTGTGTGGGGTGGATCTTTGGTAATGTAATGGGTTGAGGAATAAGTTTTAAATAAACCGCAATGACATATTACTCAACTTCAAGACGTAGCCTAAGCAAAAGCCTAATAGTCTACGCTGTTAAGAGACGTAGCCTAACCTTTGCAAATTTTGCTCTCATTATTTATTATTCTTTCTTAATATGTGCATAAATCACATCAACAAAGCTTAAATCAACAAACATTAAAAAACTGCCAGAACTTATTCTTCAAGCTAATAGATTCCAAATCTGCATATATTAAAAAAGGATGCTTAACTTGGTTAGAATGGTGTTTGAAGTCTATGTGGGTAGCTCCTAAATCTATACTAACTGGTGTATGAATTGAGCATTTATGTATATGATCCTTTAATAATTCCTGACTGTAGAAATTATTTAAACAATATAGACATGGGTAGGTTTTACCTTTATTTTTCTTATTAATAAAAGGACTAACATCTGTATTATTACGTAATGTATTTTCCTTCATCTCTCTTAAGAGTAACATTATATGGTTATCATTTTTTACGTTGCTTATAGGTAAACAGTATAATTCTAAATTCTCATTCAATCCATACACACTTACAGATATATTATTTTGACTTTCAAATCTATTAATTTTGTTTAATGGGGTTGGAAATGGAATTCCAGTCCAGTCATATTTTTTTACTTCTTCTTTTAGTCTTTCACTTACTCGTTGAGGGTTTTTCTGATACATACAGCTAGATCTTTCAATACACCATTTGAATCATTCATTATCTTCAATTTTCATATTGATGAATTTATAAGTTGGATTTCGATATTTCTCGGGAAGAGGAATATAGGAAGATGCTTTTGAAGGCTGATATTTAGCAAGTTTAATTTGAAAGGATAGAAGTTTATTAATAATCCATCCTGATCCTTCTCTCGTAAACTTACTAATACATTCATTCAAATGACCAATCAGATCCAGAAGCAGGTTAGGAAATAAATCCTTGGATGTAAGCTTCTGCATTGAACTAGCATTCAACCAAGCTACTTGAGTTCTCCTTTCTCCATCAAGAATCATTACATAAAAATCAACTTGAAGAGATAGTTTCATATTTTCCCATACTTGATCTTTACAACTTTTATAGATTTCTTCTTTCATTGTTGTAATAAAGAGCTTAGGGTCAATGAGTTCAAATCTTCATATATATATCGTTACACAATCCATCAATCGATTATTGACAATAAATATGTTTAGAACACTTGTTTAAGTGTTTCTTAAATTGCCTATGAACTTTAAGATTAGTAACACCTATATTACAGATATTACAGGTATACTTACCATATCAAGTTTTTTAAGGATGGATGTAATGTGGGTTACATCTCTTTTCATGCGCCTTACTCCTTGTATGTCTTTTCAGTCGACATACATATTTTTCGCGTCTTACAATAAGATTTACGGTAGAGCGGGTTGGTCATTATATCAGTAGTCATTCTTTACTATAGTATAAAATCTTTTAAAAAATTGATTGTTCTTTATAATGCAAAGAACCCTATATGCTAGGATAGCATATAGTATGTTAGGTTAGAAAATACTAAGCTATGCTTGCCTTGGGTATAATGGGATAGTAAATGCTATACTTGTCAGGATCATTAATGCTAGGCTAGGTTTTACTACGCTAGGCTAAGCTAAGATATGCTAAGTTATACTAAGCTAGACAGGGCTATGCTATGCTATGGTAGTGTAAGGCAAAGTATAATAGGTTCGGGAGAGCTATATTAGGCTACGATAGGCTAGCTAACCAAGGCTATAATAGGCTAAGCTATGCAAGGATATTCTAGTCTAGGGACTGTTATGGTATACTAGGCTAGAATATACTAGGCTAGGCTATTAACAGATACGCTTAGCTCTATTTTCTTAGCTGTGTTTATGCTAGGATAGGCTATAACAAGCTAGAGTAGAGTATGCTAGGCGAGGCTAGGCTATCGTTGTAAGGATATATTGGCTAGGCTATAGTAGCCTATTCTGGGTTGGCTATACTTGGCTAAGCTACTCTAGGCGACGCTATGCTATGCAAGCTAGATCATACTAAGCTAGGCTATGTTAGTCCCAGCACAACCAGGCTATTCTATTTTAGGCTAGGTCCTAATGAAATTTGAAAGCCTGATGTTGTTTTACATTCTCTTTCGAATGATACAATCGCCAAGGCCGTTCCAAGATTAGCCGGGAAATTATTGAAAGTTTTGAAAGTCGTGAGCTCATAAATCAGAATAAGTGAGAGCGCGAGACTTTTTGATATACAGACCTTGTTGTAGTCGCGAGCGGCGCTACATCTAACTATATCGGTCGGTCGGTCCCCGTTTTGTTTTTTGTTGTCTTTGTGATAACATTGCCAATATTTAGTGGATTCTAACGAAATTGGAGAGCTTAAGGTTATTTTCAATTCGCTTTCGAATGATATTATTTTCAAAGTGCTCCTAAGGTTTGCCCAGGAGTTATTTTGTATTGGCAAAAACATCATAACTATTTGGTCGATTATAAGGCAGTTTGAAACCCTTATGTTCTTTTACATTTTCTTTCGAATAATATATTTGACAAAGTTCTCCCAAGGTTAGCCAGGGAATTATTTTGTTTCGGCAATAACATCCTAACGATAAGGCCCATTTTAACGAAATTTGAAACCCTCCTCCCAAGTTTAGCTTGGGAATTATCCACTTTTGGCAATAACAGCATAAATATTCAGCCTATTCTTACGAATTTGAAACCCTTATATTGTTTTACATTCTCTTTTGAATCGTATAATTGCTAAACTTCTCCAAAGGTTACACTGGGAGGGTTTTGTTGTGGGGGGGGGGACATCATAACTATTTGACCAATTATAACGAAATTTGAACCCCTCATATTCTTTTACATTCAGTCTCTTTCGATTAATATAATTGCCAAAGACTTGCCAAGGTTATCGAGGGAATTATTTTCTTTTGGAAATAATATAACTTTTCGGCCGATTCTACAAAATCTGAAATCCTTGTGTTGTTTTACATTATCTTCCGAATGATAGAATCGCCAAAGTCCTCCTAAGATTAGTTCGGGAATTATTGACAATTTTGAAGGTCGTAAGGTCATAAATCAGAACAAGTGAGATCACGCGACTATTCAGCCCGAAGACCTTGTTTCTATATACCCTTATTTCTCTCCGTGATTGGTTTAATTGTTTATTTTGGGCGTTCTCTGTATACTTCCCCTTACTTATACGAGAATATCGCAGTTTTCTCTATTTCTTGATAATTAACTTAAAATAAAATTCAAAAGTACTTGGAACCTTCATTCATTTCTATGTCGGCTTTGTTGCATTTATTGTTTATTAGTAGTAGGCAAAACAAGGGTACCAGCACAACCAGATCCCAGCCCAACCCAGCCCACCCCTTGTTTCCCATTCCTTTGCATCCTCCTCCTCATTTTTCTCTTCATCTCTTCCTTCTTATCCTCTTCATCTTACTCTGTCCCACTTCTCTAACCTCCCCCTCCTCCTCTTCACTCTTCATCATCATTATCTTCAACAAAACTACGAGCCAACCCCTCAAAATCTCTCCCCTCCTAGGAAACTTAAATATATATAATATATATATATATATATATATATATATATATATATATATATATATATATATATATATATATATATATATGCTTCATCACTTATTATGTATAAAATTCATATGCAATTCTTTTACTCTTGTCAATTAAATCGTTCAATTATTTTACTTAACGTTTGTAAATTAAATCATATTTTATGTACAACTTAATAATTAATTCATTCATTCATTTTACTTAACTTGTCAATTTGTTTAATGTACTACTGTTTCAAACATCTCTTAAAATTCCTCACACAAACAAACAAACACACGCTTTCAGCTCGACCAAATGGCACAATATTCTTTCCCATTATACTCTTGCCATTCTCCGCATAAAGGTCACAATCATTCTTTCTACAATTAGTCATTTACCTCCAAACAAATCATACTTAGTTTAATTCCACATTCTCACAATTTTCTGCAAATGGCCATACGAGAGTAGGTCCTAAGTCTCTTTACTTCTCGTATTTGCAGGCCCCAATTCAGTCCATCGTAGTCACCATATTATTTCATATTTATTTCACGTACTTCATTTCTCTTCACATCTTGTTACTGTAAATCATATTTACCCTTTCGGCCTAATCCAACTTATCTCATTGTACATTCGTTGATTCTATGAATATATTTATATTTGTTTAATTGTTTTTCTTAAAACCCAGTTCATTATTTCAACATTTATTTCGCTTTCCTCTTAGGCCTAAAAACTAGCAGACGACAACTTCGATCAAACAAATTTATCGTTATGGTTTTCGAAACACTATTTAGGTTGATTTATTAACAGAAAATAAATCCCATGAATAACCATATACTATAAAGTGGTGCCCAAAGTTTAATAATTTCCTGTCAATTAATAAGTTTAAACGTTAAAATAGTTTTTAAGTCCACGCGTCAATTTTCTCAATGCCTCGCATGAGCATTTTCGATTCACGTGTTCATTTTTTTATATCGCGTGTTATCTTTAACATTATTCTTCCAATTATCATAATTCATGTAATTTTAATTAAATACTATCCCTTATATTCAAAGAGTGGGCAATTTTCTTTATTTCTCAATTATTTTTCATTTCACATTCCCGTGTTCGTGAATAATTTCCACACATACGTGCACACAGCCACAGCTACTTCACTAACCTCAACACATTCCTTCAACCAACACAAGTATACATAAAACTGTGACTATGATGGACCAAACAGACCAACTAAGGACATCAGTTAGCGGCCAGCCCGATCATTATGACCAACCGTCTGCCTCGAACCCACAGTCCGCGCATAGAAAACCACATGCGTACCTCTCTCTTCCCGTTTATTCCTGCAAACCCAATTGCATGGTTGGAGGTCTCGTCCCTCCTCCTTAAACAACAGACCATCACAGATCAAGAGAAAGTAGCAGCAATAATCCAGCGGTTGCCCATAAGTACATTTATTCAATTTAGGGAAATGATAATTAACGGGGAACAGGGTGGTGTTCTAGACCGCCTGAAGGGGGCTTTCCTTAATAAATACGGTAGGTTCCAAATAGACGACCTGAGAGAGCTCCTGAATACTCAGAAAATGGGAGATAAGAGTCCGGCTTCTTTCTTAACGCATCGGAAGGACCTTATCAGGGTAAAAGGTGCTCAAATCGAACTTTTTAGCCCTCGCCTCACTGATATTTTCATGAGAGGAGTCGCCGAGGGAATCAGGCAATTAATCCTACGCTCGAACCCCACGAACATTGATGAGGTTGTGGCAGCTGCAGACAAATTGTATAAAAGTCCTTACGTGAATGGGAAAACGGCCAAACTGACGGCCCATTTAACAATCCTTCAATTTCGCAGGTTGGAGGCACTTCGAGCTCCTCTGACGAACGGGCCGAGCGTTCAAGGGCTCCATCTTCTCTATCGTTGACCTTGAGGCTTCAATACGGAGGATGTAGGCCGACATCCAGCAGTTAAAGTTGCAACGAGAATCACAGAGCGACCACAGACACGGGTTTGGCGATCGAAGGCGCAGGTTCCACTCTGGTTCACGAAAGAGAAACCAACGAGAGCATCCCGATGCAACAGGTGAGAGAAAGCAAAATTTTTACCTCATTCTTCCAACTATTCTCACCATCTTCCACACCATCAGGGCCTATGCTGGTATCATCAAAGGTACAGGCACAACGCTGTACACTGTACATAGCCTTGTAGCTACAGTTATGCTTCTTCACATACTGCGCCAAGTATTCCCCGAAGCATTACGTTTCCTTTTCCTCTCATTCAACTCAATGGTGCTGGTACCACAACAAATATGGTGCACAAGCTTTATCATGCTTGCAACCGTGCATATATTTGGATCCAGTACATTCTTCAAATCTCAACTCTCCAGTTTTCTTACTTCACCCAACTCAACCACTTTCTCCAAATCCTCAAATTTTAATTTTCCAACCTTCATTCTTGCATTCCTCTCATTCCAGTCTCTCAATCACAAACTTTAAACTAGAAAGGCATGGGACAAAAGGGTCTACATCCCCCGCCTACACCTCATTTCCTCAAGTAGCTCGTCCATTTCGTATTTTTGACCCACTTTCTAAATTTTTATTCCTGGTGGACACTGGTGCTGAATGCAGTGTCATACCAATTTCTAAGGCCGATCCTGCTTCTGCCCCTTCTGATTTAGTTCTGAAGGCAGCCAATTCGACCAATATTAGGACGTATGGAAGGCGTAACCTTCAAGTCTCACTCGGCCTACATCCCCCGCCTACACCTCATTTCCTCAAGTAGCTCGTCCATTTCGTATTTTTGACCCACTTTCTAAATTTTTATTCCTGGTGGACACTGGTGCTGAATGCAGTGTCATACCAATTTCTAAGGCCGATCCTGCTTCTGCCCCTTCTGATTTAGTTCTGAAGGCAGCCAATTCGACCAATATTAGGACGTATGGAAGGCGTAACCTTCGTCTCACTCGGTCTCCGTCGGGTTTTTTGATGCACTTTAATCATGGCCGAGGTAGATTGTCCAATATTGGGCATCAACTTTCTTTTGGTTCACGACCTCTTGGTCGATTTTCGACAACGCAAGCTTGTCGACCGCAAAACTCTCCTCACTATCTCAGGTTCGTACTCACCTTCTCAGAGTTCCCTCCTTTCTAATCGTCTCCCATCCACCGAGTCCCCGTTTGAGCGCCTCCTTCAGGAGTTTCCTGAGCTCACCCTTCCACCTTCGAAGGACAGGCCCATTAAACATAGTGTGGTGCATCGGATCGAAACAACAGGAGGTCCAGTATTCTCACGGCCACGCCGTCTAGCACCTGATAAACTATCTGTTATCTGCGTAATGAATTCCAATTCATGATTGATTCAGGCATTTGTAGGCCTTCCTCTTCTCCGTGGGCCTATCGACTTCACATTGTGCCCAAACATTCTCTCGATAACTCCTTGGAATATATCTCGCTCTCCGCCACTTCCGCCATCATTTGGAAGGGCGTGAATTTAGAATTTTTACTGACCATAAGCCCTTGGTCGGTGCATGTTCGTCTCGTAGTACTACGTCAGTACACACTGCAGTTGACACTCGTCATCTTGACTTTATCCTGCAGATGACGAACGATATTCGCTACCTTCCTGGTTCTTCAAACGCCGTACCGGACGCGCTCTCTCTCATTTCATCGATTTCGGGCACACAACTCTCCCACACTGTTCACATCGATCATGCGACAATAGCGCTTGCCCAGGAACAATATAAAGACATGCAAACACTGCGTCACTCTTCTCAACTCGTCGTTCGCGAGATCGACTTGTCTGACATTCCTCCTAGGCGAATCCTGGTTGAATATTGCTCTCGTCCTCTCAATTCTCTAGCTTACCGTCAGTACATTATCGACCAAATTCATGGCCTCTCATCCTGGCATCAATCCCACACGCAAGATTGTTGCTCAACGCTTCGTTTGGCCAGGTATGAATGCCGGCGTGGTCAAATGGACTCGCTCATGCCTGCTATGCCAGCGTGCTAAGGTCCACCGCCACGCAAAGCTTCTCTGGTCCCTTTCCTTTTCCTTCCTCACGTTTTGACGCCGTTCACATCGATCTAGTAGGTCCTCTTCGTCACTCCCATGGTTGCAATTATCTTCTCACCATGATCGATCGTTTTACTCGCTGGCTAGAGGCGTTCCTATCTCAGACATCAAAGCTTCCACTGTCACTCGCGGTTTCATCTCAGCATGGGTTGCCCGTTTTGACTTTCCCTCAACGATCATGACTGACAGTTTCAGCCAGTTTGAATCCCATCAATAGGATGCACTCATGTCAGTGCTTGGCTCCTTTTGCCTTCGTACTACAAGTTATCACCCCCAGAGTAACTCTAAGGTAGAACGTCTGTATCGGACCATCAAAGCAAGCTTACGCTCCACCGATCCAAACATAACTTGGGTGGACAAGCTGCCTTTGATTCTCCTTGGCATTCACTTGTCCTTGAAAGAGGATTTGGCTTGCTCTGCAGCGGGATTAGTTTACGGTACTCAACTTCGTCTACGCGGTCAATTCTTTTCTTTTTCTGACCAAACTCTACCTTCTCACCTAGATCCTTCTTTATACGTACATAACCTTGCACGGGTGATGGCTGAAATTAAGCTAACTGCCCCTAGAGTGCCTGTTAATTATAAAACCTTGGTGTTGAACAAGATGACAACCTGCTCCCATGTTTTCTTCCGTCGAACTTCGTTGCAACCAGTCTATGACGGACCCATTCTCGTTATCTCCAGCAAGGCGAAATTCTTCGTCCTAAAACTTGGCACCAGGCAAAATACTCTCTCTATCGACCTCCTGAATCGCGCTTAGACCGAAAATGTTCATCTAGAGCCCCAATGACTTCATTCGCCTCCTACTATACCCCTTCATGGAATAGTAATCCCCAAAACAAACTCAAACCCAACCTTTTAATCACCCCTACTACTGCAACTCCACCTTCCGTTTTGTTGCCTCCTCCTCCTTTGTTGCAGGAACTCTCATCGGCAGAAGTGGTCAGTCAGGAGCAAATCTCTCCCCCACTGGTCACTCCGTCAGCAGACAATGGGACTAAAGACTCCCACATCCGGCTCGACGCCATGTCGGAAGGAACCAACAAGCGGATCACATTCGCTCCATCAACCTTCTTTCGTGCCAGTGCCTCGTCCAACGCTACTGGCACTGCGACATCAAATCTGTGTCCCCGTACCCGCAGCCAAACCAATGGACCTGTCACACGCTCAGGCGAGTGTCAGGAGGCCTCGTCGGTACTCGGACTTGTAATCTCAAAATAGAAAAGGGGAGTAACCTTCTTAGTGGGGGAGTGTTATAGCAATGCCCTCTGGGCATTTCTATAATAAAACCTCCTCGGAAACTTAAATATATATATCATCACTTATTATGTATAAAATTCATATGACATTGTTTTAATTTTTTTAATGAAATCGTTCAATTATTTTACTTAACGTTTGTAAATTAATTCAGATTTTATGTACAACTTAATAATTAATTAATTCATTCATTTTACTTAACTTGTCAATTTATTTAACGTACTACTGTTTCAAACATCTCTTAAAATTCCTCACACAAACAAACAAACACACGCTTTCAGCTCGACCAAATGGCACACTATTCTTTCCCATTCTACTCTCGCCATTCTCCACATAAAGATCGGCAATCATTCTTTCTACAATTAGTCATTTATCTAGAAACAAATCATACTTAGTTTATTTCCACATTCTCACAATTCTCTGCAAACGGCCATACGAGAGTAGGTCCTAAGTCTCTTTACTTCTCGTATTCGCAGGCCCCAATTCAGTCGATCATAGTCACCATATTCTTTTATATTTATTTCAAGTACTTCATTTCTCTTCACATCTTGTTCCTTCAATCATATTTTACCATATCTTACATTGTATACCTAATCCAACTTATCTCATTGTACATTCGTTGATTCTATCTATATATTTATATTTGTTTAATTGTTTTTCTTAAAACTCAGTTCATTTTTTCAACATTTATTTTACTTTTGTCTTCAAACCTTTATTTTCCTTGTCCTTCTCCATCTTTTTCTTTAATTTCTTCTGTAGAGAAGGTAAAGTTACCTATACACCTAACTTGTATAGACTATCAAAGGCTCAACTGATAGCTAAGGCAGTTGCCTTAGGAGAGGTAAGTAAAGACGTTGCTCAGCTTGATTAATTTGATTGTCAAGAGTTTCGATAGAGTTTCTCCTTCTCCTTCAGATATTGAGTCCGAATTCCAACCTACAAAGTACCCATTGAAGATCTTTTCAATTTCCTTAATGATCATTTGCAAAATTATGACTTGCCGGAACCCGTTACTACTTTTATGAACCTCATTTCCCTTTGTACCAAAAACTGTAAGTTTTCGTTCTAAAGCAAATATTTTCTCCAAAAATTGGGATTAGCTATGGGTAAGCATCTTTCACCTGTCCTTCCTAACTTATGTATGGAGTTAGTGAAACAAAACTTCTCCCTACTATCCTTGACGCCCCGATCGTTTGGTACAGGTATATTGATGATGTCATTTGCTTGTGGCCTAATCCCAAAGATGTTAATGTTTTTCTTACCAGACTCAATCCTCTCGTTCCTTCAATTAAATTTACCCACAAAATAGAACCCTTTCCTTTCTTGATCTTTTTATTCATAGATCTCATACAGGTTTTAAATACTCTATCTTTCGTAAGCCTACTAATTCAAATTCTTATATTCATTTTTACTCTTCTCACAGCCCTAAAGTTAAAGGTTCTGTTTTTTCTTCTCTGTTTCTATGGGTATTACGAGTTGTGAGTCCGGAATATATTGATTTGCAATTTCCCAATATCTTTGAAATTGGCCATAAACTTTCTAACCCTTACCTGTTTCTTCAAAACTGTCCTTCTTCTGCTAAAAGAACATTTTATCAAACTGTCCCTACTCTCCCTTTTAATAGTAATAACATTTTAGTTCTACCTTTTTCTCTTCGTTTCAGTGATCTTTCCCGTCTTTTGAATAACTTTAACATTTCTCTTGCTTTAAATATGTGACAACCATTAAAAATTTATTAGTACGTAATAATTGTAATAGTTTGGGGGGGGGTTATTCAGTTGAGCGTTCTGGTTGCCTAAGTAAATATTATGAACAAACAGGTAAACAACTTTCTGTTCGCATAAATCAACATAAATATAATGTTCGAAGAGGGGAAGATAACAGTGCTTTCTTTGTCCACATGTCATAAAAGGACCATCTAATAACTGGAACTCGGCAAAATTAATTTATCCTTTCAATGACCCTATAAAAAGGAATATCATGAAATGTGCTTTTACAAGCCAATGTGATAATTTTAACCTTTCCCCTGGCTTATATAAAATAGATGCTATAATTAAAAGATTAATACTTAAAGAAATTAGTTCTGACTTTTGTTTTTACTTTTTTATACAATCTTTAATTAGGTGGCCCCAATTTTTTAAATTTTTTTTTAATTGTCACTGCTCTATTATGTACATTATATTTTCCCCACCTTTCACTCCTCCTGTATTATAATTCCACTTGTTAGGCTATCACCATTTCTTTTAATCTGTTACCCTTTCCGTCTTCTCAGTTTGACCTTACTACCTGCTTCTTGTAATGCTTAATGTGAATCTTTACCTTCCCCCTTCCGTCTTCCTCATTGGTGATTTCTGGTTTTTGAGGCGGTCTTTCATACATTTCTTTCTTATATATACCTTTAATATAATATTATTTCTTGTAGTTATCTTTGATAAGGAACTTAATAAAGTTCGAAAGTACTTGGAAACACCATTTCATTTTTTCCTGCGGGACATTGCATATATATATATATATATATATATATATATATATATATATATATATATATATATCACTAACTTTATAATTTCAGAACGGAATTTTTTGGAGTATTTGAATAATAATTTCATCTCAGTTTGGTTATGACTTAAGTATATTTTAAATTTTAATCAAGGTAATTTCTAAGAATTTCTTTAGTTTGAAAAAATAAAATAGTTTAGTTAAGAAAAAAAAATATGATTATCCAATGCTTTATAATGTTTTAAAAGGAAATGAATTACAATTGGTGAAGTTCAGAAAATGTATTAAAATTCAAACATGGCTACTTTTTTTTAGATTTTAGATTTTAATCTTAGTAGTGAAGTGCAAGCTCCTCCCTAGAGCCATTGCCTGGCTTATATATATTAATATAGTTCCTGAATTTATCGCGCAATAGTTTTCATTTCCTAACAGTTATATTTGATTAAATTAACAAACCGCTGTTCTCTTCCTTAACAGGAAGAGCTTGGTTACACAGGCACCCTTGCGGGATGTGGCCTACGGCCTTATTTGCTAATCTTAGCCGCCTTTTTTAATCTACTTTATAGACTCTTTATTTTAACGCTCTGAACACCCTTTTCTTCTTCTTCATCTTCATTTTCATCGTCATTTTCATCTCATCTTCATCTTCATCGTCATTTTCATCTTCATCTTATTCTTATTTTTCAATTCATCTTCATCTTCTTCTTCTTCTTCTTCTTCATCTTCACTATCTTCATATTCATTATCTTCTTCTTCATCTTCATTTTCATCATCTTCATTTTCATCATCTTCATCATCATCTTCATCATCATCTTCTTCCTCATCTTCTTCTTCTTCTTCTTCTTCATCTTCTTTTTCTTCTTGTTCTTCTTCTTTTTCTTTTTCTTCTTCTTCTTATAAAGGAATTATTAGAAATAACTTTGATAACAAAATTAAATCTTCTTAGGTTACAACCGAACTAAATGAAAAAATCTTATTTAAACCTTCAAAAAATCTCGTTCTTAAAATATAGGGTTATGGATAAATTTTTTTTATCTCAGAACAGGTTTCTTCGTCGTTTACTTCCTTTCAAATTTAGGTTGATTCCCATCAGGACAAATCATCTTGTGAAAATCTATTACCTTATTTTTCCATATTTTCCTCCCATTTTTCTTTTATTGAATGCTGATTCTCTTTCCGTGTTAGACTTGATCTTGTGAGGTTTTAAAGGAAAGTCAGAGCCAGCGCTAACTCACTTTCACCTGGTGGGCTCTCCAAAGCAAGTGATCAAAATATCGGTGCTTTGGAATTTTATGATGAAACAATGATTTGTTTTCCTTTATACGACGATAGCATCCGGTGCCTCTGGGGGCTTTGAGATCTTGTGCCGCTATTTATTTATTAATGCTTTTAAAAGTTACCCTTTGTTCGTTACCAGGCACAGCTAACACTGCGCGTGTGACGGTCAACATGGTTTATTTTTTGCCATGTTTGTAATTAATCCTTGTTACAATTTTTATCTATTCTCGTTCCATTTATCATATATTTTCTGTTAATCTTAGTAAGGGGTGTAAGCTCATTTCGGGGACTGTTTTAGGGCACATAGGTAAAAAAATGTCGCTTGAAAATATTGTTTCGAATTCTTTTAGGAAATGTATAAATGTGATTGAAAATAAGTCTTGTTTTTTAACTTGTTTCAGGAAAGTGAAAGAGGGCTTTTTCTGCCCATTAATTCGTGTTTAGGCGTTTGGTTGTAAGAGACCTTATTGCCTTTCTCTGTGTGTCTTATCCATCTCTCGGTGTTATGTTATCTATTCTTTGTATTCTTTAACCATGGAATTTCCCGCTGTGCTGAGTTTTATTAATTGCAGAAGAGGTGAATTCAGGAGAGTTACACGCCTTATCGCTCAATGTAGCTTCTTGTGGTTGCCTGGGCTATACACATTTTTTACTTCTCTTAACTTAAAAACATTTCTAGCTCTATTTGAAAATATTTCTAGCACAGCTTCACTTATTGGTTATTGGCTTGAAAAATTATAAGTAGTGAGTAAGCACATGAGAATGAATTATTTCAGGTTCACTTGATTACTACTGCCACCTGAAATGGGTTTAAAAATGGCTAAAAATGATACGATTATATTATATAATGGCAAGATACGCAGGGTATAAAAAGTTATTATTATTATCATCATTATTATCACTATCACTATTATTATGATTATTATTATTTATTCTTTATTAATAATAATATAAATATTATTATTATCATTATTGTTATTACCATCATCTCCATCTGGTGGATCAGTAAGAATACTACCAACTTGGTATCAGGTGGCTGCCCGTGGCAGAAAGCAACGAAATTGGATCATAACTATGCTTGAAATGGCCAAATTAATTTAGATGTGAATTCACCCTGTTATATAATAATGCCATGAATACATTCACTGATCATGGACTGGGTCTTTCTCTATTTAACATAAGGGTATTTGTTCATCTCTCCTTATTTACTACTTACTCCCTGTCGGTCACTTTCTGGTTAAAGGAAGGAAAAATAAAGAAAATGTATTATAATTATCATCCTATAAAATATCGCCGAATATCATCGATTGGAGTTCCATTTCTCAGCCGGAATCGATCTCTGACAACGGAAGAAGCGCCCCGTCGCGAGATCTCTTGGATCGGAACGTCGACCAAAGACTCGATAAACCAATGGAGAAAACAATTAACCGCTCCACAGGTTTTTAGGGAGAGAAAGAAAGAGCCTTTTATTGGCATAATAATGAAGATTGGTTGAAGAGACAGAAGAAAATGACCGTTATTACAAAAGGTGGTTTATGATGGTAGCTAATAAAGGAATTCAGAACCAAATAAAAATATAAAAAGTCTGGGAATTTTCCAGGAAATTGTCAAGAATGCAGACTAGACAATTGAATCAAATAAAATACAATTAAAAAAATCATTAATCGTGGCGGATACTAGGCCTCCTTTATTAAATTGAATCAATCAATAGACATACGATTCAAATATGATGAAGTGCATAAATTAACAAGAATGGTATGCGGAATAAACGATCTTTTGGAGAGAACAGCAGAGAAGGTTAAAAGGGTGACAAAAGGGAAGCGAAACTCGGACGAAATAATGACGTTATCAGGAGCTAAAGAATGAGTCTTTTGTAAAGTATTCCTTAAAATGATGTCTCTTAGTTCTGAATAGCGAAATACGTGGAATTATTTCCAGTTGTCACAAACCTGGTTAAAAAAGGACTTCATCGGTCTTATTGGCATCTCTCCATAATAAAACTCTTTAGAAGATAAGGCGGGAGGGGGGTGTATTTGATCTCATTCCAAGAAAGAAAAAGGAGTGAATTACAGGGTGACCCACCAAAAAACGGGCCCCAAATTTTGATAGGCCCCATTTCTTAATTTTCTGCAAAGATTGAATGAAACTTTGGTGATAACTAGTTTATTTTGTTTAAAAACATCATATCAAGCATGTGATTCTTTGGAACTTTCTTCTTTAATCTAGAACACGTGATCGATATGACCTACATTTAGCTCTGTGCATTTCTTGAGGCGCAGTACAAAGTTGTCCATAACGTTCTTACAAACTGACCGACTAATGGCTCTGATATCCGCCCTGATGGCTTCCTTGAGTTCCGTGATGGTCCTAGGTCTCTCTGCGTACACTCTATCTTTAAAGTGACCCAGAGAAGTAATCTGAAGGGTTAAGGTCTGGGCTGTGAGGTGCCCACTGAAAATCAGTCTTGAGACTGATCACAGGGCCATCAAAGTTCTATTTTAGCTAATCTTGGGACAGGTTTGAGGTGTGAGAGCTAGCTCCATCTCGCTGGAACCAAAACATCCCAATAAACGACGGGAACAGGGTCTGCAGCTCCCTCTTGAAGGTTTTGAGGACTTCAAAATACCACTCCGTGGTGACTGTCACTGTCTCGCCAGATTCCTCGAAGAAAAATGGTCCGATGATCCCTCTGGCTGAGATGGCACTCCACACCGTGCACTTCGGAGAGTATAGGGGCTTGATGGCTACCTAATTTGGCCTGAAGGTCCCCGAGAAGAAATTTGTCTTCGAGTTTACCTTTCCTTCAAGATGGAACTGAACTTCAACTGAGGTTCAAAGGAGGTTAAGGAAAGTTGGGGTCTCCTGAATCTTCTCCAGTATATTGACTGCCATAGCCTTTCTCTGCTCCTTGTCTGAGGTTGTAAGAGTTTGCTTCTTCTGTATTCTGTATGGGTAGGCCTTTACTTCTATTACTATCACTCTCCTGCAAGTCTCACGGGATATACTGAGGGACTGACTTTGCTTGCGCACAGAGACTTTTTGACTCTGCTGAACTGACTCTCTAACGCTTTCGACGAGCTCAGCTGTACGATTGCGGGGGCTTTCTGAATGGCTTGCACTGTTGCCAATGGCTGCAATGAGGTGCTTCTTGTCACATAGTTCTCGAAGTGGTCTACTTAGTCTTGAATTCTGCTCTTGGAAGGGTTTTTTTCACATTCGAACTAATGCACGGAAGTGTCCTGCACTATCTTGAACGAGCCTGTCTTGAAGTCATTTTTGATGCAGTATATTCTTTATTAAAGCTCTCATTGAGATCTAGTTATGTTCACAGGCGTTGCTTTTGTCATGTCATGCAAAGTAAGGGTGATTAGTGAATAAATGAAGGATATATCACAAAAAGTTTGAGAAAATCAAGTCATTAACCATTTCGCTTAGTCCCACAATATTTGCAACTTAAGTTTGCAAATGTTGATTTTGCTTTTATGTTTTAATTGATAGAAGAGGCTAAACTAGGTTAAAATTATTCCTGATTAAATGGAGTCATTGGCGCTAGAGCTGATGACATAAGAAGAAATTAGGCAAAATCCGAAGGAATATAGTTTAGTTCATTATATATGAACTTTTATGACAACCATTCAGACAATTATCAAGGCAAAAAATGAAACAAATTTTAGAACATCTGGTAAGGGAACTCGTAGGACAACTATCAAAACCATTAACAAGCTAATAATATAATTCTTAATTTAACTATTGAGTCAATTATTAAGAGAAATATTAGAGCAAGTATTTAGATTCTTACTTAAGACAATCATTTTGTCATATATTAGGTGATCAAGATATTAATCCCGTTTTATCAAACCCATTTATTCAGCATAGTATTTTACCCTCATTGTTGCAAACGCTCTCTCCTCAAACGGAATTTTGTTTTAATCTTCACAAACCTTTGCAAATAATAAGTAAATCTTCATACACTTCTGTACTGTTTTCTACTGCTAATGTGTTACTATTCTCTTGTATTCATAAAGCATGATGTGTCTTGTGTGTGCTTCAATTACCACCATCACTAATGAATGGCTCTAACAAAATGTATTATAGCCTATAAAAGGCAGAGGTAAATACACACATACTTACGCACTTACATATATACCCCATCAAAGGATGAGAGAAAGAAAAGCAGACAGACTGAGGTAAGCTGATAAAGGAATAGACAGACAAGAATAAGCAGGCAAATAAAGAGGCATACAGGCAGAGTCAAGCAGGTAAGGGGATAAACAGACGAGCATAGATAGGAAGAGAAACAGGAGGCAAGAGGGTCAGAGAGCAGGTGGAGATAGGAGTAATAAAAAAGATGAGGAAAGATAAAGGAACGCACCAAAACAGTCCGAGGGATTTAGATATAAATATAAAAATTTAATCCAGCTAAAAAGCGGCCGGAAAATAATATAAGGATAACGAAGATCGCGGGATATGAAATTACCAAGCTTTATTTTCCACTACTCCTCTTGACCACACTGAAATATCCCCTTCCAGTAAACTCCATACAGCCCTTCTTAATTAAAAATCAGAGCTCATCTAACCAAAACAGAACAGAAGAGGCAAAGTTCGTATCGCTCTATCACCAAAATAATCCATAAAAAAACAGTGATCACTGCATATCTTCGAATCAACGTCATTGCGTTCATATTTAAGAAGTAAATACAATCTTCGTCCAAATCAATACTTCTCATCCTCAATCTACTTCGCCATTTCATATTAGTTTCTCCAATCAAACTCTCGTTTACTCTTTACTAGTCCTCTGCTTTCTATTAAATTATAATACACTCTCGTTCATACGCACCAAATAAATCACTTCACCCAATGAAAAAACCCATGATTACGAATATTTAGTTTTTTAGCATTGAATAAATTCCTTTTTTCTGTTTCAATGAATTCAGTGGGGTTTTGGGGCATGTTTTACAGTAGTTCTATAAATTTAATTCTGTTGGGTCTTATGAACTTAATCGTTTAATTGAAATTAGTTCTTACACCAAATTTTCAGTTCACTATTTGTAATGGCTTCTGCAAAGAGACAAGTGGCAACCGAGTTCACCAATGGGCCTGAATAGGAGAAGTTGCGTGAAGCCTGTATGTAGCAGTAGCTTATGCTTTTTCCACTCATTTCTAGTTGCCGTTATTTCATTATATTTAGCTCTTCTCGGGACTTTTCCATCATATATGCCCTCTCTGAATACGTACAGATGAACTCTCTAATTTTTCCGGATGTCGCCTACTCACGTTTGGACTGCTACTCGTCGCAGGTGCCAATTAGCAGAACGACAAGACTTTCTACACAAACAAAATATCTATATAGCACTCATCCAAGAAACAAACCTGACATGATACCAAAACAAAGACTCTCCCTTTCCACCAATACACCACGTACAGAGGCCACAGACGCCTAACATTAGTTCGCAACTTCATTCCATTTACTGAAACCACCACCCCATATAAACACAAAAAAAAACAAAGACGCTCACACGAAAATACAATCCATTAGAACAAAGATCTAAAGTTTGGAATACAACCTGATAAACATATCTCAAGAATACCCAAGTAGCAGACAACAAAGAACCACATAAAGCAGAACAAATTCAGTCAAGAGCAATACTCAACAACACATACCTAGCACCTAGACAACTTCTCTAACACAAGTGAAATACCACATCCCGCAACATAACATCTGCTCACATCATATACACACCAGAACCTCATGGAACAATATAGTCGAACTCTCCTTGACCACTTACCCGTTATTCTATCTTTCCAAACCACGCAACAAAAAACAACCTCCTTCAAATCCACATATATAAACTACAAAAAAGCAAACTGGCCAAACTACACCTAATACATAAAAGACATACTTCGAAATTTCTCCGTAAACAACTACTCTTTCCTAGAAAGAGCACTACACTACATTATAAATCAATCACAGACGAAAGCAGAAAATCAATCCTTCACAGCCAAATAAAAGCTTATAACCGCAATTTCACAAATGAAATTGCGGAGTGCATAAATCACCGTAATCTAAAAAAATAAGACTCCCCCTCCCTCACAACAAGAAAAACAACTCTTCTATGTTATCAACACCACCATTACCAACCTAATCCCTATACAGAAACAGAAACCTGGAACCAATACGTCAACACAATAAATCACCAAACAAATTCAATCCAACTCAGGTGAACCATAAACAAAATCCACACCACGTACCACCCCAGACTCTACACGCGAATCAGTGGTTAGGATAAACAATTAACTGCCATAAATTGCCACCACTGTATCAATCTAATGAAGCAGTGCTCGAACATTATCTGCATCCCAAACAGACCAAACAGAGAAATCCGCAAAAAATCAAGATTACACAGATGTACCTAGACCATGCCCCCTTTACTACAGTAAACGTCTAACAAACCAAACCATAAAATCACTCAAAACCTCAAAGCCACTGGCCCGGACAACATATCTGACATACATGTCTAGGATTTAGGCAACACAGCAATCTCAGCTATCACACATATGTATTATTAATCACTCTTGGCTCACCAACACAGTCCGTCTCACTCTTGAAATGCCGCATATCATACGCACACTCAAACCAAACAAACGCCGAATACAAGTAAAATCTTACCGCCCAATCTCTCTTCTGTCCACACCATCAAAAATAATCAAAAGACTAATCAAACAAACACCCAAAAATCAGAATAAACGGACAAAATCTGCTTCTAAACAAATCACCACCCTTCTAAGATTCACACTAGACACCCACAGGATATTCAAAACCCACACAACAAACATTACAAACAATGCCACAAAGACATTATTGACCTGCCCCCACCTAAACAACCATCTGACAACAAATCCCTCACTACCCAGACACAAGAAAAAAGCCCCAGCACACTAATCCCAACACTTCTATAATAACTGCACCTAAATCTTAACTGCACTGGAATCTTAACTGCACTGAAATCTTAACTGCGCTAAAGTCTTAACTGCACTGAAATTTTAACTGCGCTCAAGTCTTAAATGCGCTGAAATCTTAACTGCACTGAAATCTTAAATATCGATTTCCTCAAGACAAGGATTTTGGAGTTAATGCGTTTTACCTTTTGGCGTTTGGCGGCAGTACTTATCGACTGCCCAAACCTCACACAAGCACGAACTACACACAACATCTCCTCCCCTAGGGACCTATGGACCCAATCAGGGAGGGTGTTGGCCTTTCTAGGTGAAAGGCCAAGGGAAATAGGGAGATAGGGGGCTGTGGGCAGGTAAAAGTAAAGAAAGTGAACTCTCTAAGTACTTTAAGTGGTGAAGAAGTGGCCGCTTAAGTTACCATGGTAGGACCGAGTACATGATGGTACCGAATGAATGCTAAAGTATTGATCTACCGAATTATGGTCTCTAAATGACATTTAGAGAGAAGAATTTGTAATTGAGATTGTAAAAGTTATCTGGGAGCTCCTTTAGTTTATGTAGGTTCTACAAATTTGGGAAGAAGTCTACATTTTCAATCATGACATCTACAGGTTCATTTTTAAGGTGGAGCGAGAAATAATCTGGAGAGGAAGAGTAACCTTGAAACTTAGAATCCGGTGAATCAAGGATTCACCGGATTCTAAGTTTCAAGGTTACTTTTTTATTATCTGATATTTATTCTTTTAATCAATTAATAAATAATTTCATTTTTGTGATATTTTATTTACCTTAAATATGTAAATCAAATTTAAAAAATGTTTAGGTTGCATAAAAAAGTAGAATCTAACCCCATGAGATCACACCACCACTGAGATCGCATACCAAAGCAACAGAGTGGGTGAGTGCATTGGAGCAGGAAGCGAACCATCATTAACCATCTTAACCACTGTCGCTACCTGCTCAATTGCACCTACTTCCTTTTTCAGCCCCTCGACGACTCACTAGAATATGTCGCATGGTAGTGACGTGATTCTAAGTATGTCGAGAAAAACAGGATTTGATCAGGATAAGAATGGAACTGCAATACTCCATAATAAGAAGGGATTTACACTACCTCGGATAAAAATGGATTTACACTAGTCCAGAAGAAAAATAAGGGATTTACACTACTCATAGAATAAGAAGGAATTTGTAGTACTCTCGCCTAAAAAAATGTTACACCAGAATAAGAATGGATTTACAATACTCCAGATAATAAGAGATTTACACTACTCCAGAAAAAGGGGGATTAAATTTCTCCATGAATGATAAGGGATTTGCAATTCTCTAGAATAAGGAGGGTTGTACACTACTCCAGAATAAGAAGCGATTAACGGTACCTTCAGATGACAAGGGATTTCCACTACTCTAAAATAAGGAGAGATTTACGGTACTCGAGATAAGAAGGGATTTATACTACTCCAGAATAAGTAAGGATTTCCACTACTCCAGATTAAAAAGGGATTAAGACTACTCTAGAATAAGAAGGGTTGACACTACTCTAGAATAAGAAGTGATTTACATTACTCCAAAATAAGAACGGATTAACATTACTCCAAAATTTTGATTTTTCACTTCCTCAAAAAAACCTGTATTAATTTCACGTACGAATAGTTGTGGCTCCCGTTACTTGTTCCTTTGCGTAACGTGACTTAATAAGGCACGATGAAAGTGCTGTAAGTTCCGCCTATTTTACTCGTAGACGCGATCATATTTGGCTGGTTCTTTGACGAGCAGCTGGCACCACAAGGGTCGAATTCAATTCTTTTCTTTTGACGATTGTATTGAGGTGTTTTCCTGTATATTTGAATGCCTATTCCTCAATTCAATATAAGCAAAGTCTATTATATCATTCACAACTTTTAAAATATTCCAATTTAAGTTTATTTTTCTTACTCCGATTCGATCTTCTCTATCCCCTTTGCTACTTCTATTTTCTCTTTATTTTGTTGCCTTTTTCCTTAATTTTTCATAGAAGTTCATTGATTTCTTTATTTCTTTATTTTTCACCACTAAGATGTGGAATGAACTGGATACGCTCCTCTCCTCCTTCGCTCGGCGCCTTTGAGAGAGGCTAGGAGACCAATCTCTGACGTCAAGGCTTCTTTCTCCAAGGCATATCGACAGGCAAGGGTGATAGTGTGTACCTTGCAACAGTGCCACGATGAAATGCATTATTATAATCATTAGTTTCGTTTATGTGAACAAGATGATAAAATTACGTAATTTTTGATGGAAGTCGAAGAAACTCTATAGTTCCTTATCTGCTTCATCAAATGATAAATAGCTAGTCGTCCCATACAAAGAGCGATCAATACTCGATCGAAATCCGAAGATTCCTTATTAATAAAATGTTAAAGATAAATTTACTAATCACATAAGACATTCTGACGTGTTGCATTTTGATCGCTTGATCAATATGAAGAAGGTCCCATATCTCTAACATATAAACAAATAATGAACAACAGAGCTCCCATAATTAACTGTTCTTTGCGATCTAACAAATTTGATTTATTTAAGCGAAAGTTCTCCAGCCACAGCATTGATCGCTTCAATAAGAGAGGAAAAACCGTGCCGAACAAGAGAAAGGCGAAAGAGGAAACAAAATTGACAGCAACTCACTGAATTCTTTAATTCTCGTAGTGTATTTAGTGGTCCACGATAAGCATTTGGGATTAAGGTCATAATTACTAAGGCCAACTATTCTATAATATTAGAGTAGGTTTCATCAAAAAGAAAACAAATAAATAACACAATACTATTTTTATTTAAACAGAAATATGGATATATGGTGTCATAATTGGCTTTTCAACCAAAAGAGCTAAATATTTAATCATGAGTGGGGAAACCTCAATATGGGAGTAAAGGTTTTAAAGGGAATCCTATAACGAAAGGAGGGACAAAATCATGGAGACAGCAAATTTCAACCAGCATCAGGTGAGAACATGGGAACGTCAATTACGTGCGATCAGATCGAAAGATTGCTGTTAATTTGGATTCACTGATTTGATGAAAAGAATGAGGATGTTTTCTGTGACCAAAGAGTTAATAGGATAGAGAAAAGGTGGAGTTTGACACAAGAAAAAGTATAAAACAATTAATTTAGAAAATACTAGAAGAGAATTTGCTGGAAAAAAGGCAAAAGGCAATTATTTGTGGAAAAAATATATCAAGGTTGGTATGGAATTGGGGAGCAAACATTAATTAAAAATCTTGTTTTGAGATGAGAAATTTCACTCTTGAACAAATTAGTTCGTACTTTACTCACGACCAGATTGAGGTTTAAGCCATTGCGTGTGACCTGCCCAAGTGAGGGAAGATAAATTGTGAATTTTTTTTTGTTCTGGTGTTATCATACGGCCTTGTTCTTAAGGATTTATAAGGCACCGTCTCAGCGCTAGTTTGAAGGATGGTACGCTGCTACTGCTGCGCTTGACAGCCATAACCTCTCAATGTTCGATTTAACTATTTTTCATGCATATAATTAATAATAATAACAATAATAATATGACTCATACAAGGGTATTCAATCTCGTATATGAAGTTTAAATGTGTACGAAGTTGTTCGTTTCTATACTATTCCCTTCTGTCACCAGTATCTCTCATTTGCCAATAAACAGCCAAAACCAGCGAAAGAACTTTAGCAGCAGTTTTAGAAAAGAAATTTGGGGTAAAGAGATTACGCTATGCAAGTTAAAAGAGAAAATATATAGGTGTAAAAGGATAAATTATTAGGTTGTGAATGTACCAGGGGCGCGCAAATCTGCTAAATCTTCCCACTATTCTATATTTTCCTTCCATTAAGAAGATAAAGCCTCATTCTTTTCTAAATCAGCTAGTAGCAATCAATATATGTCCTACTGAATATATTTATCACTCACGGTCTTTTCTTAAGGCTATACGCACTAAAAGGGTTAAATATACAATTGCTACTCGGAATAGGTTCCTTCCAGAGAATTTTTTTTCCCATAAATTCACCATCTCTCGTCTTACTACTTTACAATACTCTGCACAACATAGCAGCGCCTCTCCCTTTTGTATCCACTCTCTTTCACATTTTCCCATCTTCCTACCTAGACCTGGAAACTTCCGCGATCGGTTCCGCAAACCATCTATTCTGCCATTTTGGAACAAGGAGCGAAAGGGGAACGAAGAAGTATGGCGAGCAAGGATAGCTAAGGGGAATAAAAATGAGCGAGAAAAGCAAGAAGATTAAAAAGAGCAAGGTAAGCAAGGAGTACAAAAAAACAAAAAATCAAAGATAACAAATGAAGAGGAGAGAATGACGAAAACAGAGAGCAAGAACAGTAAAGGACAGCACTTGAGAAGACGAATATAAACTTTTAGCGGGGGAGAGGGGGTTGAAATTTCTGGGCCGGGCCTAGAATCTAGGTCTCTCAATAGCACTGTACCACTGAGCTAGCAGGCGGCGCACTATTCTAACCTATTTACTGCCTTACCCAATCAATATCAGCCCCTCTCTTTTAGAGCAGTTCGTGACTAGAGGCTCGTTAAAAAAAGTGGCAAAGATGGAGGAAGTGAAATGCGTGGAACTTATACAGATGAAGTATTCTAAAGAGTATAGTACCTCAGATCTCTGTACGTGAAAAGTACGTAAATTTCCCAAACATCACAAATTGACGCATATCTTCTTACAGAGAGTGAGGATAGAAGGACACATAGTCATCCAGAGATCAGCTGCAGCATAGTTGGATTTGCTTTACCAAACACCACTTTATATGAAACGTACACTGGTAGTCCCAATGCCTAAGTTTGAAAGGCGCGGAAACCAACGTATTAGGTTATCTAAAAAAAAGGGGGAGTTGCTGAAGGCCAAGAAAAAGGGGAAACCGATAAATCAAAGTAAGATCTTGAAAAGATACAGGTGGCCTTTCAGGGGAGATGCTCTAAGCGGAGTCACCTTAGAGAACCCTTGCTAGTTTACAGTTTAGAAAGGTCAAGGAAATGAGGAGGATTTGAGAAGAGGGAAAATTTGACGGACAGGCTCCCTTCTCTCTGGGATGAGAAATTGTCTACTTACCTTTAGTTGGCCCAGAATTTGTATCTTACCATCAAAAATCACTGGACTTTACTTTGAATTGGAGGACGAGTTTGGAGTTTTCAGAAGAGACGTTTGTACGTCGAGACGAAAACGAATTGTTGGGTGGAGTTCAATCTCGAAAGCGGGAGAGAACTCTGGGTGGGGAAAGGGGAAACTTTATTCTCCCGTGTCCTAGGTAGTTTGGAGGCGATGACACCACCATAGAAAGGAAGGTGGAGCAACTATCTACTACACATGGGAGCGTGGAGAGCGCGGCAAGGCATGCCTTGTCCATTTTTCTTATAGCTTTCCCACACGCAGAAGAAAACTTTGTAACTGTCAAAGTTTTCGAAATTTAGATATTTACTAAAACTCAAAAGCATTGGAGAGTAATGGCTTTGAAGTATTTGCAGGGGTGGCGTGTATTTAAAAGGGGAGCGCGAATTTAAAAGAGGAGCGCGCGTTTGAAAGGGAACGCGTATTTGAAAGGAGAGCACGCGTTTGAAGGACCAGAGCTCCTTTGAAAGGAAAGTATTTGATTTCAAGTTCGTTTTCTTGTCCTTAAATTTTCTTAATTTTACGCTTTTCTCGCAAGGCAGCTTGACTTTGAGGTCGGGAGGGGTGGTCATTTCAGCAACCGAGTTTCTTAAGGTTGAATCCCTTATCATAAATTTCCCATTTGTGGTGGCCTTTTCCTTTACTTCCAGATCGCTGGCTGCCGAGTTAGAGGCTCTTATCAAGAATAGTCGGGCCGGTCGAATCCAAGAAGCCGCCTCAGGCATGAATGTTACGCGGTCGTGTGATCCGTGCTGGGTTCCCCTTCTCCCCGGTCATATCATCTGATTGGCACCAGACCTACGGCGTAGATGACTTTCGCGCGAGCCTGTGATGCTTGCCGAGAATATCCCCTTCCTCCCTGGCACGCTAAGTCTAATGGATCCCTGTCAACCCTTATGCGACCTCTGGTCACCCGCTTCCGCCGAAGCAATATAAATACTTTGGGAAAAGCTCTGAGAAATTAATACCATACAGCCCCGTCTTGGTTAGCAGCCACGTACAGTCTCTTACGCCCTGCTCAGCCTCCTGACGGCTTCCAGCTACGAACATGACGCGTCACCTCTCTACCCGGCCTCGCTCCTACCTAAGGCCAGAGTTTCTGCCTGACAGACGATAGACATGGACAGGTATCGATTCCATTCTCGCCTGGAGTACTCCCTCATTCATTTCTAGGTGAGGTTAAAGAAGAAGGAATTTGGCAAGTGGAACTTTGCAGTTCCTCGCTTCCTCGTCGTCTCCAAACTCTCCAGTCAATTGGCTTTACGTGAATCTCCTCATTATTATCACTGCCCTACTTTCCCTTGAAGCAATCATCGTACAGCCTCTCTCGAACTCTCGTCCTCATCAAGTCATTTGTATCCCCTCGCATTTGTTACTCCGTGTCTCATCCTATTTATTGTCATTTATTTACTTTTGCTAATAATATTTTCTTTGTATATATTAAAGTTATTTTTCTACAATCAGTTTCTCTAAACCAAGAACCTCTAAGAATTTATTATTTTGGCCAATCGCACTCGATTTTGATTATTTAACCCTTCCACTGGGATTTATATTCCTCCCCCAATTTCTGGCGATTCTCCCTTCTCGCATCTTCGCAGAATCAATCCTCGGCTAGCATCGACGTTTGACTCTACGATAAACATTATATAATCCTAGTGTCAGGCTTTTTAGGGGCACCCGTAGTATCTGATCTCATTTCTTTTAGCCCTGTGACAAATTCTAAAGGATGTTATTCTTGTATATTAAAGGTTCTGTTTTTAAAAACCTTAGAAAAGACCTTACCCATTTCCCATTTTCCCTTTTGTAAACGTATTTTGTGACTGTGAAACTTTAACTCTTTTCAGGCCTCATAAAACGTCTGCCATATTGTAAAGTTAACCTTATTTTTGTTTGTATTATGTTTGTCGTTTTATTCGTTACTTTTGGGCAACATAGACTCTCGATAAATTCCGGAGTGAATATTTCGAGTATAATTAAGAATTCGTGCCGTGTGAAATAATTATTTCTGTGTTTGTCTTTTTTTAAGTGGAGAGACATAGGTACACCAAATACTACCAGCCCTCCCTCTGTGGGTCTAAATAATTCCACCCTGTTTGCGGTGCTTTTCCTGAAAGTTGTTCAAACGCGATAAAATGTCCTCATTATTCAACACGTTTAAGTTGCAAGGAGAGTAACTTGGTCAGTGGCAAGGATATCCTAGCTTATATCCAAGAGGAGGAAAGGAGCAAAGGAGAATAGAAAAGACAAAGAGAAATAGAACAGACGGAACGAGAAGAAAAAAGAAAAGAGAGGGAACCAGATGAAAAAAGAGAAAGCGAAGAACGAGAAGAGAGAAAAGAAAGAGAAGAGCGAGAAGAACGAAGAGAAAGAGAATAACGGGAAGAAAGGGAAAGAATCCACATTCATGAACTTGAAATAAGTAGGACCAGGAACGAGACGCTGTCCATTAGCTCAAAAACCCGAAGCTCCCCCTACCGCGTCTGTTAAGCTTCCGGTTTTCAAGGAAGGCGAAGATTTCGTAGCCTTCTTAATCTACTTCGAGAAAATATTCGAAATTAACCATTGGGACATCGAGACAGATGGAGAGGCTCATTTGTTGCCCTTGCTTAATTTTATAACTCCGAGATATATGCATATCACAATTGATTATTTGACCTTAAAAATCGAAGTTACTGGCGGCATATAACATATAACCCCAGATTTTTACCGATCCAAATTCAGACATGCCCGCATTCAGCCAGGCCAAACATACCGTCAGTTTAGGTACATCCTCCACCGTCACCTTAACTTTTAGCTCGATGCTTCTAAAATCCTGCATGTCTACTATGCTCTCTTCATAAGAGACCAGTTGTTTCCTGCACTTCCGGCTAAAATCAGATCTTTCGTAAAGGACCGGCGCTGCCTCACATTCAAAGAGTACACAGAAGAGGGCCGACTTTTATTCAGCAAGCCACGTGAAAACGAACTGCTCCACAAAACTCTCAGTTCAGGAATAACTCTTCTCCCAGGTACACTAGATCTGTGCCACGTCTGCGCCTCTGTCAACACGATCTGCTCCCAACGGCCACCAGGTAAACTTCTTGTTTGATAAGAATGCCTCCGGAGGGCTTAAATTCGAATCCGGAATGATTAATGGCTGCCGTGTGCACCTGTATAGTGGTGTCGGACAAGTTGCATTCCCCATTATCCCCGGACAATAATAAATTCGCCGTCGTGCACGACTACTCGGGTCGCGCCATTCGGTTCCCCATCGTTAAGTGCTACATCGGTTGTGCCTAATTCACTGGCTGGGCAGAAGTAGTAGCAGCCCTTATTACATTCTGTTCCGTCCTCATTAGCCAGTACCGACGGGTCTCCCTCAGCTCCGTGGCTCAACCCATGGTTATCCGTTCGCAAGTGGTAAAAGATTCGAAGATGACCTCACCCATATGAAGCTGAAGTTCTTCAGAATTTCGGGAGGTCATCAATGAAGACTTCGCAAGAAACCAGAAAAACTGCGATGCCCTCCGTCCCCTGTGGGCTAAGGCCCAATCAAGAGAGCGAGAACCCACCCGAGTAGACAAGGTAATCTCTTACCAAGTTACGGACGGCATACTTTACCGTACGTGCTCAGAAAACGGTAAACCACAGATGCGAGTATTGTGTGTTCTGCGTTCCAACGTTGGTCAGCTTTTAAACACCTTCCATGACACCCTATTTTCAGACCACCCAGAAGATCTTAAAATATTTTTATTTGCCAGGCACCCATGAAGAAATCTTTCGCTATTGCAGGCTTTTCGAAATCTGCCAAAAGACTGCCGAAAAAGGGCGAGTTAAGCACGCACCGTTGCAGAGATGAGACCTTATCTCACAGCCATTTTCCCGTGTCGCAATTGATCTCATTGGTCCAATACACACCACTTCGAGTGAGGGTCACAGTTATGTGCTAAGTTTAGTGGACTTTGCCTCTCGGTTCCCCAAGGCCGTGCTGTTAAAAAATATAGACAGCATTTCCTGCGCGGAAGCGCTAATCTCTATCTTCTCTCGCGTTGGATTATCGCAACTGATGGAGTGCGTCGGCAAGCTCGTAATGATAAAACCCCTTTTACCACCCCTTTTTACTCAGCTGGTAACGGAATGTGTGAGACGCTTAACGGCTCTCTCAAATCTATCCTCAAAAAAACTGTGCGCCAAAAACCTCCGATAATGGCATACCGAGAAATTCCCCATCGCACCTTAGGTTTTGCTCCATTTGAGCTTCTATATCGGCATAATGTTAGAGGGCCCATCATCATTCTAAAGGGGCTCTTCTTCAATTCAAAAGGCTCCTACATTCAATTCAACGACACCCCTTAATTCATTTAAATTCCTCCTTGGGCCACATTTCCCGTTCTAGGAACAACCAGGAAGGAGGACCATGAAGACAATGATTTAATTTGGAATTAAATTCCTTAAGGAAGTGGCCACGGATAATTTAGTCTGCGAGGTTGTTAACAGTGAGAACGTAAGTGAACGAAACGTCGATTTGATATTTAGAGCTAATTTTTTCATTGGACAAATTGATATCTTGAAGTCGTTTTTTGACAAAGACCGACTTATGTTTTATTTATGTATGTCATCGAGAATCCAGGACAATACAATTTGAGCCTCAACCAAGATCTCAATAGATCTGAAAGAGTGAGAGTATGACTCAAGGAAGAGTGAGAGGGATTTCCAGGCAAGAACGACGCTCAAGGAAGAGTGGGAGTGATTTAAAGGCATGAACGACGCCCAGTAATTCCAAGGAAGGGAGCGTTCTCGCGGAAATAGTAGAATTTGGTATTTTGAAAATATGAGATGGGATTCCTTAGAATGCAAGGCATTGATGGCAAACCCAAAACAAGCCTTACTAGCATCACAAAATACCTTTAGTTCGGTTTTACCGTCGTCCTCTAAAGCAAACCGCGGAATTTTGACATCTTCCAACTTCACCAATTCGGACCGAAGGGACTCCCACGCCTTCGCCTCGGTCTCGTCTACTTCAGAATCTCAATAAACATTTTTAGACTATGGCTTGTTCATCAGTTGTCAGACCCTAATTGCCACATGCAAATAGAGGCCCTACGGATCAAATACTTTGGAAATTTGAGAGAGTATGTTTCTTTTAGTTTTTGTGATGAGGTCGAAAGAGGGAGGGATGACTGACAGAAGGTCAGTTTCTAATTCGTAACTTTGTTTTATTCTAGATATATTTCTTTGAGGAAGGTAGGGTCGGAGTTCGTGACTACTAAATTATCAACATAAACCGAATTAGTCAACGTTTTGTTACAGAGATTTGAGATGTGGGAATTGAGGAGATAATTAAGAATGTATTTAGTAGAAAGAGGGAGGAATTAAGTCCGAAAACGAGAGAACATTAGCGATAGGTAACAATTTCACCATTGCTTACCCCGAAAATACAGAAACGATTTCTGTTTTCTATTAATTTATATTTGATTTGGAGGAATGCTTTTGCGATGTCCGACAGAATGACAAATTAGGTCGAACGAAATAGGCAGAAGATAATATAAAGTGCGTGAGAAGTCTATCACCCAAAAGGATGCATCGTTAAGAGATGGATAGAGTAAGCTACAATTGAGCACGATCCCAATTTTAGTGGTGGTTTAGACAACAAATTTTATGAGAAGTCTATGAGGGATCCAAATATAGCGGTCATAATTCCCTGGGGACACATTTATGGACTCAATTATACCTTCCTCCAACTGAACTTCTAATATTTGAGTATACTTTTCAGTTAGGCCCCTTTGAGTCAGAAACGCTTTAACTTTGTGACGAGGAATATACCTGAAATAAAAAAATCCTAAACTTTCTTATTTCTAAAGAACATGATTCAACTAAAGCTTCAAATGCCATATAAAACTCGAAATCAACACTGTCAAGGAATAGGTCACTCCCCAGACAATACGTCTATATCTACATATATGTATCTATTGGTTTGGAGGAAAGAGATAAAAGCCACAAGAAAATGTATATATACAGTTGCATACACATATATCCTCTAATGTACGTACGCGTCCTTCGCTACGTGGACCGATGGCGTTTAATGAGTTTACCAAGTTGCAGTTCAAGGATATATTTAAAGAGTGAAAAACAAAAATATAATTTTTAATAAGTCACTTTTTAACATATATATAAATACGGGAAATATAGGAAATGCAAATAAGGATAATACTGACAGGCTATAGAAACTTGCAATTGGGTAACGTTATTTACTCGTTACTTAGCTTTTAAAAGGGATACTCTAAGTCAGTTATACAAAAGGAATATTTACAAGTCGGAAAGCGAGTCGATTAACGGGAGATACACTCAAGGGTCGTTTTACCTTAGAAGGGGGTCACATCCAGGAAGGGGAATCCTTTTAAGAGTCGGCGCGGGGGAATGGAAACGGAAAATGGTCGTATTCTTAGGCCAAATATCCTGATGGTGACGAGGATGAAGGGGGAGATCAGAAGACGAGTTCACGATCCTCCTTGAAGACGTACGAAGGCACCTCTCCTCCAGAGAAGTGCAACCTCTAAAAATAGAGACTCTGACGCAGCTTGGCGCGAAATCTCACACGGGAAACTAGAGTTCCTTGAATGGGGGTTCTGATGAAACAAGAATATTTCCGGCCAGTCCTTCGGGGACAAAACGATTCGAGGCTTTGCTCTGAACAGAGTAAGCCTTCACAAAAGAGATGGATTTGCCTGGGGAGATCCAACCTCGATGGTATACGCGAATACCAGGGACTTGGGGAAACAGATACATGATCTGAACCGAAGGCGATGAAATCTCAAAATAAATCTGCTGATCTTTAAAAAACTCAGGGTATTTATATGATGGCCCTTTTTTTTGATGCTCAATCGCTTGAAGGCACAGCCGCCTGAAAGAAAGCTTCCGGCGCCGAGAGTGATTAGCTTTTTGTTGCCCGATACCGGTCTTAATCGTCTCCAACGATGAGGGTGGGAACTTTCGGCTATCCTTTTCCCGACTACAGGGATTTGCATTTCATCGGCGAGGTGAAAGCTTTTAGCGCTCAGCTTAACTGATATTTAAATTCTTTCTTCTTCTATTTTTCTTTATGGATACCGAGTTTTTTTACTCGACGTGGAGTTATAGTTAGGAGACATAGGGAGGAAAGGAATTCAAGAAACAAAAGAAGGGGGTATTCTTCTTGGTGTCCCCTTCCCTTACACTTTGTTTAAAATACCCCAAACTACTTTATACTTTGAGGCAACTCCCAGCAAAATTTCATCGTAACCCGGGTGTTCTACATAATACTTCACACCCCTCTTTTCTATAAAAATAATGAAATTGGGAGAGTTTAATCGCATCCAGGGACCCCGTATTAACGTCTTTAATGCCTAGAGATTCAAACCTAAACACATGTTCAAGTGCGACGTATAAATCAGTATCGGTCTTGCATAAAGTGAGAAGGGATAATATGGATGAATAGGGTTAAAGCACGTGTTGACATGGGGGACGACGTAAGCATCCGTTTTAAGGTCGGTATCGGAGAGGCCTACAGCTGGTTTTAATTTAATCTCTGCTTCGTCATCTTGATTGAACTTGAGGACGGTGGAATAGGCCCCCGTCTGATTGCTTCCCGAGTTGAAGTGGAATGTTTGGTTTTATGTAAGTTGGAGTTTGAAGGGGTTTGGAATGAATGTTGGCCTCTGTCGGCATCTCACGATCCTTTACATCTGACATCATTCCAACTGTCCCCTTTCCAGCCTCGCTATGGCTTGCGTTTAACACCAGGGAGGGCGTAGCAATCTCTCCCTTGAAGATGCTTTGAAAAGTTGTTACACTTCCATATAGGATGAGCCGAAGCCCACAGAAGAATAATCCATCGCCGTCCTGCGTCTTATTTTGAAGATCTCCAATGGATTATCCCCAGCAGCAGGCAATTTACGCCCACGACGCGATCTTTCACATCGCTCAAGAGGTAAAATGTTCTGTCTAGTAAAGGGGTCCCAGCGATCCGGAGAGACCGTGCATATTCGTCAAGTTCGGTGGCCGAAATGTCCAAGGAAGAATTCAGATCAACTAAAAATATATAAAGCTCGGTCTCCATTTGCTCCAAATGCTGGTTCGTTAAGGCGGTGAGCGTGTGATTTGTGCATGAATATTTCGCTGTCCTGCCCAGGTTAACATTTAATAAGATAGCCAGAGATTCCGAAATGTAGGACTTTGGGATGCAAAGTCCAGTAGGGCCCTGGCAGGTCAAAAGTTTCTCCCTAGACCAAGGTCAATGGTAAGAGTAGGGGGCAAGAAATTGGAGTTGCTAAAGGGATTTGTCACCAACCCCAACGTCACCACGTGGCCCTCTTCTAGTTCAGGTAGTTTCACTATGTTTTAAAGTTTGAGGGCAAAGGGCAGAAATATGGGTTCTTGCTTGGCAGAAATTATAAGGATGAGATGAATCTCCCTGCTCTGTCGGACAAGAATCTGAAAGGTGCCGAGAACTGCTACACTTTTTGCATAGCTTCAGCTCAGAACAGCTCTCTATCCTAAGGGTTGTAGTGCTAAAAACGGGGCACTTTAAAATTTAATGGGGCTCTATACACATTTTATAATACAGATTTGGGGCCTTAAGAGCCTTAAGCTGGAAGGAATTTGATTTTGAGCCTTTGCTGGGAGGTTTCGCCCGGCTAATTGAAATATTCGTCTTAAGCGTTTGTATCCAAGGTTCATCATTAATAGGATTGTTATAATTTGAGCAGGTCGATTTAATACCGTAATTAGGTTTATTGGAGAAACGCGAGTTATTTTAGGCACCAAATTTATTTTTATTTGAGGGATTTACATTTTTTAAACAATTGCCGTTGGCAACTTGATGTTAGGGACCTTTGAAGGGGAGATTAAAAATATTTTTGACCGGTTCCAGTTTTTGATAGTCCGAATGGTTGAGGAATAATATTTAAAAAGTCATAGAGAGAAGGATAATCACTCCTTGTTAATTTCAGTTCGCGTTTTAAATTTGTATGCATTTTGCTATAAACGATATAGTTCGATAATAAGAGAGCCGGTTCCATTTAACCAACGGGATAGTTTGGATAAGTTGGAGTTTTGAAAAGAAGAGACAAAAATAATTATATGGAGATACTGGTCGACAATGGCATCTTTGTGCAGAAATTCGTCATCCAAATGTTGAAGAGCGATCTGATAATTTTCGTCCGTAGTACAAAGACGTTTGATGAGGGAAAACGGATACTCTCTTAAATAACCCTTGAGGAACGCCAATTTTGCCGAATTCGTAATATTTGTTCTAGATCTCAAGTTGTGAAATTGAGAAATGAAAGTGTGGAAGTTTACTTGACATTGGTTTCGGAAAACTTTTCACAAGGAAGAGAAGAGAGGGCGGGGAGGGTTCAGAGTTCGCCTTCTCTAGGCAGGCTAGTATTGTTTTAGGTCATAACTAAAGTTGTTGGGGCTGGATGGAGCCGACAGTGGAGGGAACTTTTACTTTCTGCAATAGAGTGTTAATTTAGGTGGTCACTTCCGATCAAAATTGAGTTGCGATTTAACTCTCTTTCGAGAGATAGGATCATTATCACGGTCATAAGTTTGGAAAGTTTCGAGGACTTTCCCGTCTTATTGGTTTACGGAAGTAAGGAGAATTTTAACGAGGTACAACCTACTTGGCACCTCTAACTGAGGGATGGACTCAAACTCTAGTTCGGCGCATATTTTTTGAAGGCTAAGAGTTATTTTCATTTCGAGGATAGCGCTGCTTTTAAATAACCTTTTTAATTCAACGTCAAAATCTGATGGGAAGGGGATGTTCTCACTTTTTCATTCTAACCGGAGATTGAAGATAAAGTGAACAAAAATATTGAAAGATGGTAAAGGAAGCAAAAACTTTGAAGTTAAAAGTTGAGAGAGTAGCAAACCAACGGTGGATGTCCACCAGAACCAGACTCAAATTATCGGTTGATTAGGTGAGCAATGAACAAAAACCCGGAATTAATTAAAAAGTTATCTTTTCAACTTTGTTAGTCCCAATGCCTAAACTTGAAAGGCGTGTAAACCAACTTATTAGGTTAGTTAACAAAACGGGAGAGTGGCCCAAGGCCAGGAAAAAGGGAACCTAATAAATAAGAGTAAGGTCTTGAAAAAATACAGGTGGCCTTTTCAGGGGAGATTCTCTAAGCAGAGTCATACCAAAGAATCCTCGTCAGTTCACAATTTCAAAGGTAAATGAAATGGAGAAGACTTAAGAAGAAGAAAATTTGGAAGGACAGGCTCCGTTCTCCCTGGGATGAGAAATTGTCTACTTACCTTGAGTTGCCTCAGAATTGGGATCATACCATCGAAAACAACTGGACCGTACATTGAAAGGGAGGAAACACAACAAGTCGGGATTCTTAAGAATAAATGTTTGCGCGTCGAGACGAAAATGAATTGTGGGATGAAGTTCAGTCTCAAAAGCGAGAGAGAACCCGAAGTGGAGGGAGTTTGAAGGCGATGGCAGCACCATCGATAGATAGGGAGGTGGGGTAACTAACTACCTAGTACACCTGAGAGGGTGGAGAGCGTGGCAAAGCAGGTCTGGTCGATTTTTCTTAAAACACTTCAAATATGTACATGTGCGATAGGTAAACTCAAATCGCACACACGTAGTTACATTTAACACAATGTCTGGCGCTCCTAGACGCCTCTATGCTCACTCACAAACGGTCACTCAGAGCGTTTAAATCATTCATTCATTTATTCAACGCTAAATTACACCCAACCTGCCATTTAAGGCCTAAAATTCACTAAATACTGGGAATTATTCATGACAGCAGAATATCAATCATTCATATACACTCAACTGTTTGCATTTTTAACATGGAATTTGCCTTTTAATTTTCCTATTTCATTTTCCTCGGCGTCTTTCTTTTTTCCATCCAGAATTCTCAATGTAAATTAAAATTTAATGTAACTTAAATATAACTAAAACAATTTTAAATCTAAGGAAACTCTTGATTTTTATAAATCGATGGCAAAAATCAATTGAGAATGTGACTTTGAGATGGCTATAAATGCTCTTCCCTCGGAGATCTAAGGGAAGAATTTTGTCGTTGCTTTCATGCCGAGACTTTGCGTCTAAGTCGATTTTTAGGGCATGGAAACTGAGCGGCGCTAAACGAAGATGTCGACCTCGAACACCAGGTACAAAAAGAGAATAAAAGTCTCACAAGAAGATGTTCTCGGGATAATTAATATGAGCAGATGAGGTTAAAATAATTAATTTCGCATCTCTATCCTACTTGTCCTCCTCACTGACAACCCTGCCCTTGACTTCTGCCCTTCTTACCACTAATTGTTCCTTGCAATCGTGTGTGCTGCACGGATAACCCTCATTTTCTCTCTTTTTGCCCCGAGAATGTGGAATGATATGTCTTAGGCGATACGGTCATCTCCCTTCTGCCTTTTAAGCGTCCTTGGAGATCCACCTCGTCTCTCGAGCATTTCCTTACTTGATAGACAAGCGCTTTATGAAGGCCTATGGTCTCAAACAACGCCATGCAAACAAAAATCCCTTTATTATTTATTAAAAGTTATATTAAAAACTTAGCTACCTCATAAAAAGGGGCAAAAATCAGGTTTGTAAAAGAAGTGGTGAAAAAAGGGGTGAGGAAAATGCATCTGTGACCCACTTGACCTACCACCACTTCCTAAAGAATGGAGCCCTTGTGTTTGCCAGCAATGGGAACTGCCTGCGTGGGATGGGCATGCTCGGGAGGTTTGGTTGCCTGGCGCCCCTTAACACCCTGAACATTCTATTGGGTCATTCTGCCTCTGATGGGGTTTCAGATGCCCCACCAACTGTTACCTATCAAATTCAGATGCCCTCGTTGGTTTCCATGGTATTTCTAAATAACAAATGACAATCTCTCCCTTTGCCGACCAACCTGTTATAGGGTTTCTAAAAGATACATCCTCTTCACCTCTGGAACCATAGATGAATAAAACCTTTATGTGGCTTTTGTTAATTAAGAGGATATGGCTGGGAATTCTCATTTCTTTTGCTTATTGGCGAGTTGAGCAGATATAATCAGCGATTGGAACACCCCTTGGCTGGGGTTTAAATCCCCCTCGCAGAGTGAAGACGACACCTGGTGGGAAGTGAAGGAGGTGACAGGATTTTGTTGTTTTTACTAAAAGGAAAACCAACAAGGGAATTTCGATTGGAGTGTTTCTATAGAAAGATCTGTAAATGAGGTGGTAAAAAGGGAAGAAGTGAACACGCGTGGAAGATAAATAATGACCGCGGAATGATCGGCCAATCATCCAGATGTCAGCTGTAGCATGTTACTGATGTTATTATTCCGCTAATGGTTGCTAATGATATCTATTAGCAGGATAATAATAGAGAAACTATATTTCAATCCCTTGCTTAAAAAAAGGTCAAATAAAAGAATTTAAAAATAAAATTTGACACTCACAAACTTCTACTTGGATAGGTTAGTTGCCATCTAGTAGAGTACCACTTAACCTAACCTAACATAGCCGAAGTCGGAGTTTCTTGGAGATTTTCAACCATAATATTTGTCTCAATATTAATAATTTCATAATAATCGGTGCCCAGATTAAATGATGCACTATCTCCACAATAGAGTCCATTTCGCCGATCCGTTGCCCATAACTTAAGTTCATAACAATTGAATTTTATCTCCTACTCTACTCCTTTCGTCTTATTCCATCCCTGAATCCATTCAGCAAAGATGAGTTCTCAGACAGTACTTCTTGTTTCGTTAATTTGTAAATACCTTCAATTGCACTTAATCTTTTATACAAATTTCTTTTATCGCATTTTGCATTTTCAATTAATGTGCTTTATTATTTTTGCCAAATTGATTACTTGTTTCATCAATGCCATCCTTATTTTGTTTCCTTCTATTGGGGGGCAAAGCCACTCTCCCTCAAGAATTCTACACTAGTGAAAGTTAAGCCAAGTGCTGCCCTCAGTTTCTATGTACGTGGTGAGTCTTGTGTCCAAATGTCAGTTCTATGAAATAAAAGAGGTAAGATACATTGATCTAATATTTTCTGTGTACAAAATAGATACACGTCGCTTCTAAAGAGGGGGCTAATCCTTCCTCCCAATTTTCACTCTAATTGTGTTCATCGCCGGATTTCAGGTTCAATTTTCCCATCAAGAGTAATAAAGTGTCATATATATATATATATATATATATATATATATATATATATATATATATATATATATATATATATTGGCTGTCTGATAAAAGCTTATTTTATGTGTTAAAACTTTCGTGTGTGTGTGAGAAAAGCTCCTTCCGAGGGTTTTGAGGAAGACTATGTTTGCCAAATATAGCCTTTTAACCGCATAATTATGATTACGTTACTGCAATATTTTAGTTCGAGCTCGTGTTTTCTGATCCTCTCGCGTTCTTTCATTTCGAGTCATTCTCTCTCTCTTTGGGCAATTCTTTCTTCGATCTCTGTTCTGCCCTTTACCATCTCTCGTTGTACATTTTCCAATGTTCTTATTTCCTCTCTCTCATTTCTCTCCTCTTCCTGTATATAAGATAAGAGGTCCTTTCTAGTAAGGCCTAACGACACACCTTGGCTTTTAAATCGTTCAAACGAAGACATCGTCCTAAGGGATTAGCTGAAAAAATGTGGCACGCGAGTGAGTTGGTCTATTTGCGCGCGAAAAAGGTCTCGGTAATATTCGTAGAGGCAAGCTTATACCCATCCCCCCGAAACAATAACTATACAATTACCTAACTTGCGGTTTAATTTGGAATAAACGGTCCTTCGTGACCATTAATCAGTTCGGGGATTAGCTTTGGATTCAGCGGCGCTGATTCAGAGAAATTTCGCACACAAATTAATCAGAGTCACACACACACACACACACAAGGAAAAAAAATCTCGAATTAAGCTAAACGCACTTTAGGCCAGAATATAGAACAACAACAAAAGGGAAACACCAATAATTGGAGGGAACTTATAAAGGACTTTAAAGGGAACATCAAAATAAACTTACGGTAAACCTAACACCTATGACACCCTTTTTTATATATATATATATATATATATATATATATATATATATATATATATATATATATATATATATATATATATATATATATATAAGAGTATATATAATATATGTCGTGGTATACCCAACTATATAATAAAATACCTATTATTAGTATGAACGGGGAGAGCTCAGGCTATTAAAGCGTCCAATGACAGAACGCTACCTTGATGCGCGGATTAGTAAGGTTAGGTTAAGGCGCTGGGTCAATACGCTTAACTAATCAGGTCTAGTACAAGGTTGGCGAGATTTGAATAACGAAGCCGAGAGTGACGTTCATATCTGGACACGGAAATAATCTTAAAGAGAAGAATATTAAAATTTGGAATTACAACCTTGTAGCCACAAATCCTACAGATGCGGCCTTCGACGGGGCTGCTCTAGCAATAAAAAAGAACCTAGATTACAAGACTAAACAAGGACTAACAGAAGCATACCCGGCAACAGAAATTAAAATGGAACTAACTAATATAATAATAGCAACCGGATATCAACCTCCGAGAAGATACGGATTACGCATAGCAAACATCACAAATATATTTAATAGTAGATTACTAGTCATCTTCATGGGAGACCTAAATGCACACATCAGAGAATCCGACTACAGAAGAACCAACACAAACGGACGACACTTAGAAACATTGATTGCTAGACGAAGTTGCCAAAGAATAGGCCCGAACTTCCCAACTTATGTGACAAAAAAAATCAGCAACAAAGCCAGATATATGTCTACCAAATGCAAATTTCCCTCTTAATTACCACTTTGAGCCAATAGATATTAGCTGCAGCGATTGCATAGCCATCTTATTAGAAATTAACCAAAATCCGATATAGATACCAACCAGGGAATGGAAAGCCTACCATATGGCTAATTGGGACAATTACCAGGAAAGACTCAGACAACATATCCCAAATCCACTTAACGAAGCAAATTTAGAGGACATAGATGTAGAACTACTGACTATACACGTAGCAATCCAGAAAGCATATGAAAAAACAATTCCTAAAAGAACATAGCGGACAATCAAACAATTCAAGTGGACACCAGAAACGATTAGAATTAATGAAGGAATACGAATGACAGCAGAAAGGATAAGACATCAAGGAAGTTCAAGAGAAAAATATACCAGATTGAGGAGTAAGAAAAGAGAACTGCTAACACTCATTTTAGATAAACAAGAAGAAGAATGGGACGAAGCAATACATAAAATAGATACAGAAATTAAACCAAGAGAGTTCGGGAAAAAGTTAAACCAAGTGAAGGATAAACCTCCGAAAGAGAATGAAAATTAAAGACATAAGAGGCAACTATACAGAGGATAAACAGCAAATCGAGAAATTATTTCTGGATCATTGGCAGAAAGTCTTCAGGATAAGTGAAGAGGAAAATGCAAACTTTGACACTGACTTCAAACATCGGATCATAGATTTATTAAACACAGAGAGAGGGAGATACCAACGAGGGCATCGACGCTGTAATAACAACAGAAGAAATGATAAAAATGATTTTAAGTTTCAAACAGAAAGCCCCAGGAAAATCGGTGCTAATGAAAATACATTATGTAGAGGCCCCTAACAACATACATAAGGGGCTTAAGAACGTATTTAATGCAAATCTAAATACAGGATACTTTCCAGATGAACTAAAGGTATCCAAAATGATATTTGTACCTAAACCTGGAAGGCCACCCACGCAGGTTGAGAATTACAGACCGATTTCCCTGCTAGATTTCATCGGGAAAGTATACGAAAAAACAATAGGCAATAGATTAATGAGACTCCTAAACGAAAATAATTGCCTAAACACATGGCAATTTGGATTCCGGAAAAAAATGGAGCACAGGGTTGGCACTAAGTGTAATCATAGAAAAGATAGCAAAAGCCAAAGAAAGAAAGGCAAGCAATGACATAGTGTGCAGAGACGTATTGAAAGCGTTCGACAAAGTTTGGCAAAAGGGATTACAATACAAAATACTCAGATTGCAAATTAATAATGAGATTAAGTGGATATTTTGTGACTACATAATGAACAGATACGCCTACATAGAACATGAAAAATATCTAGGAAACACATTCAAACTAAAAGAAGGAATGCCGCAAGGAGGGTGTTTGAGTCCTATACTATATTTAATATATACGGCGGACATCCTTCTACCTATAAACGAGAGAACCGTTAATATACAGTACGCAGACGTCTTGACACAATTAATTGTTTTCCCCTATCGAAATGGACCTATGCAAGCAAGAATGACAGCAACTGAAATTGAATCCATAAACAACTACGAAAAGAAATGGAAGATCAAGACAAACATAAACAAATTTAAAATTGTTCCAGTATATAGGGAAAAACAGCAGATATCTATATAGAAGTTAAAAGATATAGATATAGCAACGAATGCAAAGTTTTAGGCCTAACCATCTCAAAAACAGGTTACAAGAAACACTTAACAGACAAAAGTAACAAAGAAAAATGGGACTCAAACTACTCTTCAGATTATGAAATCTTAACCTAAAGAACAAAAGAAAAATTTACCAAGCAATTATTTAATCGGCTTTAGTGTACCCTACGGTGGCAATGTGCACTATCTGAATCTACAACAGATTTAGAGGATACAGAACAAAGCAGTGTACATAATAACGAATCCTGACGGGCAGAGCGAAGAAATCAACGAGATTGACACAGAGAGGCAAAACTTACAACTATCAACAAAATAATAGAAAAAAGAGCAAAGAAAATGATACAGAAAACCCAAGAGGAGATGGCAGAAGAACTTTCCAACCAACTAGTTCACCTGGAAGGATGGAGAGCCCATCGACTATTTCCAAGTATCTTAGACATTTTGGAAAGAGAAATGGGAGAATTATACACGTAAGTGGAAATTCCCAAACAATAAGCTGACCCAAAACAGATAAAAACAGGAATAAAACAGGTAAAGTAGATCTTTAATTATTATTATTATTTTTTTTTTTAATTGGAAACAAAATAAAAAGATACGAAAGAAAAATATGTACTAGAAACAGAATGCGTAATAGTAGCAATTTATTAAAGCTAAAAACGGTTTGAACGCTATGACAATTTGACAAAAAAAAACAACAACAAACTTTTAAGTATACTCAAAAACAACTCTATAAGCAAATACCTACTCACATAAATTCTAACATAAATACCTACTCAAACTGCTAGAGATTAGCCTGACCACCAGGCAACATTGCAACCCTAAGCAAACCTCTTACTTCCTTCCCTTTCAACCTAAAAACTTTTATTCTATCAAAACACACACTTACCGGGTCTAAAACTTACACAAGAGACAGGAGACCTATGAAAATAATGAATAGACCGAGATAAAAAAAAACAAAAGAAGATACACACCGTGGTTCGGATCCCACGTTAAGCTGTACGACCAATGACTACCTAGGTCACCTATATTGTCTCAGACCTTATTTATCGCTGTTCTATCCTTAACCTTTCTTCTTCCTCTCCCTCCCACTCCGACCCCGTGTTCTCCCCACTCCGAGTCCCAGACTCGGGTGTAGTGGACTCAGAGGACTACAAGGGAGTACCAGGCCCTCGCCCTCCTTCCTTGCCTGGCACTCGTGAGTGACCGGGTGAGGATGGGGGACAGGGATCGGCCGATCTGTTTCTTTTTCTCCCACTTTCCTTTTTATTTTATTTCATTTCAGTTTAATTAAAGATAAACATAAGAAAATATGAATTTTCTTCACAAATTAAAAATTATCAAATGATATTGAAGAAAATTAAAGGTTGGTTAAAGATTTATCCTTACCGGTGGGAAAGTAATTTCTATGAATTAGTTTCGAGCTACCTGCTCAGATCCAAATGGGGTTACAAGACTAAAGGGGGAAAAGGTGGGGGTTACGCATTGGAGGGTGACAGCGAGTTCAAGGAGGCTTGAAGAAAAGTAGAGGCTCGGCGAGACGACCTTGTGGGCTTTTTTAAAGGAGTGATCTTCGTCAGGAGAAGAGTGGGGCTCGAAGGGGAAGCTGGAATCCTTGGTGATTCTCGGGAGAGGTATGACTAACTCAGGGTAACTTTGACGGGGCTGAGTGCTTCGAGGAATCGAAGGAGTAGTCCGGTGCAGCTGCTTCAGAAGACGGCGGGGGCAGAGGCTTCCATTTGACCGTGGATGCCTTATCAGGGGGAGAGTGCCTAGCCTTCGGTTGGGTACACACGAAAACACCGACTTGGGACGAGGGATGTCTTTTCGTGAGCGAGCATTGTTCTTTACTACTGTTCCAAGGCGGCTAAGGGGTTTGAATATGAAGAGTCTCCTCAGGCGGCAGGTTGGAAATAACCCCCACTTTGGGGAATTTCCAAGGAGCAGCTGAGACGCCAAACTGTCGGCGATAAACTCTTGTTTTACTTCCTCTCTCTATTTCAGGCTGATAGCTTTAAGTCACTCAAAGAAGGGATGTTGGGCTTTTACAACTGTATCTTCTTCGTTCTTACAGGCACGGTCTCATTTGAGCGGTGGGTGGTCTTTGGAGGTGCAAACAAAAGAGTTAAATTGATGGAATGCGTTGTTATGGCTTACGTATCCCGTTAGCGTAGTCGGTAGAGCACTGCTCTAGATAACCAGAGGTCTGAGGTCAAAGTCCTTGTCGGAAAATGTTTTTTTTTCTCGGGGTCACCGCCACTAGGATCTCTTCTCTTTTGTTTCTGTATATCATTTCTTCACACATACTATTTTCAAGCGTTTAAGCTTCGGAGTAGATGCGCGCTAGTTTGCCCGCCAACCACACCGGCCGATAGCTTTCGGTCGCTTAAAGAAGGGATAACGGGCTTTTAAAACTGTATTTTCTACGTCCTTAAAGGCACGGCTTCATTTGAGCGGTGGTCTTTGGAGGTGCGAACGAAAAAGTTAAATTGATGAAATTCGTTGTTATGGCTTATGTTTCCCGTTAGCTCAGTCAGTAGACCACAGGTCTAGATAAACAGAGGTCTGAGGTTCCAGTCCTTGTCGGGCAATGTTTTTTTCTCTTTTATTTTTCTCGAGTTACCTCCAGTAAGATCTCTTCTCTCTTGTTTATGTGTATCTCTTATAAACCCAAATATACACAAAGAAAGAGCAAATACAAGTTTTGCGGGTGATAACAACAACCACTAGAGGGCTTTTGCCAGATTTTTATTTTCTGCCTTCCAAATAAATTTGAAGACAGAAATAAGATAAAGAAACCTTGTATAACTGACTATATATACATATAGTACAAGAGAGCAAATTGGACGCGAATAAGCAATGAGACAATGGCGTTATTTCTGTCTTCTCGGTAAAGGATTGCCTTCATTGTGCAGCCCTCTTCTCTCTTTGATTCTAGAGTTCTTCTAATGTCCCTTTCTATTACCTCTAAAAAACTCCTGTTTCTTGTCTCATTGCTCATTCGCGTTCAATTTTCTCTTTCACTTGTACTATAGGTACGAGGGGTGGTCAATAAGTTTTACAATTTAGATATAAGGGAACGAGATAGGAAGAAAAGTGTTTTATTATTTTTAAATATAACTACCCTCGACTTCAATACACTTGCGCCACTTGTCCCTGAGGCTTCGAATTCCCGACAACCAGAAATCTCCCGACTGCTGTTCAATCCACTCCGGACGGTAAGCTGGACATCTTCATCGTCCCCAAACCGGCGTACACGCAGTGCAGCCTTAAGCTGGCGGAATAAAAAGTAGCCACTAGGGGCCAGATCGGCACTATAGGGGGATGGTTGAGGTCCTTGAATCCGCACTCGCGCAAGGCAGCTTGTGAAACTCTGGCCTTATGGACTTTGGCAACGTTGAAGTCGATCATGAGGCGTGAGAATTCTAGGGACCCAAAGGGCAGAGACCTTGGTCATGGCCAAATCGACGTGGATGATGTTCATAACACTTCCATGTGATATTCCAAGTTCTCGCTCGATTTCTTCGACCTTCACCCGTCAATTTTCGAGGATCATCGTCTCCACACAGGCCACATTGTCCTCGTTGGTCACGTCTCACGGGCGTCCTGGACAGGGGTCATATTCAAGGGAGTCACAACCATGGCAGAACTCCCTATTCCAGCAAGTAATGGTTGCATAGGAAGATGCGGTGTCGGTGTACACTGCAACCATGCGTTCATGGATCTCTTTTGAATTCTTGCCTTCCTTGGTCAAAAGTTTGATCAGTGCGCGGTGCTCAACCTTCTCCATTGTTAAAAGATTTGTGACTGACGATCTTCGATGAGCTACTGCTTTTTAAATAGACGAGGCAGGAACGTGCGGCTGCAGGTCCTGACTGGTCATAACTTGTCATAACACCTCTACAAATAGCCATCCCCCTTCCTCTGTTTTGCCGTACTGATTCGAAAAACTTATTGAACGCCCCTCGTATATATAGTGAGCTATAAAAGGTTTCTGCATCTTTCTTTCTGTCTTAAAATTTATTTGAAAGGCAGAAAATAAATATATGGTGAATGCCCTGTGGGGGTTGTTAGTATCACCCGCAGAACTTGTATTTTCTCTTTCTTTCTATGTGACAGGGACATTGAGCCTTTAAATTGTGAGCGGGTGAGAGTATGTGGTATAAAAGTTCCTTGGAGGTTTTTAGCTTACGGAGATACTAGGTTTGATAGGGTAACGCTTTGGGAGAAATATAGTTACTGTGCCTGGTAGCTTAGCGGTAGAGCATCTAGACGGCAATCAGCAGACCCGGTTTCAAGTCCCGGCCAGGAATTTTCAAAAACTTTTTTCCCCCTGGCGTTATTTCCGTTTTCTCGGTAAAGGATCGCCTTTATTGTGGCACCCTCTGCTCTCTTTGATGCTGGGTTCTTTTAATGTTCCTTTCTCTTGCCTCTATAAAACTCCGGTTTCTTATCTCATTGCTTATTCGCGTCTAATCTTCTCTTTATCTTGTATATATATATATATATATATATATATATATATATATATATATATATATATATATATGAGAACAGCTTATATGTATCAGTTCTTCGGTCAATTTAGTTACACCCAAACCACGCTACTTAGCAGCAATCTTGAACCATCGCACGAGGACTTCGCCTGAATTTTACGGCATGGTTTGAAATCCAAATCAGCAAAATTGAAGCAGTCCCTAAAGGGAGATCCAATAATACTGTTAAAATTTTAATTATGTTTATTTTCGTTATTTTATAAACTAAATTAACATTTCATCCTTTTGAATCTCTGTGATGAATTAACACAAATTAAGTAAAATTATTTAATTGCAAATTCTGGTCATCTTGTTCTTTGTTACTGTTGTTGGACATGCAATGTTCAAATGTGTGTAGTGGAAATATTTGGCTTGACTCCAAGTTGATTCAGTGTTCTCAATAATGTCGTATGATCACGTTTGTGAACTCAAACTTGAACCGATGAATGACCGTAACCTTTGACTTGGGTTTGGATTTCTACTTTGCATCGAAAACTACATTATGTAAGATGAAACCCTCTAATATTACTAAATCTTGTCCTACCAAAACAAACCTTAAAATATAAAATATTCAGTTTACTAAATAGAGAATTGACTTTCGTTTGAATTCTTTGGATTTGTATAAAATCTTTTGGCGGAAATACTCAAATTATTTACATCAAAAAAGGACTCGGTCGAGTTTTATTTCTCTTTTTATATAACTTATTCGTTCGGGCGCGTTTTATTTCTCTTTTTATATAACTTATTCGTTCGGGCGAGTTTTATTTCTCTTTTTATATAACTCATTTGTTCGATCGAGCTTTATTTCTCTTTTTATATAACTTATTCGTTCAGTCAAGTTTTATTTCTCTTTTTATATAACTTATTCTTTCGAGCGAGTTTTATTTCTCTTTTAAAAACTCATTCGTTCGGTCGAGTTTTATTTCTGTTTATATAACTTATTCGTTCGGTCGAGCTTTATTTCTCTTTTCATATAACTTATTCGTTCGGTCGAGTTTTATTTCTCTTTTTATATAACTCATTCGTTCGGTCGAGTTCTATTTCTCTTTTTATATAACCTATTCGTTCGGGCGAGTTTTATTTCTCTTTTTATATAACTCATTCGTTCGGTCGAGTTTTATTTCTCTTTTTATATAACTTATTCGTTCAGTCAAGTTTTATTTCTCTTTTTATATAACTCATTCGTTCGGTCGAGTTTTATTTCTCTTTTTATATAACTCATTCGTTCGGTTGAGTTTTATTTCTCTTTTTATATAACTTATTCGTTCGGTCGAGCTTTATTTATCTTTTTATATAACTTATTCGTCCGGGGGAGTTTTATATCTCTTTTTATATACCTCATTCGTTCGGTAGAGTTTTATTTCTCTTTTTATATAACTTATTCGTCCCATTATAATCTAACCAAAGAGTCTCACTAATTAGATACTTATATCCTTTTTATTCTCCAAGACAAAGTGAAGCGGTGTGAGCTCCTAATGTGGATGTGATTTGTGTATGAAAAATCAGTAAAATGATTCGACGCCAGCACACAATATCAGGCTTGTGTGGAGAGGTAATCAAAAGTCTATAAAAGACATTGTATGAGATTGAAAGTAATAAGCTCCCTTGTTCTCTAGAATGGCTTGGGCAAATAAGGAGGCATTATTTAGGCTCCTGCCTTATTATACATCGCATGATCCTTTGAAGCTTCCACCGCTAATAGATCCATATGACTCCTGTGGGAGTTATTGGCCTATTATGACAAGAAGAATTCAAGTCCTAAATATATGTGCACGATCTACCCAACTTCTTATTATCCGTTGCTAAAGAAACTAATGTACAACTATTGCTATTTCGCTCGAAACTACCAGTTTGAGTTCTTTTTTTCTAAATTACTGATCAGTGATCTATTCATTAGTAAACGATGGAACACGGGAGTCAACTTTGTTTTGTCATAAGCTCATGTGGGTTCAAGCGAAGTGTATCCTCTATAAATAATAGTGAAACTCAACTAAGTATCGACAGGGAATTGTGGAAAGCCAATGGTATAGTATATGATGGAGTTAAGAGAAGTGAAAATTTTTTTGAATATAAATAGCTCGGGGTACAAGAAATCATTTGCTCTCAATTTTGAACCAGTAGAAAAAGATAGACTGCCTCCCACTATTCCTCAAATTCAACTCCAAAAGATGACGTGAATTAAAAATTTAGAACTAAAGGATTATATGTAGATTACGGAGCCCGGCCTCGTTTGGGGTCCGTATTCTACGTTAGGGAATTTTGTTGGTCCTTATTCTCCATATGGCCATTTAATTAGGTTTTTATAGCTTCCCATTAAATTTCAATATTTGGAAAGTTGCTTCACTGAAATAAATATTACTCTATTTTTTTCTAATATTATTTTTTTTTTAGCTTTTAAATTTTCAAGCAGTCATTTTCAAAGGAATAATTGAAGTAATAATCTCATCCTATAAAAAAAATTTATTAATACATTTTTTCATTTTTGTAATACCATTAGTTTACAATATTTTTTAATTAAACTTGTAATAAATAAGAGCTTTTATAATAACCTTTTAATTAATCAAAGTAAAAACAAGAAAACTAACCTAACTAATCAATAAATTAAAAAATATATATTAAAGTTTGTTTTATTAATTTTAGTTAAGTTTTGTATTCTCCATTTGGCCAAAGTTGGGATTCGTAATCTACATAAGGCCAAAGTTGGGGTATCTATTTTCCATATGAGTTACTTGGGGTCCGTAAACTACATATGATCCGAACTAAAATTTAAGGATCTAAATGAACTTGTATCAGAGTTTTGGAAAAATGACTGACATGAGAACAATAAAATAATAGCAGATTGCAATAAGACTAATAGATTGATTGATGCCTGATAGAAATCTTGAATCGTTTATTGAATTAGCACATTCTTGTTTCATATGCCCATCAAATTTCTTTCATTCTTTACAACGGATCTCTTGCAGGAAGCTGCAATGGCCAAATCTGAGTGTTGCGTTATGATCCAGATATTCAAGATGTTCTCACGTTTGCATAGGTCTTATGTAAGGAAGTCTTTTCCTTCGTAGCAGAGAAACAGAACAAAAAGATATATAACTTTAGAAATAACGAGGCTAAGTTTATATTTGCATTTGCTCAAATAATTCTATAATTGTACGGTAATAGACAAATGGAATTACATAACATATTATGGGTTGAACTGGAAAACATTAAGGTTTTAAGTGTAGAGCTCACGTTTGTAAGGTTGAAGAAGGTTGGTTTAAATATTCGTGTTTATTTTTATATATATATATAAATATTGTGAAATGAAAAAAAACACGTCCATACGTCGATTTTAATGCGGTGAACTAAGGTTAATATTAACATTTCTTTAATCAGCAAGTGGTGTTCTGGATTTTCTCAACCCTCTTCAAGAGTTCTACTCAAATGACTGAGCAACCATCCATTTCTCAATTGAGAGAAATTTCCCAAATCCTTTTGTAGGAATTGGCGTTTACTTTAACTGAAAACTAGAATGGGATTAACCACATTGACCTTGAACAATAACTTCCAAGTCAATGTGGTTAGGTGAGGGGAAAATTAAGAATTACTTAATCGGCTAAAAAAAACTCCTGGAGTTCTGCAACGCTCTCCAGGAGCGCCATCCATAAGACAGGGCAACCATCCATTTCTCTATATAGAAAAATTTCAATAATTTTTTGTAGGAGTTGGCGTTCACTTTAACAGAAAACAAGAATGGGATTATTCTTACGTCTCTTCGCATTTATTTTTGTAAAATAAAATTAATGTCCTCTCTCTCTACTTCTGACTTTTTCCCAGACTTTCAACGTATTTTTGCCAGCAGGAATAAAAATAACTCTAACTTTAAATAACCTAATCTATATGTCGTAGAATGACTCCCGACGATATACCATATATCACTATTCGTTGAGGGAACTTCCTTAATTATCTCTAGAGTGCGTTTTTACTGTCTGGCGGCCGATATTATGTATCTTCAAAATGATTAAGAAGTGGAACTGAGCACAAGGATAATAATATTGCTATCATTAATAAAATAGAGTTTTATTAATAATAACTATCAGCAAACACAAAAACGGAAAATATTGACAAACAGAATGGAAAGGGTCGTGGAGACTCGGGCTAATCCAAGGATTTAAGGGATCAAAAAAGGTAAAACAAATATGGAGTTAAAGAGATGGGATGGTTCGATAAACCATTTAAAGCACAGGATAGAATTGACAAATAAGGGATCAATACTCAAAAGGTGACGCTTGGCTTACGTAACTTCATTAGGGTGCAGTGGAAGGTACTTGAAGGAATATTTGGTCCGCTGGCGAGTTCCAGCCGAAGGGGGGGGATAAAAGGATCCTGACGTGGCGTCTTGGAAAGGAGAACCGTTACTCAACGAACGGCTTGACGAACAATGGCTGTTCTAGGTTGTTCTCTTCTGAACAAAGGGGGGGATGAGAACCGTCTCTTGTCTACGGGCTCAAGAACAATGGCTGTTCTAATGTTGTTCTCCTTTGAACAACAGGGGGGGGTGAGAACCGTTTCTTGGCGAAGGGCTCAAAACGAACAATGGCTGTTCTAATGTTGTTCTCCTTGAACAACAGGGGGGGATGAGAACCGTTTCTTGGCGAAGGGCTCAAAACGAACAATGGCTGTTCTAATGCTGTTCTCCTTGAACAACAGGGGGGGGATGAGAACCGTTTCTTGGCGAAGGGCTCAAAACGAACAATGGCTGTTCTAATGCTGTTCTCCTTGAACAACAGGGGGGGGGGATGAGAACCGTTTCTTGGCGAAGGGCTCAAAACGAACAATGGCTATTCTAATGTTGTTCTCCCTTGAACAACAGGGGGGGGGGAGCCTTGGGGACTTGACGTCGGAAAGGCTCGAACCTTTGGCACTCAAGGAATATTGTCCTCCTTCTGGACAAGTGATGGTGAATCTCGAGGTCGAGGTCCCTTGGCGCACAAAGGGAGAGAGGGTCGTGGTGATGTTTCGCGACGAAAATCTGGATCTCCAATCTGATCTTAGTGGTAAAGTTTCCATATAAATAGCCAGGACATCTCCTTGGCGTGGGGGAGAATGGGGTGGAAGCTTCGAGGGAACGCACAGCCGAGCCGGGAAACAATGCCTTATCTGCCCATAAGCCTAACTCGATCTGGCGAGGTCGGCGTATGGGGGCGAACTGGGGGGACGATAACCTCCTTGTTTAAACATTGGCGTCCGGTAGCTGTTGATAAGACTCCAAGCCTCGAATCGAAGATGCACGTGGGTAGCCTCATGGTTTTAAATAAAATGTGATAGAAGTTGAAATGAATGCAGCTCTGAACTCGTTCTATCACACCCCTCCATTCCAGGGGAAGTTGTCACTTCGAAAAAAAAAGAGAGAAGGGACAACGATAGAGCTCCGTTGTAGGGAACTCGTTTTCTTGTACCAACCGTATCTTCCTGCACCTAACTATTATTACCTCAATACATGATTATTTTGATCTTTAGATTACAGGGGAAAATAACCTTTAATACAACTTAATAAACAAAAAAGGCATGGAACAATGAAATGATATAAACTTAGTACATACGGGACAAAATAATTTATACGTAAATTAATAAGAACAAATATATATACATTAAAAAAATTAGACATTGAGCGTTACAAAATTCAGACATATACATTAATTAATAATATTACAAAAGAATCTTAAATTAAGTCGTACAAGACGGTATATACCTACATGGAGATACTAATCCTATGAATACACTTACTCTACGCTATTCGGTAACGCATTCCTACTGAGTGCGTCAGCGACCTGGTTATCGGAACCTTTGATATAATTTATTTTAAATTGATACTCTTGCAAGAGTAAACTCCAGCGCATGATGCGGCCGTTTGAGTGTCGCACATTCCTAATATAGGCTAACGGACGGTGGTCGGTTCCTATTTGAAATTCTTTACCTATCAAGTACATCTTGAATTTGTCTATGACCCAGATAATTGATAGAGCTATCTTTTCTCTAGTGGCATATCTCTTTCCGCGTGGTAATAATTGACGACTAGCATATGCAACTGGATGACTCGTTCTGTCATCCACGTATTGAAGGAGTACACCTCCAATGCCCTCGTTGATCACGTCGGTCTTAACCCAAAAGGATTTTTCCGGGTTGGGCAACTTAAAAATGGGGGCACAAATGAACTTACTTTTGAGCTGATTAAAATGGGAAACAGCGACATCATTCCAACGTAAACGATCGGGGAAATTCTTTTCCTGAAGGGGGCATAGGGGGGCCAAAATTGCAGCGAAATTCGGAACAAATCGCCTATAGGGAGAAGCTGATCCTAGGAACGATCTTAATGGCTTCCTTGTAATCGGGAGGGGCATGTCGGCGATTGCCTTAATCTTGTTCTCGTGGGGACCTGACTTGCTTTGTCCTATTTTGAAACCCAAATATTTGATGGTTTCGTGGGCAAACTGGCATTTGCTGGGGCTAATGGTGAGGCCATTTTCACGCAGTTGCTCGAAAAGAGCTAATAGGGTGGATAAATGGTGATTCCATTTAATTAGTTCTTGGAGCTGACTCTTCTGACGTGGTGTCAGCTGCGCGTCACTATCCAGGTCAGAGGGTTCCAAAGACTCGCCTGGTAGAAAAGGAGGAGGGTACTCGGCATCAGGTTGGATGCACACTGTCTGGATTACCTTAAGGGACTCCGCGGGGCAGTCCTCTTCAAGCGCCGATGCTTCGTCCAGTTCTACGAAGGTATCTCCATGGGCGCGTTGGGGGTTCTTTATTTCTTGGGGTCCAGGGACAGTCTCCGTGTCCTTGTCTGGGGCCTTATCACCTAAGGGTGTTAGTGATTCACATTCCTCTTTTGCCGTCCTAAAGTCCTGGTTAGGGGTCTCCGAGAAATCGGATGGTATCGGGGTTCTGATGGGGACGGGCTCCTGGGCTTCTTTCTTATCTCGGCCTTGAGGAAGGGCGGCCTGAAACACAGGGTCGAAACTTACTTGGGGGCTCTGTCCTATAAGTACGAAACAAAATTTTATGGGTGCTACAATGACTTCAGCCCAGCCATTATAATATTGACACTGCAGGTAACATCTAGCGACGGGGAATCGGTTCGCCCGCCCAAGTTGGTCATGTACCACCGCAAATTTTTCGTGGTTAGAGACCACTGGGAGGAGTTCGTCGGACACGATGAAGCACGTACATCCTGTGTCCCTGACGAGAGTCGATACTCGACAGCTGTCCACGCTGCCCTCCTCATATTTCAAAGTTCCCAATGAACTTTTACCAAAAAACAAAATTTACCTGGTGGCCTGACGGAGGGGGAGAAGTTTCTGCTTGGGTCTGCACCACCGGGGGAGCCGGGGTTGCATTAATCTGGTGAACTTGGTGGGCTGGTCCGCTCTTAAGCCTAGAATTTTGGGGGCAATTCCAGCTCATGTGGTTTTCTACACCACAGGTGAAGCATATGGTTGGTCGCTTCGGGAAGAGAGATGGAGGAGAAGTCTTAACGGGAGGTTTGGAGTCCCGTTGTTGGTTTTGGGGAAAGAAGTTTGGGGGTTTTACGGGGCTCGGAAACTTTGTCAGCTTTCCTGGGAAGGAGCGCGAATCCGTCCTTCTTTCTTCTCGTTGGATTTCTTTTTCTCGTTCTTCTCGTTGTATTTTTCCTTCTCGTTCTTCTCGTTGGATTACTCTTCCCCGTTCCTCTCTTTCTCTTTCTTTTTCTACCTTTTTTCTTTGAACTTCTGCTTTAATCCGAGCTAATTCAATCTGAAGCTCTCTTTCTCTTCTTTGCTCCTCTTAAATGTACTCAATTAGTTCTTTTCCGGAAAGTCCACAGGACTCTCCTTGCCTTTAAAGATTTCAAACTGAGTCATCTTTGCACTTGGGGGCGCACTAGTCAACCAACTAAAATTCCTCGCAACAAGAATTATGCCTCTATAGAATTAGCCTACCTAAATATGGGCACTGGCCTATTCGTACTTGGTTTCTTACTCTAAATAACCACTGACTAAAATCACGAAAAAACACAAACAAATTATTATAACCGTTCCTTGAGCTACTCCAGCTTCTTAAGTTTCAAAAAAAAAGGGGATAGCAATCGTTAAAACAAAAGGGAACTACTATATTCTATTATTATAACGAATAACACTATGCTTTACTCGACTGAGACCAGTGTTTGCAAAGATATAGCGTTAAACCTTACACACCTGATACCAAATTTAAATAGTATATATATATATGTCGTAGAATGACTCCCGACGATATACCATATATCACTATTCGTTGAGGGAACTTATTAATTATCTCTAGAGTGCGTTTTTACTGTCTGGCGGCCGATATTATGTATCTTCAAAATGCTTAAGAAGTGGAACTGAGCTCAAGGATAATAATATTGCTATCATTAATAAAATAGAGTTTTATTAATAATAATTATCAGCAAACACAAAAACAGAAAATATTGACAAACAGAATGGAAAGGGTCGTGGAGACTCGGGCTAATCCAAGGATTTAAGGGATCAAAAAATGTAAAACAAATATGGAGTTAAAGAGATGGGATGGTTCGATAAACCATTTAAAGCACAGGATAGAATTGACAAATAAGGGATCAATACTCAAAAGGTGACGCTTGGCTTACGTAACTTCATTAGGGTGCAGTGGAAGGTACTTGAAGGAATATTTGGTCCGCTGGCGAGTTCCAGCCGAAGGGGGGGGATAAAAGGATCCTGACGTGGCGTCTTGGAAAGGAGAACCGTTACTCGACGAACGGCTTGACGAACAATGGCTGTTCTAGGTTGTTCTCTTCTGAACAAAGGGGGGGATGAGAACCGTCTCTTGTCTACGGGCTCAAGAACAATGGCTGTTCTAATGTTGTTCTCCTTTGAACAACAGGGGGGGTGAGAACCGTTTCTTGGCGAAGGGCTCAAAACGAACAATGGCTGTTCTAATGTTGTTCTCCTTGAACAACAGGGGGGGATGAGAACCGTTTCTTGGCGAAGGGCTCAAAACGAACAATGGCTGTTCTAATGCTGTTCTCCTTGAACAACAGGGAGGGATGAGAACCGTTTCTTGGCGAAGGGCTCAAAACGAACAATGGCTGTTCTAATGCTGTTCTCCTTGAACAACAGGGGGGGGATGAGAACCGTTTCTTGGCGAAGGGCTCAAAACGAACAATGGCTGTTCTAATGTTGTTCTCCCTTGAACAACAGGGGGGGGGGAAGCCTTGGGGACTTGACGTCGGAAAGGCTCGAACCTTTGGCACTCAAGGAATATTGTCCTCCTTCTGGACAAGTGATGGTGAATCTCGAGGTCGAGGTCCCTTGGCGCACAAAGGGAGAGAGGGTCGTGGTGATGTTTCGCGACGAAAATCTGGATCTCCAATCTGATCTTAGTGGTAAAGTTTCCATATAAATAGCCAGGACATCTCCTTGGCGTGGGGGAGAATGGGGTGGAAGCTTCGAGGGAACGCACAGCCGAGCCGGGGAACAATGCCTTATCTGCCCATAAGCCTAACTCGATTTTGCGAGGTCGGCGTATGGGGGCGAACGGGGGGGACGATAACCTCCTTGTTTAAACATTGGCGTCCGGTAGCTGTTGATAAGACTCCAAGCCTCGAATCGAAGATGCACGTGGGTAGCCTCATGGTTTTAAATAAAATGTGATAGAAGTTGAAATGAATGCAGCTCTGAACTCCTTCTATCACACTATACATAACATCATCATTAAATGCAGGTATGACCAAATAGCAGATACTGTTTTTTCTCAGTATATACATGCAAAGCTAGTCTGAATGTACTACATATTCTCCCGGCAATATTGCCTATAATCTCAAGTATTTTGGTTACCTGTAAGTCGCGTAGCAAGACTACTCATAATTATAGTATGCGCAAAGGATATAGTGGAACTAACACATTTCTTTCTCATGAATTCTCTAGCCTTTTGACCTCAAATATCAGCATAATTATACAATAATATGACCAGGAAGAATATTGAAAATCCATAGAGACCTGCCATAATCTTGTCTTTTCGGATAGAATATTCGAACTTAATGGATCAGGTGTCCAAAAGTTTTGGGCGCTTTTTTTAATTCCTTTACATAGCTTTTGTAATTTATCAAACTTTTAGATAGGCAACAGTATGCAATGATTTTCTGAAACACGAAACCTTCCTTGATCCTTATTCCCTTGCCAAATAGCAACAAGGGCGCATCTCGCAAAAAGTTTTGTAGGGAAAGATCTGTATTAAAGATTTATATTGAATTAAATCCATTCTTAAGCTTTTACAAGATTACATGATATAAACACAGGGGGAAACCCTATTTGCCTCTGCCCAGCTTCAGGACCAAGAATCTTGTGTTAAAATTTACCAGGATTGAGCCCATAACCGGGAGGAACTTCTTATTCTCGGATTGAAAACACCCTCTTCCCTTAGCAAAGACGCTAAGTTGTGTGAATCACTCACCATCTCTGAGGCCTCAATACCAAGAGGCGGCTCATCTATCTACTTTCCCTCTTTTGCTCATGACAAAACAACGATCCGAAGTCCTAAAAATACCGCTTCCACCTTGGAAATATGTAATGTACATATATGAGTATGTGATTAAGAGTAATGAGTACAATATATATGCGGTTGATTCTACCCTAAAATTAGAAATAATGATGTTCAATGATAATTATGCTTGAGTTTGAAAAAGATGGACTTCCCGAAACCCTGTACACCTTATGAAGACCTGGATTGCGGAAGTCTACCCTCTTCACTGCTTTGAACACACGGTCAACGACACCATTGCATACAAATTTAACGTCTCAGTGTCTAGCTCTTGTGAAACACGTGTGTATGTGTATAAACGCACATTATCGTGTGTATATATAGGTTCGCCGTTTAGAAAAGCGAAGCTGGATTACTAATGAATAGCATTCTTGACAGTTTAATTAAGTTTTGGCTCAGAATTACGATTTTCTAATGAATCCTTGACGACATATTTTGCTTCTTTTCCCTTCTAATTTACAAAACTCTCAAGCAGTGTTTGTTTCTCAAGCATTTACGAGAAATTCTAATTTTACATTTATATTTTGCAACTTGAGACAATAGAGCGAAAAAGTATTTACAATTTTGAAAAGGGAACGGTGCATTAAACTTGATTTCGTAAAAGTGGGAAGTTTGGCATGGTTGATATCATCTTTTGCTCCCCTTTGCAGTTCGAAAATATTTATACTGGGCACCTTACCACCTTTAGCGCAGCACAAAAATAAGTTTTTTCTCTAAATTTCCAAGTATAAACGATTATACACTGTCAACATGTGATAATAAGGTAACAGGCATAGAGAGAGATTTAAGAGAGCTTCCTTGCTCAGAGCAAGTATTGGTTGCGTGAGGGAAATTCCAACCCGTATAGTTTGTCTATAGTCTTATTGGTGTATGCTCTGAAGGGTCCCTCTAAGTCCTCTTGATCACACCCATCTCCCATAACTTCCAAACCCTCTTTCATTCAATCCCTTTCAAGTACTGACTCGGCCTGTCTTGAAGGGGCACGGAGAGGCCATAGGTGGCGGTAAATGGGCATGCAGGTCCCGTGGTATCACCCGGTCCTCAACACAGACCCCTATTTGATTAAATCCCCAGATTAATATGAATCCATAATGGGTATATCTTACTTCATTAATTGTTACTTTGTGCGTTTATATTTTTTTCTATTCCATTAAAACTACCATGATGAGTGGAAAGTTGGTCTCAAAAGCCGGCCGTCAAAGACTTAGGGTACGGATCATTAATACAGGAGATGAAACATACTTTAAGGGGATTAACGCCCTCTTTCGCCCATATTCTGGTCTATCCACGGATGGAAAATATGACGAATAGATACTCAAAGAAATGAAATGTAGAATAATGTTGATAAAATATAAAGAAAGGGAATGAACCTTAAAAATATTGGGGTGCCCGACCTTCAGAGGTCGGGCACACGAAATTCGAACTTGAGTCCTGTGGATCGTCATGGCAGGTATTGAACTACCAATCATAGTTTAATGCGAAGAAGTCACAGAAATTGCAAGTCAAAGGGTAAAAAATACCCGCAGGAAAAATACAAATATGATTTAATTCCTCGGCCACGGGATTCTCCATCTCCGACGCTTCCTCTACCCCCGCTTGGATTAATTGCGACGACGGCAACTTGTTTGGCACCCCTCAGTGCCCCCTCTCCCCTGTGCCCATTCCTCCCATCGTGTACGATGTGGTGAGGCCTCCCCCTGTGACAAGCCCTGCTTGTAGTGATATTGAGGTGTGTGACGTCCCCTCTGGACCACAAGGGTTTAACCCTGTTCACAGTGATGTGTATGATAACGTGCCTTCCTTTGAGCCCTGTGTTGTAGAGCTCACTGACCCTGTGATTTCTGTGTACCCCCCTCTTCCTGTGCCCGAGATCACCTCCTTTTTTGAGGCAGCTGCCAAGGAACTCGGCGCCCTTGTGCTCGTCGACCCACCCCCTGCCCCTGCCCCGTGTTTCACCGTGTGCATTCCCCAGCCTGGTTTGGCCGTCCCCACCGTGCTTCGCGGCCCCACCGCCACCCCTCCCGCGTCCTTGGCCTCTTCCGATACCCATCCCTCGGAAATGGGCGACGTCCTCGACGACCCCAATAGTGGCCCTCCGGACATCATGAGGGGAAGAAACAACGATGACAATAATAACAACGACCAACAACAGGAAGGGAACGACGCCCGCGATAACCAGAACGAGGACAACAGAGGCAACCAGTGGGAAAGTCCGGGACTCAACCCTCTCGAGCCAGACACCCCGTGAGTCGACTTCAACACCCCCCTTGATGTCGAGACACCCGGGTCCTACGACTCCGTGACTCCTATTTCCCATCTTCAAAAAGCTAACGCGAAGAACGGCGTGAAGATTTTCTTCAACAAGTCCTACCGAAACTGGGCTCCTTCGGACAATAGGACTCTCCCTTGGATCACCACACTTGTTGAGCGTGGGATCATGGAAGAAGCAAGCATCCGTTGCGCTCACCGCATCTTTGGGGTAACTAAACCTAACGGTTCGGCCCGCCTTATTTACGACATGTCCCCTGCCGCCGATGCCTATCATCCACCGAAGTTCAGCCTGCCGAGCATAAAAAGAATCATGGATTCGGCCACCGAACACCTATGGGCTATGAAATTGGATCTCAAGGACGGGTTCTACCACGTCCGCCTCCATCCCAAGGCTCGGCCATGGTTCGGGATTCGCTGTCACAACAGGTCGTTCCGCTTCACCCGCCTTCCTATGGGCTTTAACGGCGCCCCATTCATCATGCAAAAGATGACTTCCACCACTATGAATCAGCTCGCTTCAGATCACGGCATCAAAGTGTACACCTACCTGGACGATGTTCTCTGCATCGGACAAAAGCGCGCCCTTCGCGCATTCATGAGAACGGTGGATCACAGCTCCATAAATGCGAATTGGTGCAAATCTACTACTACGCCCGTCAAACATATATCTTACCTCGGATTCCACATCGACCTAAAATTAAAACGGATTCAGCTCACCACCACCATGCGGGATAAAACTCGCACTGCCCTGCGCATCATGTCTTCACGTCCCGTTTTCCGCAAGGCATGGTCTCGCCTGGCAGGACTCCTTAACTTCGTCCTTTCGGCCCTTCGTCTTCCTTTCTGCTGGGTGCAGCTTTGCCACCTTCAGGACTCTCATCCTAACCCAACCCCCTTTCTTCATCTCAGCCGTCTCATCCATAGCCGCTGGACCCGCTTCCGCCCACCCAGAGGAATCGCCCCTGCCTTTTACGTCGACGCCTCTCCTTGAGGCATTGGTTGGTGGTCCCAAGGTGTCTCTCTGGTCCTTGACTGCCGCCAATGGGATATGAGGATTTTCGAGTTGGAGTCCATGGGTCTTATCCTCTCCACCCTCTTCGCTCCCCGCGCTCTCACCTTTGGGGACAACATTGGCGCTCTTTGGAACGCAAAAAGAGGAAAGCTCCCGGACTCTATACTCCTGGCCCTCTCCACCACCGCCCTACTGGACTACTCTGCTGCCTTTCGCATTTAATCGAGGAACTTAGGGTACATCCGTAGCAGGCACAATCCGGTGGACGTCCCGTCTCGGCACTTTTCAAGAAGTATCTAGGCATGTGTGGGCCCACTCCTCCTTCGGACTATATAAGGACCCACACTCCCCGAGACGGGACGGACGTTTTACAGCCTTGCTGCCGGTGTGACCTGCTCCCTCCGGCCACCCCTGGCTCCACCAGTTCATCTTTCTCCAAAATCTTTTGTAACTCTTGCGTTAATATTCATATTTCTTTTAACTCGTGCGTTAATATCCATACTCGTAACTTTTGTTAATGACCTTTTCCAAGGTCCTTTTTTGTAATCTTTTTTCAATTATAATTAAAGGAAGGTCCTCCTCACCCTGCGGGGGGGAGGACTTATTAACCATTGATAAGGGCGAAATTTTCGGTCTAGGCATAAATTGTGGACCATTATAATTAAAAATATACACATGTACGTATATATCTATTATCTGGTGGTGTCTTTATTATTGCAAAAACTACCTAATTAAAATGCATTTGTATTAATTAAGTTGAATACAGAGTGAAGACATGTTAATGAGTAGCAGCGAGTAGTTGTGGATGCAATTGTACACACAGTGAGATCAAGACATCTGGACAACAGACTCGTGACAAGAAGTGCAGCAAAGAAGCTACTACTTGCCCCCATAGTCAGGTTGACGTTCTGTTTAGAACTTCAGGGAAATGGATTGTTTGGAAAAGATAGAGGAATCGCTTACATGAGTCCTGCATTGTTACGACACTGAAGGATCCTGAGATCATCCGTCTATGAGCCTACTTCGTGTCTAAGGAAATTGACCCTATCACATGGGTTACTAATCTGAAGCAGTAACAGTTATACGGAGTTTTCCACAAATTTTATTTTTCACTTTTTTGCTGAGATCTTCTGAATATTGAATTTAAAACATGTACAAATAAATGAAAAAATTCACAAGACAGAATTTTCAGTGAACCGTTTTCACTACATATACAATTCCTACTTGCATATAAACTACCGTACCTAAAAGCTAATAAAAAATGGTAATTATTCAAAGATTTGTGCAGTTTTTATAATCATACATATGTATATAGTTAAAAAAATATTTGTAAAACACCCTGTTTTCAAATATTTATGGGGGAAGGGGTGTAATGATAATATATTTTGCACATTATCTGTATAGGGCAAAACAGAGGAAGAAGGATGAGTGTTTGTGGGGGTGTTAGGACAAGTTATGACAAGTCAGGACCTGCAGCCGCACGCTCCTGCCTCCTCTTTTTAAGAAGCAGTAGCTGATCGCAGGTCGTCAGTCACAAACTTTTCAACAATGGAGAAGGTTGAGCACCGCGCAGTGATTAAATTTTTGACCAAGGAAGGCAAGAATGCAAAAGAGATCTATGAACGCATGATTGCAGTGTACACCGACACTGCCCCTTTCTATGCAACCATTACTCGCTGGAATAGGAAGTTCCGCCCTAGGCGTGAGTCACTTGAAGATGACCCCTGTCCAGGAAGCCCGTCAGAAGTGACCAACGAGGACAATGTGGCCCGTGTGGAGAGGAGGATCCTCGAAAATCGACGGGTGAAGGTCGAAGAAATTGAGCGAGAACTTGGAATATAACATGGAAGTGTTATGAACATCATCCACGACAATTTGGTTATGACCAAGGTCTCTGCCCGTTGTTTCCCTAGAAACCTCACGCCCTATGATACACTTCAACGTCGTCAAAGTCCACAAGGCCAGAGTTGCACAAGCTGCCCTGCGCGAGTGTGGATTCGAGCACCTCAACCATCCCCCCTACAGTCCAGATCTAGCCCCTAGCGACTACTTTTTATTTCTCCAGCTCAAGGCTGACCTGCGTGAACGCTGGTTTGGGGACGATGAAGATGTTCAGCTCGCCGTCCAAGAGTGGATTGAACAGCAGTCGGGAGATTTCTGGTTATCTGGAATTCGAATCCTCAGGGACAAGTGGCGCAAGTGCATTGAAGTCGAGGGTAGTTATATTGAAAAATAATAAAACACTTTTCCTCACATCTCGTTTCCTTATATCCGAACTTCAAAACTTATTGACCGCATCTCGTAACTGTTTGCACCAATTTGCTCTAAATTTTGGCATTTGAGTTTCGAATGAAAAATTAGGTATTTCGGGCTTGGGGAAAATACATTATGAGGAATCCCAAAATGTATGTTTCTGACAGAACTTAGAGGATATATTTGGATGCATACAAAATTTCTAAATGGAAAATACTTTTGTAAAATGTCTGCCTCTCCCTTTTTCTTTCCTCCTCTCTCTCTTTCTTCTTCTCTCCTCCCTCATCCTCTGATAACTAAAGGTTCATCACGTGTAACGATCCAGCGGCTGATATCTAAAGAAATGCGAGCTTTCTCGGCCTCAACGCCCGCAGGTGGATGATCTAAAGCTTTATATCTTCCACACATATTTACTTCGTCCATCTGTTCCACTTTCTTTATTGATTTCTCCTTTTAAACTTTAAAATATTACTACAAGTAATCATATTATCATTTTTCTTATGTTTCTATTAGGTTCCTATTGACCGAAATAATTAAAAAAGGTTTGAGAAATTGGAATCCCATTATTTTCATTTTCCTGCGGGTCATAAGCGTGCAAACTAGAACTTGTGTGTTTCCTGCCAACGTTAGGAGAGAATCAAGAGGTAGCAAATAAAGGCTAAAAATTTTAGTGATAAAATAAAATTAACGAGTAATTATTATGGGGGGGAATTAAAGGCGGATATTTAATATTTGACTCACTTCCTTTCACAACACTGAGAACCCCCTTAATAGGAAGGGTCGGGTAGCATTGAAAAATAATGTGGACCTTGGGGTTTAATACGGCCCTAAGGGGTAGGTTTTGATAGAAGCGTTGACGCGCGCCAACACTACTTCTTGGGAAATGGTCACACTTGAAGGTGGTTCCAATAAGTTCTTAAAAGCAGTGACAGTTTGGATATAGAATTATTAGGATAAAGAAGATGCATTAATATATTAAAGGTGAAAACGCTTGGAATCGTTCTTTCATTTTCCTGCGGGTAATATACATAGAATTATAAAATCATGAAATTGGAGACTGAAGGTGTTTGTATTTCCTTTGGTGTGAAAGACCAAATGATGTGGTGGGGCCACCTTTCTTCAAAATACAGTCATGTCTAATATTGGATCCATGTCCTCTGGAATTAGATCTTTCACTTTCCTCCCAAACCACTCTTTACAAAAGAGGAGGAGATAGATGCCTTCGTTGATTTTTGTCGCTTAGTTTCTAGCTCTCACCGTAATGTCCTTTCCAATTCTTGTATCTATGTAGCTGTCTAGCGTCGAGTTGCGCCATTCGAGGAGTCGCAGATCTCCTTTTCCACTTGGCTTGGACAGATTCTTAGTTAATATTAATCTGTTCTGGAAGCGACCATTTGATGTGAAATTGTGATCTGTGTGTCGAATGAGAGGTTGTTAGGCTGGGATTCACCCCTGTGGCTGCCTTTCTAGAACCTATTAGATTCAGCTGTTGTGCAACTAAGCATATCGCCAGAAGTATGTTCCTGCTCGTGGATCAACCCAGCGATGATTGGTTGCGGTTGTCTTTCTCTCTCACTTTCTTTTCCTGAACTCATGATCGGTGAGTGCGAGTTTGAATGGTTTCAAAATAATAAGATAGGCCTTTGTTTGTGTTTTAAGACAAAGAAACGAGGAAGAAAACCATGCAATATAAAAGAACACAAACGGAGACAAAATCGACACAGAAGCCCAACCACAGTTAGCCGAGTTGAATCCTTACGCCCGATGAGTCTCTGGCCAGATAAATAATAATGATGCAAAGAGAATAAAGCCCTTCTCAAGCGAGAAATATTCATTTTTCACTAACTATTTTTACTGGCAATTTGTAATGATCATATGTATGTTCGAATCAAATGTTTACTAAATGTGTCAAACTAATTCCTTTTTCTCTGAGTGAAGTTTGTAATAGTGTTTTTCTCTTCGACAGATACATACATGAATATGCTGAGCGAATGTGTATGCGCATTTCGCCTCGTGATGATGGGTAATTAGTGACTGAAACTCAATAATTGGATTCATTGGGCCTGTTGATAAGAGTCTCGAATTTTTTAATCAGCTCGCTTATTAATAGTTGTCAATGGAAACCATAAAAAAATGTGGGAGAGCGAATGGGGCCGTAAATAATGCTTAGAAAAAAGTGGAGAAATTCGGTCGCTAATTTTACGCATATTTTTTACCATCGCTGTGGGTCTTATTCTTCTTAAAAACACTAACCATTTTTATTTTATTTTTTGCTGAATAATTGACAATGGAAAATTATTGAGCCCCAGGTTGGTCGAAGAGACATGGAGTCCTCCTTGGAATCTGCGCCGAAAGGACAAGCAAGGAGATTTCAGACTTCCTCAACGTCAGCAGAAGGATGGTAAAAACGGTCAAAAATAAACTAAAATATGCAGGGTTCAGCCAACGAGGCCAGAGCTGAAACATATACACCTACTCGACGAATTGACGCCATCAGAACGCCGGAATAGTCGCTGAAGTACAGGAGATTATCAACAAGGACCCCAGCCAGTCGATGGTTGCCTTTGCAAGGGGAAAAGGTGTGGATAAAAAGCTCATCAGGCTGGTGGTGCATAAAAACATTCGCTATTTTTCATACACGATGAGGAAGGGATAATTACTTTCCATAACAATGCAGGAAAAGGGAATCAAACACACCATGTAGCTGATTAACAGGTTTAAACACTCGTTGTAGCCAAAGACGCTCTGTTTCTTCTCTGAGAAGAAGAATTTCTGCCTACAAAGATGAAAACCGTAAACCAACAGGTGACTCGTTGTCGCAACCAATAACCTATCTAGAGTCATGGAAATGAAATTACCAGTGAAAATCATTGTTTTTGGTGATGGTAGCAGTGAAGTTAATGTCATGACACCACACCTCTTCTCTAAGGGCCTCTGGATAAACAGTGAGTGCGAAATCCGTGTTCTGAGTGTGTTGGTGAAACCTTGGATCGACCGAAGAGCTACCATACCAGCCAGAAGATTCACGCCTGGTTGCGGGCATTTGGCCTTCCAACTCGCGTGCCTGCAAACCTCTCGGATTCTTTGTGTGGGACGTGGACCTCTCGAATTCTTTGTGTGGGACGTGGTGGAATGAGAGACCAATAATTCCAGCTGTAACACGAAAGACGAGCTGAAGGCCAGAATTACCAGGGCCTTCAGGCGCTTAAAACGAACGATAGTTTCGAAGGCTTGTAGCCAGTTTTGAGGTCGCCTGGAGGCTTCCACCGAGGCCACAGGTGGGTTTGTCGAGTAAGCTAGACGGAAAAAGTCAAGAGGAGAAATGACCCAAATTTGAGGAATCTATCTAAAAAAATTACTTTTATTTTTTCTTGAGACAGTTATCATGTAAACAAATATCTTCCTCACCCTGTAAGAGCCAAATTATATGCGTTTTCAACTGTTTATTGACCTCGTTTCACTCACAGACGGCATACTTGATTTGAAGAGTGATAAGAAAGCGAGGAGGATGAGGGGGTCGAGAATTCGCTTGTGTTTCCAGGGACTTTCGTTACTTTTTTGTCCTATTTTGGCATGACCTCATTACTTTGTAGCAAACCTACAATAAAGGTCCTTCATAAAGTCTGATTGCATTTAATTACCTCGCTTCATCCTCTCGTTTCCTATGGTGGGTTGTCTTCCTTTCACGAGCCTTTAAATAAAAAATCTTCAAATATCACTGTGTAACATGATTTTTGTCTTTGGGTAGGAACTTTTATTTTCTATTTTCTTGTGTCTATTCTTCGCGTTGTCAAGGACGATGAGCTCCATGGGTCGACTAAATCACCAAACATAGAGTACTTCTTTGTGCAGAATTTGATGAGCAATTATGATAAATTGAACGGACCCTTCAGCAACGGTAAAACTGAGATTAAGGAAACAGGTGCCTGGAGAGACGACACGAAGTTTTTCTATTACTTCACGCGTGTCTTCTTTCACTTCACTAAGATGAATGAGGTCCCTTTTGTAAAGTTTCAAAAGATCCCAAACATCAGCAATGCACGTTGAAACTCTCGTGACATTCTAGCCCTTCTTGCGTTCATTCTGATGCCTGACACCCGGAGCAGGCTGCATAAAATCTGTTCATTCATTTCTTACTCATGGGCTAACATTTGGTTCATTACCCACTTGTTCGGCGATGATGATTTTTATGAACTATCGGCAACTCTGAATGATACCCAACAGGTCTCAAATGCTTGAAAACCCACTGGAAAACAGATGAATCTCTAATCAATATTGCCCGAAGCAACCAGTGCTGTGAGCGTGCGGGTCCTGCCGCAACAAGGACAACCTATCACTGAGATTCATCCTGTCCAATGACATTATTATAACTAATTTACTTCCTTGTGTGTTTGATGACCCCATATAATGTTATATATGTGACTCATAAGCTTGTGTCAATCTTGTATAAGCTGCTAGGGAATTTAAAAACTGGACAAAAAAGTGAACAAATAAAATTTTTAAAATCATTTTGTGTGTTTTTTTTTAGCAAATCACCTTAAAAGTAATATTTTATATAATTTTTAATTAAAGCAATCAAATTATGACACAGGGATATGAGGTTGTAAAAAAGTCATCACCTTAATAGTCACACTATGAGGACATGAATACAAAAATTGAATGAAACATATATTTGGAAGTAACAACTAATTTGTAAACGTAAAAGCACCCTCTAACTCTAAAAATTCTAGTATGAAATTTTTATTTCTTAATTTAAATTGATAGCATAAAAATAATTAATTTTGTGCTATACAAATTAATACAAAGTTAGTGTAATAATGAAACAATTTATATAAATTTTGGTAAAACAAAAATATTCTTTGCACACTGCACATTATCTGCATAAACTTATTTCTCTACAGTACAACTAAAAAGGTAACTAAATAACGGTATAATAAATCTCCTGTATTCTGAGACAAGGTACCTAACACAATAGAAAGTTATTTAGAATGATAAGGAATGAAACATGATACACATAATCCAACATTACATTTGGAACATTCAGTACGTCCCACACTATTGCAGCCCAACTGGACACAGCGTCTTCTCTTATTACCATCTACATTTTTTACTATAATGAGATTTATTATCAACTCGTAATTCATCTTGAAATGAAGAGCTGGTCGGTCTTCGCCCAGCTTTCTTAGGTGGTATACCGTATTTCCCCATATAATACATGGCGATATCTCGGCGAAATTGTTTATGACGAATGTCATTTCCACATTCTTTAGCCAATATCCATGCATTATTTATTGCAGCATCAATAAGCCAAGTGAACATACGCCACCACCATTTCTTTCTTCGAATAGCAATACAATACATATTTATATTTTTATCCATTCTATCCGTTCCTCCCATGTTTTGATTGTACATGTAAAGAGTTTCTGGGATCGGAACATTAACATTTGCTCTGTTCTCTTTTCACCAGCGTTTTACATTTGTTGATTTTTGTGAACTTTGAATGGTTGATGCAATACTTAGGAGTGCGGCGTTCTCTTTTCAGCGGGTCAGAAAAATCTTATCGTTATTATTAGTGGTACCCATGACAGACTCATAGGAGCTATGAGATTTTTTTGACACGTGCTTTACATCTGACAATGTGCACTCCTTTGGAATGCGATTCGCTTTGATTGTTCCGATGCAATTATAACCGCGAGTTTTCATCTTAATCAGTAAAGGCAGTGTAGTGAAATAATTGTCACAATATAGAGTGTATGGTAGATTAATCTTTTCTGCACTGTAATGGTTCAGTAGTTGAAGTACTGTTGCAGCACATTTTCCAAATTTATTTGTTGCATATGTAGCATCATCAATTGTACTAAATTTTACTTGATATCGTTCGAAAGCATTTTGACACCATATTTTATATCCAAAACGGATTGGTTTGTTGCGAAAAAATTGCTTGCAACCATGCTTTCCAAAGTACTCCACCATAGCTTCTTCATGGGAGACACTTTGAGATGGCATATAATGTTCCAAGAAACGATGTTGCATAAATTTAATAAGTGGTCTAACCTTACAAAATTATCTTCGTATTCAAGCTCTGAATTGCCTTGAAGATGCAATGCTCTCATGATTTGGTCAAACCTGTTGCGACGCATCGCGTTGTATATTGCCTGATTCCTCAAACCGTCACCATCACTCCAATATGCTGCTTTACTTGAAGTAATTCTTTGCCCAGACACTATCAAAATGCTCAAGACAACTTGCAGCTCGTGTAGACTAAGATTTAAGCTTGGTAGATTATTTTGATAAGCAAACAAATTTGATTGGGTAACAATGTGATTACACACTTCTTTATCAAAGAATAATTAAAAAAATCACCTAGGCGTGAAATCCCTATATTTAGACAGATTTGCCTCATGAAATATTTGAGGAAGTACTTCTACTTTTAACGACGTCCATTTGAAAGATGAACTACTTTTGATAGGTGAGACAATCATCCTCAGCATCATCGGGTTCATTCGAATCAAGTAAAGACTGCTTACCTTTCTTTCGAATACGTTCAGCAGGCGCAAGTAGCTGATTACTACTTAGAGCTAATGGTGTGTTGTAGCTTCATCTTCACTTTCCGCTGAATCTTCATCTGTTAGATGGTAAGAATCAGGAGGTTCTATATAAATATCATCGTCTCCATTGTTGTTTGTCTAAAAGGTCAAACATTTAATTCAGTGTCAAGATTCTGTGAAATATGAAGAATGTATCCATATTTCACCATGCCTCCTTACAGGAGGCATGGCGAAATAAATATAAGTATCAAAATTTTGTGAATTTTTTTAAACTCAAAGAATTACAAATGTGGAAGTTCAGAAATTTTAACAATAGGTGCTTTTTTTTAGATTATAAATTTTAATCCTAGTAGCTAAGCGCAATCTCCCACCCGTAGATGGAATAGTGAAGCCATTGCCGGGTAGATTGATAAAACAAAATGGTAAAGTTCAGAATAAAAAAAATATAATTATCGAATGTTTTGATTTTTTTTTTAAAAACAAAGAACTCCTACAATTGGTGAAGTTCAGAAAATTGATTCCAATTTACCCATGGCTTCATTTTTATTTTAGTTTTGTTATTTCTAAAATCGATTTCCTATTTTAATCATTATCAGGAGGAAATAGCTAATGACACCTACAAACGAGTAGAGCAAAATAGGTAGTGGAGAAGCTGCTTCTTTTGTCCCTAACCCTATATTTTAGAACGTGAGCTTTTGGATGTGTTAAATAATAATAATATCGATCGACGCACCGACCGAAATAGTGAGATATAGAGTCGCACGCGACTAAAAAAGATATAAATCGTGTTCATAGATTGAGCTAAAATTAAAGCATGACAGCTTCTTGGGGTATATTTTTTAGTATAAAAAATTAGATAAAAAAAGAAGAGGTGAGGATTGTTTTTACGGTATATGAAAAGAATTCAACTAAAAACAAATCCAGAAATTCGACCTAGAAAATAAGTATGGATATGGTATAAATAGATCAAGAGAAAATTATTAAAGAATAGGTTCTGGCAATATAATTTTTATTAGACCAAACTCCCGTTGCTAAAGCTAGATAGGCCGTAGGCCATAACGCGAAGGTCTGCCTGCGAAGCACAAACTCGCTCGTGTTGTATATTATATAAAACTATTACTGATACGTGTTTAGGAGTAATGGTTTTTACAGCTTGGGAATATTTAAAACAGGCAGTCAATGCTCTGAATAAAAGTAGGATTGAGGGCCTTAGATTAAATAGTTTACTTTGTCTTATAGACAGGTTTAATTAAGTATTTTGCCCCTAAATGACCTCTGATGAACCTTGGCGTACATTAGTCATTATGTTATACTATCTAAATTTGCTAAGAGCAATTGAAAGTGGGCGTCTCTTCCTGGTGATTATAAATTATGTGATGTTTCGGTATTCATTATATAGCAAAAACACATTGAATCATCATTGTAATTGCGAACAGACCAAATTAATCACATACAATATAAGTCACCCTTTGATGGAAAAGCTATTAACACAAAATACCAGGATAAACAGGCAAGAATATTTCTTCAAGCAAAAAGAGAAATATGTGGTATGAAGTGACTTAGTGAGCGCACGTCGCGGTGATTTTGCATTCTGGGAATCACAGCATCAAGCTGTCGAAGCTGGGACGTAGAGATACTGGCGCACTGCGTTGGCCAGGATTTGTCCCTATTGTTACAGCAGGAGCAGTGGATTCTTGTGAACCATACATCAGATTGCATTTAATTGGTGAACTTAAGTTTCATGCTCTTAACTTTAAATTTAAAATGATTAGTTTCGATGTTGACTGCCTTATACACCTGTGGAATTCTACTCTCGCGGCTCTCGAAGAAACACCAAAGGAGGTTATTAAACAGTTACAGCCTGTATTTGGCCTTCCCATCACATAGAAGTGTTACTAATTTTAAAGGATTTATTAAATTCAACGAGAACTTGAAGTGAAAAACGGTAGTGACAAAAGTGCAAAAACAAAATAAATCTAATATTGCCTAATAAGGTAATAAAATACTCAGCGCAAAAGTGAATTAATATTAGATAATTGCCCAGATGCTTGCCAAACTCTGGAAGTAGTATAAATAGTGAACACGTTAAATAAACATTAACAAACATTGTTTGCCTGGTGTCTTTAATGCTAAAGGGGACCAATTGCTCCAAATTTAGATACAAGTGATCAAATTAGTGAACTCCATGCTTATTCTCCTCAAGTGATTAAACTCATTCGACCGTTAGAATCAGTACTCCCACCGGTACGCTTCAACAAACAAAGTGAAAACAAGAGTTTTTTAATTACATGAGCTTAACACTAGAGACTTAATTGTAAATAAATAACAATCTACTTACCAAGCCGTGCAAGTGAACAATCGGGAGAAATAACTAACGGGCTAAATCCTAATTAAAGGAGAAAACTCAGAAGAAAGTTACGTGGACAAGGACATATAATTTTTCTTTATCTATATCTTTCTCTATCCCCCCTCTATCCAACTAGGTCTCTGAATATAACTACATACAAGTAGGCAAGTCATAATGCCCCCCTCCTTCCTTTGTCCTCTATTAATAAAATTGTAAGGGTATCATGGTTCACTAAATCCACTACAAAAATGGGGAAGCTACAAGGATCCCTCTCAAAGCCCTAACTAGGGAAAGCCCGACAGAGGGAAAGTATTCTTAACAATATATTCCCAACTCAATATTACTCTGGTTAGATTAATTGATAATCTCCAAGGCTATATAGCACTGTGCCAAAATGAGAAGGACGTCGAAGCCCTGATGGCACAAAAGTCAGTGGACGTTGTGAAAAATATCGGACTAGCTTCCAAAAATCCCTCCCCACTCATGACGCATAGAAGCGTTATATGTAGGCATCTAGACCCATGGGTCATGTCACATGACACTGAAGAGCTAAAAAGAGGAATTAAATCTAACCACAGCTGGGCTACAGTGATTGAAGTAATCAAACTTAGAGAACATACACATGTCTTTAAAATCGTATTTAGTGATACAGGTATGGCACTAAAAGCCACTGATAAAGCACTGTTGGCTTTCAATGTGTGGATTACTCCCGATCAAATAGAAAGGGAGGAATTCACAAAGATTCAGATCTGTTTCAGCTGCTACCGCATGGACGACCACTCCACGAGAGCATGTAAGCAAGAAACCAAAAAGCGCTTTGAATGCAGTGCTGATGACCATAATTGAAGGAGCTGCAATAACGAGCGAAAAAGGTGCCTAAATTGCGGCGGAGACCACTGCCCCCTTGCAATGACATGTCCCTCCAAGAAAAACATAATAAAAAAGAAAAAAGAGGATAAAAGACAGAAAGAAGAACAGAAGAGGAAAAAACACGTACGCCCAGGTCGCGAAAGCATCCAATGCAGAAAAACCCAAGGGCAATACTGTGCTTCACGTTGAAAACGAAAATTCAACGCAGATTCAACCTGTATTTATTACGCCCACATTGCGAACCTATCAAGACTATGGACGTTCAAGACAGAACTAATTTTGATGTTGAAAAACAACGGAATACCTTTAAATGTCGTTTTCCGACAATCCTCTACCAGAATAAGTTCTGAAATTAAGACTTATTAAACCTACACAGGGTCAACTACCAACTCAAGCAGGAAGAAACGCCACCAACTGCAGGATCTAAGGATTGCTGCACAGGAAGCAAGAAAGAAAGCGAAAACAGGCAAGAAACAAGAAAAACAATATCATAATGCAGAGGAGATGGGAACTGAGACAGAGCAGGAAAAAACAATAGAAAAAATCTCAGAACGTTCAGCCAGAGACCAAAAGAGGACAACAGCAAACAGAGGAAAAGATCCCCGACGTCTACCCCAAGAACAAACAACAGATAAATGCAAAAAAGAATAAATCTCAAACTTTTTGCTACAGAGAACACTTTCTATCCCAAGGAACACCATGCTGAGGCCATCACCCAGGGAATTATAAACGGAAAAATCAATTGACGATACGAAGAGAAAATGCCAGAGAACCAGGTTGAAGAGGCTCTTTATCAAGGGAAAATTAAATATACTCCAGAAATTTCCAATAATATCTTTCAGAGTCAGTTAATAAAAAGCGAAACGTTAAATGCAAAACACCCCCCTCACTAGGCCTCAGGGTCAAAGCAAGACAGAAGAGAAGACTAAAAAGAGTTACAACCAAGGTAAAACAAAATAACAAGAAAAATAGAAGACAAATTTTACAAAATGGACACTGCAAATAGAAACCTAAAAATATTACACATAAATTTAAGGGGTTGGACAGGAAAAAGTTCCGAGTATGGAAACATAATACAGACCTTGACCTAGATATTATTTTAATATCCGAACACGGTATCAACACAAAAAACAAAGATATGAAAATCTTCAGGTACCAAGTTTATACAACAAGTCATACAGATGAGGCCTACGACGGTGCGGCGATAGCTATCCGAAATGGCCTTATGCACAAACTTCTACTTTTATTAGATGAGTCATACGTAGCAATAGAGGTCCAAATTACCATAGGGCCCCTACCTATCGCTACTGTGTACCAACCACCTAGAAGAGGGTACATTCCTATTCATAACTTCTTGAAGCTGTTTGCTAATAGGAAAACTGTGACGTTCGCCGGTGATTTAAACGCAAGATGCACTGCCGCTGAGTACACCAGCACCAACGCGGTGGGACGAAATCTGGAACTTCTACTAGAGCGAAACATAAGAGTGCGCATTGGACCAGAGTTCCCGAGCTATTACTCAGCAAGAGGTGTAAATAAGCCCGACATAGTATTAACAAGCTTAAGATTTCCTTACAACTAGCACATCGCCCCCGGGCCCGTGATACCCAGCGACCACGAAGCATTAACCATCACACTCTCCACAAGCCTAATCCAAATACCGATAAGGGAAAGGAAGTCATATGCACGAGCAGACTGGGAGTCCTACCACTCCGTTTGCCAGAACTACGTCCCTGCAAGCCTAGAGGAAGCTACACCAGAAGAAATAGCTGAAGAACTAAACCACCTTAAACGAAAATATTGGAGGCAGATAGAAATTCTATCCCAAAGATAAAATATAAAACCCTACCAGCTCCAAAATGGACACCGAAAATGATTGATATTCAAGAAGAATTTAGAGGCTTAGTGGACGCAATCAACAGATGGGGAACAAACAGGAATCTCCTTCAGATGAGGCGTGAAACAAAAGAACACCTCCAACAATTGATCATACAACAGCAGGCAGAAATTTGGGACCAACTCATTGTAGAACTCGATAAGGAAATGGACCCCAGAACGTTCTGGCCAACAGTGAAGAGGTTCAGAAGTTAGCCAGCAAACAAAAGAATGAACATCAAGAATCTAAAAGGTAAAGTGATTACTGAACCAGAAAAGATAGAGGTAAAGTTAGAGAATACTCATCAAACACTTTTAAAATTTCCCCTAAAGAGGAAGAAAGTTTCGACACCGAATTCGTGAACGAGATAATAGACCAGTTGAACGAAGTAATAGAACGAACATATCCGTTCAATAATGCTACAGCGGAAAGACCCATGGTGGGCCTAGGGAGAAAGATCTCCCTACAGGAGTTAAACAAAACCCTAAAAACGTTTGAGCAGCGTGCTCCGGGACACTCTGGCTTAACGAAGGCAAACTTTAGTAATGCTCCACCTAACATAAAACAAGGATTAATTAACATTACGAGCGCGGCCCTCAATAAGGGATACTTTCCCGATGTCTGGAAAATGCCAAAAATGATATTCATTCCTAAGTCGGGGAAGTCCTTAATCTTCCAAGCACACTACCTCCCGATCTCTCTCCTCGATTTTGGAGGAAAATTTTTCGAAAAAATCATCGCCAACAGAGTGCAATCCTACCTGCAAGACAATAATCTAAACAACCGTAAATCAACATGAAATTAGAAGGCAGAGAGGTACGAACACAGCACTGGCGATGATAACAGAGAAATTAGCCCAAATAGAAAAATAGAAGAAGCACGCTGATCTAGTATTGAGGGACGTCAGGAAAGCATTCGATAAAGTGTGGCTCAGAGGATTACAGTTTAAGATCCTCCAACTGGGACTCAATCCCAGATTGAAGAAAATAACCTGCGATTGCGATATGGACAGAAGACCATTCATCAAAATTGGGGAGTACCAAGAACCAGAATTTCAACTGAAAGAGAGCGTTCATCAAGGTGGGTGTTTGAATCCACTGCTCTACTCGATATTCACTAGAGACCTCCCTAGTCCTAGGCTAGAGAAATCTTTGTATATCCAATTCACCGACGACGTGACACAGATAGTGGTCTCCCCATATAAAAATGAAAAAACAATTCCAAGGATGACGCTATATGAAATAGAGACCCTAAGTATATACGAACGCCACTGTAAAATCGCAAATAATTAGAACAAGTTTACCATCATTCCAGTCAAAAGAAATATAATAGCATTAATTTATGTATGGGATGAGAGATATCCATACAAGAGAGAAAACACAGTGTTAGGCCTAAAAATAAATGCCAGGGGATATAAGGACCAAATAAACGGCATAATTGCACGTACTAGTCAAGATATAAGAGAATTATATCGATTCAGAAACCTATGATGAAACAATAAAAAGAAAATTTACTCTGCCTATATCAGACCAAAAATACTGTATCTCCCCATGCCACTAGCGGCCATTCCAAAGACTTGTATGATGAAACGGCAAAGAGTGCAAAATAAAGCACTCTTAATAATTAACAACGCTAGGAAAAGGGACCGAAAACGTCCACAGACACTACACGAAGAAGCCAACATCAGGGCGAAAAACAAAGACCTAAGTACCAGAGCCCTCAATATTTGGCAGAAGGCGAAGAGGAACTCTGACCCAGAGTTCATCAGGTATTACTTCGGAATTCCTAATCTACTACGGAACCAGGTTCAGCAAAAGATTTCCCAGCAGCAGAAGAGCTGCACGGCACAACAAAGACCCGATCTACGCATAAACTACCAAATAAGCAATACATCTCAAAGATAACAAAAACAATCGACAAAGTCACAGAACACACACACTAAAAGGCTTGAAAGCTACTATGTAAAAATATTTTTTGTACAAACTAATAGTCAGAGAATTTGATCATATTAAAAAATATATATCAGACTACCTCAAATGTTAGAAAACTTTTAAGGCTTCGAAGCTCAATTGACAAAGATGAGAGTAAAACAACAAATACACTAGCGAAAAGAAACAGAGAGATACTCTTTCTCCAGGGACCTAACTATCTTATCTATCCTTTATTTGTAAATTTCCCTACTAAACTTTTCACTAACTAACTAACTATTTCCTTATCTACCTAATTTCTCCACTTTTTATGTCTAATGTCCAGTTTTGATGTTGTCTCCTTAAGTGAAATTCCTGTTAATGATCTGTTTTGGTGATTACCGGAAGATCTTATCAAATTTAATTACTCATTCATCTCCTTGTAATCATAGAATTAATCCAACATCGTATCCTAAATTGCTTCTTTATTTTCAATGTTAAATGGTCTATCTAGCGGTTCGGAGTGGTCATGGAAAACCAAGTCTTGCTCTTGTTGAGCTCTTTATGTAAAAATAACCAAGCAGTCAGGCCGGCAATACTTTAACTCTTCCTTACAATACCAACTTCTCCGATGTTCCTAATTTATTAATATATTTTGATGTTGTTGTTTTTGGAATAATAACACAGCAGAAATACAGTTATGGAAAGAGGCAAACTTCCAATGCACTTTTCACCTACAAGTCTACCTTAATCTTCAATTTCGAATGGTCTAACGTGAAATCATTCATTTTCTAAATGTTATTGAAAGATGTTTAGTTGAATCGTTGATCATATAACTTTCTCTAGAAATTAATTCCAATTTAAGATAAGGTTTGGTCTTTTTCAGAACAGGCTTGGCTGCGAGTTAGGTGTTCGAGGCTATCGCTAGTTTAAGGTTAGGCTAAGGATAGGTTAGGTTAGGTTAAGTTATGACAGCAAGTTAGCAAAAATGGACATATTATGAAACTTCCATTAGCATCTTTGCGTTGCCGTTGGCGCTGTAATAAGCGTGGATGACATTTCAGTGTTGGATTGCAAAAATACACTTGTTTAGAAGAATAAAAATTAGCTTTTGAGATAATGGTTTATTTTATTCGCGCATGGTGTAAAGGGTTGCCAATTACTACTTGTGTTAAAGAGGTTAAAATGTAAACAGAAGCCATAACTGATCGGAAAACTTTTCTGCGAGAAGTTTGCGCCAGTTCTTTGCTGCAAACCTAACTTAACCTAACCTAAACTAAACTATCCTAGCCTAACCCAACCTAACCTACAGGCTGTACTCGCACCACAAACCTAGAAAGCCATATCCTACCCTTAACCTCGAGATAGCTTCGAACGCTTAATTTGCTGCTGGGTCTGTTTCGAAAAAGACCCGTCAACTTCATTATTTATAAAGTTTGTTCAAAGTATAAATTTAATTTATATGAATAATTTCCCGGGCTATGCCAGGGTTGTTCAGGCTTAGCCCGAGTATAAATTTAGTAAAGTGAACGTATATTTGCAAGCTAATTTAATTTCTGTCAACAATGATTTCAAGTAAGTAATTGTAGGCAATAACTGTCTCTTTTTATTGAGCCCGGTCGTAGTTCATATATTTTCGTTCAGCGTCTGGCGGTCATATTAGAGGTGCCCTGTGTTAAAAAATATCAATCGTAGCAGACGTTCTCTCGACATCGTTCACACGCGCTTGACTCCGGCTCAGTCTTGTTAAATACGAGGGGCAGTCAATAAGATTTGCGAATCGGTAGGGTAAATCAGAGGAAGGGGGATGGCTGTTTGTGCGTGTGTTAGGACAAGTTATGACAAGTCAGAACCTGCAGCCGCACGCTCCTGCCTCATCTATTTAAGAAGCAGTATCTGATCACATATCATCAGTCACAAATTTTTCAACAATGGAGAAGATTGAGCACCGCGCAGTGATCAAATTTTTGAGCAAGGAAGGCAAGAATGCAAAAGAGATCCATGAAGGCATGGTTGCAGTGTACACCGACACCGCCCCTTCCTATGCAACCATTGTTCGCTGGAATAGGGAGCTCCAGCATAGTTGTGAGTCCCTTGAAGATGACCCCTGTCCAGGACGCCCGTCAGAGCTGACCAACGAGGATAATGTGGCCCGTCTGGAGAGGGTTTTCTCGAAAATCGACGGGTGAAGGTCGAAGAAATCGAGCGAGATCTTGGAATATCACATGGAAGTGTTATCAACATCATCCACGACAATTTGGCAATAACCAAGGTCTCTGCCCGTTGGCTCCCTAGAAACCTCACGAAACCTCACGACCCATGATCGACATCAACGTCGTCAAAGTCCACAAGGCCAGAGTTGCACAAGCTGCCCTGCGCGAATGCGAATTTGAGAAGCTCAACCATTCCCCTACAGTCCAGATCTGGCCCCTAGCAACTACCTTTTATTCCGCCAACTCAAGGCTGCACTGCGTGGACGCGCCTGGCTTGCCGTCAAAGAGTGGAATGAACAGCAGTCGGGAAATTTCTGGTTTTCGGGAATTCGAAGCCTCAGGGACAAGTGGCGCAAGTGCATTGAAGTCGAGGGTAGTTATATTGAAAAATAATAAAACACTTTTCCTCATATCTCTTTTTCTTTTATCCTAATTGCAAAACTTATTGACCGCCCTAGTATAATCGTAAAAAATAAAAGTAATTAAAATTCATTGTTTTCTTGAAACAATAGATTCCTATAGAGATTAGGATTTAAATTCGAATCTAGGAAAGGTTTACGTTCTACAATACTATTAAACGAACCAAAGATTATCCAGCAACTTTGGCTAATAGGAACGAGCCTGGTAGGTGTAAAAGACTAACTGGCATCTCTTGTCAATAGTAGAGTACAGGCTATATATAGCTGGTCTGCCCCTGCTGTTATTTTACCTAGATCTGGGTTTATTGGGTTATATCTGGGTTTCTGGGTTATTATTTTGGTAAAAGAGCATAATCTGTATTTTTCGTACTTTCTAAAAGTGAGACCATCAGAATTATTCACTGTTTGTTTAAGGATATCTTAATATCACCTAACAACGCAAATTTACTAATAAAAAACTACTGAAATATTCTAAGTTTCACATAAACGCATTTGAGTGAGTTGCGATCATGTTCATTACTTGCACACCGCTCCAACTCCCCGCTGACGGCGCAGTGTCGTTGCAGTCTTGCGAGCTACAGCGTGGGTGAGAGACAATGTGTTTCAGACTTTCAGTGCCGGCGTGAATAGTGCAGTAGGAAGTTTTAAACACAAGATTGTTCACTGAGATTAATTATCATTTGTAAAAAAAACTGCCCCTAGGGGGGGGGATTTTTGCTATTAATAAATTTGTGTACCTTAATTAACTATTGAAAGTGCCGTCATTTTCAAGGAGAGCAAAAGTACTTCTTTAATCAGAGGGTCGTTGAGTTTTGGAATTCATTGCCAAGCGATGTAGTTAATATTATAAAAGTAAAGAAGTTATTCTCAAACTCTACAACTCGTATGTCAGGCCACATTTAGAGTACTGTATACAAAAATCGTCTCCGCATTTTAGACATGATATCAACTTGCTGTAGTTAGTACAAAAGAGAGCAACAAAAATAATACTTCCCTGAAGCACCTTGAATATGAAGATAGACTAAGGGTGCCAAATATGTTCTCATTTGAAGGAAAGCGTGTGAGGGGAGATATGATTGAGCTTTTAAAAATGTTTTCTGGGATCGATCAGTTGGATTTAGCAAGTTATTTGATTTGGAAAGTAGTTATAAGACTAGGGAGTACCACTTGAAAATGAAAATTCAGAGGTGCAGGTTAAATGTTAGAAAATATTTTTTCATCAATAGTGGTAGATTACTGGAATAATTTGCCACCTGAGACAGAAACCAGTCCAAAATTATATGCAGAGGAAGGGTTGACTTTTGGGGAGAAGTGGTATTCTAGACCCGGTAATTGTTAGGATTAGTGGCGCACGATTTTTTTGAGATTTTGTTGGCTCTTTTTTAGCTACTTTCCGTCCATTCCCTTAGGTTTTTGTAGGCTTGCCTATAACGATGGCTGACAATCACCTTTGAATTTGCAAATCTAATGCTAGGCTTTCCCATTGGGAATATTACAAGATTATTAAAAATAGATTGGAGTGGGGAGTGCAAACCTCACAATTAAGGGGTGGTATGGGGGCGAAGCCACCCCATTTCCCAATTCCCTTCAACATCTATAATACAATATAATGGGATTCCGATACCCGGCAAAAAACCCACTCAGAAGCCTTTTTTTTAATTTACTCAAGAAAAGACACTAAATTAAAAGACAAACAAACTTGTTTTAAATCACAAATATATATAAATTATCCATGAAATAAAGGGCAGCCACTTTCTGAAATACCCGAGTATAAAAGAGTGGTTCGACGAATTCTTGCTTGATGCAGCAAAACTTTACCGACCGGCCTAACGTAAGTAAGAAAGTTTAACTAAAAATAAAACAAGAAACTTAAAAAAAAACAGGAAAATAAACAAAAATGAACAAACAAACCAAAACACGAAAAAGAAGCATAGGTATGTCACGCGCGTACCCAAAATTTTACAAACAGGTAAAAAGGGAGTTTATTAATTAAATGTTATACAAAAGTAATTAAATGCTATACAATGTGTTTTTTTAACATAGGACTTAATTTGTGTTTATAATGAGCAATTTGTTTTTTGGGGGAATGGGTCGATCTGGGTTGTTTGGTAAACTGTCAATGGCAGCCCTGGGCGACAGTCAGATCGGTCTCTGGCTAATATTTGTTGTGCACGCCGCTGTCGTTATTTGATGGCTGTTATTCTGTGTGTAAAGATCAGTTGTCTTTTGCAGAGTTGCTGTATTTTTCAGTCTTAACTTAGAAGTGGAAAAGACATAGTGCTAGATATAAAAAAATAAGCCATTTGGGGCTAGAAATATTGCGGAAAAACGCGAAATTCTTCCAGCAGACAGGCCGACTCCATTGAAAACTAAAGGAGTAAGAAGGAAAAGAAGTGCCCAAGGAGACCTTACGGTCCATTCAAACAGGGTACCTTTGGACTAGCAATTGAGCGGCCACATGGCTGCTCAATTGTTTTGCGTCCCTAAACGGCCACTTTTCAAGACTTTGTTTAGTCTTGACTTGAACTGGTCAACAGATTCACTGTTGACAACTTCCACTGGAAGTGCGTTCCACTTACCGCACATACTGTAGGTGGAAAAGTTTCCACACAGATTGCGGTTATAACGCTTCAGTTCAACTTTGAAGCCGTGATTGCGCGTTCTGTTCTCACTGAGTGTAAAAATATCCCGGTACTCAACATTGTCGAACCCTCGAAGTATTTTGAAAACTTCGATGAGCTGACCACGCAATCTACGGGTTTCCAGCGAGAACAGATCTAATTCCCTTAGTCTATCCTCATAACTTTTATGTCGAATAGAGGGAATCAGCTTGGTTGCCCTGGCTTGTACGCGTTCCAACCTTGCAATATTCTTTCGAAAAGAGGGACTCCAAAATTGTACGGCATACTCCAGGGAGTATGCCGTACAGACAAATTACTATCTTCTTGCTACGGTATCCAAATTGGCGCTCTATGTAGCCTAACATCCTTTTGGCTTTCTTCTCTGCCTTGATGCACTGTTTCGAGAACTTGAGGTCGCTAGTGATAGTTACACCCAAGTCCTTCTCAGTGCGACTTGATTCAAGAGCTTTGTCCTTAAAGACGTGCTGAGATTTGGCGTTTCGGTGGCCGATATGCATTACTTTGCATTTTCCCAAGTTGAAAGGAATTTGCCACGTGTCCGACCACTCCCCAATCCTTTGAAGATCCTCTTGGAGACAGGCATTGTTCCCTTTCCTTTGCCACATTGATACCAAGCTTAGTGTCGTCAGCAAATTTGGAGATTTTGACCACCATGTCTCCGTCCATGTCGTTGACATAGATAATAAACAGTAGTGGTCCCAGGACGAAACCTTGAGTGACACCGCTAGATACGGGTGCCCATTCAGAGAACCGTCCATTCACCACTACTCGTTGCTGTCTGTCACTTAGCCAGCTCTCTATCCTACTTGCTACATTGCCGTCTATGCCTTGCGCACGCACTTTACGGAGAAGTCGGCGGTGTGGTACCTTGTGAAAAGGCCTTTTAAAAGTCGAGGTACACAACATCCACCGCTTTATTCTGATCATGCTCACTGAACACGAAGTGGGAGAATTCCACAAGGTTCGTTAGGAATGACTGTTGCCTTTGTAAGCCGTGCTGGGAACTTTTCAGTATCAGGTTTGACTCTAAATAAGACGTTATCTTGTCCACTATCATGCTTTTCATGAGTTTACCAACTATCAAAGTCAAACTGATGGGTCGGTAGTTTGACGGATGACTGGGGTCTCCTTCTGGACGATCGGAGTCACTTCCGCCTCACGCCAGTCTCTAGGAACGCATCCGGTCCGGATTGACATGTTAAAGATAGCGCACAGACGTCTTGATACTTCATCGCACACTTCCTTCAACACCTTGGATAGAAACCCGCCTGGTCCAGGAGACTTATTCCTCCTTAGGTCAGCGATCTTTTTCTTTATTTCTCCTTTGGTGAAGTCCATTGCCTCCATCTTTTCCCTCCGAGTAGGAATCCGTGGGCTAGGTGATGAGACAACACTCTTTAGTAAACAATGAGGAGAAGAATTCATTTTGCCGGTTAGCATTTTCTGCATCTGAATGAATTAATGCACCCTCATCGTCCACTAAGGGCCCAATTCTACGATGGATTGGTTGACGACTATTTACATAGCCGAAGAACTCCTTGGGATTCTCCTTGCAGAGTCTCACCACTCGGAGTTCCTCAGCACGCTTAGCCGCCCTTATGCTGGACTTCACTCTTCTGGCTAGCCTCTGGTACTCGTCAAAGGCACCCGAGATCTTCGATCGCCGGTACGCATTTCTTTTCTCTCTAAGCAGTTGGCTGATTTCTCGATTAAACCACTTTGGTTGAACAGAAGACCGACGGAGGCATTTCAGGGGGATGCAAATTGATTGAAGACTCATAAACTTTATTATTTTTTTCAAAGTTGTTCCACGAATCCTCAATATCTTCGCATACCGCCAGCCTTACATAGGCAGCCCAGCACGAAGGCTTGCTAAGTCTGCTCATCTTTAAGTGAAGTTTCCTTGATTGACTGGCAACAGACCTTACCTTCGAGATCTTGACGGTAAATCTAACTAGCTAGTGATCACTGCCACCGAGCTCTTCGCGTACAGAGAGATCCTCAGAGGTGAAGACCAAGTCAAGTCGAGGATATTGTCTTCTCTCGTCTGTTCTCTGACCCATTGATTGAGGAACTCGTTGTTGGCAAACTCCAGGAGTAGCGCGTTCTCGCCACAGGCTGCTCTGGTTTCCCCTTCAACTTGTCTGTTGAAGTCGCTCATAACGATGCACACTCTGCCTTGAACAAGCTCATCCAGCAGCTGGTACAGTTCCCTTTCCTTCTCAAAGGGTTAGGAAGGTGTTCTGGAAAGCAGCAGGGTCATGTATCTGACGAGACCTATCTCTAGGTCAACGCCTAGGAGCTCGTAATCGGATATAATGTTGGAGTTCGTAGATTTGATTGTATCCTTGACATACAAAATTACATCGCCACCGTTTATATCTGGCTCTTATCTTTGTGGAAGAGTTGGCAGCCAAGAACCGTGAATTTGTCTTCAAAGTCTCGGTTTGAAGTTTTTATCCACGATTCTGTTATGGCTACCATTTCGGGTTCTTCCGTCGCTACAAAGCCACTTAGCTCTTAAAACTTGTTCCTAATTGACCTCGTATTGAACAGAAGAACTTTCAGGGAGTGCCCTATTGTAGGAATCCCTACGCTCTTTCGTTTCCCGGCTTGTTTTTTTGGCAAGGAGGCACCCCTCTTTGCGACCTCTGAGAAGGTCGTTCCTGGAGTGACACAGGCGTACTGGCATACGGCCGCCCTCACTCTGGGCCGGATACTCATTTGGGTCCTCTATACGACATCTTGGATGATGTTCGACAGAAAGGCCTTTCCCTTAAAGGAAAGATGTACCCCATCCCTTTGGTAAAGACCATTTCTACCATAAAAGGTGCGGTACGGGTCCACAAAAAAGACCCCCTCAGCTGTATACAAATCTGCCAGGCGCTGGTTTAAAGTTGAAACTCAAACATTCCAGATAAGATGGTATGAAGAAAATGGACAATACTTAAAGCAGTTAATAAATGCAGTGGTATACCTGTGTAAACAAGATTTGTTTTTGCGTGGACATGATGAAGGAAGTAATAACCTTAATAGCGGAAAGTACCGTCAACTATTGCAGTGCTTTGCTGAAATCGACAGCGTCTTTGCTTCAAGACTTTCTACTAAAAGCGGTTGAAACAGTTTTCAGGAGTCTCAGGCATAATACGAAATGACCTAATACAAGCGATTAGAAATGTCATCTCTGATGAAATTAAAAGAAAATTTGATAAAGCTCCATTTATGTATGTACAAGCCGACTAAACTACAGACTGTGCAATGCATGCCCAACTATCAATCATAATAAGATATGTATAGGAAGACAAAATATGTGAACGATTTCCTGGATTCTATGAAGTGAGTGGTGATCTAAGTGCTAAAAGACTGGCTCATCTGATCGCAACTGCGCTGAACTCTTTCAATTACACTACAGATAAATTAATGAGCCAGCCGTAATAGCATGAGCGATAAACAGAGTACAAAACAAGTTAAGGGATGAAGGATTTAAACACGCGCACTTCAGTCACTGTTATGCGCATAAACTTAACTTCTCTTGAGTAAAGGTGCCGAGAAGTTGAGTGGAGTAAAGATGTTTTTATTTCTCATTTAGGCGCATTCAGTAAATTTACATCTTACAGTAGTAAGCGGAAATAAGTTTTCAGTTAGTTTAATGTCAGTATTCCGTCACTGTGCAAAAAAGGATAGTGCTATAAATCAAGAACTTTGTCATCCCTAAAAGTATTGCATTGTGATAGAACGAGTTGAATCTGTGTTAAATTCAACTCCTATCCCATATTAGTTAAAACCTCGAGGAGGCCCACGTGCATCTTCGATTCGAGGCTTGGAGTCTTATCAACAGCTGCCGGACGTCAATGTTTAAACAAGGAGGTTATCGTCCCCCCGTTCGCCCCCATACGCCGACCTCGCCAGATCGAGTTAGGCTTATGAACAGATAAGGCATTTTTCTCCGGCCCAGCTGTGCGTTCCCTCCAAGCTTTCACTCCATTTTCCCCCACGCCAAGGAGATGTCCTGGCTATTTATATGGAAACTTTACCACTAAGATCAGATTGGAGATCCAGATTTTCGTCGCGAAACATCACCACGACCCTCTCTCCCTTTGTGCGCCAAGGGACCTCGGCCTCGAGATTCACCATCACTTGTCCAGGAGGACAATATTCCTTGAGTGCCAAAGGTTCGAGCCTTTAGTGACGTCAAGTCCCCAAGGCTTCCCCCCTGCTGTTCAAGGAGAACAGCATTAGAACAGCCATTGTTCGTTTTGAGCCCTTCGCCAAGAAACGGTTCTCATCCCCCCCCTGTTGTTCAAGGAGAACAACATTAGAACAGCCATTGTTCGTTTTGAGCCCTTCGCCAAGAAACGGTTCTCATCCCCCGCTGTTGTTCAAGGGAGAACAACATTAGAACAGCCATTGTTCGTTTTGAGCCCTTCGCCAAGAAACGGTTCTTCCCCCCCCTGTTGTTCAAGGGAGAACAACATTAGAACAGCCATTGTTCGTTTTGAGCCCTTCGCCAAGAAACGGTTCTCACCCCCCCCCCCTGTTGTTCAAAGAAGAACAACATTAGAACAGCCATTGTTCTTGAGCCTGTAGACAAGAGACGGTTCTCATCCCCCCTTTGTTCAGAAGAGAACAACCTAGAACAGCCATTGTTCTTCCAGCCGTTCGTCGAGAAACGGTTCTCCTTCCCAAGACGCCACGTCAGGATCATCTTATCCCCCCCCCCTTTGGCTGGAACTCGCCAGCGGACCGAATATTCCTTCAAGTACCTTCCACTGCACCCTAATGAAGTTACGTAAGCCAAGCGTCACCTTTTGAGTATTGATCCCTTATTTGTCAATTCTATCCTGTGCTTTAAATGGTTTATCGAACCATCCCATCTCTTTAACTCCATATTTGTTTTACCTTTTTTTGATCCCTTAAATCCTTGGATTAGCCCGAGTCTCCACGACCCTTTCCATTCTGTTTGTCAATATTTTCCGTTTTTGTGTATTGTTTATAGTTATTATTAATAAAACTCTATTTTATTAATGATAGCAATATTATTATCCTTGAGCTCAGTTCCACTTCTTAAGGGTTTTGAAGATACATAATATCGGCCGCCAAGACAGTAAAACGCACTCTAGAGATAATTAAGGAAGTTCCCTCAACGAATAGTGTTATATATAGTATCGTCGGGAGTCATTCTACGACATATATATATATATATACTATTTAATTTGGTATCAGGTGTGTAAGGTTTAACGCTATATCTTTGCAAACACTGGTCTCAGTCAAGTAAAGCATAGTGTTATTCGTTACAATAATAGAATATAGTAGTTCCCTTTTGTTTTAACGATTGCTATCCCCTTATTTTTTTTTTTGAAACTTAAGAAGCTGGAGTAGCTCAAGGAACGGTTATAATAATTTGTTTTTTTTTTTTTTATTTTAGACAGTGTTTATTTAGATTGAGAAACCAAGTACGAATAGGTCAGTGCCCATATTTAGGTAGGCTAATTCTATAGAGGCATAATTCTTGTTGCGAGGAATTTTAGTTGGTTGACTAGTGCGCCCCCAAGTGCAAAGATGACTCCGTTCGAAATCTTTAAAGCGCAAGGAGAGTCCTGTGGACTTTCCGGAAAAGAACTAATTAAGTACATTCAAGAGGAGCAAAAAAGAGAAAGAGAGGAACGGATAAGACAAGCTGAGCTTCAGATTGAATTAGCTCGGATTAAAGCAGAAGTTCAAAGAAAAAAGGTAGAAAAAGAAAGAGAAAGAGAGGAACGGGAAAGAGTAATCCAACAAGAAGAAAGAAGGACGGACTCGCGCCCCTTCCCAGGAAAGCTGACAAAGTTTCCGTGCCCCGTAAAACCCCCAAACTTCTTTCCCCAAAACCAACAACGGGACTCCAAACCTCCCGTTAAGACTTCTCCTCCATTTCTCTTCCCGAAGCGACCAACCATATGCTTCACCTGTGGAGTAGAAAACCACATGAGCTGGAATTGCCCCCAAAATTCTAGGCTTAAAAGCGGACCAGGCAACCAAGTTCACCAGATTAATGCGACCCCGGCTCCTTCGGTGTTGCAGACCCAAGCAGAAACTTCTCCCCCTCCGTCAGGCCACCAGGTAAATTTTGTTTTTGGTAAAAGTTCATCGGGAACTTTGAAATATGAGGAGGGCAGCGTGGACAGCTGTCGAGTATTGACTCTCGTCAGGGACACAGGATGTACGTGCTTCATCGTGTCCGACGAACTCCTCCCAGTGGCCTCTAACCACGAAAAATTTGCGGTGGTACATGACCAACTTGGGCGGGCGAACCGATTCCCCGTCGCTAGATGTTACCTGCAGTGTCAATATTATAATGGCTGGGCTGAAGTCATTGTAGCACCCATAAAATTCTGTTCCGTACTTATAGGACAGAGCCCCCAAGTAAGTTTCGACCCTGTGTTTCAGGCCGCCCTTCCTCAAGGCCGAGATAAGAAAGAAGCCCAGGAGCCCGTCCCCATCAGAACCCCGATACCGTCCGATTTCTCGGAGACCCCTAACCAGGACTTTAGGACAGAAAAAGAGGAATGTGATTCACTAAAACCCTTAGGTGATAAGGCCCCAGACAAGGACACGGAGACTGTCCTTGGACCCCAAGAAAAAAAGAACCCCCAACGCGCCCATGGAGATACCTTCGTAGAACTAGACGAAGCATCGGCGCTTGAAGAGGATTGCCCCGCGGAGTCCCTTAAGGTAATCCAGACAGTGTGCATCCAACCTGATGCCGATTACACTCCTCATTCCCTACCAGGCGAGTCTTTGGAACCCTCTGACCTGGATAGTGACGCGCAGCTGACACCACGTCAGAAGAGTCAGCTCCAAGAACTAATTAAATGAAATCACCATTTATCCACCCTATTAGCTCTTTTCAAGCAACTGCGTGAAAATGGCCTCACCATTGGCCCCAGCAAATGCCAGTTTGCCCACGAAACCATCAAATATTTGGGTTTCAAAATAGGACAAAGCAAGTCAGGTCCCCACGAGAACAAGATTAAGGCAATCGCCGACATGCCCCTCCCGATTACAAAGAAGCCATTAAGATCGATCCTAGGATCAGCTTCTCCCTATCAGCGATTTGTTCCGAATTTCGCTGCAATTTCGGCCCCCCTATGCCCCCTTCAGGAAAAGAATTTCTCCAATCGGTTACGTTGGAATGATGTCGCTGTTTCCCATTTTAATCAGCTCAAAAGTAAGTTCATTTGTGCCCCCATTTTTAAGTTGCCCAACCCGGAAAAAATCCGTTGGAGTTAAGACCGACGTGATCAACGAGGGCATTGGAGGTGTACCCCTTCAATACGAGGATGACAGAACGAGTCATCCAGTTGCATATGCTAGCCATCTATTATTACCACGCGAAAAGAGATATGCCACTAGGGAAAAGATAGCTCTATCAATTATCTGGGTCATAGACAAATTTAAGCTGTACTTGATATGTAAAGAATGTCAAATAGGAACCGACCGCCGTCCGTTAGCCTATATTAGGAATGTGAGACACTCAAACGGCCGCATCATGCGCTGGAGTTTACTCTTGCAAGAGTATCGATTTAAAATAAATTATATCAAAGGTTCCGATAACCAGGTCGCTGACGCACTCAGTAGGAATGCGTTACCGAATAGTGTAGAACAATTGTATTCATAGGATTAGTATCTCCATGTAGGTATATACCGTCTTGTACGACTTAATTTAAGATTCTTTTGTAATATAGTTATTTAATGTATGTCTGAATTTTGTAACGCTCAATGTCTAATTTTTTTTTATGTATATATATTTGTTCTTATTAATTTACGTATAAATTATTTTGTCCCGTATGTACTAAGTTTATAACATTTCATTGTTCCATGCCCTTTTTTTTTTATTAAGTTGTATTAAAGGTTATTTTCCCCTGTAATCTAAAGATCAAAATAATCATGTACTGAGGTAATACTAGTTAGGTGCAGGAAGATACGGTTGGTACAAGAAAACGAGTTCCCTACAACGGAGCTCTATCGTTGTCCCTTCTCTCTTTTTTTTTCGAAGTGACAACTTCCCCTGGAATGGAGGGGTGTGATAGAACGAGTTGAATCTGTGTTAAATTCAACTCCTATCCCATATTAGTTAAAACCTCGAGGAGGCCCACGTGCATCTTCGATTCGAGGCTTGGAGTCTTATCAACAGCTGCCAGACGTCAATGTTTAAACAAGGAGGTTATCGTCCCCCCGTTCGCCCCCATACGCCGACCTCGCCAGATCGAGTTAGGCTTATGAACAGATAAGGCATTTTTCTCCGGCCCAGCTGTGCGTTCCCTCCAAGCTTTCACTCCATTTTCCCCCACGCCAAGGAGATGTCCTGGCTATTTATATGGAAACTTTACCACTAAGATCAGATTGGAGATCCAGATTTTCGTCGCGAAACATCACCACGACCCTCTCTCCCTTTGTGCGCCAAGGGACCTCGGCCTCGAGATTCACCATCACTTGTCCAGGAGGACAATATTCCTTGAGTGCCAAAGGTTCGAGCCTTTAGTGATGTCAAGTCCCCAAGGCTTCCCCCCTGCTGTTCAAGGAGAACAGCATTAGAACAGCCATTGTTCGTTTTGAGCCCTTCGCCAAGAAACGGTTCTCATCCCCCCCTGTTGTTCAAGGAGAACAACATTAGAACAGCCATTGTTCGTTTTGAGCCCTTCGCCAAGAAACGGTTCTCATCCCCCGCTGTTGTTCAAGGGAGAACAACATTAGAACAGCCATTGTTCGTTTTGAGCCCTTCGCCAAGAAACGGTTCTTCCCCCCCCCGTTGTTCAAGGGAGAACAACATTAGAACAGCCATTGTTCGTTTTGAGCCCTTCGCCAAGAAACGGTTCTCACCCCCCCCTGTTGTTCAAAGGAGAACAACATTAGAACAGCCATTGTTCTTGAGCCTGTAGACAAGAGACGGTTCTCATCCCCCCTTTGTTCAGAAGAGAACAACCTAGAACAGCCATTGTTCTTCCAGCCGTTCGTCGAGAAACGGTTCTCCTTCCCAAGACGCCACGTCAGGATCATCTTATCCCCCCCCCCTTTGGCTGGAACTCGCCAGCGGACCGAATATTCCTTCAAGTACCTTCCACTGCACCCTAATGAAGTTACGTAAGCCAAGCGTCACCTTTTGAGTATTGATCCCTTATTTGTCAATTCTATCCTGTGCTTTAAATGGTTTATCGAACTATCCCATCTCTTTAACTCCATATTTGTTTTACCTTTTTTTGATCCCTTAAATCCTTGGATTAGCCCGAGTCTCCACGACCCTTTCCATTCTGTTTGTCAATATTTTCCGTTTTTGTGTATTGTTTATAGTTATTATTAATAAAACTCTATTTTATTAATGATAGCAATATTATTATCCTTGAGCTCAGTTCCACTTCTTAAGCATTTTTGAAGATACATAATATCGGCCGCCAAGACAGTAAAACGCACTCTAGAGATAATTAAGGAAGTTCCCTCAACGAATAGTGTTATATATAGTATCGTCGGGAGTCATTCTACGACATGCATGAAAAATTGAAAAATGCCTTTACAAATGAAGAGTGGGATGAAGATAAACTTTGTCAAATAGACAATCTATTGGCAAGTTAAATGCTTTTACATTCCTGTTTTTCGTCAAATGCTTTCATAGCATACTTTCTCAGGCTGGAAAAGTCTTTGATATCCTACAATGTAAGCTACTCGACATAAAGCATGGTCAGAGTAAACTAAATGACTTCATTGATTGTGTTGAAGGTTATCGTAAGGACGAACATTATGAAAAAGTTCTACGCGATACAGATGCTGTCACTGAACAGGCAGATGAGTCCAATCCTTCTCTTAGAAAACGAGTCAGAGGTGCACAAATTAATTACAAAACTACCTATTTTGAAATAATTGATAACATTGTAATGTCCTTACGAGAGAAATTTTCTGGTATTCAGGAGTATGCATTTTTTTAATTACTAGACGTTAATAAGTTTGAAGAGTTTGCTAACTCATTTCCCATGCAAAATATGGACTCTCTAGAAAAAAGTATCCCTGTATTTTTAAGTGTAAGAGCTTAGTGAACGAGCTACGATATATGTATATTGACAGTGATTTCAAAAAGTGAAAGTCAATCAACTCAATTTTAGAATTACTGTATAAATTCGAGATTACTTCCGCTATGCCAGAATCCATTAAACTAATTAAACTAGTGTTGATCATTCCCTTAAAATCAGTCGCTAATGAGAGGGGTTTCTCAACGTTGAATAGAATCTAATCATATCTGAGAAGCACAATGGTCCAAGAACGGCTGTCTTCACTGGCTCGTATTTCCATCGAGAAAAGCATTTTGAACGACTTGGACAAGAAGAAGGAGCTGCACCACAGGATATTATACAAGTTCGACATCAAGCCAAAAAGACTGGAGTTCATGTATAAATAAAGTGAGTAATTTTTCTATTAAAACTATATTTCTCCCCTATTGTTAAATTATCAGTGCACAAAAAAGTCTGCGTTGTGCATTACGTCTCTTACCTTCTTTTATACATGTTTCTGTTTCTTATGCGAAATCCGGGATGATTCCGAATGACGCTAATAACCTAGGGGCGCCAATAATATATATATATATATATATATATATATATATATATATATATATATATATATATATATATATATATATATATATATAGTGTGTGTGTGTGTATGTGCAATAAATATCCGATGCATGTTCAAAAGTTTATTTACCATAGTTACACAGCAGCAAATTAATCGAAAATTGAATATCTTATATATTTTGTACGTTTAATACAAATTCGGTATTAGAATACACAGATATTAAGGCATTGATATCACAGGCCTGCGTTTAAAAAAAAAAATTATGTTCAGCAGGATTTTTTTGTGGTTTCTTAATGAATCCAACCTCCTGAGCTCAAAAATAAACGTATATTTGTTCAATCAGGTCAGATTTTTCTCAGTACAGCATACACCATTTTCATTGAGATTACCTCATTTTTTCTGAATTTTAAAAAAAAACTTTCTCTATCTAATAATGCATTATTACTGTTATATCATATAAACAGGAATACACGTATGTAAACTATAATTCTTTTAATAAACAAAAAATAAAAGAATGCAACATAATAAAGAAAATAATTATAATTTCGAAAAACAGACGCCCTTGACGATTTTCGTTTGTGCCTGTCATCTGGTGCATCACGCTTCAAACACCAACAGTAGTCAGCAAGGATGTTTCCGTTCGATTTACACTGGTACCTGGATTCCATTGTTTTTATGTCCTGGTGGAATCTTGGCCACTGTTCTTTACTGTAATCCCTGCAGTTGTCGGGAAAATAATCCAGATGGGACTGTAAAAAGTGTATCTTTATAGACATTCGAGCTCCCAAATGTTTGAGACTTGTTAAGAGCTAGAAAATTGTTAACTAGAGCTTTGAAAGCTTTCCAGGCATCCTCTTCTATGTCCTCTATTGATGCATCAAATTGCTGATCAAGTTCCTGATTTGAAGTCCATCAAAAATTACCACATAGAGCTTAGCGTCACTGATTTGTGGAAATTTTTGAAGAAGAAATTTTAAAGCTTGGCCTACTTTATTAAGAGTTTTGACATATTTTTCATTATGCCAAGATTTATATGCAGTAGAGGGAGGAGTATTTTTTGAGGAGGCACTAAAGGTTCAGCTATCACATTGTTTGATCTAATTCTAAATGCTTCTCGTGGAGGCCAAACCTTCTTCTCATAGTGCATACTATCTGCACGATTGTCCCATAAACATAGGAAACAGGGATGCTTCGGGTAGCCTGTTTGCGTCCCAAGCGTAAGAGACACTACCTGAAAAAAATTTAGCACGGTATGTAAATTCAGTGTAATGTTTCTAAAAACAAATTCAAAGTAATATTTCTTAAAACAATAAGAATATGAATATGTACTGAAAAGTCCTGTATGCCGATGCATTAAATCATCGTATTGGAACTAATTGGATATATGTACATCTTATTTTGAGTTTATTGAGTTGTGTTGTATACTCTCTCAATTAGGATAAGTTCCCCATTAACCCAATAGGATGCATTAACCTATAGGGACACACTCCAACAAAAAATATAACTAAAAAATGACTCATGATTTCCAGATTTGCATTCTTGTAAAATGTAAGTTGACCAAAAGGTGTATACAAGTATTAACAATTAAAAATAAAAATGTCAATATCAAAAAGCTTTGAAATGCTAAGTGTAAAATGATCTTACCTCTAAGTCATCACATATCCTCCACTTATAGCTAGAGTAATTTATTGCATCCAGCAATTTTTTCATATTTTCATAACTTTCAGTAAGTTGGATTGAATGGCCTATAGGAACGGAAGCTATCTTGTTACCAATATTCAGTAACACAGCTTTTAAACTTTTACTGGAGGAATCTATGAACAGTCCCCATTCTAATGGATTGTAGGGAATTCCAAGGGCCTCAACAAGTCCTTCAATATTGGCACAGTATACTAAAGAGCTGGAAGAATGCTGTGAAAAATAGCTTCGAAACTCTTGTTCTCTATTTCTGTACCCCCCTAAATGTTGTTTCTTAAGCGAGAAGATTACTTTCACGAAGTCGAGAGCCAAGAAGTTGTGTATTCGCATTTGAAACTTCCAGATCCCTGGTCAGGTCATTTACCTGAACTTGAGTGAATGGTCTTGCGACCATATCATATGTGGAAACCTGATAAGACTCAGATGTGTCATAATCTTGGTCAACTTCCATATTAATCTCTTCATGTACCTCTATATGTTCAGGGGGAGAAAGTATAGGAATTCCTGGGCCATGTGGCAGAAGTTTAATGGCAGAAGGAACATCCGGATATGCCACACTATGTTTATTCTTCTTATTTATACCTGTGGAAAATATAATTGCATATTACATAAAGGAATTGATTTGGAGTTGCAGATAGTACATAAATGTTTAGTAAAGGATATGTTTATGCTAAAGTGAACTATGTTAGTTTTTAATTTTGGGCTAAGTCTTTGCATAATAATGACATTTTCAGGAGCCAGTATAATACAGATAGCTTAAATACTTGATACAATGCTCACCTTTAAGTTTTGTCATGCAAAAATAGCAGTCCGTAGTGTGGTCCTTGCCATCTCTCCACACCATGGGAACACCAAAAGAGAGGGATTTCTGTTCGCCCTGACTCCAGCGTCTCAAACTTATGTAGCATTCCTTGCAGCAGATATGTGGTGCAAAACTTTTATCTTGATCTCTTAGCCTTACTCCAAAATATGCATGATACAAAGATTTAATTACAGGAGGGATTGTACTTTGCTGCTCGGGAAAAGTCACTTTGCCGCAAACATAGCAAAATCTGTCGGAGCTATTCTTACATTTTCTGTTCATTTTTAACTCAACCACTATTATTATTATTATTCTTATTATTATAATGCTAAGCAATTTTTAACCTGCAAAATATAAACCTATTTGCATAATTACTTAAAATGTACACAAAATTTACTGCGAATAGAGCAGTGCAAAAACTATTGAAATTTGATGTAATATAGGAGATGTATAAACTATAAAATTATTATCACCCCCTGTATCGCAAAATCTGGAGGTGATAGAGAAAAAACGGATGACAGATTCGGATTTAGGAGGTCAATTTTATTAAGAAACACTATTGAAAACCTAAGGTACATTTTTGACGCAGACCAGTGTATTATATCGAAAAGAGTTAGATTATCGCTTCAAAAAGTATCTAGAAAAATAATCTACTTCGTCCACTTAAAACAGCTGACCATATTCAGTGTCTGAAAGATGCATGAGAAGGAGGTCATCGTGCAAAACTTTAATTCTAATATGGCAAAGACTAAAGTATTGCCAAAAAGGAGCAGAGAGCTAATCGTTCAGTTACATAAAAATAGTTTGGGCTATAGTAAAATTTCATCTCCGGTCAAAATAATAATCTCAACCATTGGTGACACGATTCGCCGGTTCAGGTCATATCAGTCCAATGCAAGTCTACCACGTTCAGTGCGTCTATCTAAAACTTCAAAACGTGCGGCTAAACAAATAGTCCGTAAAATAAAGAAGAATCCTCGAGTGACTCGATCTGAACTTCATAAAAAGATTTGGAAGCAGCTTGGACAAATATATGCAAAAATACAATTAGAGCAGTTCTTCGGAACGAGCGATTCCATTCTCGCACACCAAAAAAGACACCTTTTCAGAGCGCACGTTGTGCTGAGATGAGAATGGAAATTCAATGGAAATTTAAGAGATGGAGGAGGAAATTCTGAAAAGATGCGTTTTCAGGAGACGCTTAAATGTGGTAAGAGAGGAAGAAGACCTGATTTCAGCCTGAAGAGCATTCCACAACTTAGATGCGCATATTGAGAAGGAGCAGTCCCCCATTGAGCAAAGAGACGAACGAGGAATATTCAAAAAGGGTGCATGTGATGACCAAAGGGCCCGAGGGACATGGCGTGGTGAGAGGGCAGAAGAGAGGTAAGACGGGGCCTTGTTGTTTAGGGCCTCAAATGTGAAGAGAAGTATCTTGAAGTGAGTACGGGATCTGACAAGGAGCCAGTACAGTTCATGCAGCAAGGGTTTCGAGGGAGAGAAGTGAGGGTGACGGAGGAGAAGCCGGGTGGCATAGTTATGTACAAGTTGAAGGGGGCGGAGAGAGGAGGATGGCAGATTCACAAGCAGAGAGTTACAGTAGTCAAGGCGTGAGGTGATGAAGGCATGAACAACAGTCTCAAGACTTTGGCGATCAAAGTGAGAGCGAATGCGAGAGAAGTTACGAAGGAAACATAGAGAGGATTTGCTGACATTGCGGATATGAGGCTTAAATGAGATATGCTCATCAAAAACAAAACCCAGATTCTCAACGCAGTAAGAGAAAATGATAGTATTACCGCTCAGAGTAAGCGAGGGAAAGAGAGATTTAGATTTTTTGACAAGAGCAGGGGTGCCGACGAGGAGGACTTCAGGTTTGCGGTGATTAATCCTGAGAAAGTTGGTAAAAAGCCAGTCAGAAATGGAGGAGTAGGCAGCCAGGAGGGCAGTGATAGAGTAGGCAAGAGACGTGGGGGATGAGGGAACGAAAATTTGGGTGTCATCAGCATAGAGGTGGAAGGATAGACCGATATTACGGAGAAGGAAACTAAGAGGGAGAAGGTAGATACGAAATAGTAGAGGAACAAAGACAGAGCCTTGTCGCACTCCAAAGCAAATAAGGCTAGAGTCGGATGAAACGTCGTCAATCACAACGGATTTGGTACGAGACGAGAGGTAAGAGCGGAACCAGTCAAGCACGGTGCCTGATATGCTAAGGAAAGAGTGGAGACGAGCAAGTACGATGGTTTGGTCAATAGTATCAAAGGCAGAGGAGAGGTCGAGTAGAATGAGGATGGAGGCACAACCCCTGCCCGCGGCTCTTCGTAAGCAATCGGACACATTTAGAAGGGCCGTTTCTGTGGAGTGACCTGACTTGAAACCAGATTGATAGGTTTCATCAATGTTACAGGCCACCATGTGACTGTTGTTGCGTGAAGCACCACTCTCTCCAGAACCTTAGAGAGGGAAGGAAGTTGCGAAATCGGGCGATAATTGGAAGGGTCAGTGGGGTTAAGTTGAGGCTTTTTAAGAATCGGACGGATGTGGGCACGTTTGAAGGAAGAGGGAACAAGACCAGTTGCAAGTGAAGTGTTGAACATGTGAAGAAGCGTTGGGAGGATAGCAAGCAGAATTTTACATAAAAGTTTAGGCGGAAAAATGTCCTATAGGAAGCCCGATTTCTTAGAACGTGAGAGCAGGGCTGTAAGCTCCAACGCAGTCACAGCGGGGAAAACGATAAGCGGCTGAGGCGGGAAGTCAGGGAGAATGGCAGGAGCCGGGACAAAAGGCTGAGAAAGGGAGGCACGGAGGTTAGTGACCTTATCTGCGAAGAAATTCGAGAGAGTAGCCGGGCTAATAGGTGGGGAGACCTGGGCTGGGGAAGTAAGACGGGAGAGCAAGCGGAAGACGGTACGGGGATCATTCCTACTATCAGTATGCAAATTACGTGAGTAGGCTTCACGAGCAGATTTTAATTTCGCCACGTAGGAAGCTGTCGTAAGTCGGAACGCCAGAAAGAGAGGGGTCGTGTCTTGCCCACGGGTGCGAGCCTTTCTAAGGACTCTTTCATGGGCACGCATGGACTGCCTAGCACGGAGGAGTTCCATAGAGTATCAAGGGGCACGGTGACAACTGAAGTTCGAAGGGGTGACAAGGGGAGAGTGGGCATCAAGACAAGTAAGAAGGGCTTGCTCCAAAGAAGAGAGAATCTGGTCAGGAGAGGCAGAAGCATCAATGGGAGGAAGTTTGGAGGCCACATCATTAGATAGGGAGGGAATATCAATGAAGGCTAGTCAACGGAAAGGCTTAGGATTATGAGACAGCTGGGGAGGTATATGGAATGGGATAGAGAAGTTGAAGTTGATAAGGAAGTGATCAGATATAGCATTGGACAAATTTGTAGTCGCCAGGTTGGAAATAAGACAATAAGAGATTAAAAGGTCTAAAATGTTACCATGAGAGTGAGTAGAGGAACAAAGGTTGTTGGTTGAGGGAGAAGAGATCAAGGATTTTAGAAAAGGCTTTGAAATTAGGATTGTGGCCAGGAAGGTTGAAATCACTGAAGATTAGCAGAGAACCAGTGGGGAAGAGGCCAGCGAGGAGGTTACTAAATTCATCAAGAAAAAGCTCCAAGGAGGAGCTGAGGGAGGCGGTAGAGGACTAAGATAGTTAGAGAGGGGGTGGAATCAGAGACATTGATGAGCACCTCAAAAGAAAGAAGAGAGGTAGAGGTCAGATTATTCAGAGGAAAAGAGGCACTGTGAATGAGAGCAACTCCACTACCGCGAGAGTTACGGGAGGTATGGGAGGTGACGTTACCATCAGTGGTAGCGAGATTTAAACAGCAGGCAGAAGGGGCAAGCCAAGTTTCCGTGAGTCCAAGGAGAGTGACTCGAGTGTTAACAAGCAGGTCATGAATGTAGTCAGCCTTCTTCGAGAGGCTTCTGACATTGAGAAGAGACGCTGAGAGAACGGGTGAAGGGGGAGGTGAAGAAGAATCAGGGCTAAGTGGGGGGTCTTGATTCAAGTAAAAAAGTTTTCTAAGAGCAGGAGCTAAACGGAAACCACGTTTAGTCTGTCGGTGGGAACGAGAAATTACCAATTCATTAATGTGAGTAAGGGTGTTTTGAGAAACACTGGTAGCAGTTCCATTGAGGGCAAGAATCGTTAACCTATCAATCATAATACAAATTAGTTAACTATAATAAGTAGAGTGGCTAAGCGACACAATAATGGGAGAAAAGCAAATTAACTATATAAGTAGAGTGGCTTAAGCGACACAATAGCGGGAGAAACAACAATCGAGACAAAATAAAGAGTAATCGAATAGTGTGAACAAATAAAATTACGATAGAAACAAGAAACGAGTGAAAAAAATAGTGACGAATCAGAATTAGCGGTCGGTGAGGGAAGGGAAGGGGGGGGGGGGTAGGACGGGTGGGCGGAAAGACAGAGCTGAGGTAACAACGAGGCGGCTTGGAAAAAAAAACACGTGGGTGCGAAAGAAGCAGAGAGAAGAAGAGAGGCGAGGAAAGGGGGAGAAGAATAAAACAATAAATCACAAAGAGTTACTTACTGATAAGATGAACATGTACAATAGCAGATCAAGTACACATCACAGATTAGGGGGAACACAACTTAACGGTACACTCGAGCAGTCGACACAAACGAACGAACGGAAACTGTTAACAAGTGTCTTACAAAGCTAAGGCGAGCAGGCTAGTAGACAATACCTAAAAGCACAAAAAATCAACACAGCAAATGGTGAAAGTACAGGCAATAACACTGCAAAAAACAAAATTAAAACAGCACAAACGTGCCAGGCGTTATGTAAAAAGATAACTTGAACGATAGCAGATCAAGCACACAGATTAAGGGGTAATACAATTCAACGATACACTCGAGCAGTCGACACAAACGAACGAACGGAAACGGGTAACAAGTGAATTACAAAGCTAAGGCGGGCAGGGTAGCCCGTGCCTTGAATGGGTTTATTGTCTAAGAGTGCTTAGAGGTTGGCTACGGAGGGATTGGAATAACCTTTGCCAGCAAGCAACCCAAGGGAAGTTAGATACGCAACAATATAAAAATAAAGTTTTAATGAACACTAAAAAAGAAAGAAAAAAAAAATATATATATATATATTTATATATATATATATATATATATATATATATATATATATATATATATATATATATATATATACAAATAAGGAGCTTTGAGAGATAAATCAATAAGTGAATCTCGGATATCTCACTTGGCTTGTAAATAACTATTCACTATGTACATAAATCCCTATACACTTGTAATGTTGGTAATCTTCGCGGTGAAGTTGGGGAATGTGAAAGGGAAGGGTTACCTTAGAACCTGATGTTAAGGTGGCGCTGGTGAGTGAAGGTGGTGAGATAAGGGGTAGAGACGATGAGGTAGGTTCTCCAGGGACTGACCTGATCCCACAATTCTGTCGCGATTCTGCAGGAAGAAGGCGGTGACGGAAGCTTCTTGTTAAAGAGGGCCCCACGCTTGTGAACACGGAGGAATCTTGGGTACCTCTGTGAGGGAAGTGAAGTGACCTATCGACGCGTATGGTTACGGAGAGAAGGCGAGATGTAGTTTTATCGCTTAGGGAACCAGAGTGAGGCCTTTTGTAGCTTCGGCTCGGAAAACGTGAGTACGAGCCTGGATCCGCACTGACTTGCAGACCAACTGGGTAAGGAGCCTTCCTAACTGGGACCGATCTCCTCTCTAAAGACTTGGTGTTTCGACGATTTACCAATACACCGAGAAAGATGAAAATTCCTGCCCTGCCAGATGCTGTGCAAGATCTACTATCGAGGTTTAAAAGAATTCATCTCTTATACTCGAAACTTGGGAGAGGCTCACATGGCTCCAGGAGTAGATTTGATATCAAGCGCCCTTCTTCGGGTGAGAGAGGCTTGATTATCTCCTCCATTTCGTCCTTTACAAAGTTCCCGGAACCACCGGAAGCCAAGATGAGCTCCCATCTATCGATAACCAGTCGAGGAATGAACGCAGTGGTTAGCTAAAATGGTCGGCGGGTTCTTCCGGCGGGAGACCATCAGATATCTGGCCGGAAATGGAAGGTTTGATACCCTGCCCGCCTGGAAGGGAGGTAGGGAATTGTGGGTGCATTATGCTATTCTCTTACATCCCTACCCATCCCGAGGAGACATTATTCTGAAGTGGAACGAGGGATAATGTCACAAGATATAAGCTACTCGCAGTTACAATCTATAGCCAAAATGAGATCCCAGAAAACAAACATACGCGAAACACACACAAAAAATGAACATAATGAAATGGCACTATTTTGCGACAATGTCTCAGAAATTACCGTTATTACTAGACATATATAAAAAATAGAACATACATATATACAAAAGAAAAAATAACACCTGCCGGACAGTTCCAGTTAGTCGCCACAACTAAGGCCTTCGTCTATCGGAGTGCGTGATAAATTATCAGCAATGAAGTTATCCTTTCCTTTTACGTGAGATACATTGTATTGGTATTCTGACAATAAAAGGGACCATCTCAAAAGTCTACCGTTCTTACTTTTACAATTTTTCAAGTAGGCTAGTGGACTATGGTCCGTTTCGACAGTAAAAGGTCTACCAATCAAGTACATCCTAAATTTTTGAATGCCATAAATGATTGCTAAAGCTTCAAGTTCTATAGTAGCGTATGCTCTTTGGTGAACCAACAGCTTCCTTCTCGCGTATTCCACTGGAAATGGGGTTCCTTCTTCCTCATATTGTAATAAAACGCACCCAATGCCGAGATTAGAGGCATCAGTTTGGGATTGAGCAAACGGAGGATAGGAGCGGAGACCAATTTTTTCATTAGCTCGCCGAAACTCGCAGTCACTGCGGGATTCCATATGACGGTGTCTGGTGCGGCATTTCTAAGAAGGTCATTGACGGGTGACGCTATTGAAGCGAATTGGGGGATGAACCACCGCCGATAGAGGGAGACGGAGCCAAGAAACAAACGAAGCTGTTTCTTGATTTTAGGAAGTGGCATGCCTTCTATTGCCTTAATTTTGTCCTCTTGGGGGGGGGGGGTAATTGTCCCGCTCCTACTTTGAACCCTAAGTAAGAGATAGTGCTATGAGCAAAGTGGAACTTGGACGGCCTCATTGTTAATCCGTGGATCCTAAGCCAGTTTAGGAGTGGGCGGTGGGATTGAAGGTGCTCCTTCCAGGTGCGTGTGGCAACGTATACGTTGTCAAAGTAAAAAGAGACATTGCTCAACCCATTTACAATTTTTCGTATCATCCTTTTATATTTACTGCCGGCAGTGACAAAACCAAAAGGGAGACGCGTTAATTCCATTAACCATTTTTCGGTGGGAAATGTGGTAAAATTCCTGATTGATTTTTGAAGCGAAATTGGATAGTAGGTTTCGCACGAGTCTATTTTAGAAATGTACTTGGCCTTCTCAAATAAGTGGTGGTTCTGGTCGATAAAAGGAATGGATTCGGCATCGAATACCGTGACAGCATTTAATTTTCTAGAATCTACGCACATACGAAAAGATTGATCCGGCTTACGTACCATCACTATCAAGGAACAAGAATCCGACGAGGAGGGTTCAATTATTCCTAATTTAAGGAGGTTCTCGACTTCTTCGCTGAAAGCCTTGCGAAGGTGGATTGGAAGAGGGTAGGGTTTACTCTTAATTGGCTCCGTCGTGGTGAGAGATATGTCCTGCTTGAATTGTGTAGAGCATCATGGAGACTCGAAAATTACGTCTGGGTATTCCTTCAGCAGAAAGACAATCTGAGACATCTCCATGCAACCGAGGTGAGGATTCACGTTGACTGCGGTAGCCAGGTCTTTATGGGCAAAAGGGAAAGAAGGCAGATCAGGCAAAGGATAATCTTTGTCCACCTCGACGCATATTGTCTTAACAATATTTAATGGGCCCCAAGGAAAGGATGCTTCCATTGTCCCTTCTTCGTCGAAGACAACAATATTGTTAACACAAGCTCGCCGGTGATATCTTTTTAACATGTTGATGTGGAATAACTTATTGCTAGATCCCGACTCAATTACATAATCCACGGGCCCTCCAGCTTATATGACCTGGAACGGTCTATTCCATTGGGATAGGAGTTTGTTGTTGTCCTTGGGGAGTCAAAGCAGAACTTCATCGCCTGGTTTCAATTTTCGAGCCTTAGATTTAATATCAAAGTATGTTCGATATTTCTCTAGATTCATCTTTAAATTCTGCACGGCAACCTCTGAGCATTTTTCTAGCCGAGCACACAAGTCCAGAAGATAGGGAGTAGGTCTTTAGTTACTCATCCAATCAAGAGTTCGTAAGGAGCTCCTTTTGAATGCTCAGTGGACCTCGGACATTGTGACCATAGAGAATCTCGAATGGTGACAATCCCAGAGTTCGGTGGGGAATCTCCCTACACGCAAACAAAGCTACTGGCAGGTACCGGTGCCATTCCTGGGGCTGGCTGTGGCACAGGTTTTTAAGAACGCTTTTTAAGGTAGCGTTTAACTCTTCGTACATACCGTTTGCAGAGGGGTGAAATGGCGTGATAAAAATGAGCCTAATTTGGAGCAACTTACTCACATGCTCTATGAATTCGGACGTAAATTGACGGCCCCTATCAGAGAGGACCTCTTTAGGGATCCTTACCGGTAAAAAAATAGAGATTAATGCCTCGGCACACGAGATGCTATAAATTTTTTTGAGAGCAATTTCTTTGGGAACCGGGTGGCCCAATCGACGAGGGTGAGAACGTATGAGTGTCCCTCAGTGGAAGGGGGATTTATCGCTCCAATAAGATCGATGGCAACCCTGAAAAATGGTTCTAATATAACTGGAGTCTTCTGAATGGGGGCCGGTTATACTCGTCCTATGGCGGTGACCTTTTTGGCATATATCACAGCTCCTGCAAAACTCTGCGATTTCCTTGGCTGCACCAGTCCCCCCAAAATACTTAAATACGCGTTGCGAGGTCTTATTATGGCTGAATTGTCCTGCAAACATACCTTCGTGTGCTATTTGTAAAATCTTCGCAAAATAGGCCCTAGGCTCGCAAAGGGCCTTGAACGGGGAGCCAACTGGATCCCGGGAAGTACGAAATAGCAAAGCGTCTTCTATCACATACCTCACTTTTCGGTCTCCTCGAATCGATTATGTCTCTCTTCGTTTGGCCTTTTTCCATAAGGGTTGGAGGGAAAGGCAGTCCTTTTGAGCACTGATGAATTTGGCGTTAGTCAGTCCCTCGTAATCGGGGATGGAAGGAGGCTTGAGAGGCGTGGAGGGGGGGGGAAGCAGGGGTCTCTATCAGCCTGAGCCTGGGTGAGGACAGCTCGTGGCACAGCAGTTGGGGAGAGCTGCGGGCTCTGGCCCACCAACACTGCATCAAACTTAATCGGTGCAGCTACGACGTCGGTCCACCCCCTAAATTAGCGGCATTTTACGTGACAATGGACCACTGGGAATTTATTAGCTCTTTCCAAGAAATCGTGTACGACAGCGAGTTTCTTATGTTGTGGGTCCACGGAGGGAAGCAACTTGTCCGATTCCACTATACACTTACACCCTGTATCTCTCACTAGAGTGGATACTCTACATCCATTAATGGATCCGGACTCGAATTTAAGCCCTCCAGAAGAACTGTTGCAGAAAAGAAAGTTAACCTGGCGCTCCTGAGAAGTCGACGAAGATGGCAGAGGTGCAGGCGCGGTAGGCTGTTGGGCAGCGAGAGTTTTGGAGACTTGGTGGACCTGTTGTCCAGGGGCAAAGCGAAAGTGGGAGTTTTTGTGACACTGAGATTTTTAGTAACCAGGGGTTCTGCAAGAGAAACATACAATGGGGTTACTCTGGTAGGGGTTATTCGACGGAGCATTAAAAATTAGGGGTTTCACCTCTTCTTGCTTCTTATGGTGGTTACCTTTGGGTTTAAAGAGGCCTGGGACTTTTACTAAATGAGGGGCTTTTCTTGGTTGTGATTGTCCTTGGTACTTAGGGGACGGAGGAATGCTCTTCTTTTGCTCTTTAAGATAGAACTGATGATTTGTGGCGTAGAAATCCGTTCTTCGAGGCACTCGTTAAACGAAGAAAAACGCCTATCTTGCACAAATGCACGGATTTCCATAGGGAGGGTGTGCATTAGCTGGTTCTTTAAGAAAAATCTAGCAGTGAGTCGTAGTCGCCACCGACTTTAGATGAGTCACACCAAAATTGGAGGTTTTTCTTCCGGATGAACCCGAACTGTCTATATGTCTGTCCTGGCTGGATCCTAGCCGATCAAAATTTTTGTCTGTAGCACTCGGGGTTTAAATTAATCGCGGATAAGAGTTCTGCTTTAAGAGATAAATAATCTATTGTAGCTTCTGTTGGGAGGGCAATGGAGAGTTCCCTTAGACGAGAATTGAGCAACGGGAGCTGGCGTCCTACTCCTTCAGACTCAATGTCCCACCCATTGACTTCAAAGATAATTTCGAAATGGGTTAAGTAAGAGCAAAAGTCCTCTTGACCACCATAAGAAGGGAGCTTTAATGCGGGGGCCTGAGGTTAATTACTTCTGGACCCGACGGAACGGACTTCTACTTGATCTCTACTTAACTCACGTTCGTGTTGACGAATTTTCTCCCTCTCTTCTCTCTCTTTCTTTCTCTCTTTCTTATTTCTTCTGGTCTTTGCCTCTCTTTTATTTCTTCTTGTATTCGCCTCTCTTCTTCTTGTCTTTGTTGTTCTGCTCTTTTTCCTCACGTTTATTCCTTTGTTCGTTCTGAACGTATTCGATCAATTCCTTGTCCGAAAGGCCCAAAACTTGTCCCTGATTATGGAACACCTTAAATGAGGAGGAAGACATCTTGGATACGCTGTCGGATCCGCTGATTCACGAAAGAGCTTTACGACTTATTCCCAGATTATACGGCAGTGAAAAGTAAATTCCCCTATAATAAAAAAATTAAAGAAAATACAAATAGTTACTATGCTGGGTAAGATGCTGCCAGCAAGGGTTATCCTGGTTGGCCTAACCCTTTTAATATTGTATACAGACAATAAAAAAAATACAAGGACACGGGGTCAATTCTTATTTCACCAACAAAATTTAAATGGTCTTATTATTTGTTTTATCTAATCTTGGGCGCTTGGCAATTAGAAAAAGGGGAATTTCAAAATTGACGTGTTCGGAACAAACCGCACACCTAATTACACCAGAATTAAATATGATATAATATATATACTATATGTCCAGAAATAGGCCAAGGGGTGGTTGGGGTTTTCTTAGACTCTCTCTTATATATATATATATATATATATATATATATATATATATATATATATATATATATATATATATATATATAAATAAGGTGCTTTGATAGATAAATCAATAAGTGAATCTCAGGTATCTCACTTGGCTTGTAAATAACTATTCACTATGTAAATCCCCATACACTTGTAATGTTGGTAATCTTCGTGTTTAAGTTGGAGAATGTGAAAGTGAAGGGTTACCTTGGAACCTGATGTTGGGGTGGCGCTGGTGAGTTAAGGTGGTGAGAGAAGTGGTGGAGACTATGAGGTAGGTTCTCCAGGGACCGACCTGATCCCACAATTCCGTTACGATTCTGATGGAAGAAGGCGGTGACGGAAGCTTCTTGTTAAAGAGGGCCCCACGCTCGTAAATTGGGAGGAACCTTGGGTGCCTCTGTGTGGGGGGGTGGGGCGAAGTGACCTATCGATGCGTAGAGTCACGGAGAAAAGGCGAGATGTAGTTTTATCGCTTAGGGAACCAGAGTGTGGCCGTTTGTAGCTTCGGCTCAGAAAACGTGATTACGAGCCTTGGTCCGCACTTACTTGCAGACCAACGGGATAAGGAGCCTTCCTAATTGGGACCGAGCTCCTCTCTGAAGACTTGGTGCTTTGACGATTAACCACTACACGATATAGATTGCAACTCCTGCCCCGCCAGACGCTGTGCAAGCTCTACTACAGAGAGTTAAAAGAATTCATCTTTTATACTCGAAACTCGGGAGAGGCCCACATGGCTTCGGAAGTAGATTTGATATCAAGCGCCCTTCTCCGGGTGAGAGAGGCTTGATTATCTCCTCCATTTGGTCCTTTGCAAACTTCCGGAAACCACCGGAAGCCAAGATGGGCTCCCATCTATCGATAACCAGTCGAAGAACGAACGCGGTGGTTAGCTAAAATGGTCGTCGGGTTCTTCCGGTGGGAGACCATCAGATTTTGGGTTGGAAGGGGAAGGTTTGTTAACCGGCCCTCCCGGAAGAAAGGTGGGAAAATGTGGGTTCATTATGCCTACTCCTACACTGTTCCTTGATCTGACGAGACGAAGATTTTTTTATTTGGGCGGAATAGTGTTAGTCACGTTTGGAGGCAGAAAAACTCAGCGCATAATCCTAAAAATATAATCCTTACAGTGAAGTTTGGAGGAGGCATCATAATGGTATGAGGCTGCTTCTCCTCTGCAGGTCCTGGAAAACTCTATATTATTGAAGGGAAGATGAATGCTCAGATTTATCGCAGGTTTCTGGATAATAATCTCTTACAGTCTGCAGACCACTTGAAGTTGCCCAGAGGCTGGACATTTCAGCAAGACAACGATCCAAAACATACAGCCAAGGGCACTGCAGCGTGGTTTCAGCAGAAGAAACAAAAGGTTATAGGATTGCCAAGTCAGTCGCCAGATCTAAATCCTCTCGAGAACCCGTAGCGAGAATTAAAACAAAAGATTCAGAAAAGAGACCCAGGAAATCTAACAGATTTAAAAAGAATATACAAAGAAGAATGGCCCAAGATACCTACAAATATTTGTAAGAACCTCATAAGTAAATATCCCAAACGGTTGGAAGCTGTACTTGCGATGAAAAGTCATATCACCAAATACTATCTGGTTTTCATAGATGTAAGGCTACTTTTTAAATCGATCGTTTAATATTTTTGCCGCAATCATAGTAATGTTTTATTATTTTTGCAATATGATACCAATTTGTATTCAACGTAAAAAATACATATGATGTTCAATTTTCGATTACTTTGCTGTTGTGTAACTATGGTAAATAAACTTTTGACCATGTATCGGATATTTATTGCACCCGCTGTATATATATATATATATATATATATATATATATATATATATATATATATATATATATATATATATATATATATATATATATATATATATATATATATATATATATATATATATTCGGGTTGTGTTTTTATATTTATTATGGCTTAATGTGTTCAATTCAATTGTTCGTCAATTAATACTATTATTCGGACGTAATGTGTTGGTTTCTTTGTCGATATGTTTGAGTGACCTGTTTTTTCTTTTTTTTGTTCATTAATATTCCAACCATTGATGATGTACACAAGAAAAAGCTTGGGCTTGTCTGTGTATTATTTTCCTTTTTGATATTTTAAGCATTTTAGATCACGTACTTTTTTGTAAGTAAACTCTGGAAGCTTTTACGTTCCCTGAAATTCCTTATGGCCTCATGTGTCTGGTGAGTTCAAGATCAGGTTTTCATTAATTAAGAGATACATCATACAAATCAATAGGAAGTAATGACTATTCAATCCTTTCTAATTTACAAGGTTTTAAAACTAAGTTAATACCTCAAAAAGGGTGTTTATTAGTAGCTAAATGTGGTGTGCGAAGTTGAGTATTTGAACGCTGGGCTCAGAAACGTGAAGAGCTTTTGTTATTGTAAGAGGACATCCTTAAGTTGTCTTTCCTCTATTAAGAACCTAATCTTCTCTGAGAAATATCATTAGATCGTGATTGTCGCCTTTGTGTGACTGTTTCACCTTACCATGAGGTGAAATGGAGAACTCTAAGGACAAATACGAGTTTATGATACGCCATTCGCATGAATAAACCTCCTACATAAAAAAATATTTCCTTAGGTCCCTTGATGAAACATGTGCGAGAACTGTGTACGCAATCATGAGTGGTGGTGGGAGACGTTTTGGAAGATCGCGTAAGAATTTGATTTATTGATAATTATGTCAGTGTGTGGTCAAGTAAAATAAAACTGACAAAGAGATAAGTGACTGTTATGGTTGGGTGCATGGCGAAGGTTTGCGTTTTAGCCTGTTTGGCTCCTCTGCCGATATTACCCTTGGTGAGGCGAGATTCTGAAGCACATTTATTCCCATTTCTATGGAACGCTAATCAAGCAGAGAGGACGATGGGTAACCTTCTTTTGTTTAATTGTTATGAAAGAAGGGGCCTGTGGGTGGAGGAAGAACATTCTTTTTGTGGCGATGCTGCTCATGTTGAGGACGCTAATACGGCCATGACTTTATTACTAGTAGTAAATAAGATGGTGAGAACTATTCCATCTTCATATTTCTTCCACGCACATATTTAAATATTGTTCTTCATCCTCTCAACGCGTTCACTCTCGCCTTTCAGAGACGTTCACAATTGTCAGGGGGAAAATGTGACAAAGAACTTAACAATAGGCATAATAAAAGTAGGTGTATGTGGAAGGTAATATATTTTAATTGTTCTCTCGGAAAAGTAGAGCGTATCATAAGAGCCTCCTGAAAATAAGACTGGGGAAAAGTGTTTGGTGAAACCAAGCTAACTATTGCCCCACGTGAATCACTCCTTATTTTCTCCATAAATGGACTCTTCAGCCTCACTTGAAGAATCCTTTAGGAATATGAAAGATATTGGAATTTGCCTTAGATCATTTTTATTAATTTAAGTTCTTCATCAATGAATTTTGTATCATAAAATCTAAGCGTTTGCAAAAAATTCAAGGAAGTAAAAGCAGAGTTTTTCTTAGTTCTTTGGCGATGGTTAGAGTAGAAATGAACGCATTAATGGAAATGGGTTCGAAGTAGCTCTCTAGGAAAGCTCTATATGATGAGGATTCACCTAGTGTCGGCTCGTCGTGTCTATCTACTTCCCGCAATTAAAATAATATAGTTTCTGGTCATTATAGTCTATAAAATGTAATTCTATAAAAGAGAAGAGAATACAGGCCCCGTATTGTAAATAGAGTTTTATTAAAGGCTATAAATACTTATTTGGAAGAATAATGCATTTGAGCAAATTATGCTCTCTATTAAAATCAATTACTAGCATAAATATATAATGTGGTAAATGAGCTGTATTTAAAAATTGAATCTGATCCTTTCGCAAATGTCCCCATAATGATAACCAACGTTGGAAAGATTAGAAAAACATCATCAGATGTTCCATCCAAATGATTAGCCAAATGCTTCGGCCCTGTCAGCTGTTACTTCCCTTCATTTAAAAGAGCCTAACTAATAGCAACAATTATTCCATTTTGTAGAGTTTGGGATAATAATTAAAAAAAAATGTTGCAGTTTATAAAAGGTTTACCAGGTTATTATCAATTTAGCTAAAATGGAAGCCAACTTGATATAAATTACCTCACTTTCGTTCTGACCATTCAAACAAGTTCTCGCAAACTCAAAATACTTGTTATTTAAATGAGGCTTTTTATAATATTTTTTTCAAAACTTTATTATGTTTAAAGATTGAAAACTACTTTTCTTTATCAAGACTCAAGATTTTATGGGTGATTCAGGTAAATGAACCATAATAAAAAGTGATATATTCTCAATGTTTTATCATCATCACTAACTCTATAATTTAAGAGGGGGATTTTTTTGAGTATTTGAATAATAATTTCTTCTTAATTTGGTTATGAATTATATATTTTTATCAAAGTTATTTCTAATAATTCTTTTATAATATGAAAAACATAGTGAAGTTCAGAAATAAATATAAGTATCAAAATTTTGTAAATTTTTTAAAACCCAAAGAGTTACAAATGATGAAGTTCAGAAAATTTATTTTTATATATCTTTTATAGCTATATTTTAGCAACGTGATATTTTGAAAGGGGGGAAATTTAGTTTTAAAATTATTATAATTGGCGAAGTTCAGAAAATTTATAAAAATTTAACCATGGGTGCTTTTTTTTAGAATTTAAATTTTAATCTTAGTAGCGAAGCGCAAGCTTCCCCCATAGGTGGAGTGGCGAAGCCATTGCCTGATTTCTTTCCTAAAAAACATATATCTTTCGAAAAAGTAAAGTTACATGTTTACTATCAATATATTTTTTTTAAAACTGACTTCCATTTTTATATTTCGCAGTTATAAAACAAAGTTGCTCCACAGTCATGAAGTCGTCTTGAAGGGATAGACTAATCTACCCTTAACTTGAAACTCGTTTCTCTTGAACGATGTGTAAGATTTTCTAAAAGCATTTTATACTTTAAGTGTTTCCTTTTGAGTCCCATATTCCTCGATCGACCTATATATAAAATTCTCAAATCCTGTAAATAATACCATACACATAACGCGTTAAATGAAATCTATAGACGACTCTAATTATTGCCTTGGCCTTCAAAATGCCTTCATAGACTACGGAGCAGCTGTGTTATAACAGTAATATTATAAAAATTGAAGTCATTTTTCTAATAAATATTTAATAATGAACTTGCAATTCTACTTTTTCTAATAATATATTTTTTGATGAAAGAAATAACATATTGAGAATATATCGTTTTATTTATGGGTCTTATTTTCCTGGATCATCCAGTATAAGACATTTATTGACTAAAAAAGTTAATTAAATAATTTTTGCGCATTCATCCTCATATTTGGCCTGCCTTGCTTTCATTAAGTAACCGCCACTGGGACTCAAAAACATGAGGTTTAATCTGTATAAGAGGCAGATTCTGAACGGGGTATCAAATGTAAGGATCTTTTAATGTTTTTCGGAGTTAATAAATAATTATTTATTATGATTTGAAGGTGAATTTGACCATCTGCCTACAGCTCTGTTTGTTTAATTTTGGTTTAGTAGGCACTATGGCTATTTATTTTGAACTATTTGTGCGAAAGGAAAAGAGGCACAGGCATCTTTTTACGTTAATCTTTTGAGCGGAGAAATTACTCCTCCTTCTTGATATTCTTTAGAACTGGCAGGTTGATTGAATATATTCATCCAAATATTTCAATGTGATTAACTGAATAATTATTGCTTCTACTACATTTCAGGCAATAAATGAGAGAATTTCATCGGAATTTTGACCTTTCATCTACCATCACATTTTGTTTCCAAAGTTGAAAGCAAAATACTTTTCGGCATACCTTAGGTTAATTTCCCCCCTGGGACAAGGGAAAGCGTGGACTTACCGACTGTTCGCCGATCTCAGGAACTTTGGAATGTAAAAAGGCGTCCGAACCTTTTTTCACGGACACGTTGGTGTAAGTGGACTCGTGCAGGAACTGAGGACGGATATAATTCTCTATAGCTCATATGTATGTTTCCTCTCGTTCCTCTGGGATGTCCATAATCCATTGTGGGTGGTATTCAAACCAATCTGAAAAGCGCAACCATCGTAAAATCATTAGGTGAAGAGAACAGGACCCTCCAAATGGTCAATACACGATAAGGACGTTTTGTAAGTTGATTTTTTGTCTTTATAAAAGCGGAGGACTTGGAGAGCGAGTGATACAGTTCTTATAGGAATGGCTAGCCACTTTCACATTTCATGTCTTTTTGACACTACTCATCCACGCCAAAAAACCAAACGCAATATGGAAAGTGGCTATGTTATGTAGTAAACTAATACCACGGCTGCATACAGAGCAGTTTGATAAGAGTGAAGGATTTGTTTTGACTTTATTTTACCATTCATAGTCGCTGGAATAACAACTATTTGTTGCTTGGTTAAAAAATGGCTCTACTATATAAAACAATCTGGGTAATAAACATATTCTTAGGGACGACTAGAAATATGTTTACATATGTAGGTATTTCCGTATCCTTCATGTATTTTATAGAAATTTCTTCCTAGAAAATTGGCTTAGTTTTTTATTATTTCTTTAGGAGCTTTTTAAGAATAGATGTCCTATTTTACCCTGTTGAACAATATGAGCCTAGTTTTGCTCATTTAATAATTGAGGGTCTAAGATTGTCTATTGAAGAATAGAGATAAAAAGGTATGGATATAAATATAGCAAGATAATAAATTAAATCTTATTTACAAATATTCTGCTATGCAATTGCATCATAAGAGCATCTTTTAAATTTAAGCTTTGTGTTTATTCTAGTAAGATTCTATATCCTTGTTATGGAAACCTGAATCTTTTTCCATGAATTTAGCTAATGGTTCACAGTCTTATAAACGTATCATACGATACGATGCGCATATTTGGGATGCTTTTCATTCGTTGGAGTGAACAGTTGGTCATTGCCTAACATCAGTTTTAATTATTGGTGGCAGGGTTGCAGTATCTCGGGGTTCGATAATTTTCATGTATCTCAGTGCTGGTGTCGTAGATAAATCCACAACTCCAAAAAGCCCATATTTGCGAATCGGTCCATATTCCTCTATGATGTTTAGGGATGTGTGAAAACGCGATTCGTCAACTTGTACTTTGGAACCAGACCCACCCATTTTAATCGGGTTATTTGAGAAATGTATATTCAAATTGACCTTAGCTTTTAGTGAGATAATCAATAAATTAAATACATTGGTTGGCCCAATTACATCAGACCGATAAAAAATTGTTCAGGATAAAAATAGTGTTTTCTAATTGACACTTTATGTTTGAACTTCGTACACCCCTTATTTCGACACTTTCAACTTTAATTATCCAAACCTGAACTACTTTTCGTCCAGTTCATCACCGATTTACAAGAAGTACATTTCATTTGGCGCGAAATAAGTTCGTTTTCCTTCATCCATTTCCATTTTCATAAGTGGTTTGGATTTCATTTTTGAATATGATAGAATCCGTGTTTGTTTAGGGTTTGTTCACTCCAAATAAATGATAACTAAGGTTCAAGTGAAGTAAGGTATAAGCTACACAAATGCTCGTTTTTAGAAGTGGGCGGGATTTCAATTTGAGCAACTACCTAGCTCCTAGATAAGCGTTGTTCAAACCAAATACCTAATTAATACTGAAATAACGTTTTCATAGTTTTTAAAAAGGGGGGTCGGGTTATTTTCGAATCAGCCCAACAGCGACTTACGCACTTGGTACCAGCTGCTTGATGGGTGTGTTACAAAATAAAATAAAATAAAAATCGATCCAGTGGAAGAATAGGGGTCAGAGTTTTGCTCCTTTGAAGAATAGCGTTCCCTGGGTTAAATGAGACCGCTATTATTCGAAGACCTGGAGATTTTACTTGCTAATTTGTTATAATCATCTTCTGCTCCTTGGCCAGGGCGGATATTGACCGAATAATGCGACTAACATAAAAATCATTATGACAATCGCTGGTGAGCCCTCTGGGACCAGGGTCTAGTCTTCAATTGATGAGGGGTGATATATTTTGTGTTTGATTCCAACCTGCGTTATCCACGACTAACTCACTTGGCAAATATACGTGGATATGCTGGAAAAAAAGAAACCATGCTCCTTCTTGCGACGAGCATCTTGCTTCCAGACCCCCACTAAATCCACATAGCCATTTATAACGCGCCTATTCATAAATTCAAAATTGTTATTAAGTGTGAGCAACACACCCAAAAGTTATCCATCTTTAGTAACCTGAAAAATCCCCTCACCTTGTTTCAAACATGTTCTTGAATTGAAATTTGGGAGCGGTGGCAATTAAGGACAACTTAATTCGTCGCAGTTCTGAAGTTTGGGGCAATCTTGCGCCATCGCTTCCAAACTGACTGGTTAAACTACTGGACGCTAAATATTAGTGGTGGGCTGCAATTTTTTGTTTTATTGTCCCCAATATTTGCTATGTGTAATTTGGATAATATTTTAAACTACTAAAATACTGGTAATCATAATGCTGATGATAATAACAAGAGTAATAACAATCTTACCAATAGCCATTATAAAATGAATCATGGCAATAAACATACATACTGTTGTAGAAAAGGCTCCCGACGATATTCTATATATCTATTCTTTGTGAGGATTATTCTATATTCGAGTGCGGGGCTGATCAGATGGCCGAGAATGACTCTACGTTAATAAATAGGCCTGGAAAGGGCTTATTTATCTTCAATATACTTAAGAAGTGGAATGGAGCCCAAGGATAAATAATATTTAAACCATTAATAAAATATAATTTTATTAATTAATCTAACAAAACAGCACATGGAAACTATTTACATGACCGGGGATTAAAATGGGAGATACACATGAAATTAAAAGGTCATGGGATAAATTTGACTAAGCGGAGGACTAAAATTTGGAGGGATTTAAATGACAAAACAAACAAGAAAGGAAATGGGCAGCTAAATCAGTGTTAAAGCACACAGTCACGTTAGCACAAAGTTAAATATTTAAATGCAATTCATAGCTTACGTCTTTATAAGGTCATCGTGCAGAAGAAGGCGATTTTGAAGGAATGGCTTCGGTCCGACTGGCGACATCTTTCCCAGGAGGAGGGTTTTTTAGGGGAGGTTGTCCTTAACGAGGGGGGAAGGACTGACTTCGAGGAGTGAGAGCGAAGTGGGGCTCGGAAGTACGAACGATCCTTAAGACAGGATATCCGAGATGTTCTGGATGAACAATTGAGATTATTGGTGTAACCAAGCGTTCTCTTGATGAACGTTAAAAGGGGGTAATTAAATTACCACTGACGTGATATGAAGGGAGCGAGAACCGTTTCTTGTCGAACGGGCTCGAAGAACAATGACTGTTCTAAAGTTGTTCTCTTTCTGAACAACTGTAAATTATCACTGGCGTGATATCAGGTAATTGAGAACCGTTTCTTGTCGAATGGGCCCCAAGAAAAATGACTTTTCTAAGGTTTTTCTCTTTCTGAACAACAAGGGGGCCCTGTTGACTTGGCGTCTCGACGGGCACGAACCTTAGCACTGAAGGTTATTGTCCTCTTCTGGACAATAAGGGGGTTCTCTGGGTAGAGTTCCTAGGTGCACAAGAGAAACCGGATCGGCGTTATGCCTCGCGAAGATAATCGGGATCTGCAACAAACGCAAAATTCTATAGCATTAATAGGCGGAGCCAGCCCTTCGGGTTAGGGGACAATGGGAGACTTACATGGAATGTCCCGGTAGCGCTTGGAAAAATCTCACCTTCCCATAAGCCTTATTCACTCTGGCCAGATCGACGCCTGGAGGCAAACGGGGTATTGAACCTCCCTGATTAAACTTGAAGCGGGGGAAGATCATACTTGGGAATGGTGGGCGATAAGAACGCCGTTCCACTCTCTCTTGCAGGATGCACGTGGAAAACATAAGTTTCAATATGTGATAGAAGTGAGGCGCGGCCGCCTTTGGCAATTCTATCACACATACGTTTAGTACAAAAAATAAATAAAAAAATTCTATTAATAAATTAATGAATTTATTGAAAGGTTAAAACTAGACGACACCTACTCAACGCAGGTATTTTTTAGATAAGAGTTGAAGACCTCTTGGAGCCACAGTTGTGTTTAACTAGACGATAAGAGTCTCGTAATAAAGTGCCTAAAAAGAGTAAAATGAAGATGTGTCGGAAAGCTTAAGCCTATGGGGCTCCATTTTATTTTCGAGAGAGCCACGGCACTGAGGATTGGCGGGCATATCACTCTTTAAGATGACAAGTTCTCCCAGTCCATACTGGATCCTTCCTCCCATTAGGGATCCTCAACACAGATGAGACAAAAAACAATTACTTATATAAAGTTAGAAAGACTGGATGAGATAGATAGAGAGAGAGGCAAAGAGAGTGATAGAGTGTGTGTGTTCTTTCCGAGAATCTGGTGGGTATCTCCTACACTTTGCTATCAATAAATGCTCCTTTCTTATTCTCTTTGCTTTATGTTATTTCTGATAATACTACCTTATTCGGAAGAGGTTTCTCCATCAGACTCTAAGATTTTCTTTTGCATTTGCGTGAAATTTATACAGGAAAATCACCGTTGACTACAAATGTGTTATAAACATCGCAAACACAGAAAAATAACACCATGAATGCTATGGATAACACTAAATGCATCAGCGAATAAATGAAACTAGAACAGAGGCTAGAAGAACCAACCGTCATGATAAGTAAAGAGTATAAGTAGAAAATATGAATAACAGAGAGAGTCACAGAAATTGGCAGCTGTCCCGCAAATTACAGAGAAGATGTACAGAGCAACTGTGTCAATGTAAAACGAGCGATGGATAGGAAATATTAAGGACGGTGGTTTTGGATTCTACGTAAATCAGTAGATGCTACTAATGGTATATATCATTCTTTGGCTTCCACGTTGATCAGTAGCTCCTAATAGTGGTATGTACTCTTTTCACTCAGAGGTCACAAAGAGGGGTGCCTCCTCGCCAACAAACAAGCCGGGAAACGAAAGAGCGTAGGGAGTCCTACAGTCAGGGAGTCCCTGAAAGTTCTTGTGTTCAATGCGAGGTCAATCAGGAACAAGTTTCATGAGATCCGTGTCCTCGTAAAGACGGAAGAACCCGAAATGGTAGCCATAACAGAATCGTAGATAAAAACCTCAAACCAAGACTTTGAAGCCAAATTCCCAGTTGATGGCTACTAACTCTTCCACAAAGATAGGCCAGACAGAGAGGGTGGCAGTCTAATGTTGTATGTCAAGGATACAATCAAATCTACGAACCCCAACATTATATCTGATTACAAGCTCCTAGGCGTTGACCTAGAGATAGGTTCCTGTCAGATACAGGACCCTGGTGCTTTACAGACCCCCTTTCCAACCCATTGAGAAGGGCAGGGAACTGGACCAGCTGCTGGGTGAGCTTATTCAAGGCTGAGTGTGCATCGTTATGAGCGACTTCAACAGACAAGTTAACTGGGAAACCAGAGCAGCCTGTGGCGAGAGCGCGTTACTCCTGGAGTTCGCCAACAACGAGTTCCTCACTCAATGGGTCAGAGAACCGACGAAAGGAGACAATATCCTCGACTTGGTCTTCACCTCTGAGGATGATATCGTTGAGGATATCTCTGTAGGCGAAGAGCTCGGTGGCAGTGATCACCAACTAGTTAGATTTACCGTCAAGATCCCGAAGGTAAGTTCTGTTGCCAGTCAATCAAGCCACTTGACTTGAGAAGAGCAGACTTTGCAAGCCTTCGTGCTAGGCTGACTGATGTAAGGCTAACGGTATGCGAAGATGTTGAAGATTCGTGGAACAACTTCAAAAATATGTTCATGTGTCTTTAATCAAGTTGCATCCCTCTGAAATGCCTCCATCGGTCTTCTGTTGAACCAAAGTGGTTTAATCAACAAATCGGCCAACTGCTTAGATAGAAGAGAAATGCGTACCGGCGATCAAAGATCTCGGGTGCCTTTTACGAGTACCGGATGCAAGCCAGAAGAGTGGAGTGCAGTGTACTGAGAAACTCCGAGTGGAGAGAATCTGCAAAGAGAATCTCAAGGAGTTCTTCGGCTATGTAAATAGCCATGAACCAATCCATCGTAGGTTTGAGCTTTTAGTGGAGGAGGAGGGTGCATTAACTCACTCAGATGCAGAAAATGCTAACCTGCACAATGAATACTTCTCTTCAGTGTTTACTAAAGAGTGTGGTGCCATCTCCCAGCCCACGGATTTCTACTCGGGGAGAAAAGCAGGAGGCAATGGACTTCACTGAAGGAGAAATAAAGAAAAAGATCGCTGCTCTAAAGAGGATTAAGTTCCCTGGACCGGACGAGTTTCTATCCAAGGTGTTGAAGGAAATGTTCGATGAAGTATCACGACGTCTGAACGCTATCTTTAACATGTCAATCCGGACCGGACGCGTTCCTAGAGACTGGCGTGACGCGGAGGTGACTCTGATCTTCCAGAAAGGAGACCCTAGCCATCCGTCAAACTACCGACCCATCAGTTTGACTTCGATAGTCGGTAAACTCATGGAAAGCATGATAGTGGACAATATAACGTCTTAGTTAGAGACAAAGCTGCTACTGAAAAGTTCCCAGCATGGCTTCCGAAGGCAACGGTCATGCCTAACGAACCTTGTGGAATTCTTCCACTTCGTGTTCAGTGAGCATGATCGGGATAGAGCAGTGGATGTTGTGTACATTGACTTCCAAAAGGCCTTTGACAAGGTACCCCACCGCCGCCTTCTGCGTAAAGTGCGTGCGCAGCGTATAGACGGCAAGGTAGCAGGTTGGATAGAGAGCTGGTTGCTTGACAGACTGCAACGAGTAGTGGTGAATGGATGGGCCTCTGAATGGGCACCCGTATTTAGCGGTGTTCTTCAAGGTTCCGTCCTGGGACCACTACTGTTTATTATCTATGTCAACGACATGGAGGGAGACATGGTTGTCAAAATCTCTGAATTTGTCGACGAAACCAGGCTTGGTATTAATGTGGCAAAGGAGGGGAACACTGCCCGCCTCCAATAGGACATTTAAAGAAATTGGGAGTGGTCGGACACGTGGCAAATGCCTTTTAACGTGGGGAAATGCAAAGTAATGTAAATCTCATTACATCCTTAAGGGCACTGCTCTCGAATCGGGAGACACTGGACGGACTTGGGTGTAACTATCACTAGTGACCTCCAGTTCTCGAGGCAGGGAATAAAGCCCATAGGTTACTAGGCTACATACAGCGCCAGTTTGCGTACCGTAACAAGGAGATAGTACTTTGTCTGTACAATTCCCTCGTTCGTTCGCACCTGGAGTATGCCGTACAATTTTGGAGTCCTTCGTTTTGAAAGAAGATCGCAAGGTTGCAACGCGTACAAGCCAGGGCAACTAAGCTGATTTCCCCTATCCGACATAAAAGTTATGAGGATAGACTAAGGGAATTAGATCTGTTCTCGCTGGAAACCCGTAGACTGCGTGGTCTGCTCATCGAAGTTTTCAAAATACTTCGAGGGTTCAACAATGTTCATTACCAGGATATTTTCACAGAGTGAGAACAGAATGCGCAATCACGGCTTTAAACTTGAACTGAAGTTTTACAACCGCAACCTTGTGGAAATTTTTCCACTTACAGTATCTGCGGTAAGTGGAACGCACTTTCAGGGGAAGTTGTCAACAGTGAATCTGTTGACCAGTTCAAGTCAAGACTAGACAAAGTCTTGAAAAGTGGCTGTTTAGGGACGCAAAACAATTAAGCAGCCATGTGCCCGATCGATTGCTAGTCCAAAGGCACCGTCTTTGAATGGACCGTAAGGTCTCCTAGGGTACTTCCTTTCCTTGTTACTCAAGTTTTTCTTCTCTCATCCTTCCACGCCATCTCACCGTACCTTATTCCTCGACCCCACCAAACATGGAACGACACGGGGAAATCTGGCGTTGGGAAGCCGAAAGGATGAGAGTGGTCACTCGGGGGGTACCTTTCCCTTCCCCTCCCCTCACCAAGGGGAAAGAGAGGAACCAAGGAACGAAACAACATTCATATTCTCCCCCTAAAACTTCGACGTGCACTACAACTTAAATTATCTCGTATTTTTTGGAGCCACTATGAATTTTTTTAAACACTCCCGATCTAGTGTCATTGATCCGTATTATGATAAAGGAATCTAGTAAAGATCAGGTGATGTTAGTAAATGAATGGCTATTTATTAGGGGAGAGTCTTAATAGGAAAGAACAGCAGCAGCCTCAGAGTGGAGGGAGGTGAGGAGAGTTGCCAGATGTAACTTGCCTTCTCTAAACAAATTTTAAAATGTTACAAGAGTACGAGGATCAATTGTATACTACGTTTAGATTATTGGAAGGAGAAATATTTCATTGTCATTTTATTGTACTGTTTTAAATTAATTTGAATACTTTTCTTCTTTGCTCTCGAGCAAAATTGTGCGGTACCTAAAAAATATTGAGCTCGCCTATCCCCCTGGAATTTGTGCTCGCGATCACAAGCCAGTTTTATTTATCTTTCGAAAATTAACGCGAAAGTGTTAAAATAAAATTCATGGCTGTGGTGAAGCGTCGTACACGTGTCTTTATGCCTTTATGGTAGCCCAAACCTGATAACTACAGTTACTCGAAAATGCTTACTGTTTTACTGCCAACTGTTCCACCTCTATTTACTCTTACTTTCTGTCTTTTGGCTCTACTTCAGATGGTATTGAATGTGTCGAAAGGTTGGAGCGTGTCCAACTGTTAGCCAATAATGTGGTTTGGGCGGAGCTTACTCGAATCGAAGTTTATTCGTGAGAACACGTGTATATATAGAAAGTGAGAAGGAAGTTTTGATTCAGGCCTCGGCTAGATAATTTTATCTTCGTGACCGATATAATTTTCAAGAATATGATTCCTTGTTTCACGACTCTGTGAGAATAAACAAAATCAGCATCTTCCCTGTTTCTTAGCTTGTGTGTTTTGATAAACTTGGCTGCACAGCTGTTTCGGCGTCTCTCAGAATTTTAGCGCGGCCCGAAAAGGTCAGGAAAGATAGCGGGAGAAGTGCCTTTTCTGTCTGTGACCACGTGTACGCGTTTAAGTGTATATGCATGTTAGTGTATAAGCGTGTGAGTGTGTATGCGTGTGAAAGCGTTTCAAATTACATTTTGCGTATAGCCCTTTTAAGAATACTCTATATTATTATTCAAATGAACAAGTGTTATATGTTATTTTTATATGACCAAATGTAATTTATTATTTACATGACAAAATGTTATACATTTTCTTAGATTAATTTCATTTCCATATGTATTCGCGTGCCCATTTCAAGACTTCATAGGATTTATATGAGACTCATTTGTGAGGCTTCATTGTGATCAATATCCAACTTGAATTCACTTTTGCCTGTCTGCCTTTACAGGAATATGGTCTTTTTATATTATTTCCTGACAAAATATTATACAATTTTAGTAGATTAATTGTGTGCCCATTTCAAGATTTAAAGGATACCCATGACACTGATTTGTGAGCCTTCATTGTTGATCCTAATCAACCTTACAATGGCGCACTACACCTTTATGGCAATGAACTTACATCCTGTTAAACGATGCATATAGTGTAGTAAGGTTGATTGATAATTGTTAAGTTTTAAATGTAAGATAAATTCGTCTCTAATACTTGTATATGCGGTCATCAAAATATACAATTAATATAATTAAGTAACCACTTTGAAAATAAAAAGGTTTTGAAGGTGGAAGCGAAATGAAGATAAAAAAAATAGGCCTGAACACACCAGGATCTTCTGAGTCATGTTATTCAAACAGATTCATTTCTAATGAGAAGAGATAATAAACTATGGCCTATTCATTTTAATCATCTTGGGAAATTTATTATTTTGTAAGAGATAATAGTGATAGCGTCTTGCATGCATGAGAGGCTATCGAAAACCAAATTACGAAAGACATTATCGTGTGTATCACAAAGATTTTTAGGAAGGCTTATTAGAAGGCAGAGTTAGAATAGGTAAACTTAAGAAAGAAACAAGATTTCAAGAACGACAAACTTTCTAAGCGTTTTATGAAGATCTCTAATAAAGAACTGGCGACTGAACTTTTATTCCTTTTATCAAATACATTAGCCAAAAATTCAATGCCTTTTATTAATGGCAAAATAATAATAAAAAATGTGTAGTCTTATCTTTAGAAATAGTTGCTAGAGCTTTATCCGAAAAACTTAGAAGTACTTTAGTTAGCTAAATTTGAAAGTTGTGCCTTTTTTACTCTTGCACTTTATGATGAGGCGAGTATATCGTAACTAGTGTAATTTGTTCCTCATATTATTCCACATAATGGCAGTTGTGAACAAAAATCTTGGGCTATTTTGGCAATTCACAAACATACAACCGGAAAAGTCGTATATGGCTTACTTTTGGAATATCTCACAGAGCACAAAATTAATCTGAATAAACTTGCTTTGATCGTCACTATCTTTCAACAGAGATGAGAAAGTACCTACTTTTGAGCACTATCACTGTTCAACTCACATAAAGGCCTTGTGTTCATGAATGAAAGAACAAAACAAAATTATTAGAGGTGTTGAGGTATCTGTAAATGTCATCAATTACTTAATTTCAAAATCTCTCCACAAGAGACTCCTACGAGTATTTTAGGAAAATGTTCACGTTTCTTAAGCTGAGCTTGGTGTGTATGTATTGTAGCTTTACATCACGTGATATGTTAGTCACGTATTGCAGAAATCTCAGTCGTATATCTAGAGTGGAAGTGAGAAATGTTGAGGTTTTGTGTAAGGGGATTGAGATGGCTGATAATAAATGGGGTGGAGTTGATGGGTAGAAAGAGTAAGGAGAGTGATAAATTATTCTGGCGATAAAATATTCTCAATGCGAATTGGGAGTGAATTGAGTTTGTTCCGAGATTTCGTAGTGTGGTTTAAAGTAGTATATATTAGTAGAGTTTTCTCCTTGTAACTGATTATTAAGTAAGTTTACATATATTTTGAAATATAACTGATATGTTTACTACATCGATTTTAGCTGCAATTAATTGTTCTTCAAGCTGCTCGTTTTCTCTAAATAACACAACCGAGCCACAAAGTGCAATAAAATGAGACAGACAATTAATTACCTTTATATAAACTTTTCACCTACGTTCCAACTCTTCTCAATTTTGAATACAGAATTTGATTCAATATGTTTAACCTCTCTCTCTGCTTATCATGGATGAAGCACTAACAGTAGCAAAAACCATTATTTCTTTTAGTAAAACATTTTCTTCTTTGAATCCAGTGATATCTTTGCCAAAGGGTAGGCTCATCTTTGGCGTCTGATCTAAGACTTGCAGCAAACAGCAATTCTTCTCTGAGTCTAGTATTTTTCCCAAATCTTAAATTCACGTATAAAATGGCTTCATTTTCCCTAAAGTGTCAAGATATGCCTATGTAGACCCTTTCGCTGTAAGGGAGCGTACACATGCTCTCTTTCATAACAGGTTGAATTATAACTGATATTGCTATCAATTATATTTTCATCAGTATTATAGGGTTTCACTGCCACTGCTCTTATCTTTGATGTTTCACAAGGTGCCAGTAAATCATTATGTCTTTTACTTATTGGTTAATAAATACCTGAATCACTTTATTTTTCTTAAAACTCATCAAGGAGCCTTCTAAAGTATTATACTGGTTGGTTTGGGTTTTTTTTGTGCTTGATCTCCAGATTGATTTAAAGCTTACATAGAAGGCTTCTTGCTATCATTTGAGATTACACCCATACATACGTGCTACATTTGGTTTGATAAATTCCGTGATGAAGAATAAACCATTGGAGAAGGCGTTAGCCATTTAAAATTGGGTTGATTCCTTCATTACTTTTTGTCACAAATATTCCTGATTGTGTTAATGAAAATACAATCGAAAATAAGAATCACAAAGGCTATTCATATATCAACAATTAAGCAACGCGTAGACAGGATGGATGTTTCCCACGAAGAGACAGGAGCATGATTATACACTATTATTTTTATATAACAAATTGACAACATATATATAAATACATATATATATATATATATATATATATATATATATATATATATAAATTAACTCTAATAAGAATAAAAGATTTTTTTTAAGAATTAGATGAAAAAATTAAAAAGTAGGGCGAACAATTCAATATTCTTCACAATATGAAAAATAAGTCAAAATCAACAAGACAGGAATCAGAAACAAAACCAGAAAAAAACAAGCACTTAAATATAAATTAATTTACGGAAATAAGATATTGAAAAAATATAAGTTAAAAAAAAATTGAATAGAAGGCGTAAAGCGATCGATAAATACGAGTTTGACCAAGAAACGAAATTTATAACTTAATTAAACAATATTCCTGGGAGTAAAAAATATGAATAATGAACAGGAATTTAACTCTAATAAGGATACAAGAAATTTGTCTTAATGTAATACACGACAAAATTTTAAAAACAGGACGAACAGTGAAAAATGAAAATTAAGTAACCTCAAAAGCCATGAATCAAAAATAAAACCAAAAAGGCAAAGCAAAGCAAAGCAAACAGTTTAATACAAATATATGATAGTGAAAAAAAGTATAGGTCAAAAACAGTTGAATACAGGGGGTAAATGTGACTCAAAGGGATCAATGAATACAAGTAAACTAAGAAACGAAAGTTTAAAATTTAATTAAGCAATAGTGAAGTTGCCGCATCAATTGTAGAGGATTTACTCTACAGGTGCCCCTTAAGTCCCTACCCGTCCATATATCTTATTGCTTCCAGGGTGTCACAGGTATTGTTGTACCCACGTACTTGTCACAAGACGCTCTTCAAGTGTAAATGGACTTTCATTTGCCATATTATCAGCCATATTTTCTCTGAAGAAGAAGAAGGAGAAAAATTATTAATACATTTATAACTAACTATAACAGAATAATATATGGATGGGTTGGGACATCTGGGACACACTGAATGGCAAGGAACTGAAATTTAAACTAACTTGGGGCGAATTTTTTGGAAGAAATAAAAAATACCCTAATGCTTCTTTTATTATTATATATATATATATATATATATATATATATATATATATATATATATATATATATATATATATACAAGAGTATAGATGCACTATTGAAGTTCTCGGCAGTGACAGCGTTATCGATTTTCACTTGTATTCTATTTATTTTTCTCACAAGTTTTTTGTGTGGGTTTTTCTTGTAAGCAAGAAAAAACATTCGCCAAAGATATATTTTATTCCGAGACGTCTTTCGACCGTGGTGGGTCATCTTCAGGGAATGAACAGAAATGGAATTATTTTTTTTTAATTGATATAGGTAAATAGTTTTGTGTAGGGGACACAGAAGGGGTGTGTGTATAGATAGCTGGAAATAGACAAGTTGTGAAAAGAGAAAGAAGTGTGAAAGGTTACAAAGGGATGCTAGGCACCTGATGTCACGCTTATCCCTTTCATTATTTCCTTGTTGTGAAGTTTTTGTTGTTGTTGGTTATAGTTTACATTTTTCATGGCATTCAAGCCTTTTTTCTTCAGAATTTTAATGTTCTTTGTTATGTAATGAGCATTGCTGTTGTTCATATAATAAATTTCTTTAATTTTGTGCTTATTTTTGTTGTTGTTGTTTTGTTTCATGTGTAGAATTGGTGTCATTTGTTTCTTCTTTTCTTCTCTCTTATCGTCTCGTTTGGTTTATGAGTCTTGATCTATTGTAGTTTGTCAAAGTTCGGTGAGTGTTCGTAATTTGGAGTTATATTGAGTCTTGATTGGTTTTGTCTCAGCCGGTGTTAAAATTACGCTTCCTTCATGCGTAGACCGGCACTTCAGCTCCACCAGCTATCAGGTTGGCGGAGTTTCGAAATTTGACTCAACATACTTCTCTTCTGTTCTGGTTCATCATCTGGGTGATTTCCTCATTCAGTTCACGATCAACCGGTTCCTGCATATTCCGTGTCCGTTCTTTTAAAGAGTCTTTCATAAGGACGCTAGAGATTTGTCAGGTGATAGTGGCCATATTGTTAAAGCAACATATGGCAACCTCCCTGTTAATTGTTCAGTAGTATTTGGCAAGTCACGATGGAATGTTATAGCGATGAACAGTGTGTGCAAATCATCAAATGTTATTATCAAAATCAGTGCTTCGTTGGACAAACGTTCTGCGCATTACGTGATTTCTATCCTCTCCACAATTGTCCTCCCGAGTCCACTGTTCGACGCTTGGTGGCCAAATTCGAGGCAAAAGGGTTGATCAACAATCATCCAACACCCGTATGTCGCCGAAACGCAAGGTCTGCTGAAAACATCGGTGCCGTAAATGAGAGTACGGGGAAATCCGAGGCAGTCAATTTCTCGTCGTTCACAAGAACTTGGCCTTTCTGCTGTAGATAAAGGGAAGTAGGAGAGGGGGCAAAGGAAAAATATTAGCGTAGGCGAGTTGCGAACAGCTTCCCGCGTCGCTGGACCACTGTTAGCCAACAGCAAATCCACTTAGCCATCTTGAGTCTCAAAAAAGACTTATTCCAACGAACTTTTTAAGTCGCTCGCCGGCACTCCTCGTACGATATAAAACCCCCTTCCAAGAAATGGCGCGTATTTTGAATAAATGAAGAGATTCTGTTTAGAAATGTTATCCAAAGTGCTAACGCTCCCCCTCCCGGGTCTGAGGCACCATTGTAGATAGAGGAAAGGGGGCAAAGAAAAAATAATAGCGTAGGCGAGTTGCGAACAGCTTCCCGCGTCGCTGGACCACTGTTAGCCAGCAGCGAATCCACTCGGCCATCCTGAGTTTCAAAAAAAGACTCATTCAAGCAAAGGTTTTAATCTGCGGGCCTGCACTTCTATTACGCTATGCAACCCCCTCCTAGAAGCGGAGCGTATTTTGAAGAAATGTAGAGAGCCCGTTTGGGAATGTTATCCAATAGCTAACGCTCCCCCTCCCGCGTCTGGGTACCATTGTAGATAGAGGGGAGTAGAAGAGGGGGCAAAGAAAAAAAAATATCGTAGGCGAGTTGCGAACAGCTTCTTGCCTCGCTTAAACACTGTTAGCCAGCAGCGAATCCACTAAGCCATCCTGAATCTCAAAAAAGACTCATTTAAACGAAGCTTTAAGGCTGCTCGCCTGCACTTCTCATACGCTATACAGCGAATTCAGTTTGTTACGGTAATCCTGGCTGTATTGATGACTATAAAGGATTTGGGGTCTTCTACTCTGAATTTTAAAAAACCCACCAGCATTCTTCCCGGTACTCATTTTGTAGCATAACCCATTGAAATTAAAACTCTCTGTCATCAAATCTAGAATCCATCGTGCGTTCCGTATTTGTTCGTATTGATGCTCTTTCGACCAATAAATCGTTTACTTGGAACACATTTTTAATTATAATTGATATCCCATCACTTCTTTCTATAAACTAGTGCCAAATTTCTCAATAAAATTTTTATTCCTAAACAACTTATTCCTACATGTTCAAAGCAAAAGGTTTACATCAAATTATTGCTTTTGGAGCACTTAGCTTTTAAGCTTAACAAAGACATCTCATAACTTCTCTCCAGACATTTTACCCAATTAATGACACTTCCTCCAATTTGTCATCTTTATTGAACTATAAGGATCCCCTCCAAAAGATTATGAGCTTTTCGGTTTTTTATTTATGTACCTGCGCGACCTACACTATTTGCCTCATTGGCATAACTATATTACAGATACAACTGACGATCTCAAAACATTTAGGATTTGATACAGAATTGATCGTGCTATTTTAAAACCAGAGCACCCTAATATACGTTCACATATTATCAATCTTTGTCATTCCATTGAGACAGATGCTTTTTCTGCGATTCATACCGCATCAAGCAGTAGTCTGAATTAACAGTGCAGTAAACATTTCCAACTAAGCAATTCTCTTAGATCACACGCAACACAACACACTTTGCTACCATTTTTATTGACACAACTAGTTCTCTTACAACTCTTGCAGTCGAGGCTAAGGAATTCATTTTTCACTTGAATTGCAGTCAACGGAAATAATCTTATTTCTCCGCTTTTAATTCTTTAGTTCTAGCCAAACAATGTTCTTTACCAACTTTTTTTTTTATTGTCTAGTTTTCATTATCTAATCATTATAAATATAATTATGTTTATGTGTCCTTTGGCTAAAGTTCTTATTTTATTGTCAGATGATTTATATTTTTAGTTATTTTCTTGGGGGTTTTAACTCCTTTTTCGACTGATTGGTGGTTAAATGTTACCTAACTCATATGCTATAATATGTTTGTTTAATGTTTTTAGCCACTAAAGATGGAACAAGAATTGTTTCGAAAGATGTAATAAATCATGTTTCTCTACCATTGCGTACATCTTCATTTCTCTTTTATAAAATATATATATATTTAAAGGCCTAAGGAAATGGAAACTGGAATCACAATCCGGAAAAACGCTAAGGAAAATATTACGTGAAGCATTGAAAGCGTAAGAAAGAAAATGGGAGATATAGAAACAGAGAAAATAGGGAAAACTAATTGATGACACAGGTTCGAATCCAACTGCTTTATTCATTTTCATATAACGTTTAAAAGTAGTTTTATTATTTTTTACCTTTCTATATCTTCCATTTTCTTTCTTAAACTTTCAATAGAACATGTGATATTTTCTTTTGCGTTTTTCGGGTTTGTGATAACAGTTTTCATTTATTTGAGCCTTTAAATTCATATACATATTATTCAGATACACCCACAAAGGAAAAGCGAAAAACGATTCCGAGCGCTTTCGTCTTTATTCTTAAAGACCTTTTCAAGGAATAAACAGGAGGCTGGACATACATTGCCTTAAATAGTGGAAGGGAGGATTAGACTACCCACCTCTGAACCTTAATTAGGGGGTACAAAATCCTGAAATAACATAAAATCTCAAAGAAAGATGTTTCAAGATTTTGTACCCCCCAATTAAGGTTCAGAGGTGGGTAGTCTAATCTCCCCCTTCCACTATTTAAGGAAATGTATGTCGAGCCTCCTGTTCATTCCTTGAAAAGGTCTTTAAGAATAAAGACGAAAGCGCTCGGAATCATTTTTCACTTTTCCTTTTTGGGTGTATCTGCATAACTTTCACTCACGTGCACTTTGTGAGCTTTTTTTATTCATATATTATATGTATATAACGTGTAATGTGATTTGCAATTATATATATATATATATATCGTACACGCCCTTCTAGAGTATCAGGCAGATAAGTATCTGATCCCTTCTAATCCCTTTGTTGTGGGAACATTATCCTCGACCGCATTAGTGACATTACTCGTTCTACTCCTCTCTGCTATTTTCATTTCTTTATTTCGTAATTTTATTAATAGACCCTCTAGATACTTCATTTTTATGAAAACTTTCTTTATGTAATCAAATTCATCGCTTAAAATGTTTTTGCTGCAGATGCGAAAAGCCCATAGATAAAACCCGATGACTACTCCGGTCTTCGTTTTCATACCGTGTCTAGACAAGTAATGAATAAACTCATCCCTATTTGAGGGTTTTCTTCACATGGAGAACTCGACCCTACCCCCATCCCTATGGATCAACGTGTCTAGGAAAGGAATTTTGTTGCTTTCTTCCTCTTCCGCAGTAAACTGTATATTTTCATCCACCTCGTTCAGCCGCTTCAATTTATCGTTTACATTATGGCCAGGAAATCGTCTATGTATGTTACTCATAGAGAATCCCTCCCCATAATCCCCATTACTTTATCGTTCTCTAAGACTTCCATGAATAGGCATGCCATGGCGGCAATTAGAGACGATCCCATAGCTAGTCCTCTGTGTTGTCTATATTTCTCTCCCTCAAAGGTGGGATTAGAGTTATCAACAAAGGGTTGGCAAAAAGAGAGAGAAGGATAATTAAGGCTGCATATATCGTTTCCGACAGGTCAACTAATCACGGAGACCGATTCTTTTGGGCTAGTTAATGGAGCGGCACAGTTCATCAGACACGAAGCGGAAAGATTAAAGCTGGACAAATCTAACCAGAGAAGACTACGAGGGTCGAGCCAGACTGACCAGGGATAAATCTGCTGCATATATTTGGGTTGATCTCGCGTTCTTCGTTTAGTTCAATTCCGAAGAAGCCAACAGGCCAAACGTCAATAAAGAACTTCAGTGTATTTTCCGGGTAATTACTTACTCCTCACATTTTCACCTATACGTCGTGATATTCTGGCCATATATATATATATATATATATATATATATATATATATATATATATATATATATATATATGCGGCCTAACATAAGAGTTATAGAGTTTAAGAATAACTGACATTTCTCTTAATGAAACCTAGCACTCTATTTGCCCTATTCCTTGCTTCAATACACTGCTTAGAAAACCTTAATGTCTTATCTATAACTACTCCTAGATCTTTCTCATCTACTACTGAGCTCAGCCAATGCCCATCCATTTCATATTTAAATTCTCTATTATCTTTTCTCATGTTAATAACTTTGCACTTACCAAGGTTGAAAGTCATTTGCCACTTATGTGCCCAGGATAACAATTTATTTATATCCCCCTGCACTTTAAAATTATTATCAATATGTTTTACTACAGCTGCTAATTTTGTATCATCCGCCAAAAGTGACACTTTATTATTAACTGCCTCCCCAAGATCGTTTATATAGATGGCAAATAATAATGGACCGAGAACTGATCCCTGAGGAACCCCACTGATAACATCACTCCACTCTGACTTTACACCATTTAGCACCACCCTTTGCTTCCTATCTTTCAGCCACTCAGCTATCCAATTTGAAACACCCCACCTATCTCAATAATTTTTAATTTATGAACTAGTCTCCTATGTGGTACCTTATCAAATGCTTTACTAAAATCTAAGTAAATTACATCTACATTCTCTCCTTTATCTACTTAATTTGTTACGAATTCCAGAAAGTCTAATAAATTAGTCAAACATGACCTACCTGATCTAAACCCATGCTGAGCATCGCTGATTAACCCCTCCTTCTCTTGATGTTTGTAAATCCCTTTTTTAACTATTTTTTTCAAGAATTTTCCAGACTACAGGTGTTAGGCTAACCGGTCTAAAGTTATTTGGATCCTCTTTACTACCCTTCTTGAAAATTGGGACTACATTCGCTCTCTTCCAATCATTCGGTATTTCTGCATATTCCAGAGCTATTGTGATACTTTCTACCCCTTCTTTAAGTATCCTAGAATTAATATTATCAGGGCCTATTGTGATACTTTCTACCCGTTCTTTAAGTATCCTAGAATGAATATTATCAGGGCCGGAGGCCTTGGTAGCATCTAACTCACCTATTAGTCCTTTTATCGTCCTCCAATCCACAGTAATGGTAGTAAACACCTCTTTTCCTGACCAATGAGTACTATCCATAAGATTATTTAGTTTCTTCTTTGGAAATATTGATGCAAAATGACCATTTACTACCTCAACTATTTCCTCACCAATTTCTCTCACAACCCCTTCATATTTGATAGGTCCTATTTTAACTCTGTCAGACTTGTTATTAATTTTATAGTAACTAAAGAACTTTCTAGGATCTTTGTTGCTATCCTGGGCTAATTTAATTTCTGACACCCATTTGTTCTTCTTCTATAATCACGTAGATTTTGAATAGTATTTTTTACCTGTAATTTTTTGTATGCCCTTTTCTTCTCTGAAATTTTTCTAGCTATCTCCTGATTCCACCATAATGGTTTTCTACTTTTGTTCCTAATGGCTTTCGTTAGGATACATTGCTCTAAGACTACATTTATTATATGCTTGAAAGTATCCCACATCCCATAAGCATTTTTACCTCTGAATTCTACATCCCAGTCTACCAAATTTAGCAAGCTTCGAAGTTTTACATAATCTCCCTTATGAAAATTTGGAACTTTTACAGTATTCTCATTTATTTTACCCTTCTCAATTCCCAAGTTAAAACAACCTATCTGATGGTCACTATTTCCCAATGCTTCTTCAACAGTCAATTTTTCAACTAAATGATCACTGTTAGAAAGTACTAAATCTAATATATTGTCCCCCCTTGTTAGCTCATTAACAAATTGATTAAAAAAATTATCCTCAAAGCATTCTATGAACCTGCCACTTGTTCTATCCCTACCTACCATACTTTCTCAGTTCACAGAGTTTAAGTTGAAGTCCATAATAATAACTGCATCTGTTACACATCCCTTACTTATTTCCCTTATCATTAGTTCATCTATAACATCAGGCTGCCCAGGTGGTCTGTAAAAAGCTCCCAAATGCACCATTCTATTTTTACTGAACCTAATATGTACCTAAAGGGATTCAACTCCATCCTGCTATATTGAAGTATTTAAACTTGAAACAATGTTCTTTTTTATATAGATAATTATTCCTCCACCAATCCTACCTGTCCTTTGACTAATTTACATATTATAACCCTGTAAATCAAATTCACTTATAGTATCACTAAATTCTATTTAATTAACACATGATTCAGTAATACATATTATATCTATATCCTCATCGCTAATATAACTAAATAGCTCATCCTTCTTGTTTCTAAGAATACGAGCATTTGTATAGAAACAATTTAACCCCCCTATCCCTGAAGCACCTCTTCCAACCTGAATGACCTCACCTCTATCGCCTTGGAAACTATTTCTGTTATCTGCCTAGTCCATTCTACTTTCAGTACTATAATGTCCTCTCATAATTCCCTGACCTCTATTAATATCTAGTTTCCCGCCCGCAAAGACCTAATAACACGAACATACTCCTCCCACAACACATCTAACCACCTCCTACTCAAATGCAGTCCATCCATCGCATACATTTCTTTCATTCCAACAAACCTATCCCACACATCCACAAACATGACACCTTCCATCTGACACATCCTCCTCACATAATCATTCAGCCCAATCGCACGAGACATCCATTTTACCCTAACATCCATTCTTGGAAGCACACCTGTCACAACACCTTTCATTCTACTTTCTTTCGCCTTTTCAATCAACCTCTCGAATTGGAGGATTTTGTTACCATTGTGTAGCAACACAGCTTTCAGGCTAATACGTTAAAGCTCCATTCATCAGGTAAACGATCGTTTCCTGGCTGGTTTATGAGGCCATTAGCATCAGTACAGGAACGAGCAGCCTTTCTTTCTTTATAAAAGGCAGCTAAGGCTTCATGGCGTTTACGGAAAGTAGATATTTTTGCACTGTCTTCTAGAAAATTCCATTAATGTAGTCTGGAGCCCAACAGTTCTGCGTTATCTTTTGACAATGATAAATCCCTCACCAAATCATTTAATCTTTCTTGTTTTAGCAACTGGATCTTCTTTTCCTTAGCATCATCCTCATATATTTCATCGTCATTGTTATCCTCCTCTTCAAGCGATGAATCATCTTCTTTAACTACACTAGCTGAGGAGAAATTGAGATTGGCATCTCCATATTATGGAAAACTGGTTTTATAGCTGACTTACAATCTGGATATACAATTTTGGACTTGTTCTTATTTGAGAATCCCGCAATATTTGTCATACAAAAGTAGCAATCAAAACCATGATTTGTTAGCTCACGCCACACCATTGGTACATTAAAAGGCATACCCTTCCGTTTATCATTTAGCTACTATGTGAGCCCCCTATAACACAGTAGAAGATTTGTGAGGTGCCCAGAGTTCTCATGGTCATTAACTTTACAACCAAAGTAATAATTGTATGCAGTTTTCACTCTTTTAGCTAAATTTTTCCACTGGTTGCTTAGAGTATATCTTCCACAGATATAACAAGAGTTGTCTGTGCTATTTAGACATCCTCGCCGATTTATGTTTTCAACTTAGTTGGGATATATTCTGTTATATACTTCTGTACAATCTTATTTCATTTACAAATTAATTGAGAGATAAATCTGAAAAAAATGCAAGTAATCACTGTATGTAAATACCACTACTATAATGGCTACATTTGCCAAAGTGATAAAGCAGGAGTATAACGCAGTAACCAAATACACACAACACATCCTCTCACTACTGTAACCGAAACAACACTGCCCATATGTGTAACTAGAGAGTATGTGTGTAACTCATGAACCTTACGTGCTAGAACAATTGTGATTACAGATTCGGAATCAACATACTCGATTTAGTATAAATCACAAGATAATACCCAAGTAGCAAAATCATTGTTGACTAGTGTAATGAATAAATTTATAATAAAAGCAAGTTCCATTTTTCTATCTAGAATTATCTTAAAACGCTTGAATTTCAACGCAAGAAAGATTTTTCGTAAGCTGGAAACGAAAACCCACAAAGCAGTTCTATAATTATAGTTATAAACCATATTTTATTTGCAGTTTGTCATATTTTAGATTCAATAAATATCTTCATTATTTGTCGAAAAACTAGGTTAGATAATGTATTTATTTATAGCTAAAAAATGCCATAGTTATGCAGAAGGAAAAAAGCTAAATATAGTTATTTTAACGTATAAAGCCTTCTTACGTTAAATATAGCTACAACATAGCTCAACAAACAAATTGCATTTTAGAACATATATAAAATTTTAAAAATTTAATTTGCCATTCCCTAAATAATTATCGATCCAGAGGTCGATTTATTTCCCTTTTCGATTTATTTCTTTTTGCTAATGCAATTTAATGCATTTTATTTGCTCATATTTATATCGCTCTGACACTCTATTTCTTCAACCGTTGAGTGGTGTCTCCATATTTGCTGAATAATTGTATATGTTTAAAAGAATTCTGCATTAGCATTGCGACACCAAACTGTTCATTAACCACAAAACATTTTTGAAGCGAATAAACTTAAGGTTTTAAAATTTAAAACACTTTATACAAAAATGCAGTTCAGAAAGACTTTTCAAGTACACTGGACACCAAAGGGGGGCGTTATCGCGATAACGATATCGGGTTATCAGTAATTAGATATTTTCCCCCGCGTTATCGATTCATCGGTATCGCTGATACTTTTGGTTCCAAACTAGCAATAATCGATAATTTAAGTTTTGGGATCTAGTTTAGCACAGGAGCGAGCCGCACGTGCCTTGGAGGAAGAAATAGGTAGGTTCGAGCTGGGAAAGAGGATCCTCAAAACCTATGAGGAGATGAAGGAGAGCCTCAGCAGCTCAGAAACTAAGGAACAGTGTTCCAATATTCTTACTATTGTATTATAAAATAACGCTATATATAGTCATTAATCAATATTGTATTATAATTTTGGATTTATTGATTTATCGGTTATCACCCTATCGGGCGATAAATTGAGCGATTATTGGTTATCGCCGATAAGGTTATCGTTATCGATTTATCGGTTATCGTGATACATTCTTTCATTAAAGCGCCTACCTATGCTGGCACCACAGTCACAACCAACACTCAAGAAAAAATGAAAAAAGTTGAAGGAGCATCAATTTGAAACAGATACAGCGGAGAAATATGTATATGTTTAGCTTTTAAATTATTGCACAACATACTGCAATGGACTGTCCAATTGGTCTCTAGTAGAAAATCGAAAAGCCTTCAGCTTTGGGTGCCAATGGTCTGGGGTGAGCCTCAAAACCATGTCTCTGACTGCTCCTTTTCTTAGTAGACATAGAAGATAAGTATATATGTATAATAAATATAAAAATTTGAATTTTCCCCATAAAACATTTATCAATACATAGATTTATATGACTATTACGTGATTTCTTTTTAGAATTTCAATCATAGTCAAGTATAAGCATATTTAATACTTCTATATACCCACAGGGTTAAGGCGAGGGCTTAACTTACAGAAGGGTAAAAAGAATTGCGCACGATGTAGTGAAGTGGAGTAAAATGATGTATTCGAGGGGAGAAGCTGCGTAGTTTATCCAAAACAAGATATATTGTAATGGCAGTCAGACATCAACTGTTTTGATATTGCCACATCGGGCTTGGAAGAGTAAGGTGTTCTACAGTCATCCTGGATCCCCAATCTCTAACTCACACTCTTTAGTGATTAAGTAAGGCTGTGGTGAAGGTTTTTTTGTTTGTTTGCATTTTCACTGTTCTGATAATTGGGGGAGAGACCAAATTGTTATGATTTTCCTCAGGGCAGTGAATAGTGGTCTATTGTCACTTCCAAAAGATCATCGGCGATTACACGCCAGGGTATATGTATGGAAATGTTAAAATTTATAAGCCGAACAACCCATTGAGACCCACATCTCTCAAGTTCCGACACCAACGTACCGTTTAGCTAAAACCCTAAATAAAATATTTAAACCGTACATCCCTTCGAAGTACAACCATAAAATCCACGGAGGAATTCATTGATATACTCCACTCTACGTTCATGCACATCAGAGGATCCGTACAGAACACCGGACGGTAATCTATACATACAAGTGGATGGAGTGGCTATGCGGTCTCCCTTAGGGCCGACCTTCGCCAACTACTATATGTATCAACTTAAAGAGAGTTTATTGGACAACAGTGAAAATATGCCGATGGATTCCTACTCGAAGGAAAAGCTGGAGGCAATGAACTTCACCGAAGGAGAAATAAAGAAAAAGATCGCTGACCTAAAGACAAATAAGTCCCCTGGACCGGAAGGGTTTCTATCCAAGGTGTTGAAGGAAGTGTGCGATGAAGTATCACAACATCTGTGCGCTATCGTTAACATGTCGATCCGGCCTAAATGCGTTCCTAGAGACTGGCGTGAGGCGGAGGTGACTCCTATCTTCAAGAAAGAAGATCGTAACCAACCGTCAAACTACCGACCTATCAGTCTGACTTCGATAGTCGGTAAACTCATGAAAAGCATCATGGTGGACAAAGTGACGTCGTATTTAGAGTCAAACCTGCTACTGAGGAGTTCCCAGCACGGCTTCCGTAGGCAACGGCCATGCGTCACGAACCTTGTGGAATTCTTTCACTTCGTTTTCAGTGAGCACGATCGGAGCAAGGCGGTGGATGTGGTCTACCTAGACTTTCAAAAAGCCTTTGATAAGGTACCACACCGCCGCCTTCTCCAGGAAGTGCGAGCGCAGGGCATAGACGGAAGGGTAGCCGGCTGGATCAAGAACTGGCTAAGTAGCAGACGGCAACGGGTGGTGGTGAATGGACAGTCTTCTGAGTGGGTGATGTTACTAGCGGGGTGCCTCAAGGTTCTGTCCTAGGACCACTACTATTCATCATCTACGTCAACGACTTGGACGGTGAAATAGTTGCCAGGTTTTTCAAATTTTCCGACGATACCAAGCTTGGTATGAACGTTTCAAAGGATGAAAATACTGCCCACCTGCACGAAGATCTTGGGAAGATTGGGGAGTGGTCGGACACGTGGCAAATGCCTTTTAACGTGGGGAAATGCAAATTGATGCATATCGGCCACAGAAACCCCCAATCTCAGTATATCCTTAAGGGCACTGATATTTAATCCACCAACACTGAGAAGGACTTGGGTGTAACAATCATTAGTGACCTCAAGTTCTTGAAACAGTGCATTGAGGCGGAGAAAAAGGCCCAAAGGATGCTAGGCTACATTAAGCACCAGTTTGGTTATTGGAACCAGGAGATTGTACTGTGCCTGTACAACTCACTTGTCCGACCGCACTTGGAGTATGCCGTACACTTTTGGAGTCCTTCATTGCGAAAGGACATCGCGAGATTGGAACGCGTACAAGCCCGGGTAACCAAGCTGATTCCCTCTATCCGACATAAAAGTTATGTTGATAGACTAAGGGAATTAGATCTGTTTTCGCTGGAAACCCGTAGACTGCGTGGTCAGCTCATTGAAGTTTTCAAAATAATTCAAGGGTTCGACAATGTTGACTACCAGGATATTTTCACACTGATTGAGAACAGAACGCGCAATCACGGCTTCAAACTTGAACTGAAGCGTTACAACCGCAATCTGTGTGGAATTTTTTTCAAGTACAATATCTGCGGTAAGTTGAACGCACTTCCAGTGGAAGTTGTCAACAGTAAATCTGTTAAACACTTCAAGTCAAGGTTAGACAAGGTCTTGAAAAGTGACCGTTTAGGGACGCAAAACAAGTGAGAAGCCATGTGCCCGCTCGATTGCTAGTCCAAAGGTACCCTCCTTAAATGAACCGTAAGGTCTCCTAGGGTACCTTCTTTTCTTGTTGTTGTTACTCCTTGTTGTTGTTACATATTGCCGATATGTAGATGGCATCTACATCAAAGTCCAAAACGAAGAACATCTGATAAACATGAAACAGCAATTTGAGGAGAACTCCGGGTTAAAATTAACTTATGGATTGAGCACAAGCAATAAACTTTCTTTTTTGGACGTCGAGGTTCAAAACATTAATGGTAGCTATATCACAAAAGTATATAGAAAAGGTTCGGACATGGGAAGATGCCTCAATGAGGAGAGGATTTCAAATGACCATTTCCTAAATTTTGTTGGATCTCGACTGTGGACTCAATAGGTATGTTGCCTGAAGGAAACCTCATCCTAACCACCATTTAGACATCCATTAATAAATAATTGTGTGTGGAGAAGCATGTCGACCCCAATAAATGTAACAAATCTAAGGTTGATAACGTGATTGAATAATATCCAGGAGACTACGATACTTCCTATCTTTTGAAGGGGAGTAGCTTGATTTATTTGTCCCTATCAGTTGCGGAACACCTTGTCTCGCTCTCTCTGCTCACCTTGCGCTAGTCGGGTCCCAGTTAGAGAATTACACAGTCGACTGGAGACGACTGTCTAAAATGCAGTAAAAGGGACTCACCCGAATCCATAGCTATAGTGGTAAGCCGACTTACTGCTAGGACATAAGTGGCTACTTTGAAAAAACCGGGGGGGGCACCTGCATTTCAGAGGTGGAGAGCATAATAGCAGCTTGGAAAATGGTGAAGAGGCCCCAACTTTACCACATAGAGATGGTAGAAGTAGAGGTTTTCTTCCGGGTGAAGAGGTTAAATGTAGAGAAATGGCTACATAAAGCATCCGGGGGGCCAGGAGGACATATACCTTAAAGTACCCGCCTCTCTTGTTGAGAAAGCCGGAGAAGCGAGCCCCATGAGGGAAATCATGGGAACGGTAGCCGGCGAATAACAGTAACTGCCTACCCTGTTTGATCTCCCCGCCGCTTAGGTAGTTAGAGCAACCATCTGTGTTAAGGCGACCACATAAGGCCCTTAAACGATGCTCTAGCGATCCAATTACCTACGAGACCCATAAACCCGTGGTTATGTGACAAAAAGCGGTGCTAGTCAAAAGGCACGCCAAGGAGTGTGGCGGTTGAGAGTCTATAATTAGCAATCCGAATTGGGCACCTCAGAGGCCAACCTCTGCACTTCTCGCTCTCACCAGATGCGAACTCACCATTCGTGCTCCCCTCTGTGGTCTCGCCCCTTTCCCTTAGATGGGGCGGTGGTCTGCCTATAAATAAGCCCCGGAAAGAAAGAGAAGGATTAAAATTCGATAAGAAAGAAGAAGGTTCAGTTCGTGAAGATCGATCCTTCAGCCATACAAGACGATTTCCTTGAGAAACGATAGGATCAGATTGAGAAAATCGATCCCCCCTCCCTGGCCAAATTAACATAAATCGTCAAGCTTTATATCGGTTCCCTTCCTAAAGAATCCTTTACAGAATGAGAAGAAGTCTTACTGGAGAAAAGTAAACCCGCTCACACTCGAGTACCTCTCACATCTCAAGCTCCGTAAGAGTGAGAGGAGAAGAACCCAGCCCCAACGAGGTTCCGTTCTTTAATTACGGTAAAAGAAATCTCGCCGAATACCCGTAAATCTAGTTGGACACTCTACGTTGAAGAATCAGACACCAAGAGGCGTCAAGATCATTTAGAAGAGGATCTTGGAGCGAAGAGAACCGTAACTCTCTCCGTTTTCTTAACATAACCAGAGGCAAATTTACAATAAGAAGTTGACCTCCCCACCCCCCACCTCTCTTCCGCCTTTCCAACACTACGAAAGTCTACATCGGCCACGGCAACTCTCTAAAGTGCAAGATAAGCCCTCCAGCGACATCCGGCAATCCCTGATCCCTCCTGTCATGTAAGTTAGAAAGAATATTTATATTCAGATTGCGATAGTATGAGTTTAGTACGACTCTCGATTTAAGGGAAGTAGAAACCATTGTGCGTGAACCCCTGTCATATTTGCTAGTAGACGAGAGTACTTTAATTTAATGTTTAACGCTAATCAAAATGGGTCGCGATAAAAATACTAATCGGCAATTGGTGTGTTTACATGTAGTCTATTTGTTTATTTTTGTCATTGAATATATTGGAGGAGGCCGCCGAGTTTCCAACTGGGATAGTCGAGTTTTGCTTAAAAAGAGAAAATAAGTGGGTTTAATGTTTTTTTTTCATAGTTAAGTGTTAAATTTGAAATATATGTTTATTTTGGGATAATTCATGTGTGTTTCCTTCTTATCCTTACGTGTTGAGGCGGCTCTTCCTTAAAAACAACAAAATTAGCACTCTCAGATCAAAGTCTACTACATCAAAGAAGTACATCACGTACCACAACGTATACCTCGACAAAAGTGGTGTTAGTTGTGGGGTGCTCAAAAAGGGGTATTCTGCTACAAAAAGTGGTGTCAGGTCTGTAGGTTTTTATTAGAAAGAATACAGTAGCGTCTAATTAAGAGAGAGCCAACACCTAAAGGAATACCAGGAATAAGAGAATAATTGACGAGAGGAAAATTGATAAAGTTAGGGGTGGAAACAATCTGAAAGTAATTCTTAGGCCAAGTGGTAAATTTGTTGTCGGAGTGGTATTACAATCAGCATAGTAGTGAGATTAAGGGTAAGTTAGGCTACCCGTTACCTGGTTAGTGGTGGCATAAGTACTTGAGTGTACAGCAAGGAAAATTCTACGTAAAACACAAAATGGATCCGGTCGAAAGATTCAACCAACAAGCCCAAATTCTGGGACTTGAAGGCGAAGATATGGATGCCTACAACCTGTTAGAATTGAGAAAAATAAGAGAAGGAGAACAAGATATAATACAGTTTGATAGAGAAATGGAGGATTTAAGAAGAGAGGGAAAAATAGAATTCGAAACAATGAAAATACGGATGGACATAAAATTAGAGGAAGACAGAATACAGTGGAAAATAAAAGCAGAGGAAAGAAGAATACTGAGAGTAAGTAAAACAAACGAAAGAATAATACTGTTGAAAAGAGAAGCAGATAAATTTAGAATAATGATAGAAAGGAAAGATCAAGAAAGGATAATAAAGATAAAACGAGAAGATGAAGAAAGAAGGATCCGATTGGAAAAAGAACTAGCGAAAGCGGAAATAGAAACCGAGGAAAGAAGAATGAAGAGGAAAAAGAGTCAAAAGAGAGGAGAATAAAGATAATAAAAGAAGTAGATGAAAGAAGTATACAGACGGAAAAAGTACTTGCTTAAGTTAAAAGAGAAAAGAGAGAACATTAAGAAAGATAGCTCGCACTCGAAAGTGTATCTATCGAGAGCCAAACCGAGGTCGAGGAAGTTGGAGCTCGGCTTGGACCTAGGAAGGGACTATCGATGGAAACCCAGTAAATGGGGTAACGCTGAAATTCTGGAGTCAGTAGGGATAAGGTTCCAGCAGGAGTCCCTAAGAAAGAATCTACGAGGAAAACTCAGCCAAATGGGCTTTATTAGGGAAGAAGTAGAAAGTAGGGAAGAGGTACAAACAGGTGTACCTGAGGAATTACCTACGAAGAGAATCGAGTCAAATGGGTTGACATGGAAGGAGGATAGAAGTGTTAATCCAATACACCCAGGTAAAACGAGTCAGGTGGTAGACGCGGATGAGTATCCCCTACCCCTAGTGTTCTCTTCCCCGAACGGAACGTCCACGGAGTTATCATTAAAACTCCAAGTCGTAGTGAGCTCTACGCCCATTAACGACTCCGCAAGGAAAATTTTCTTCGACCCCCGGAGATCGAACCTAAACACGATCTCTCTGTGTACCTGGTTAAAGGAGTGCTATGGGACTCACGCTGCCATCATTTATGCGACTCTGCAAAATAGGGGAACGAAGGAAGATAGAAGTGTCAAGGTGGTACACCCATGTAAACCGATTCAGAGGTTAGACGAGGATAATGAATATCCCCTACCCCCAGTAGTCTTTCCCCAGCACGAAGTATCCATGGAGTTACCACTAAAACTTCAAGTCGTAGTGAGCTCCACGCCAATTAACGACCCAGCGAGGAAAAGTTTTTTTGACCTCTGGAGATCGAACCAATACACGATCTCCCCGTATACCTAGTTAAAGGAGAACTATGGGACCCACGCTCCCATAAATTATGCCCAACTCAAACAGACCACGGTAAGGAAAATGGTTTATGAACAAATTAGATCGAACACAAACTTGATCTCTAAAGGTACCTTGTTAAAGGAGGACTATGAGACCCTCGCTCCCATCATTTATGCCCCACTGCAACAGGCCTCTCTAGCCATGAGTGTTAGTTTAAAAGCATCCCATTACCATAAATACGCGTGATTCGCATAAGTTGGAGTACCACTTCCATTTTGTGACTTACTTGGGTAGACCCCATAAATCGTATGGCCAGCCCCTTAAGTCGGAACCTGTCGACGATTAAGGAGCATCCCAACTTTTGTATTATAATAAGTGCAAAGTTAAGTGTAAATCGGTAGAATTGTAATTAAGTTGGGGCGAGTGACCCCCTAGTTGGAGGTAAGAAGCTCCTAAGTTGACACAGTAATACAGGAATTAATGTAAGGTCATTTGAAATGTTATCGAGGCATTCCCGAGTGAATTAGGATTTATTGTATAATATAGTGTTCAGTAAGTTACCTATGTATATTATTGTAAGTGTCGGACAGGAATAACCCTCCCCCCGTTAATTTCTTTAGGAGGGAGGTAAATGTATAGAAATGGCTACATAAAGCATCCCCGAGGGCCAGGAGGACATATACTTTAAAGTCCTCGCCCCTTGTGGAGGAAGCCAGAGAAGCGAGCCCCATGAGAAGAATCGTGGGAACGGTAGCCGGCGAATAATAGTAACTGCCTACCCTGTTTGATCTCCCCGCCGCTTAGGTAGTTGGAGCAACCATCTGTGTTAAGGCGACCACATAAGGAAGAATTGCCCATAGGATAACAAACGTCCAGAATGTAATCATTTATACATGCCTGTCCTACAGCTTCGAGCTAAGATGGGCACTAAAGACTCAACCTGCCGTGAATTTTACTTTTGCTTGTCGCTTTTAATTCTAAAGGATGGTGCCCGCTTACGTACTTTATATGTGCATTGGAAGTGCTAAAAAAGTGGCGAACCTAATACACTTCATATCTAATACCTAACCTAACTACTGGGCCTTCGGCCCTCGAGGCAGGTATAGAACTGTCGGTATATCCTCTCACTGGGATAGGATAAAAGGAATATTATACGATTATGTTATAGAAAGATACGCATTTATAGAGATATGCAACCATTAAGTAGAAAAATCCGAGCTCACTGTCGGACTCCCCAAGGTGAGTGTCTAAGTACAATAATCTATTCAATTTATACCACAGATATTGTTTACCACCACAAATCAACGAGGAATGTTTAAACAATCGATTCGCCGAAGATATTATCCATCGGATTTTTGTCTCCTTCAGGAACGGTGCGATGCAAGGTCGAATTATGGCAAAAGAGATAAAAAAATAGAAAATAAAAGTTGATCTGAATACATTTAAAATTGTATCGATTTACATGAAACTGTTCTCTAATATACATATATGTAGAAGGATAAATGGACAGGTATGCTACAGAGTGAAAGATGCTGGGTGAAACCATTAAATCCTTAGGTTACAAAAACCACATTACAGATGGAGTAAATATAGGGAGAAGTGGAGCCGATCTATAATACAAGCTGAAGAAGCCTTAGGATGAGAAATAAGAGGAAAATCGACCAGGCAGTTATTAAATCCGCATTAATATATTCGCCAATATTCATGTATACTATCTATATAATTAACCGAATTGAACTCCAAAGGATTAAAAAAACAGTGTAAATGATTATAAATACAAGAATTTAACTATAAAGAAAAGTCTAAGCCTAATTTTTCATGAATTAATCTCTTTTCGCGGACCACTTTACTTACTATCCTCTCGTTAATTTACCCTTTTTTTAAATAAGTAAAATAAATCAAGTTAAAGATCGCTCTTATCCTCTACCATACCTGTGACACAGGAAAGTGACGGCATGTGTAGCATGGAAGACTCTGCTGCGCTTCTTTATAAACAACAAAATGCCTGGAGAAGGATGTGTGGGTATATGTCTTTCACACATTTTTACTTTCTCCATCTTCACCACTTCACAGATTCCTTCTTACAAACATTGTGCGGGATTTGCCATCGTTAGTTTTAGGCATAAATTTATTCCAATAAAATTTATACCTGTGAAGTCCACGAAGATGAAAGCGATGAAATACAGTGCCACCTTGGTTCGCATGATTCCTATCCACTTGCGGGAAAGAGGCAGACATTATGACTAAATTTGTGGGAAAAGAAGTAAAATGATGCAAATTTAAGTGTTTTAATTTTTCATGTGTGGGGTGGCCATAAACACCATTTTGAAATAATTTAAAAGGCGTTAACAGTGACTAAATTTGAAGATACCCAATACCCATAGTTAAATGGAAATAGATGGGTTCAAATTCCCTTTGTATTATGATACAAAGAGTTCATTGACTTTGAATCTGGTGGGATATTCCCCGATGTTGAGCAAAATTAAGGCTGTCTATTCTTTTCCCTAACGTGTTTTCGAAATATTATCTCCCATATTTCTTACCCTTTCGTAATAGCCCATTCTAATATCTACCTCTTCTTTGCATTGAACACTTATGTTGTTAGGTAGTCTGAATAAAATTATCATTTAAAGGTACTAATGTGAGTTTTCGCTACGATTATTTAGGAATCACCCCTTGCCGCCGGTGACGAAGAAAAGGCAACCGAAACGAAAAATGGAAAATTCGATCAAGCAAGATGGTCATTTCTCTGGAAATTTAGGGTTTCACCGAATTGAGGCTTATCGAAATGCAATCAGAAGGGCTACAGTGGCCCAAAAGCCGATCATGTAATTATCCATAAAATATCGACTTATTAATATGATATTAGCCATATATGAGTCCTTATCGAAAGGCGAAAATGGGTGGGAGGCAGCAGTTTTACTAGCGGGTTCTGACCCTAGAGTGTCTCGGATATGACCCCTTCCCCTCCCTTTCCTATCCGTTCTACATCCCCTGGATAAAAGATTAAGTTATCGCGGGTTTACGACCCCAGTTCATTCATGACGGCACCGAGGGGTAAAATGTATATTATCTCCAATACACAGATTCGAGATGATACGACCTTCGGATGGGTCTCGTTTGATTTTGGCAAGAGGCAGTTTAATAAAAACAATGTTGCTCTTCCACGGATTCTTGCATTCGGCGAAGGAGTGCCGAGTGAGGTAGAGTGCCATATAGGTGGGTAGGGGTTTTGGGGGAGCAAACAAGATCTTCAAGATCAGATAGAGTTAATGATACATTAATAGAGCGTTTATACAAATGGGTGCGAGGATGTGCTGTTGGCCAAGATAATGGGCATTCAAAGGAGTAGTTGGGAATCATAAAAGGTCATCAGCTAAAAGTGTTAGAATCGCAGCAGTATGTTGATGCGTCGCGCATATGTATGTGTGTAGGTGCACTGTATGGAATTATAAGGGCAAAGGCGTTGCTTTGGAACAAGTTGGTAACGAGAAGACTTGGTTAGTTCGAGATACGGACAAAGTGATGCCTAGGAAGACCAAGAAATATTTCCACCGTTCTCCCACGAGTAAGATCGTGCTCTTTCATTTGAGAGCTTCTGCTCTTGCAAGACTTTGTTTCTGCAGTTATTGAATTGCCCCTCTCTGGGCCTACGCCTATAATTGGTGGTGTTTGGTGTACAGGAATGTTGTGCAACCCGCGGTTTAGTAAGCTACAAGTACTTACCTCGTTAAGCTATTTGAGTTTCTTCATAGCTTCACTTATCCTAACTTTACCACTTTTCTGACAAAGATCTTCTAAGCCTTTCTACCAGAGGTATCCACGTTGATTTTCACTAATTTTTAAAATTATAATAAAATATGACGATAATAACAAAGCTTTTACAATTAGTCGTTTTCGGCTGAATTAAGACAAATAAAAATACGCTTGTACATTGTTTACTCTACATAATCCAACTGTGTATGAATACTTCTCTGTACATATATTCACGTTGATATGTAGATGTCATAAAAGGATCCCAATATAAAAAGCTCGGGTATTCAAGGCGGAAGACTCTATCTTCGGCTTGTGACGAATCAGAGTGGAGTTTTTGTATGACAGAAATCTTCCCTCCTCCTTCCTCTTTAAAGATGAAATGAAGACACGGGTTGAATTTTCCCCCTCCACGTCGAAAGAGAATCAGTGCACGGAGGCAGGAAAGTAATTTCACGCGGGGTTTGCTTAGATAAATTGGGAGCACCATCTGATTATGGCCCATAAATATTTGTTAGGTAATCTTCAGAATATTTGTAAATTGAAAATAATACAAAGAATTGTAGCATTTTATAGCATGGAAATTTAGGGGGAGAATTTATATCAAACATCAAATCCTGAATATTATATAATAGCAGAAAAGTGATTAAATCGAAAACTATAAAAATATGCATTATTTCATCTCTCTATCCTTTTATGACAACACTTACCTTGCAGTCAATAAAATAAGAACTTTAACAACAATAAACTTAACTTCTATTAGAATGACCTAGTTTTTCTAATCTTAAAATCGCCCTAATATTAGCATTATTAGTAATAATTTATTATACCGAAATGAAATGTATTGAAACATTTTAACAGAGAATGTGCCAACATTTCCGGCGCTCCTAGTTGCTCGTAGGAGAAGGTCGCCAATGTGATGTTCATTTCGCGTGTGATCTCGAGAGGTCTCGACAGGTGTGGGTCTCATTATTGTTATTCTTTGAACATAGCAATTATAAGTACTAGGCACTACTAAATTTTGTAATACCCATTAACTTTGGGCTGTTTATTCAAGTTTATCGTCGTTCAGTCTGTTTTATCTATATTTTATTCCGCCTTCTATTCCTAAGTAATTTCTCAATATTTGTGTTAATATTTTCAAGTCTATTTCTTTTAAAAACTGTCCTGTTATTTAAGTTTTAATACCATTGCTGATAATTAAACTTTACTCTGCAAAGCAAGAGTGAAGGTCCCGTAGTAATGAGCCCGTTCATTAGTTTCTATTTCTTCTTTTATCGCTAAATTCATTGTAACACATTCACACCTGCAATCTTAAATTGTTGAGTTGTAGATTTGTATCCTTTGTTCTCAATTTTAAGTTTTATTCTCCTCGAATTTATACACTTTGCCCTTTGCCTGCCCATGATTGTGGGATTGAATATAAATAATCTAGGCTACCTTCATATACCACAATATAATTTGCACTCTCTAGGTGCTGATAGTTACTATAAGTACTTCTGAAACCGGCCTGTTTCGATGGCTAATTACAATCAAGTATTTGAGTTAGTTTGTTTCTTATGTAACTTTTAAGTAATTTATATGATGCTGATAATAGTTTAGTTGGTCTGTAGTCGCTTTAAAAAAAAGTACAAGAGAAGTGTTGGAAGATGGTATTTGAGTCTTAACTTCTACTTTAACATTTTGAAACATAGTAGCTTTTAGCTCAGCATGATGTTCACCCATAGCTTTAAGTAAATCTATTGTAACCTAAAACTTTTTTTCCCCTACCTTTACCATTTTTCAGGCTCCTAAGTACATACAAAATTTCATACTTCTTTAATCTGAGTACTTCCACCTCATTTATTGCGAAGTTTTTATCGTGTGTAACGTGGTCATAACTTATATATGGTTCCATAGAATTATTGTTTCACATATTCGCTCAACCTTTCTCCATTAATTTTTTTACCGTTCATTACATCCGAAGGAGATGGTGACTATTTAAATTTAAATATGAAAAAAAGGCAACTAAAGAGGAAAATTTTACTCTATGGTAATATAATAAAAAGATAGACAAGAATAAAGAAGGAAAAATAATTATAAACAATAAAAACAAGTAAAAATGTCAAATATATAAATGTAGAGGGGCGAGTAAAGGAAGAGTTTACAATATAATAAAAGTTGCATAAAAATGAAAGAACAATTCCAAGAGTTTTAGATCTCTATAAAGGATTCTTTTAAGATAGAAGAAAAAGACCTGAAATCTTCATTTCATTTTCCAAAGGGATTTTGCCTGCTGAGTTCTCGAAATATCCACAGTGCAAATCATGAACCTTCAGTCTGACCCGAGAGTCCCTGACGTAGCACCTGAACAGGTGCGATGGTTCAAGTATTTCGGCGGTATCGTGAAAGAGAGTGATTGTCAAATGTTTGAGTGTGGAATGTTCCAAGAACCAGCGAGAGAGTAGATATGGGGGTTTAGGGGGAAGGGGTAGAGTAAGGAAGGAATGAAAGAAGGGCTATGGTATAATAAAAGATATAAATTAGAATATTCTCAGGCGCTATGGGCATCTATGAATAATGGATGAGAAGGGAATATACGAAGTGGCTGTTAAGGTGAGCGAATGGTTGGAATATCGCGTCTCATGTAGAAGGTAGTTCACTTATTGGTATGAGTGTTTGAGATAGAACATAATAGCAGAGAAACAAGTGGAAAATGTGTGTTATATCGGAATGCATGGATTTGGTTTGTGTGGGAGGATGCTGTGTGTTTTCTGCCTAGATATAAACCTGGATTGGAGTAGTACTACAGCATGTAGAATCCCAGTGATATGAAAGGTCAATGGCGCTGTATAAGACGCCTATCTCTTTAGGCCTAGTGGGACATATAGAGAGTGGACTAATTGGTCAATTATTAAGAGCACAGATAACCTACTTGCTTGGAATGTAGTTACAGTTGAGCTTCAAGTTGAATTACCATTTGTAAAAAAAAAAAAAATCATTCTTAACTTTAGCGATTATCTGTTACTCTTCACACTTTAACTTCACTTTATTTATTTCTTCATATTGGAAACTCAAAGTCATCTCCTCCTTCATACGCAGAGCTCATGATCATCATGTCCTTCATGCTAGAATCTCAGAATAATTTTGTCCTTTAAATTGCAAACTCAGAATAATCTTGCCCTTCATAATGGAGCCCCATAGTCACCTCGTTCTACTTAGTCAAACATAACAGTCATCCTTTATCTCATAATATAACCTCACAGTCATCTTTTCCTTCATACTGTTACTTCCCAGGCCTCTTTCGCTTCATACTGGAATCCCAGAGTTATCACATCCATCATGGATAGGATTAAAATCGGAATTGTAAAAAACTTATAGCATTCATTTTAACAGGTATTTCAAAGGGATTAAATTTGATCTAAGAGGGTTTTGTATCAAATTGCTCTTTTTGTGGGTGTAGACCCTCGTTGTAGATTTTTTGTATCAAATTGGCTCTCGTAGCGGATTTTGTATCAAATTGATCATTTTCTGGGAATTTATTACAAAATCTAAGCTTTTAGGCGTAATCTAAATCTAGAGTGTCAGAAAACGGCTATATAATCATCCTAGACTTCTTTTCCAGACATCGTCAGTCGTAATAAATTCGATAGTGATAAGAAAATATACAATGAAGATTATATATATATATATATATATATATATATATATGAATATATATATATATATATATATATATATATATATATATATATATATATATATATATATATATATATATATATATATATATATGTCATAATGAGGTAGGCAAACATTTTTCTATATTTATTAGTGCCTTGGATTATTTATCTCATTGATGCTATCAAATATGTTGCAACATTTATTTATAGGTGAGGAGGAAAATTGAGGCTAAATTGATGAATACTGTTCAAAATTTGGGATCAAACACTCGCTACCATTACTGGTTAAGAGATTTCACATTGGTATTTAATACAATAACATAATGGGAAAATATTTTACCGGTTATCAAATTATCTTAGTTGAATGGATCCGATGAATAATATGAGGTAACGAACCCTAAGGTCCACCTTGATCACCCTCCTTCAAACAGAGACCACGTAGCCCTTAGCTAGATGTCTAAATGCAAGGAGAGAGAACTATTCTCGCGTGGGAAAACTGCAAAGCAACTGGTAACACCTGTGTTCAATCAGTCGGTCTATGCCCTGTTGAGACGCATTATTCCGACCCTCCCCGTCTGGAGGCCGGGGTCGACCAGAGAGGAAGCTTTCTCTTGCGGCAATGGTTACTCCCAATAGACTGCGATGCCTGGAGGCTTTCTAGCGAAGGAGCCAGGAGGGTATTTAACCTAAGGTCAACCGTTACTCGTCAGAGAGTACCGCTCGCCCTTTCGCGAAGATACAGCCTTTCGTCTCGAGTCGAACCTTGGAGTTAGGTCTTGTCGGCTAGACAGATTGTCGTGAGTTTGGTCACAGTCAATCGGCACATTCGTGAAACGACTTTTTCTTTGAAGAATTGCGCGAACCACTCTTCTCATCCCGTCAAGAAAACCTTGCCCCTCGTCTGAGATTACTCATCCAGCCTGGATAATACCTTACTCATGCCCCAGATAATTCCGACTCCTGCGTCAAGAATGCAACGCACCTCGAGCTGCAAGACTAGCTCGCCTCGTAAGAATCACTCCTCTCACCAAGAGTCAAACGTCAAGGTAAAATCCTTTTACCCCTTTTCGAGGATGATGATCCGCACTTTTTCCTAGCAACCTCATATCCTACTCAGACCCTTTAATTGGACTCCCCAGTGTTTACCATCATGTTTCCTGTCTGACCAAGTCCCATATTTTGATCCCCGTTAAACTGATTAGTATTTAATTTATTATTTCATTGGGGGCGACATTATTCTGCCATTCATTTGACTTTGTAGACATTTCGATAATTAACATTATTAGTCTCATTAAGTTTATTTTTGCTTTGATCTTTCAATAACCTTGAATGAATCCTGGTATTTAAATATTCCCTTTGGCTAACCATTAATCTCCTTACGCACTCACCTCTTATTAGCCCTGTGCAGCGGTATATGTTTGTAGCCACCTGCTACGTAAGTAGACTACATTATCTGCAGTGAAGGTATCCGCTCACGAATACCACGACAGATAATATTGAGGCTGACGACCCGGTGTGGTAGAATACAAAGAGGGGAGCATTACAAAGGTTAGGATTTTGGTCTTCCCTTCATTTAAATTTAAATGTTTGTAAAGAACATATAATAAAAAAGGTTTTTTCTCGGAAGTATATATAATGAAAGAGCTTCTTTTCTTGTATTCTGTAATGAACATAAAATTCAGCAGGTTCTTTTATTCTGGAAAGTAAATATTATGAAAGAGCTTCTTTGTTCTATAATGATCATATAATGAACGAGATTTTTTAATTGTGTAATGAGCATATAATGAAAGGGGTTATTTTTAATGACCATTTAAATAAAACAATACTGTAGTTTGCTGATGAAAAATCTTGGTTATTGCCGTCACGAGCTAATTAAGTCACATGGAGTATCAGGTATGTATATCAGTTGAGTGTCTCATTAGATCACAGAATATGTTCCTTGAAAATTTATAATGTCCCACGGCGAGGGTTAAGAATAGTACTGCTATTTTTAGCCCAATGCAAAACGATAACACTGATTTATCTGCCAAATAAGAAAGTGGTGAAGGTAAGAGAATTTATAATGTATTCAAAACACATAAACACGAATAACCCACAAAAGGTACTATTTAGAGTTTGCCAGGACACCAAAGTAGTTTGAAATGGGGCCCTAAAAACAATTAAATTTATAAATTTATGCATTACTTTCTCTTCTAATATTATGCTTAAATGTTATTTTGATGGCTTATTTTCATATATTTCAGGATTTAAATTAATTGACTTAGAATATGATATCACAATGATATACAAAGCAAACCAATAAATTCATAGTTAACCTAAAACATCGCTGTAGAAGAATAGGGACGAAGGGCGAACAAGTACCCTTCTGTAACCATGTGTTCTCGAGATCACGGCATGGAGCGTCGAAAGTGAGGCTGATCTACGGGGAGGATGCGGTCCACGCCGTTTTATTGCACCCCAGCTGCATTTACTTGAGAACACATTCTTTTCTTCTCCCATGTCCTCTCAGCCATCTTCTTGCGCTCCGGCATAGATCGAAGCTCGTCGAAGATTCTACGTCATGTTTATCTCCCTTCCCTCGAAGGAATCGCTGCTTTGCCCCAAGATCGCGCGAGTCGCGGAAGCTCCCACTAGGTCATCTCAGCCACCAGTGAGCGCCTATATAATCTTCCGACTCGGTTTAGCGTGTACAACTCCAGGACTTTGACTCCGATTACTGCGTACGAGCAAATGACACGCTCACTCGTGGTAATCGGAGACACCGGCGATTTCAATTCGAGGATGAAGGCTAAATCGACATCCCTGAACTCTGCCATAATCAATCGGCGAGAACCTAACGAGGAGTCCCATCTCCGATGGCCAAACTACGTGTGCTTCCTCATCCGCCACGTGAGGCAACCTAGCTTCCCCATTACAGTCATCGTATCCCGACCGGCCCTTCCCCCCAAAGAACACTTAAGTAGTTGCAATCGTTGACGCCTACAGATTATTCTATAATTTGGTCTACCCAAACCGTCCTATCCTTTGTGTGTGAACTCCGGATTAAAATCCCCTTTTAATCACTGATATGAACCAGACCACTGATCTCATATTTATCCCTCCTGTGTCTCGTGCCGACATTTAATTTTTGCATGTACCATCATTCCTTTTAAACCCTGTACTTGTACATATTTCAACTTTATTTATTTGTTAGTAATGGCATATTTTTGTTTCTAGTCTTTTTCTTGCAACTATAAACGAGTACCAGCTACCTGTTGATCTTTGGCCAACTTGCACTTTAAATTATTTGTTTTGAAAGAACCTCGGAATTAAAAAGTACGCCATCCCCATTGATTTCTTAACTATTTCCCGTTCACGAACCAGCTATGGTCGAATCTTAAACAAACTTCAACGAAAACTCCCCAAAGCATATATATATATATATATATATATATATATATATATATATATATATATATATATATATATATATATTTATATAGAGTCTGGCCATTCCACAACAACCTCATTTAAAAGAATTTTTAAGAGGCCAACCGCAAAAAAGAACACATATTAAAGGCTTTTTAGCAAAATATTCAACCAACTTTTACTATCTAATATACTGAATATAATAAGATTAACAATTTTGAATTTATTCTAGTTATTTCCATAATTCTAATTTAAAAAATATTCTCCCCTGCAAAAGGATAATAATATATATGAGCTAATGCAATATAAGTGATATGTTACATAAATCTACAACAACTCTTAAAACTCCGATGCTTTGCTTCCTTGTCTGTGATTTAATACAGCAAAAAGGGCACAATATTTACAAAAGAAATTAAAATAGAGTAAAATCCTTTCAAAATGGCCCACGAATTACTAAATTTGATCCTTTAAGATTGAATTGTGTACAAAAAGTTAGTTTATAAAATTTAGTTGAATTTTATAAATATTTTCAGCCTTTCGAAGTTGGCGAATGGGACAAAACTAGATTCTGGATTAGCTAACTCCGAAAGAGGAAATAGTTAAATTTAAGGCAGACTTGGAAATATTTGGTAAATGGTCTAAAAACCGGGAAATGCTTTTTAATGTAGATAAGGGGGAAGTGATGTATATATGTAGGACACGGAGATCAAAGCAAGGACTACACAGAATGGTGGGAGTTCTTGTTAGGATGTATCTGAAATTATCGACACAATGTATAGGAGTGGAGTGAAGAGCAATAAATTTACTGCGGTATATAAAACAACTACTTGAATTCTGCAATAGAGAGATAGTTCTTTTCCTGTATAATTTACTAGTACGGCTACACTTGCAATTTTGTGTCCAGGTATGGTTACTATCCCTCGAGAAAGGCGTACAGATGTTAGAAAACATGCGGGAAAGGGCAACTAAACTAATATCGTCAATTAGAGACCAAAGTTACAAAACTCGGCTGGTTGAACTCAATGTATTTTTACTGGAGATAAAAAGACTCGAGGATAATTGATATTTGTTGATGAATTTTAAATGGAATTAACTCTCCAGACTACACGAGGCTAGTCTCATTTAGTGAAAATCCAGCTCAAGGAAATCGACCCAAGTTAGAGGCAAAGAGATACAGCAATGATTTACCTGTATGTAGCGATTACTTCTCGTATGCGATAATTATAAACAATTTGTGGATAAACTGCCAGAAGCGGTAGTGAATATTACAAGTGTAGATGTATTCAAGCATAAACTAGACAAAATCATACACACCCTATCGCAAATATTTAAATACGTATTTCAACTGACGGAAACTCCTCGAGTAGGCGGCAAGGCCTTTGATGTTTCCTTATTTCCTTATAACTACTTGTAACTTGACATATACAGACCTTGTGTTGTCCCCTGCAGTTTTAATTATTTTATAACTAACTCATTTAATTTATTAAAGTAAAAAAAATACTTCATTAACTGAAATGGCATTTATAGGTTTAAATTGTCTGAATTTTAATAGAAAAAGACGCCTACATTTTAAGAAAAGATTTTTATATTTTTTTTTAAATCGAAATAAATTCAAATATTTAATTCTATATAAATTAATCCTTATTTCATTGAGGTATAGAAATTAGGGCAAATTTCTTATAACCTCTGAAAAATAGGCAATCTCTTATTAATCATAGCTTTTTGAAAATATTAATAAAAGTGTTAAAAAATTAATTATTAAAATTTAAATAACCGTGGGGATAATATAGCATTGCGAACTTAATATTAATAAGAAAAAATTCTCATATTAGGGAGAAATACGTGCCCCCTCCTGTTCTTATCACTTACGTGTAACCAACTAAAGCCATCTTCCACCCACTTCTGCTTAATTTAATTCTTCAAAATAATTTTTTAAAAATTATTTAAAAAATATTTCTTTTTCCTTCAAGTTTTAAATAAATAAATAAAAAAAAGGTTGCATCTTGATTATTCTGTTCTCTTCTTTTCTCATCCACATAAAAAGGGTTCTTTTATTAATTTAATAACATATAATCTAAGATATGATTTCATTCTGTAAAAAACATTTAAAGTTAGAGGTTTTTTTATTCTGTAAAGAACAAATAATGAAAGAGATTTTTTATTTTCAGAATTCAATATAATATAAGAGCTATTTTTGTATTATTTAATAAATATACATATAATGAAAGAGGTTCTTTTATTCTTTGAAGAACATATAAAAAAAGAGTGGTTTATTTCGTAAAGAACATATATTGAAAGGGGCTCTTTAATTCCACAAAATATGCGCGTACGTGACATCATATGTGGCATCATATATTTGTTTTAACTTACCGTCGGAATAAATCAGTATAAATTAGCATGGAATAAAAGGATTTCCTTTCATATGCAAATAACATATAATGAAAAATCCTTTTATTCTTTGATGAACGTATAATGAACCGATTCTTTTATTATGTATATTGCCTATAATAAAGAGATTATCTTATTCTAAAAAACATATACGAAAGTGGTTATTTTAATCTTTAAATTACCTATGAAGTAAAGTTCTTTTCACTGAAAAGTGCTCATAATGGAAGTGTTTCTTTTCTCTGTAAAGAACATATAATGAAAGAGGCCCATAATTTTGTAAAGAACATATAATGGAAAAGATTATTTTATTCTTTAACGAACATATAATGAAAGAGGTCCTTTATTCTGTAAAGAACATATAATGGAAAAGATTATTTTATCCTTTAACGAACATATAATAAAAGAGGTCCTTTATTCTGTAAAGAACATATAATGGAAAAGATTATTTTATTCTTTAACGAACATATAATGAAAGAGGTCCTTTATTCTGTAAAGAACATATAATGGAAAATATTATTTTATCCTTTAACGAACATATAATGAAAGAGGTCCTTTATTCTGTAAAAAACATATAATGGAAAAGATTATTTTATCCTTTAACGAACATATAATGAAAGAGGTCCTTTATTCGGTAAAGAACATATAATGGAAAATATTATTTTATCCTTTAACGAACATATAATGAAAGAGGTCCTTTATTCGGTAAAGAACATATAATGGAAAATATTATTTTATTCTTTAACGAACATATAATGAAAGAGGTCCTTTATTCTGTAAAGAACATATAATGGAAAATATTATTTTATCCTTTAACGAACATATAATGAAAGAGGTCCTTTATTCGGTAAAGAACATATAATGGAAAATATTATTTTATCCTTTAACGAACATATAATGAAAGAGGTCCTTTATTCTGTAAAGAACATATAATGGAAAATAATATTTTATCCTTTAACGAACATATAATGAAAGAGGTCCTTTATTCTGTAAAGAACATATAATGGAAAAGATTATTTTATCCTTTAACGAACATATAATGAAAGAGGTCCTTTATTCGGTAAAGAACATATAATGGAAAAGATTATTTTATTCTTTAACGAACATATAATGAAAGAGGTCCTTTATTCTGTGAAGAACATATAATGGAAAATATTATTTTATCCTTTAACGAACATATAATGAAAGAGGTCCTTTATTCTGTAAAGAACATATAATGGAAAATATTATTTTATCCTTTAACGAACATATAATGAAAGAGGTCCTTTATTCTGTAAAGAACATATAATGGAAAAGATTATTTTATTCTTTAACGAACATATAATGAAAGAGGTCCTTTATTCTGTAAAGAACATATAATGGAAAATATTATTTTATCCTTTTACGAACATATAATGAAAGAGGTCCTTTATTCGGTAAAGAACATATAATGGAAAAGATTATTTTATTCTTTAACGAACATATAATGAAAGAGGTCCTTTATTCTGTAAAGAACATATAATGGAAAAGATTATTTTTTCCTTTAACGAACATATAATACAAGAGGTTATTTTATTCTGAAAGGTGATATAATGAAAGAGCTTTTTTATTCAGAAATTAAACTATAAGGAATATTCTTTAATTTTGTATGTAAATTACCACAGGCCTCTTTAAACCTAGACTGAGCTCAGAATATTGGTCGTTTGCATACAGGCCCCAAGACCATTTTCAACATTATTTGATGTTACTAAAAAAAACAAGGGTAATAACCATTTTGCTGTAGGTTTTACAGTTTTCATATATAGATATTGAGTCCTGAAAATTTATAGAACAAATTTATGGGTGGCCATTAGTGAAATAAGAAAAATGTTAGCTGTATCTAATTCATCAATCTCTGCTACATCTCTGGTGAATGAAAAAAAACCCCATATATTACTAGATTTTAACTTCTCATTGGTTTTCATAGATTCTCAGATCATAGATAAACACTAAATTTTAGTACAATGAACAATACAAATCATTCTGACTTCCATCACTAACTCGTGTAATTTTGTCAAAGTTCTTGGTTTCTTTCTTTGCTGTGGTTAGATGTGAATACATTCAACGGACTGGCCGGCATTTTGGGGTGCATAGATCTACTTTATACAGATCTCTTGCTTGTTAGACTTAGGGAAGGCAAACACTGAGTGCTTACAGGGTGCTACGCCATCCGCAGCAATAGCCTCCTTTTCTGCTTTCGGGGGTCTGTACCCAGATGGGCAATTGACTGCAGCCCACTTAACCATGCTGAGTTGACCATATCTGCGTGAACATAAGGTGAATAAAATAACAAAAAGATATATCGTATTCACTATCATAAGTCATAGAAACAATAATGATAACAATACTGAAAATAATAATAATTATAATAATAATAATAATAATAATAATAAAATTATTATTATTGAGCAGCGGTAAAATATATAAAATATTCTGCTACTTATCAATTCTTACTACAATAGGGTAAAATGGTGATATTATCTATATTAATACTACTATGACTATGTACTAGCTATTACTACTACTATTAGCAACAATAGTAGTTCAACGAAACACACACACATTGTTGTGGTGGGGAGTCAAAAACAAAAGTCTCGTCCTTAAAGTTTCAAAACAATTTTGCCAGAAAAACACAAGGAACAAGGCACAGACCTCTTAAAACCTCTTTAAAATCAGACCAAAAAGTATGCAGTTTTGGGTACAAATATACAAAAATGATGTAAACTTATCATAGCTTGCGGAGACAGGCGCACGTTACTTGTGGCTGCACTCACTGATGAACTCAAACTGGCGTTCGCTGCGGCCAGCGGCGCGTTTTAAAGCAGTGGGGCCGTTATGCAGAGGAGGCATAGCGCAGTGGCCAGTCCACTGTTAAAGAGGTCTATGAAAAAACATATAATAAAAGAGGTTCCTTCATACTAGAAAAGGTTTATAATCAGAGTGGTTCTTTCATTGTATAAAGAACATACAAAAAATAGCTTCTTTTTTCTGTAAATATCATATAATTAAATGGGGTTCTTCTATTCTTTAGAGAACATATAATAAAAGTGGTTGTTTTAGTATTGAAAGAACCTATAATAAAAGAGAATGGGCCATTTCGGCGCAGATCATATCCTATAGATCTTTGAAAAAATTGAAAAGTAAGGTTATAATTATATATCTCTGAAAATGAAGTTAAAAATTATGTGAGGGACGGCGTTCTTTCATTTTCCAACTTACTCACAAACTATTAGACCGATTTCTACCAAATTCGGAGGACAATAGAGCTTTAGCCTAGAAAGTAACTATTAGTAGATTATATAATCTCTTACATGTTTTAATTTGTTTATTTACAAAATTGTATGAAAACTACTTACTCGATATATAAATTTAGCATATAGAAAGCATTATTGGGATATTGCTATTGCTATATATAATGCTAAGCTAAGCCTTCTTAATACGCAAAATTATATAAACAACAAAAGTATTTTTAGGGCCCAAGGAAATGAAAACTGGTAACACAACCCGGAAAAACGCTAAGGAAATGTTTACGTGTCCCACTGAAGCTTAAAAAAGAAAATAGAACATATGGAAACAGACTTATAAGGCAAACTATTTTAACCGTTATATGAAAATGAATAAAGGGGTTGGATTTGAACCTGTCATAAAGCGCTCTTCGCTAAAATGACCACGCGCTCATCGCCAGGGCTACCATCCTCAACCCCCCAAAAAGGTTGATTCTGGAAGCCTTGTGACTAACAAAGTGTAGGTTTTTATCCAGTGAGAAACAAGACAAGCGTTTTTCTAGTAGGAGGAGGCACGTTTTTTTTTGTTTATAATAATCGAAAATTACATGTGATTTTCGATTATTATAAACAACTATATGTTGGAACTTTATTAGGCATCTCGAAATCTTAAAATTAGAAATATGTGAAGGTATAATATCAATTAATAACTTTACACAACTTTAAAATTAGCATACATATATGACACTATATGAACGCATACATTAATAATAATAATGATATATTAATAAAAATAATATATTAATAATAATAAAATAGAAATATGTAGAGGTAAAATAACACCAATAACTCTACACAGACTTAATTTTGGCATAAATATATAACTATTTTAACGGATACATTAATAATAATAATAAGTTAAACTCTCGATCATTTCTTTATTGAAGAGGAGGTTTTAGATCAAAACATGCTCTTTCATTTTTTGACCAAATGAAAAAAAACCTCCTCTGATATCAGCTAAAGTGTGAATTCACTTTTAAGCTATTAATGTTTGTCATTCATTGTAACACTTGATAATTGCTGGACTAAAACTAGGTTATACCTTTAAAATCATATCAAAAGTTTTAGGAAAAGTTCCGCAAACTTTACTATGGAGCAGAGCGTATATCAAGGGATGTACGCCCCGTTATTTTTCACCTGAAATTACAGACACCTTGGAAAAAAGAGGTGGTGTGAATTCGAAAGTACCATTAACAAAAAACTTTTCATACACATTTAGTAATCTTAGGTAACATTTACGTCGAAATATTAATATTCTACAAGAAATTTTAAAATATCCACTGTCTGCAAGCAAAAATTCTCCCTTTCTTCTCCACCACAACTATAAGTTTTGAATTCTTCTGAAATAACAAGACTGGCAAAATCGATTGGGTTCATCGGATTTGATCTTCTATTATTACTTTGTCAAAAGAGTATCTTTTTTAAGGATTTATTATCTGGAATCGCTCAATGGAAATCTTGAGGTAAATTTTATAAGAATTCTTTGACAGGTAGAACAGTTTTTTCTACTGCGTTGTTTGTACGCGTCTCTATTTGAGTAGGAATGCAGTCTCTCTCAGTTTTGGTTGGAAAAGGATTGTGTGAATGGTCTTTACTATATTTCACCATTTCCTTGTTTTCAACTTGAATTCTTGCTTGACCAAAATCTTTTCTTTCACACCTACAAAGTTTGGTTTCCTCATCTGCGCTATATTTATCAAAAACATTGATAAAACTATCACTTTCAAATTTTGGCTTTCCATATTTTGATATTATATTCGCTGCTATATATAGAGTCTAAGAAAAGTTTAATGAATGAAATAGTTTAAATTCTAATAGAGTTAAATAAATTACTCACTGAAAATTATCAAAGTGAATCTCATAAAACCTGAATTGTATATGAGTTTTGGATATCTAAAAAGTAGGCAAGCCAGTTCATGAACTCGAAAGATGTCAAAGACATAACTGAATTAAAAATAGGAAAACATTCTTAATTTATACACTTCACTGCTGTAAAAATATAATCTTACATTCTTTGTTAAGTTTGATGGTTCCAAGAGTATATATCTTGATTCTGGAATAGAATGAATTAGTAGAATCCCTCTCAAATCTCTTCCCAATAAATATTTAGAAATACTCGTATGTGCCCGAAACTTTGCTTAAAACCAGGCCTAGTTAATTTTTTTAGGGTAGAATAGACATACGAGTGCGGTAAATAGGTTTTGCAATTCGGATATAAGGAAACGAGATATGAGGAAAAGTGTTTTATTATTTTTTAATATAACTACCCTCGACTTCAATGCACTTGCGCCACTTGTCCCTGAGGCTTCGAATTCCCGACAACCAGAAATCTGCCGACTGCTGTTCAGTCCACTCCTGGACGGCGAGCTGAACATCATCATCGTCCCCAACCTGGCATCCACTTTTTATTCCCCCAGCCTTGAGCTGGGGGAATAAAAAGTAGTCGCTAGGGGCCAGATCTGGACTGTAGGGGGGATGGTTGAGCTCCTCGAATCTGCACTCGCGCACCTTGTGGACTTTGACGACGTTGAAGTCAATCATGGGGGGTGAGGTTTCTAGGAACCCAACGGTGAGAGACCTTGGTCATGGATAAATTGTCGTGGATGATGTTCATAACACTTCCATGTGATATTCCAAGTTCTCACTCAATTTCTTCGACCTTCACCCGTCGATTTTTGAGGATCATCCTCTCCACACGGGCCACATTGTCCTCGTTGGTCACGTCTGACGGGTGTCCTGGACGGGATCCATCTTCAAGGGACTCACGGCCATGGTGGAACTCCCTATTCCAGCGAGCAATAGGAAGGGGCAGTGTCGGTGTACACTGCAACCATGCGTTCATGGATCTCTTTTTCTTTCTTGCCATCCTTGGTCAAAAATTTGATCATTGCGCGGTGCTCAACCTTCTCCCTTGTTGAAAAATTTGTGACTGACGATCTGCGATCAGCTACTACTTCTTAAATAGACGAGGCAGTATCGTGCGGCTACAGGTCCTGACCTATAATAACTTGTACTATCACCACCATAAACAACCATCCCCCTTCCTCTGTTTTGCCCTACCGCCCCTCGTACGATACGTAGGTAGTTTTTGTTTGAGCTTCTTAAAAATTGACTTTATTTAATCAGTTTAAAATAATCAATATATCCTATAAATATTTATAACAGGTTAGCCGTTATCCTAAAGCCAAAATGATTGGTCTATTGCCATTTATGATTCATTTTTGAAATGCATAGCTTAACAATTTATTGTATGTTTTATTGTTATTATTAATGCGGCATTTAGATATGTCACTATAAAGTCTCTCTACAGTTATGGATTGCAATTTTATATTTATATTTCTAGTTTTAAAATTTCAAATCGCTAAAAAATTTCTAAAGTATTTATAAATTCAACATTAACTAAAGTTTGGAACTTCTCCGCTATAACATTTGTTTTAAAGTTAGTCAGGGAAAAATACTTAATCGGATGTATGTACAACTGTGTATGTACTAACCAGATCTTGATCAAAAACTAATTCTTTTCTTCTAGGCTAAGGCTCTAGGGCTCCACTAAATTTGGTAGAAATTGGGGAATTAGTTTTCGTACAATTGTTGTAAAAAATAAAATTAAAATATGGTGATTACATAACTCCACAAAGTTATGGCAAGAAAATAAACTGTTTAAGGAATTTAGAAACTCAGCATTAACGTTTGCAGCTTTAAAGATATAATTTCTAATTAAAAAATAGTAAGGGAAATATTTCCTAAACGGATAAAACCTGATCTTAATACTGGATCTTGCTCAAAAACTAGTCATTTTCTTCTGGGCTACGTTTCAACCAAATTTAGTAAGATCAATATTTAGTTTTCGTGCAATTTTGTGAACAAACAAATTAATATATGTTGGCGTGTACATAATCTACACAAAGTTAACTTGGCCCCAAAAATCTTTTTTAAAGTATTTAGAAACAACATTAAAACTTGTAGCTTCAAAGATATAATTTTAAGTTAAAAAATTAGTAAGGAAAAAATAACTAACCGGATAAAACCCGATCTTGGTAAAAAAAAATTGTCCACCGGAAGCTAAGGCTCTAATGCTCCACCAAATTTTGTAGAAATCGATCCACTAGTTTTTTAGTAAATTTGAACAAGAACGAACGGCGTCGATCACATAATTTGGACCTTCTTATCATAAATTTTTAACTGATCCGATTGACCTTAGAATTTTTAACAATGGTTGTGGCAAATAGGGTTTGCACCGAAAAGGTCTACGCCGGAAAGGGCCTGGGCCGAAACGATCGCGCCGAACCGGTCAAAACGGCCGCGCCGAAACGTCCTAGACCAATAATAAAAGCCTCTGGGAAGAACATATACTCGTATTCAACCAGTTCTTTTATTCTCTAAGAGCATATAAGTAAGGAGGTTCTTTCATTCTATAAATATATATATATATACAATGAAGGAGATTCTTTTATTCAGTAAAGAAAATATGAGGAAACAAGTTTATTCTGGAAAATACATCTTATAGAAGAGCTTCTTTTTTGTGGAAATAAAAGATAATTAAAGAGGTTATTTATTTCGACCAAGAACATATAATTAAAGAGGTTCTTTCTTTTAGTAAAGAACATATAATCAAAAGCTTTTTTGATTATGTATAAACATAAAATGAACGAGGTTCTTTTATTATTTATAGAACATGAAATGAATGAGATTATTTAATCTTGTAAAGAACATATAATTAAACAGGATATTTTATTCAGTAAACAACATATATTAAAAGCTTTTTCTTAGAAAAACACATAGAATGAAAGAGCTTATTTGTTTGAACACATTATTGAAAGAGGTTTTTCTTTATTCTGGAAAACGCATATAATTAAAGAGTCACTTTTATTCTCTAAAGAAAATATAATAAAGAGTTTTTTATTTCATATAATATACGTCTACGTGAAGGATTAATCATAATTGGCATCATACATTTCGTTGTAATTTACCTCACAAATAAATTGTATTTTCATTTCGTCCAATCTTTTTCTACTCTCTTCATTTGCCCATAGAATTATAAAAACGACAAAATGAAGGGAGTAGGAAGAAAAGGAGTGGATTTCTGCCTTCGGCTCTCTTATTTCTAACTAATATGTCAGATGTGTCTAAATCGTATAGGCAAGGCAAAGAACAACGCCTTATTACCCTCGTCCCTGTAAGGAATATGGATACACAGTCTCGTAAAAGCACAAATTCCCATAAATTCAGCTCCCAATTATCATAGGATGAAGGTAATGTAGAATGTGAGAGAGGATTATGTAAAACTGACGAGATTGTCTATGTTTATACTTGTTGGACGAAAGACTAGGTGGGTTTTACATAGTTTATTCAGAATGGCAGAATAAGAAATGTCATTTAGAACTTAGCGCAAGGTGCTGTAGTGCCGGACTTTTCGCGCTGATCAAACTAAAAAACAATAAAGCAATGTGAGAATTATTTTTTTTCAGAAGTACAACACTAGTTTCGGGGCTTCTCGCCTCATCTCTCTGATGTACAATAAATTATAAAATTAACTTTATTAATTTTATGCAGGAAAAGAGAAAAACTGAAAACAATAAAAATACATATATAGTGTTAATTCTTCGGGAGAGCTTTTGATATTTACATAAACTTCATGACACAGGTGTGTAAGGATATTCATCTGCTGACACATGGATTAAAATTAAAGCTTTTCTTGGGATAGATTAAATGAAGGAAGGGGATCCATTCAAGCCGACTCGACGATCTCGCACAAGGTTGTCTCTTTTGAGCGATATAAACACTTGACCTAATCACAGTCTATTTAATGGATTTTAGATAAGGTTGGAATAACGAGATAAATGGGAATGTTTCGGTTACCTCTGTCCTATTTGTGTTCCGATATTATTTTATTTAATATTCTGCTGGTTTATCCAATGTAGGATTGGTTGCAAGGTATTTTATAGATGCTTTTAAATAAGGTTAAATGGCAGTTGGGTATATTGGAATTGGTGTGGATTTTCTTTTTTGGGGCGGAATTCATTCTTTCTTGCTTTACGGCTAGCTTCGTTCATGAAATATGCAGAGGATGGCAACGGTGGAAATATTTGTTCATTGTTACGTATCTTTTCATTGAAGAAGTAGGGATCACCGATTCTCTATCCCGATATCAACATAGAAGAGATGACTAATTTTATTATGTCTTCTTTATGACTGAAATTAATACATGTGGGCAGTCGAGTGCAGGTTTGCGGTAATTAAAGAAAATGGAGGGAATTGGCCATTTGGTTGCAATGAAAGAGAATGTCTTGTACTGAGAGATTGAGATTATTTTTCTAACCGCATTTAAATTTGATTGATGGATGAAATGAGTTCAGTGTTGTAGGCAAGTTATACTATTTTATTTTCAAACCAAAGTATAAATAATTCTTTAACACATCTGAGGGAGATTACATAATTTATACTATGGAATTATAATAGCACAGCACAATACAGGGGATAAAGGGATACCCAATGAAAACCTTTGCCTATAGTATTTCCCTGGGCACTTGAATACCTTATATTATATGTACAAATTTGTATTAGATCAAAATAAATATCCTTGGTTAAGTCAAGATGCTGTGGGCGTTTACTTTCTACCTCTGATCAGGTTTCATCTACAGCCACTTTTGCGATTAGGGAATCGAGAGCTGAGGAGAAGAATTGACATTGCTGAATGCCTGCGATTGAAAACTCCACTGTCACAATTGATGACTTCAACCCATTTATCAGTATTTCGATTCAAAAGGTGTGCGTTTGATATGTGATTAGAAGAAGGGATATAAACGAAGCGAGACATTATGTTAGTTTGTTTATTATGTAATTAAATGTTTAGTGGATCGGGCGGGAGGTAGAGGCATTGTTCTTTTCAGTCCTAGGGGTCCCGTATATATAAAGGAGGGTTAAGTTGATGGTAAAAAGTCTTACTTTTATTTGTAGATGCGGTTTTAAGTTATTTCGTAGGGCTCTTTGGAATTTTTTAGGTTTTTGTCACTGGGTACATATTTACTTTCTAATATGTTGTCAGGTTGGTTAGAAGTCCGTGAGTTTGCCGATGTCATTTTTATTTATAATCCCAATGTTGCTTTTTTCAATTTCAAAGAAAAGTAAGGGTCTAGTGGCTATCACTGCCGTGTTATTATAGAGTAACGTAGTTGTTAATTTTATAATTCATTGCGCAGCTGAAAGATGGATAAGGCGAGAATCCTCGAAACTAGAACTGATAATTAAATACAAATTTGTTCTCGTATTGATTTTTCTCGATAAAGTCCAGGAAATAGAGAAAAAAAGAGGTAACGACTGACTAACCAGAAGTTCCAATGCAAATTCATCATCATTTGTACTTACATGGATAATCTGAACTGTGCACTGAGTAATGTACACATTCTTGCAAATAGATGAAAGAATGAAGCGCGGATTAATTTCACAATTTGAAATTCCAAAATAATGGAGATTAATACTCGACTCTAGCGAAGGAGAGTTGTGATGCTAGTGATAATAAATGACTCGTAAGAATGACTCAATGGAGTTTGGTTTTGAGTCTAAATGACTATAAATAATGTCAGGTACAATAGTAGCTTTAAATACCGGATTTCAATTGCCCCATTGATCAATATACGCAGATGCATAAGCACAAAACCACACTCAAGGATGCTTGACTTTTTAATTTCCGTTGATCTCTAGAAAATTATGATAGCTAAAGTTAGATTAAAATGCAAGTTTGAACACCAAATCCCTTTAAGGAAGTAGTAACCGAATAATACGACATTGTTCCCTCATAAGTAGAGTTGCATTTTAATCTAACTTTAGCTATCATAATTTTCTAGAGATCAACGGAAATTAAAAAGTCAAGCATCCTTGAGTGTGGTTTTGTGCTTATGCATCTGCGTATATTGATCAATGGGCCAATTGAAATCCGGTATTTAAAGCTACTCTTGTACCTGACATTCCTTCTTCTTAGAATACTTCCCTTAGTTATTTAAGATATTTTATTCAAAACGTACACGTCAATTCTCACGTTCATTTCCCGTTCTTTCATACTCTCTCTCTACAACTTGGAGCAAAACAATCTTTACACCATCACCTTTTCTCTACTCTAATCAGGATCCCCCCAAAATAAGACTGAATTTTCAGAAGAAACCAAATCTGTTCATCGTGCATAAAAATATGAAGCCACGCGAAATGGTTTTGAGGAAAAAAACGGAGATTCCAGTCACCTTAGGGCAGAAAGTATGAGCTGATATAAGTACCTACCAACACAGCTACAAATAAATTCACCCACACACATACTTCTCCTTAATCCAAACCACCTCAAATAAAAAAAAATATATAAAAATTCTCTTTATTCCTACACCAAAATATTTTAAGATCTCTTCTGGTCACTGCCAGCAAGAGCATACATAGCCACCGAAATTTGAAATTATCTAATTTTAGGTTACATTAAAATGAAAACAAAAGAATGATAATAAAAATACTACAAACACCAACATACCAAAAACTACACAAGAGAAACAAAGAAAAAGGCATACTAGAGCCCCAAACTACTCAATTAATCCACATTCCGGTGTGCACAAACTCGTCTCGAGTACAAAGGACCAGCGGTAATGACCCAGGTAACACACACACACACACACACCTATATATATATATAAACCTTAGGTGAGTTCAAATAACTTTGGAGGATAAAATTCGTTAATTAGGGGAGGGAAGGGGGGTATTATAGAAGACTTGCTCGCAGAAGCCCATGATCAGTGCACGCTTGTTATTGAGTCATTTATTTCCCCAGGATTGGGATAAAATGAGCTAATGATGAAATGATGATTTTAAAGAACCTTAAATTTCAAAATGAAGAATAATTCACTCAAATGCAAGATAAAAACTTTCATATCCTGATGTGAGGCAATCTCCAAAACAACCAAATATTAAAGGAAGCTGTGAACGAAGAAATGACTCAGTTGTGATAATTTGAAAATGAAACGTACAGTGAAACCTTTCATTCTTAGTTCTACTCTTGATAACTCTTCAGTTAAATGGCTATTTCGTTCGCTGCCAATAATCCCCTCAACAACTTCAAATTGCTCCTGTGATGATTTTCCCCAATTAAAGAATCTACGTTTTAGAATAAATTACTAAAAGAAAGTCAACAAGTTTCAGTAATTTTGATTAGCTTTGGTCGTATGACTTTAATTAAGTTAAGTCATGTAGGAAACGTAAGGTAACCTACCCCTCGAGCTTATTCAAAAGCAACTTGAGACCGTATTTCAATTGTATTTTCTTCACAATGCATTTTGTTTTCTTTCGCCTTTGCTTCGCTGCTTTTCCAACTCTCATTAGTCTCAATTTTTGCCATTAAGGTAAGGAAGGATTTACTAATATCCCTTAGATACCCTCATCAACTGCATATTCTTCCTTTTCTTTCCACTTTGCCTTCATTCGCCCCTTGGATGGATGTGAGAAATGTCTGTTTTTCAATATTCCTGCTTTTCTCCCTCATTCTCTCTGTTTCCTTGTTTTAGAACATTTAACGCTCTCTTTCACCTCTGATGGACACGGACGAAAAATAGAGGGAGAGATTTAAAAGAGGTGCAAAAGATGACCCGAGGGAGAGCACACTTTTTGTTGGAGCACGAGGGTCGGGAAGACATGCTACTACTTCAAGGTTTCAGGCGTAGCAAGGGTATTTATTACCCCAGCCACCCCGCACCCTTTCTGAGGTCTTCCTTTAATCTTCCCATCTTTCATTATCTCGAGCCGGAGCTGTAATTTTCATATGCTCAACCTTTCATTTTGAAAGAACCCTTGATGCGATATCTTTTATGACCATTTGGAGATTTTCGAATGTGGCCGATATCTTTTTATATCTTATTTGACAGGGGCCTTTATTTCTTCTTTCTGTTCAATCGGTGTAAAGTTCTATTCTTAGAGCTAAATTTGCTTAAAATTCAAGAGATTTTCTTTCAAGATTAGTGGATTTCTCAACAGATCCAGGTAAAATTTAGTAACATTTAAAATTACCAAGATTTTTGACTCATTCATAATCTAAAGAAAAGACCGATTTATATAAGTAATATATTTTTTTATATTGAAGACCATTGTGAGGGAATGCCCTCGAGGGACCACCGTCAGAGGAAGTCATATCAGAAATCTCCCTTTATTATTTCAAGACGACATGCGCCAGCGTGAGAATTTTAGAAAGTTGGAGAAAGATTCGGTTCCTCGCTTAATTACCCGGCACAGCTGTGTTTGTTTTCGGACGCCAAATGTGCCCCTCCACCCCCCCGTTCCCCTGCGATAACAACTTGCGCAGTCACATTAACCATATTCCCATATCGCGAGGCAAGTTTTCTTGTCTGAAACGACGTGTTATCATGAAATGTGTTTGCTTAGACTGGCACCAAGAACCTCCTAGGAACCGCAAGGCCCTGAGGCGTCTATCGGATTAGCCACATAGGTATTTAACCCCAAACTCATCATCTCTCGAGGAGATTGAAAGCCAGCCATCCCCTCCCTTCAGACTGCCGTCTGTTTCCCTTGTAAACCTGTAACTCGTCGTTGCACTTCGTCGAAGATCTCGCCAGCAGATCTACCTTCGTTAAGATTTGTCTCCTGTTCAGAGGAAAGCTATCGAGTCCCCTTCTTCCCGGAGAATTATTTGGCCCTCTCATCTTCACCAGGCCATCAAGATTCCCATTCTTTCGAGACTGAGACTCTCTCCCGATCTGAGGAATCGTCTCGAGAGCAGAGAAAATCTGTCTTCATTACAAAGTAATCCAACTCCATCTTTAAGTCCTCCTCGTCAGGACTTCCCGAAGTATCTTCTTAGAAACCTGCAACGTTGTCTTCCACCCCTCACCTCTCCAATTCGCCCACGCTTGAAGGTAAAGCGATCAGGTATGGTCATCACCAAATTACCTCGTTAATCTTCACTTAATTTATTTAACTACCATAATTAATTTGTTCACCCCTTTATATATATATATATATATATATATATATATATATATATACGTAGGTGAGTCAAAAAGTTCTCAGACAAATGCCAGATTATTGAAATGTTCGATTTTGTACAAGTAAATACAGGGTCAAACACGACTTTCATGTTTTCTGAACAATTCCTACAAAATTCGTCATTCAATTTGTCGAGACTCTTTGTATTAGATGTGCTTCAAAAAGGTTACTTTTTTGAACCCATAAAATGGCAAATTTTGAGATAAGAGCGAACATTAAATTCCTGACTAAACTTGATTGGAAGCCTGTTAAGATTATTGACGCTCTACAACAGGTTTATGGTGACTCTTCGCCATGTAGAGCGGTAGTTTACGACTGGATTAAGCGCTTCAAGGGGGGCAGAGAAGAAGTTGAAGATGATCCACGTGAAGGGAGACCCTCCACCTCCATTAACCCAGAAAATGTCGAGCTTGTGAGGAATCTAGTGGATAAAGATCGCCGTATTACTATTGATGAAGTTGCCAATGCATGTGAAATCTCTCATGGCTCAGCATTTGGAATTCTAACTGAAAATCTTGGCCTGAGCAAGCTTTCAGCACGTTGGGTCCCAAAAGCGTTGCGAGAAGACCAGCTGAATCATAGGGCCAACCTTTCTTTGGCTATTTTGACCAAGATTGAAGCAAACGAGGATAGTTTTTTTGAGCGCCTCGTAACGGGAGATGAAACTTGGGTGTATCAGTTTGATCCTAAAAGTAAAAATCAATCAAAAGAGTGGCACCCAAGGGGGGCAGCAGGGCCTATCAAGTTCAAGTCAGAGAGGTCCGTTAAGAAGATAATGGCTACAGTTTTTGGGGATTCGGAGGGAATTATTTTAATAGACTTCTTAGAAGGACAAAAAACTGTTACATCCAGCTATTACGAAGGAGTTTTAAGGAAGCTGAAAACTTCAATAGCCAAAAAACGACGAGGAAAGCTCCACAAGCAAATCTTGTTCCACCATGACAATGCCCCTGCACATTCGTCCAAAGCTGTGAGATCTCAGCTACGGGAATTTCGATGGGAAACTCTTGCTCATCCCCCTTATAGCCCTGATTTAGCACCCTCTGACTTTTTTCTGTTTCCAAATTTAAAGGGACACCTAAAAGGAACCCGGTTTCAATCATTAGATGAAGCAAAAAAGCAGGTCATTACTTGGTGCCAGAGACAACCCCGTGAATTCTACAAAGATGGTCTTTACCGTTGGATTCATAGATTAAGAAAGTGTATAGATGTTAATGGAGCTTATGTAGAAAAATGATTACAGTATTATTACAAATAAAAATTTTATGCCATTTATCTGAGAACTTTTTGACTCCCCCTCGTATATATATAAATTGCCACCTTTTATTATATATATAAAAATTATATTTGGGGGTATTGTCTTTTTATATCCTTTGAACTGCAACTTGGCAAGCTCTTAGTCTAAACCCGGTCAACCGTAAATTGCACTCTTTATTAATCGCCCCAGACATAGCTCAGGTGGCTTTGGTCAGCTGTCTGCCCGTGCTTGTGTACAACAATGAGCGCCGAGCTACTCTACACAGGCATACCTTGACATGTGTATATATATATATAAATTTGTAAAAGCACGAAATCCCTTCTTTGAGCGCCCGAAAGCTACCTCAAAGAAGGGATTACGGGCTTTTATAACTGTATGTTCTCCGTCCTTAAAGGCACGGCTTCATTTGAGCGGTGCCCTTTGGAGATACAAAGGGAAAAGTTAAATTGATGAAATGCGTTGTCATTCCTTACGTGTCCCGTTAGTTCAGTCGGTAGAACACTGGTCTAGATAACCAGAGGTCTGTGGATCGAGTCCTTGTCGGGCAATGTTTTTTCTCTTTGGTTATTCTCGGGGTCACCTCCAGTAGGATCAATTCTCTCTTTTTTCTGTTTATCACTTCTCCACACATACTGTTATCAAGCAGTTAAGCTTCGGTGCGGATACGTGTTAGTTGGCGCGCCATCACAAAGAAGGGATGTCAGGCTTTTACTACTGTATTTTCTCCGTCCTTACAGGCACGAAGGAAAACGTTAAATTGCTGAAATGCGTGCAATGGGTTTTATATATATATATATATATATATATATATATATATATATATATATATATAAATATATATATATATATATATATATATATATATATATCATTATCTGGTGTCAGGTATGGCTGGGTACTTTTTGTAGTGATCCCCCCCCCCCACAGATTTTTAATCATCATCCTTATCTTCATCTCGTGGAAGATAAAGTCGGGTTATCACGGATATTCAAAGAAATTGGAACAAATTCTTAGTTTTTTTGTCTTTTTTTTTTTGATTGATCATTTTCCCAATTTTATTTTCGTTGCGTGTGTTGTTTTGGGGGGGCTGATCTTTACTAAAACCCTCTACTAATTCCTGTGCAGGATTAAAGGCCTATAATCATTGGTCCCATAGAGAACAAGTTTTGAATTATTTTTTTATTTTACTTTCTTTATTGCGTGCAATCTTTGTGTAACAAAATCTCCGTTAGGATTTTGAAACGATCTTCAGAGCTTCATAATATTTTCGTAAGTTCCTTGGACGCGCCGAGCGGCTATACGCGCATTTACATCAGCAAAATGTCGTCATTTGAGCGTTTACGTCAAAAAGGAGAGATCCTTGGGTTGTCGAGCAAGGATCTAGTTGTATATTTTCAAGGGGAAGGAAGAAATGAAGGGGCAGTAAAAAAAGAAAGAAGAGAAGCTGAAAAAGAACAAAGAGAAACTGAAGAGAGAAGAGAAAAACAAAGAGAAGCTGAAGATAGAAGAGAAAAAGAACAAAGAGAAGCTGTAGAGAGAAGAGAAAAAGAACAGAGAAAAGCTAAAGAAAGAGAAAGAATTCGCCAGCATGAGCGTGAGCTTAACAGGAATCATTTGGAAACCCTTTCTGTTAGCTAGATAAATCAATCCCCAAAACCCCTTCGGTAAAGTTGCCACTCTTTAAGGAAGGCGATGATTTCAGTGCCTACCTAACTCACTTTGAGAAAATTTTTGAAGTGAACAACTGGCATATTGGGGCTGATAGAGTCGCTCGACTACTCTTTTCTCAAATCGGAATTATTATCGGCTGTTAATATGAATCACAATTACCCTAGGCCAAAGTTCCGCCAGGAGAGAATAATAGCCGGGCAGACCTACCGTCAATTTGGATTGACCCTCCACAGAAGTTTCCTCTTCTGGTTGGACTCAGGCCAAGTCCACCGCGACTACGAGTCCTTAATTGATTTTGTTTTACGGGATCAGTTGATGGCTGCACTACACTCTGAAATTTACGCATTCTTGAAGGATAGAAGCGTGTCTTCTTTCAAGGAATGTATAAAACAAGCGGATGTGCACGAATCAAGCCACCATCTATAATCGAAAGAACCAAAGAATTCTCATCCCCCATCCCCCAAAGTCAAAGTAACCTCTCCAAATTTTCCCAGAAGAATTCCCCCTAAGTTTTCGAAGGTACCTGGTCACTTTAAACCTAACTAGCATCACCTGCCAAAATTGAGGGAGATTAAGCCCCTCATGAATAATTCCCCAGCATTGGAATACTCTCGTAAATCCATAATTTGTTTTTACTGCGGTATTTCCGGCAATGTGAGAACACACTGTCCACAAAACTCCTAATTTCGTTCTGCTCCTAATCATCAAATCCACCAAATAAATGCCTCTGTCTCTCATCCGCCCGCTCACACTGATGCGCCAGCAATTTCCCCAACAAGCAGTCCCCCGGGACAGCAAGCTAATTTCCTGTTCAACAAAAGCTCCCCCGGCGGGCCTTGAGTTTGAATATGGAAGTGTTAATGGTTGCAGAGTGCCAACCCTCGTAAGAGACACCGGATGTACTTGCTTCGTCGTCTCTGAAAAGTTCCCCCCTTCAGTGGGCCCCGACCACGATAAATTCGCAGTAGTCCATGACTACTTAGGACGTACAAATCGGATTCCCTTGGTCCGTTGCTATCTCGAATGCAGATACTTCACTGGTTGAGCCGAAGTGATAGCAGTCCCCATTAAGTTCTGCGCCGTGTTGATCGACCAGAGCCCGCAGCTCTCTCCTAACCCAACCGTGAAGCCCGTTATCCCGTGTCCAAGCACTAAAGGACACTGCCCTCCCCGCCTGTTATTAAAACCTTCTTATGCTCCAGAGTTTGCATTCCTTCAAAACGGACTTTTGCAAGCGCTCAAAAGGAATTCCCCTTTCTCCAGTCCTCTTGGTAAAAAGCAAGAAGTGACGAACATAAATTTGTCCTCCGATTCGCACATGATAAATAAATGGCTGGTCATTACAGTCACAATAAAACGGCTCAGAGAATCTTCCGTTATTTCTGCTGTTCCAGTGCTGCCAAACCAATTGCTGACTTTTGCAGGTCGTGTGACAGTTGTCAGAAGACTACAGCAAAAGGACGAATACCTACCTGCCCCTTTCCAGAAGACCACAATTGGCTTGCATCCTTTTTTATTGTGGCCATAGATCTAATTGGCCAAATTCAGCCCCGAATAGCGAAGGACACTCGTACGTCCTCACTCTTGTGACTTTGCAACGAGATTCCCCGACGTAATCCCCCTCAAAAAAAACAGGATAGCGTGACCTGTTCAGAGGCCCTAATTTCTATCTTTTCCCAAGTCGGCATCTCGAAGGAGATCTTGTTCGACAGAGGTAGACAGTTCAACTTTGAGAAAATGGCGCACGTCACCAAGCTCCTTATGATCATGCCCTTGTTGGCCGCCCCTTTTCACCCCGACCCTAATGGCGTCTGTGAAAAGTTAAATGGCACTCTGAAGACCATTCTGAAAAAGTTATGCCATGCTCAGCACCAAGAATCGCATCTATACCTACCAGTTGCCCTGTTTGGCTGCAAAGAAACTCCCCCCTAGAATTTTGGGATTTGCGCCCTTAGAACTCTTGTATGGCAGAAATGTACGCGGGCCAATGAGCATTTTGAATCAACTTTTATCTAATCTCCGCCTGGATGAAGAGATCAATTCCTTATATTCCTTCAAGCTAGCTCTTCGAAACCGCTTGGAAGAATACGCCGATATAGCGTACAAAAGTTCGGACCTAAATTTAGAAAAATGTAGGAGGTATTTTGACGTTAGGTCCAAAGAAAGGCGGTTCAATCCCGGTGAAGAGATGTTGCTCCTCCTACCCAAGGAGAGGAGCAAGTTCTTGTGGCAATGGAAAGGCCCTTTCCCAATCCTACAAGCCCGAGATCCCGTAGATTACGTAATACAGACTCCCTCAAGGAACAAATTGTTTCATGTAAATATGCTGAAGCGCTATCACCGCTGCGCCTGCATTAATACTATAATTTCACTTGGAAAAGAAGCAGTAATGAAAGCCTCTTAATTTAGTCCAAAGCTTGTGTGTCGAATCGGACAAAATCTACCCTCTTCCCTTGGTCCACGGTTTTCGTGTAAACTCCACCCCGGGAATCGATTTAAAACCAAAGTTAGAACCCCCTCTGAAGACGCAATTGGCTCCTTTGTTAACTGAATTCCGCGATGTAATTTCTGAGAAGCCTGATTGCACTTTGTATTTTGAGTATGATATAGCCCTAACCACCCAGAGGCCTATTAGATCTAAACCATAGCCTGTACTCGTTCACTTGCGCTCAAATTTTAACGCCGAAGTGCAAAACTTGCTAAAGTTAGAAATAATTAAACCTTCCATGTAGAGTTATTGCTCTCTCATTGTTATGGTCAGAAAGCCGGGTCAGTCTTTTCGCATGCGCGTAGACTTTAGAAAGCTGAACGCCGTAACACTTTTCGACGCTGAGCATATCTCTTTGAAAGAACAGAACCTATATCAATTTTAATAGGCCAAGTTGAGTTAGAGATAGACTTGTGTAAGGCCTACTATCAAATCCCCCTTAAGGATAGTGCCCGCAAATACACCGTATTTCCCACCGAAACAGGCCTTATGTAGTTTAAGCGCCTACCTTTTGGTTTAGTTACTGCCTGTACTAACTTAATCGAATGATGCGCAGGACACTGGATGGGCTGAGTAACATTTCCTAACTTCGATAACGTTTACGTGGCCACCCGTACATGGGACCAGCATCTTATCTCCCTACAATCGCTCCTCAATAAGTTTCGTGAAAACGGCCTCACTCTAGGCCTTAGCAAGTGCCATTTCGCCTATAACACTATTAAATACCTCGGTTCCCACATTGGTGAAAATCAAATAGCCCCCCCCCCAGAAAGAAAACGTAAAGGCCATGGCCGAAATGCCCCTCCCGCGTACTAAAAAGCAATTACGCTATCTTCTCGGATCGAAATCCATTTACCGACGTTTTGTCCCGAATTTCTCCGCTTTAGCGTCCCCCCTTAGCTCTCTACTAAAGAAACGTTCTCCGGACCCCTCGTATGGAACCCCAAAGCGACCACCCAGCTCCCATACTGAGACTCCTGAACACGAACAAACTTTTGGGGATACGAATGGATGCTTATAATGAAGGCATCGATTGCGTCTTGCTCCAGTATGAAGAAGACAGCAACAGGTGCCCCATTTCGTACGCTAGCCGGAAGCTCTCCTCGCGTGAAGGAACTATGCGGTCATGCATCTTGAAGCTCTAGCCATCGTATGGAGTGTACATAAATTCCCAAAAGATTTGTTAGGTCAGGAGTTCGTGATCGAAATCGATCATCGCCCATTGGCTTACCCCAATAATTGTAAAATCTAGAACGGAAGGCTTATGCGTTGGAGTTTACTTCTAACGGAATATCAGTTCCGAATAAGGTACATTAAAGGGACAGAAAACTGGTTCCAGTACCTTTTCATGAATGAATCATTTTCTTTTTTTGGTAACTCCCAGTTATTTACTTTGGTGTTTTTTTTGCGCTGGTTAACGACCATACCCTTTTTAAATATACCCTGCGCCAGGAATTAAACGGAAGTAATTCATTCATTTAATGACCGCTGTGTCGACTTAAAATTAAATGTCCACCCTTATTGGCCACTTGTAGACTCAGGTAAAAAATTCCCAATGGTGACTTGTTCCATGTAATGGGGTGCCCTTTTCCCTTATCTCTGCATCTCGAAAACGCCATCTATACCAAAGGGAGGCGTGTGAGGGAATGCCCTCGAAGGAATACCATGAGAGGAATACCATGAGAGGAAGCCCCCTAGGAAATACTCCTCTATTCTTTTAAGACCACGTGCTCCAGCGTGACAATTTTAGAAGGTTCGAGAAAGAATCGGTCTCTCATCTAATCACACGGCACAGCTGTGTTTGCTTTCTGGCACCACACGCCCCCCCCCCCCTGCGATAACGCCATGCGCAGCCACATTAACCCTACCCCCATATCGCGAAGCAAGTTTCATCATCTGGAATGACGCGTTATCATGAAATGTGTTTGTTTAGACTGGTGCCAAGAATCCTCTATGGACTGTAAGGCCCTGATGCGTCTATTGGATTAGCCACCGAGGTATTTAACATGAAACTCACCATCTCTCGAGGAGATTAAAAGCACGCCATCCACTCCCTTCAGACTGCCGTCTGTTTCCCGTGAACCCTTTAATCCGTCGTCGTACTTCGTCGAATATCTCGCCAGCAGATCTACCTTCGTTGAGCTTTAACCGCTATTCTGAGGAAAGCTATCGATCCTCCATCTTCCACTAGAGTGTTGCGGCCCTCTAATCTGTACCAGCCCTTCAAGATTCCCGTTATTTCGAGACTGAGACTCTCTGCTGATCTGCAGAATCGTCTCGAGTTGAGATTACCTCTCTCTGAAGCAGATAAAATCTTATTCTTCATCACGAAGTAATCCAACCCCATCTGCGAGTCCTCCTCATCAGGACTCCCCGAAGTATCTTCTTGGAGACCTGCGCCGTTGTCTCCCCTCCCCCTCCAATTTGCCAGCGCTTGAAGATAAAGTGATATTGTATGGTCAAACCCTAGATTATCTCGTTAATCTTCACTTAATCCATTTAACTACCATAAGTAATTTGTTCACCCCTTTTGTATATATATATATATATATATATATATATATATAATTGCCCCTTTTTATTATATATTTTAAAATTATATTTTAGAGGATTGCCTTTATATATCCTTTGAACTGCAACTTGGCAAGCCATTAGTCTAAACCCCGTCAACCGTAAATCACACTCATATCTCAAGTGGCTTTTGGTCAGTTGTCTGCCCGTGCTTGTGTATGACTATGAGCACCGAGCTAGTCCACACAGGCATACCTCGACGGCCATTGAGAAAAGACCTATTAAGGCAATATAAACACTTGTTATCCTCTTAATGCCATGGATAGGTGCACAAAAACGGCCTTGAATGCCACTTTTCGTCCTCAATAGTCCTAAATTTTATATCTGGAAGGAGGGATTTGAAGGTTTGACAGCAGCAAATAAATTCTCTCTTAAGGAGAAAAACAGAAAACTTCAATTTATCAAAAGGGTTTAAATTTAAACTGCACATCTTTAAAGGAAAATTCGTTGAAAGATTTAGCCATAAGAAGAGTCGAGATGTTTTTTTCTTACTAGTGTAAGGGCATTTATCTTCTCCTTTCTGAGAAAAATAAGAAATAGTAAAAAGATAGTGAAGGAATGAAGAAGAAAACAGCAATTTTTAAAGCCCAGTAAGCATGAGTGAATAAATATGTAGTGTTGGAGAATAGTTTTTAACCCAAAATATTAAGGTGGGACGCAACTAGGTCAATCAGAAGAGTCTACTGATCTCTAAATCACCTGAATTTTTATCAAATATTTTTTTTAAAAACTAAGTAAGCTTAACAATGTGTCAGATGTTGTAATGATTCTGTGAATTAGAACCAACCTAGGCTTCACTCACAAGCCAGTAATGCAAATGAAGTGTATGCAAAATCTATTCTATTATATAGGTGATTTATTTTAAATATTAGGATCATTCTCAGAACCAATGTTGTCGCACAGTCAACATTGATTTTAGTTAGCATTGTTAGTTTGGTTAAGAAAGCTCAACCATAGAAAGCAATTATGAGAGAGAGAAATTCTAATTTTATTTATAATGGAAAACAAAAAACAATAGCAAAAAATTATATAACTGAAGTTCATTTACGCATAATAAAGAAACACGATTATCCTGTTCTCTTACGAGGTTTCCTGTACCTATAGGTGTAAAATCAACTCGAGATATTAATTACCGCTGCTACCCCTGTCAGTTCGCATAATAAGCCTTAAGGGCGGGAAAAGAGACCTTAATTAAATTGATTCATGAAATACTCATTCCCATGATGATAATAAGCCTAATTTAACTACACCGTACAAGGTTAGAGGTAGTAGGTTATCTTAGAAGGTTTAGTTTGGTACTTCTAAAGATTAACGACGCCATCGTGGATGGATGGATCTACGAATCACCTAAAGGGGTGAAAGGCCATATATTTCCTACTCCAGAGGAATTGTTAGCGATAATAATTGTTTGGGGTTGTAACCAACAATCTGGATTATACCCTTATTCCATGCAACAATTGCAACAAATCTTTTATAGAAGAAACTGGTTATTTTACTAAACGCATATATACACATCGGGTGATATAAGAAGAGGAAGTTTATTTTCTAGTTTTTAATCACATGATTAATTGAGATCACTAATTTGATATTAATAATGCGAAGTTAGTCTATAAGTCTTTATATTAGGCTACGTTTTGGAGCAAGAAACTCGTTAACTGCAAAATCAGTATTTGTCAACCCTTTTCACCATACGTGAATGAAATAAACGATTATCCCAAAAGATAATTTTGATTTCTATAAACAAGTGTCTCTTTGCAAACCAACACTGAAATTGCATTGATACTTATTACAGCACCAACTGCAATGCAAAAATGCTAATGAAAACTCCATAATATGTCCATTTTCGTAAAATAGGTATCCTAACCAAAGCTTAATTAACATTAGCAAAAATTTAACCTCGCGATAGCCTCGAACGACTAAATCGCTGACAGGCCTGTTCGGAAAAGAATTAAAATATGAAATAGTTTTGCACAATCAAAATCAATTGCGTGGTCTTCATTAGATATATGTGAAACAAGCTAATTTCTTCCCTTTATCTAAGAGCCCACCGCAAATGTGATCCATATCTTCTGATATATTTAGTTCTCCATGACTATTAAATTTTTGTTTATGGTTAAGCATCTTTCTGTAATCAAAAGGTTATCAGCGGCTGGAGATGAAGGATATCTCCATCGAAACATAGTTCCGGAATAAATTGTTTTGAAATATGTACATACTGTTGTTTCCCTCTAGCTTTAAATCTTTTGTCGATTGGAAGCCTACCAACGCTGGTTTCTGCATTTATTCTTATTCGAGTCATAGTGATAAAGTCAAACGTTCGGTATTTACCTTAATGTTTATCCGAGAGTTGCGGGTCACCAGCCCGGAATGTTTGGATATTGAGATTTAGAAGATCTTTGAAAAGGTAATAACTACTCTTACGATCATAATTTTCTTGCTAGGTGCTTAAATTCGGCAAAAATGACTGTCGTTGTATTGCAAGTACCGAGGGATGGTGTACATACGTATAGGTTTGTTACGTACTTCAAAAACTCTTGATTAAGTTTTCTCTAAGAGTGCTATATTAGGTTATTATTAAGTTATTTTTAATCTTTGAGGGTTTCTAGTGCCATGCTCAGCGTTTCAAGGATTGAATTAAATACTTATAAGAAAAATAGACCTTTAATTGCAACATGAACACAAAATAAAATCTAACAAAACAAACTGCACAGTTATGAATTACACAAGTTTAAGTGAAACTTACTAAATTACACAAATGGATATACAGTAATGGTTGACCCAAATCTCACTTTAATCTTGAACGCTAATTGACTTTCAAAAAAAAGATAAATGAATTTATTTACCTTTAAAATCACATGAGAATCTGGTATGATACTATCTATGGCCTAAATTTTATGTATCCTAAAGAATGTTGTTTTCGCGCCAGCGCGTGGACGTCTTCACTGCCACTCCAAATGTTTGTCTGGCGCGGGGATAGTTTTAAAGCCACAGACAGATGCATTTGGTGCGTGCGACGGATGGCGTAAAGCATGTTGGCTTGGTAAGATGATTTCACCAACGGGACATGGAAAGTATGCTTCTTCCAATCTCGGGTTAATCTGGGAACAATTGGCACTAACGAGGGATGAGCAAACGAACGAATCCTTTGATGAAGGGAAGTGCCTGAGGGAGTTCCCTTTGGGATATTGCTCAATGGCGAGCGGTATCTCTGGCTTTCGTTGTACACTAGGCTATTCTCTGACGAGAATAGTTGAACTTGTTTCTCAATACAAGCTAACTTAAAGTTCAGTGTGATCACCAGGAAGTGGCTCAGCATGAACTTCTTCTGTGTTTCTTTCGTAAGGTTGCCGGGCACTTAGCCGGACTTAGTTGTCTCGATCGCAAACTCAATCTTCTAAGACAAGATGCTAATTTTCGGTGTGACTACCAGGAACTGGTTTAGGATGAGCTTCTTCTGTGTCACTTTCGTTGGTTGCCGGGCCTCTGGCCGGACTTCGTTGTCTCGATGACTAACACGATCTCCTCATTCTTCTACAGTTATTCGCATACATACTTTGCCACCCCACTGGGGGTAGGGGAAGGAGGGGGAGGGGTGTGGTTTTCGGAATTAAGACTCCTGCTCTAACAGTTCTTCTTAGAGCGTCTTCCACTTAGCCCTAAAGGCACCTTATGGCTCTTGGTCAAATCTCCTCTAATTTTGTCAACGAAGTGAATTTAAATCCCCTTTCTTAGGGCAAATATTGCTGTTTTAACCAATGTTAGGCCCGCCGTACCCGAACTTTAATGATACATGCATTATATCGTTGTGGGAGACCTTCTGGTGATCCTTCCCGCGAGGGGAAGAAGGAGGGGTTAAGTAAAGGGGTTACGCCGCCAAAATGTCAGGAAGTTGCAGTTACCGAACAGGGCCTCAGTTTTGAGGGTGAGATACCGATTTCCATACAATTACCTTTTACAGAATTAAATCCCTCCCGGATTCCTTTTTAAGAATTTTCTTGTTTAACTGTTTTCTGAGGCCTTTTCTTTTTTACTATGTGTAAAATGTTGGTTCAAGATAATAGCAGAAATATAGGGGGAGGGAAGGGTATTCTCTCAATAGTGCCGTTTGCCCTAAGAATACCTTAGGCTAACTTGGAAATAATTAAATTTTCGTTTGACTCAACACAAATATAATATTAAAAGAGGTGAAAGCAATAGTGCTTTCTTTTTTCACTTATTTAGACATGGTTATCCTATTCTTGGAATTCGGATAAGTTTAATTAAAACACATGAATATTTTAAAAGAAATATTGTTGACTGCTCCATCATTAATTCCTCTGCAACTTCAATATATATCCCCTGGTCTCTTTAAACTGGACACTGTTATTAAAAAGCTTATCTTAAACGAAATTGTCCATTTTAAATCTTAGCTCTTTGATTTATTAAATTTGTTATATTTCTTTTATTTATTGAACAATGTATTTATAATGACCTATGTATATATTCATAGTTATTTGACTTATATTTCTACATTTCATAAACACTGTCGCACGTGGATATTTTGGTAGAGATCTTATCTATAAGTCTTTACTCTTTGCTAACCGGCATTTAATCCCCATTTTCACATAATTTATTTATATTTATCGCGCCCTCTTTGTTTTGTATCCTTTCGTTTTACTTAGGCGGAGCATCGCTTCGTTTACTACAATATATACATATATAAGATTCATATAAAATAATTTTGTATTCCTTGTGAATGAACTAAATAAAGAGGAAAAGTACTTGGAATCTGCTTTTATTTTTTCCTTCGAGATTTTTGCAATTATTGCTCTACTCACACGATATTTGTGAGTTTTTCATATATATATATATATATATGGTTTATTAAAAACTTGTTCCAACTAAGCTTTAATTAAATTTCTCCTGTGCTTCTTTAATTTTATTATTATACTTTTTTAGCCTGGCGAGAAAGGTTAGGAATAAGGGTTTCAATATTCATTGTTTATTGCAGCTGAGCTTTTGGTCATGTTCGACTATCTTCTGAGCGAAACTATTCTACACTGATTCGATATTTAGAAATCGTACATTTATATACTAACGTTAATCAGTTGTTTAAAAATGATATTATTAAAAAGGTCATGGAATGCAGATATCCAAAAACGTGCAAAGGGAATAGGGAAAAAGGAACTATAGGTAAACCATTGGTCATTAAGGCTTGGTCTCTCTTCTTGGATGTGAAGGGAGTTGTGGTCATTTCATTTTAATCCTATTTTGTCTATTAAAGTTTCTCTTTATTGATGGATTGCGTTTTGTAGTAAATAGTAATTTTTGATGGCGGCGTTTTACAACTACAGTACATGGTGAGTCTACAAGAAAAGGATGTGGTTGATATTCTTATCTATTTAGTCGAAGCATGCAGCGTCCAATGTTCATGGGAGCAGTTGAATTCGTAAATTACATTGTAAGCTTTTACTTATTTGTTTATGCTTCTGTTATTGATACTGACGTGATTGCTAATTCTATTTGTTTATTGTAGTATATTGAGTTATAACTTTTGTTCATGATTCGTGCATTTTTTATGTTGATATATAATAATTTTGATTGTTCTTTCATCTGTTTTATATAGGTCGCTCATTTGTATTTATAGAAGATATTTAGGGGGAGTTTTATATTGTTACGTATGTAAGGTTTACAAAAACGTTTTAACTCTTTTGTCAACCATTTCGTTGGAGGAACCATTGTTAATTAGTAATTGCTTTATTCATTAACTTTGTTTAAGAATAATGGCCAAAAAGAGGTGCATTTGTATCTGCGTCTGATTATAATTATGAACGTATGGTACTTGTTTTTTAACTTTCTGGACATTCCCATTTTCTGTTATGGCAACTTCCAAAGTTGGTTGGTTTTGTATAAATTTGAATTATGTACTTATTTTGATTTGTTGTTACTTTGACATCAAGGAAATGTAATTTTCCCTTACTGTTTAATTCATATGTAAATTTTAATACAGATCGTTCTTCCATTTTGTATTTTAGGTTGTTTCAGGTCATTTTCATCTATAATCACAAGATATATATTGTAGACCAAACAACAGGAGGTTGAAGGCTTTAAATCATTGTATGTTTATATTTCTTTTTCTAATCGACCCATGTAGAAATTGGCAAGAGTATATCCTAATGAAGAATCCATTGCAGCTCCATTTATTTAGATTTAAATTTTTTAAATTGGTCGAGAGGAAGTTTGCTTTCATTCTGCTCGCTATAAGATTTCTTAATATGTTGGGCTACAGTTTGTGGGTTAATTTTTTTTAGTTATACTGAAACATCTTGAATTACTATATTTATCGTTGTCTTAATTGCTACTTTTGTTTTATAAAACATGCATAAAAGAAAAACTCCTACCTAAATTTACAAATATATATATATATATATATATATATATATATATATATATATATATATATATATATATATATATATATATATATATATATATATATATATATATGAGAAGAAACTCACAACTTGCACGTGAGTCAAAATTATGATAAATAACACCCACAAGGAAAATGGAAAAACGATTCCGAGCGTTTTAGTCTTTATTCTAAAATACCTCTTCATGGAATAAGGAAGGTCAGGATAGACAATGTCTTAATTAGTAAGGAGTGGGGGTTAATACGGTTACCTGCATCAAAACCCTAACTAGGGAGTACAAATTCTTTAAAAACTTTAATTTGTGATTTAATATAATTAGATATGATAGGATCGAGGCTAAACAATCCAGGGCTAATATTAAAATTTGGGAAAGTATTAATAGAGATACACTCAAAATTATTTCTTGAAATGTAGATTGTACATTTAATAATAGTTTTAGCACTATTTTAATTAATAGTATGATCCTGACTATAGATATGTAAAAATAATGCAAATTGTTGACAAAAAATACGAACATTAGTTTGGTGCTGTTTAACTCTAACATTCAATTCCTACAGGACTGTCCATAATAGCATTTTTCACAATTATTGCAACCAATATAATATATCAATGCCTGGTTTAGGGGGGTAATTTATTACGAGAAGGCGATGGATAGTGTTTTCATATTTATATATAACATTTATGTTCAAAGGTTTTAGTAAACGAGGTAATTTAATAAAACTTTGGTTAAAAGGTAAAACTAATACATTTCTGGCAGGAAATTTAGGGATGGTACTATTAGGTTGATAAAATGAATGCTTAGCAGAATTACAACAATTTTTAAGTACGTAGAAAGGGTCACACAAATTTAAACCTATATTATATATCCTATCAACCACTTTTTCCAAATATTCGGCTGAAACAATTCTCAGGGCACGAGAAAGATGGAAGAGAAAACACTTTTTTGATACTAATATGGTGATCGGAATAGAAATGGATGTATGAGTCGATGGCTGTAGGTTTTCTATAAATTTCATATTTGAAACCTTGGTCTGTTTGGTGGATCAAAATAACTAAGAGAGGGATGGTGTTATCTTTTTAATTCTCTAAAGTAAATTTAATTGATTTTTTTCAAGAAAAGTATTAATATTAAAATCATTAGGCCACAAACAATGAATGTGGCCTAATGGATTAAAAAAACTCCATATCCTTATCGATTTATCGGTTATCGTGATAATTGTTTTCGTTATCTCGCCCAACTATGGGCAGGAGCTCATATTTACGCACTTACAACCTTTGAACAAGAAGTTAAAAATAAAAAGAGTGGGAAGGCGTGTCCAGGCTATGAAGAAATACCTTTTTCAATTACTTTTGTCTGGCAAATCCTTAAATTCATGTTAATTTCATTTGCATTTTGCAATGTCCAATGAAAAAAAACTATTCATACAAGTGTGCATATTCGGCCACCGAGTACAAATTGACTGGCTATATTCCGCACCGAGAGAAAAGAGTCATTGGGACGTGAATCTGACAATTCTCTATCGAGCCGAGCGTTAAATTATACTTACACCGAAACTCCCATCCCGCTTCTTGTTAGAGCAAGAAGCGGAAGAATTTGTATTCAAAATACACAGCACAACTTTAGAATGCTAATGATAGAAGAATTAGCATCTCGCATTACCATTAGAGGCTTACGATTTTAAAACGTTTATTTCTCTAATTTTAAATTATCGCCGACAGTTGATGGGAAAAGCTGGAAAGATGTGGCTTGGGGATTCAGAATTGGGACCATTTGTTTCTCATTGCACGTTTGCTGTTATAGATAGTTTCTTCAATCTAGGCGGTTTTTAATAGCAATTTCAAATGAGTTGCACTTGATAGTTTGATCTAAGTTTAGGGTGACATTTGAATCAGAAGTCAATGCAACATATGCCAGCTACTGCAGGGTCACCCCACATCTAACCATACCTAATGTGAAATCACTTCGCCTATGAAAGAACGGCATCATACTGAGCTGGTACCTTATTTAATATAAACAAAAAAAAACTAATTCAAAATAAGTTTAAATCGCTGTAAAATAGTTGTCCTTCATCTTTCTTGTCCAATGTAGTCAACTGCTGTTGGTGACAGGGAACAATCGCTTTCAAAACACGTCGCGATGTGGTCGGGGGTAATTTGGCAAACTTATTGCAGATGAAACCTAGAGCATTACGTGCCCTCTCGCTACCACCGCCCTTAGGGAGATCTGCGTTTGTTGAGAGAGTTAGGTCCATCTTGGGAAATTGATGCCTTTCCTCCCATGAGCACCTCAAATCCACTCCTCTCGTTGCTACTGGAGGTAAAATGTCTTTCACATATTTTTAATTCATCTTCCCCGCTTGCTCAACAAACTTTGGAATTGAGACACCTCCGTTGGATTTGATAATAAATTTTATGTTAAAATTAACGCTTTACAATTAAACTAGCGAGTGTAGCTTTAATGAGTAATCAAACACAAAGCGCGTTCTCTTATGTTAAAAGTAAAGGATAAAGAAGTCAATCGAGATACCCCTTCCTCACGACAGTTAGAGATTCTCTATTTGATTCAATCCCTCGCTTGGTGCCTATTGCGAGCATTTAAGACCTGCCTGACGGGGTAGGAAGCCTCATCACTTCTCTTGTTTCTCCTTCTGTTTAGCACAGTTTCTTCATCTTGCGTTCTTAATTTTCCTATATGTTGTCCTTCTTCCTTAATAATAATAACAAGCCGCTGTTCTCTTCCTTAACAGGAAGAGCTTGGCTACACAGGCACCCCTGCGGGGGTGTGGCCTACGGCCTTATTTGCTAATCTTAACCACCTTTTTTAATCCCCTTTATAGACTCTTTATTTTAGCACCCTTTTCTTCTTCATCTTCATCTTCATCATCTTCTTCTTCTTCTTCTTCGGTCTGTGTCCTACGGCCTATCATGATTCTTTTTTCTTTTTTCCATCTAAATTTGCTATAATAATTTCCATGCCAAAATTTTAATAAATTTTCTTAACTTCACCATTTGTAATTCTTTTAGTTTTAAAAAAGTCACAAAAATTCGATACTTATATTTATTTCTGAACTTTACCATTTTATTTTTTTTATATTATAAAAGAATTATTAGGAATAACTTTGATAAAAAAATTAAATCTACTTAGGTGACAACCGAACTAAAAGAAAAAATCTTATTCAAACACCTTCAATAAATCTCGTTCTTAAAATATAGGGTCATGGAGGATAATGATACCTGCCAGCAACAAAAAGGAAAATGATTCGTATAAACAAGCAGGTTCCAAACTTGAGGCGTGGGTGGTGTTTGTTTCTTGAGATGAAATGGTAGAGCTGTGCTCTTGCCCCAAATAAGGCGTATTCCTAGGCGGTTTATTTTCTTTATTAAGGGCGCTCATGTGGCGACCTCTTGCAAGGCCATAGTCGCCTAAAATTTAGTCTAGGCTATTTTATTTTTTTACAAATAAAACAAGAAAGGACAAAAAGAAAAACTATTAAACCACATTCAGGTGCCTGAGGTAAACCCGGTCCCTCAGGTCTAGAGCATGCGCCCAACACCAGAGAACTCTCTATCAGATCATCCCATACGGAATCTAGCATTTTTTTTCCTGTTTATCGTTAATTTATAGAGTGAAATCAAATAATATTTTGAAATTATTTTTATTCAAATAAGTATTTATTCATTAGTCTGATAATTAATATAATTTCCACCAGTTTCTACCATTATTCTCCATCTTTATACTAACTTGTCAATATCATATTTGTGTAAAGATCAAGATAGTTTGACCATAATTATAAAAAGTTCTTTTAGGATTTTCCAACCTTCACTCTCGTTGAAATTTTCATTCTTCTTAGGTGATTCTCTTCAGGCCCTAAAGATGATACTCTGATTCGGTCACGTGGGGTGAGTTTGGAGGATGACTCATTAATTCCTAATTGAAAGTGGTAATAATTTTTTATGAAATCTCTTGCGGTATGAGGTCGCTCGTTGCCTATATCAAAGAGCACTCTTATTCTATTGATTAATGCCGCCATTTTTGTCTTCAACTGCTGCATGTATACAATCCAAATGAGCAGACTAAATCTCATTGGTGATAGTCCAGTTGGGATTAAGAATTTCAGAATGGACTATTTCATTCATATCCCCTCTCAAGTACCTGTCAACTTTGGGCAGCTTCTACAAAGTTCTTAAAATGCCCTTGGCATTTATCCCGATTAAAAATTTACCCATTTTGCACCTAAATAGCTGAACGATACTGCAATTTCTGTCCGACATTCCAATAGTGTCTTTACTCACTACATTATATTAGTACGGTTGTTCCCAACCAATCATAACCTTAGCCTGGCCCAGTTTAAATTAGCCAATCAGAGTCGAGCACCGAAAATCTTATAAAATCTAAATTTAAAGCAGATAAGAAAAGAAATAAATATATATATGAGGAGAAAATAATAACAGAAATACGAAATAATAAAGAGAGTAAGATCATCTAGAGGTATGCGAGAAAACTAAATGGGGAGAAGGAGAGAGAGGGAAAGAGGGTGAAAGTCCATGAGGAGCATGTGAGGAAGTTGGATGAGGGGGGATGAGGGGCCAGATGATGTAGTTCTGAGGAAAATTATACACAAAACATAATAATAATATAAATTAAATATGGGCTGGTAAGAGAAAGGAGGATTACGTAAAACAGTACAAAGAAATAGTAGAAACTATAAGGATAGGAGGAATGCTCCACCTTTCAGGTGAAAAGCGGAATTAGGTACGTGAGGAAAAAGCAGTAACGAAAGAAAGGATAATTAAATGCTTAAAAAAAAACAAGATAAAAAGCAACAGGACCAGATCAAATCAAGTCAGAATTATATAAGACCGTAAAGAATAATGGAATAATAATGAATAGATTAGAAAAAGTCTACAAAGAGTAATAGGTAAGGGAAGGGTGCCAGAAAGATGGAAAGAAACGAGGACAGTACTAATGCCAAAATTGCAAAAGCCCAGAGTTAATGACTTAAGGCCAATTGCCTTTAACAACGTCGGTTATAAAGTGTGGATGGCAGTAATAAACGAGTATATGGCAAGAACATTAAGAATAAATATATTGGAGAAGGAAAATCAGGCAGCGTTTACAGAGGGAGGGAGGATTGAAGATAATTTATTAGTTTTAAGGTACCGTATTGAAAAGACTTTGCATCAAAAGAATCATCTAATAATAATTTCAATTCAATAAACAAAGGCGTATGATAGAAAGGGAGAGGATATTGGAAATATTAATGGATTATAGGATAAGCCCAAATAGTGGAATTATACAATGAAGATAAAACAAGTATACAAACAAGGGAAGAAAATTGATTAATGTTACAAGTAGAATAAAACAGGGCTGTACAGGGTCAACCACAAGATTATGCATAGGTTGGAAGAGTTAAATAAAGGGTAAAGAGATGACAATTTCAATCTAACATCACTTTTTTATGCAGATGATGGTATGCTTCTGGCAAAAAGTATTGAGGGAGCTAGGGAGGTAATAAATGAAGCAATACAAATAAGTAGAGAATACGGTTGGGAGATAAATAGAGAAAAAAGTAACGCCATTATTTTTAATATTAAAGATAAACCAGAACAAATAGAGGAAATAGAAATAAAAAATAAAATAAAATACCATAGAATATAAATAGAGGATACAAGGAACTTTTATAAAAAGCACAAAAAGAATATGATAGAAAAGCAAAGAGGCTATCTATCACACGTGTCATTTTCCATTATAGCAAAGAGAGGATCGAGGGTACTAATAGGTAAAACCTTTTGGAAAAGTGTAGCCCTAGCATCAATTTTATATTCCCTCCCTATCTAATGATGTGGCCTACAAACTTCCTCCCATTGATGCTTCTGCCTCTCCTGACCAGATTCTCTCTTCTTTGGAGCAACCCCTTGTCACCCCTTCGAACTCCCGTTGTCATCGTGCCCCTTGGTACTCTATGGAACTCCTCCGTGCTAGGCAGTTCATGCGTGCCCATGAAAGAGTCCTTAGAAAGGCTCGCACCTGTGGGCAAGACACGACCCCTCTCTCGCTGGCGTTCCAACTTACGACAGCTTCCTACGTAGCAAAATCAAAATCTGCTCGTGAAGCCTACTCACATAATCTGCTTACTGATAATAGCAATGATCCCCGTACCGTCTTCTGCCTGCTCTTCCGTCTTACTTCCCCAGCCCAGGTCTCCCAACCCATCAGCCCTGCTACTCTCTCAAATTTCTTCGCAGATAAGGACACTAACCTCCGTGCCTCCCTCATTCAGCCTACTGTCCCATCTTCTGCCATTCTCCCTGACTTCCCGCCTCAACCGCTTATCGTTTTCCCTGCTGTGGCCGCGTTGGAGCTTACAGACCTGCTCTCGCGTTCTAAGAAATCGGGCTCCCCAAAGGACATTTTTCCGCCTAAACTGTTATGTAAAATTCTGCCTGCTATCCTCCCAACGCTTCTTCACCTGTTCAACACTTCACTTGCAACTGGTCTTGTTCCCTCTTCCTTCAAACGTGCCCATATCCGTCGGATTCTCAAAAAGCCTCAACTGAAACCCACTGACCCTAACAATTATCGCCCGATTTCGCAACTTCCTTCCCTCTCTAAGGTTCTGGAGAGAGTGGTGCTTCACGCAAGAACAGTCACATGGTGGCCTGTAACATTGATGAAACCTATCAATCTGGTTTCAAGTCAGGTCACTCCACAGAAACGGCCCTTCTAAATGTGTCCGATTGCTTACGAAGAGCCGCGGGCAGGGGTTGTGCCTCCATCCTCATTCTACTCGACCTCTCCTCTGCCTTTGATACTATTGACCAAACCATCGTACTTGCTCGTCTCCACTCTTTCCTTAGCATATCAGGCACCGTGCTTGACTGGTTCCGCTCTTACCTCTCGTCTCGTACCAAATCCGTTGTGATTGACGACGTTTCATCCGACTCTAGCCTTATTTGCTTTGGAGTGCGACAAGGCTCTGTCTTTGTTCCTCTACTATTTCGTATCTACCTTCTTCCTCTTAGTTTCCTTCTCCTTAATCTCGGTCTATCTTTCCACCTCTATGCTGATGACACCCAAATTTTCGTTCCCTCATCCCCCACGTCTCTTGCCTACTCTATCATTGCCCTCCTGGCTGCCTACTCCTCCATTTCTGACTGGCTTTTTACCAACTTTTTCAGGATCAATCACTCCAAACCTGAAGTCCTCCTCGTCGGCACCCCTGCTCTTGTCAAAAAATCTAAATCTCTCTTTCCCTTGCTTACTCTCTGGGCGGTAATACTATCATTTTCTCTGACTGCGTTAGGAATCTGGGTGTTGTTTTTGATGAGCATCTCTCCACAATGTCTGCAAATCCTCTCTATGATTCCTTCTTAACTTCTCTCGCATTTGCTCTCACTTTGATCGTCAAAGTCTTGAGACTGCTGTTCATGCCTTCATCACCTCACACCTTGACTACTGTAACTCTCTGCTTGTGAATCTGCCATCCTCCTCTCTCCGCCCCCTTCAACTTGTACAGAACTATGCCGCCCGGCTTCTCCTCCGTCGCCCTCGCTTCTTTTCATCTCTCTGCTCAATGAAGGACTGCTCCTTCTCAATCTGCGCCCCTAAGTTATGGAATGCTCTTCTTGCTGAAATCAAGACTTCTTTCTCTCTTCCGACATTTAAGCGTATCCTGAACCCGCATCCTTTCAGTATTGCCTTCTCCCCCCTCTTGAATTTCCATTAAATTTCCATTCTCATCTCAGCACAACGTGCGCTCTGGGAAGGCCTCAGGCCTTGAAGAGCGCATTACAAAAGACTGATTATTATTATTATTATTATTATATGGAAGAAGAATAGTAGATATGATAGAGCAAGAAATAAACAATATACAAACAATAGAAGACGAAGTATATAGGAAAGTATTGAGTGCACCTTATACAGAGGTATCTTTAAGGAGGAAAATAGGAGCATCAACGATAAAGGCAAATATTTTAGAAACGCAATAAAAATATGCGAGTTATTGTATGGAAGAGAATGGGAATGATATGTTAAAAAGAGTAATGGAAGAGATGAAAGAACAAGGAAAAAGTAAATGGTTAAAAGGGTTATAAAAGAGGACTAGAATGAAAGCCAAGACAAGCCTAAAAGTATATAGAGAATGGATACAATCAATTGGTGGGCAATTGTGATAGAACGGGTTGAGGCAGCGTTTGTTTCAACTCCTATCACATATTATTTAAAACCACGATGCGCCCACGTGCATTTTCGCTTCAAAGCTTGGTGCCTTATCGCAGCCACCGGATGTCAATGTTTAAACAAGGAGGTTATCGTCCCCCCGTTCGCCCCCATACGCCGACCTCGCCAGATTGAGTTAGGCTTATGGGCAGATAAGGCATTGTTCCCAGCCTCGGCTGTGCATTTCCTCGAAGTTCCCACTCGATTGTCCCCCACGCCAAGGGAGTGTCTCGACTATTTAGATGGAAACTTTACCCCTAAGATCAGATTGGAGATCCAGATTTTCGTCGCGAAACATCACCACGACCCTCTCTCACTTTGTGCGCCAAGGGACCTCGACCTCGAGATTCACCATCACTTGTCCAGAAGGAGGACAAAATCCCTTGAGTGCCAAAGTTCAAGCCTTTGCGACGCTGAGTCCAAAAGATTTTCCCCTCGTTGTTCAGAAAGAGAACACCGTAGAACAGTCATTGTTCTTTTGAGTCCGTTCGCCAAGAAGCGGTTCTCACCCTTCCCCCTTGTTGTTCAGAGGAGAACAACATTAGAACAGCCATTGTTCTTGAGCCCGTAGACCAGACACGGTTCTCACCCCCTCGGTTGTTCAGAAGAGAACAACGTAGAACAGCCATTGTTCTTCAAGCCGTTCGTCGAGAAACGGTTCTCATTCCCAAGACGCCACGTCAGGATCATCTTATCCCCCCCCTTCGGCTTAAACTCGCCAGCGGACCGAGAATTCCTTCACGTCGCCTTCCACTGCACCATTCGTATAATGTTACTTAAGCCAAACGTTACCTTTGAGTATTGAACACTTTTGTCAATTCTATCCTGTGCTTTATATGGTTTAGCAAACCATCCCATCTCTTCAACTCTATATTTTATTTACCTTTTTAAATCCTTTAATCCTCGGATTAGCCCGAGCCCCCACGACCCTTTCCATTCTCTGTTTATGTCAATATTTTCCGTCTTGTGTTTGTTGATAGTTATTATTAATAAAACTCTATTTTATTAATGATAGCAATATTATAATCCTTGAGCTCAGTTCCACTTCTTAAGCATATCGAAGATACATAATATCGGCCCGCCAGACATTAACGCACTCTAAAGATAATTTAAGAAGTTCCCTCAACGAATAGTTATATATGGTATATCGTCGATAGTCCATTCTACGACATATATATATATATATATATATATATATATATATATATATATATATATATATATATATATATATACACTATTTAAATTTGGTATCAGGTGTGTAAGGTTTAACGCTATATCTTTGCAAACACTGGTCTCAGTCAAGTAAAGCATAGTGTTATTCGTTATAACAATAGAGTATAGTAGTTCCCTTTTGTCTTAACGATTGCTATCCTCTTTTTTGAAACTTAAGAAGCTGGAGTAGCTCAAGGAACTGTTATAATAATTTGTTTGTGTTTTTTTGTGATTTTAGTCAGTGTTTAGTTAGATCGAGAAACCAAGTACGAATAGGTCAGTGCCAATAGTTAGATAGGCTAATTTCTCTAGAAGGCATAATTCTTGTTGCAAGGAATTTTAGTTGGTTGACTAGTGTGCCCCCAAGGGCAAAGATGTCTCAGTTCGAAATCTTTAAAGCGCAAGGAGAATCCATGGGACTCTCCAGAAAAGAACTAATTGAGTACGTTCAAGAGGAGCAAAGAACAGAAAGAGAAAGAAAAATACAACGAGAAGAACGAGAAAGAGAAATCCAACGAGAAGAACGAGAAAGAGAAATCCAACGAGAAGAACGAGAAAGAGAAATCCAACGAGAAGAAAGAGAAAGAGAATTTCAACGAGAAGAAAGAAAGGAACGGATAAGACAAGCTGAGCTTCACCATCAGATTAGATTAGCTCGTGTTAAAGCAGAGATACAGTCCGCCAGTTCCCGTTCCGAAGCCCCCCCAATCTCTCACTAAAGCTCCCCAATTTCAAATATGGAGAGGATTTCATAGCATTTTTAGCCCACTTCGAAAAGATCCTCAAAATCAATAACATGGACCTGGAGGCTGAAGGTGTAACCAGATTCCTTTCCCTGTTAAATTGCAAATTGCGCGAAATTTTTATATCTTTACCATCTGAGTGTACAATTAACTACAGCACCTTAAAAGTTGAGTTATTGCCTGCTTATAATATGACTCCCGATTTCTACCGCTAAGAATTTCGAGGAGGTCGTATTAAACCCGGACAGACGTTCCGTCAATTCGGATACATTCTTCAGAGGAATTTTAAATTTTGGTTAGAATCCTCAAAGGTTGGTCCGAACTACGAGTCCTTAACAGACTTCGTGTTGCGAGATCAATTTTTGGCGTCTCTCCCGACGGAGATCCGCTCGTTCGTCAAGGATCGTCGGTGCCAGACCTTTAAAGAATATACCGAAGAAGCGGATGTCTATGCCGCAAGTCATAATTTATACCCAAAGGAGAATCGAACTTCGCACCAACCCCCAAACCAGGAAAGAAGGAAGGATTCGCGCCCCTTCCCAGGAAAGCTGACAAAGTTTCAGGGCCCCGTAAAACCCCAAAACTTCTTTCCCTAAAACAAACAACGGGACTTCAAACCTCCCGTTAAGATTTCTCCTCCATCTCTCTTCAAGAAAGCGACCAATCATATGCTTCACCTGTGGTGTAGAAAACAACATGAGCTGGAATTCCCCCTTAAATTCTAGGCTTAAAAGCGGACCAGCCCTCCAAGTTCACCAGATTAATGCAACCCTGGCTCCCCCGGTGGTGCAGACCCAAGCAGCAACTTCTCCCCCCCCCGTCAGGCCACCAGGTAAATTTTATTTTTGATAAAAGTTCATCGGGAACTTTGAAATTTGAGGAGGGCAGCGTGAACGGCTGTCGAGTATCGACTCTCGTCAGGGACACAGGATGTACGTGTTTCATCGTGTCCGACGAACTCCTTCCCCCAGTGGACCCTAACCACGAAAAATTTGCGGTGGTACATGACTACCTTAGGCGGGCGAACCAATTCCCCGTCGTTAGATGTTACCTGCAGTGTCAATATTATGATGGCTGGGCTGAAGTTATTTCAGCACCCATACAATTCTGTTCCGTACTTATAGGACAGAGCCCCCAAGTAAGTTCCAACCCTGTGTCTCAGGCCGCCCTTCCTCGAGGCCGAGCTAAGAAAGAAGCCCAGAAGCCCGTCCCCATCAGAACCCCGATACCGTCCGATTTCTCGGAGACCCCTAACCAGGACTTTAGGACGGCTCAAAAGACGTGTGAATTACTAACACTTTTAGGCGATAAGGCCCAAGACAAGGACACGGAGACTTTCCGTGGACCCCCCCAAAAAAAGAACCCTCAACGCACCCATAGAAATACCTTCGTAGAACTGGACGAAACATCGGCGCTTGAAAAAGATTACCCCGCGGAGACCCTTAAGGTAATCCAGACAGTATGCATCTAAGCTGATGCCGATTACCCTCTTCTTTCCCTACCAGGCGAGCCTTTTGAACCCTCTGACCTGGATATCGACGCGCAGCTGACATCACATCAAAAGAGTCAGCTACAAGAACTATTTAAATCGAGTCACCATTTAACCACCCTATTAGCTCTTTTCGAGCGACTGCGCAAAAATGGCCTCACCATTGGCCCCAGCAAATGCCATTTTGCCCACGAAACCATAAAATATTTGGGTTTCAAAATAGGACAAAGCAAGTTAGGTCCCCAAGAGAACAAGATTAATACAATCGCCGGCATGACCCTCCCGATTACAAAGAAGCAATTAATATCGTTTCTAGGACCAGCTTCTCACTATCAGCGATTTGTTCCGAATTTCGCTGCAATTTCGGCGCCCCTCAGCTGCTTTTTAAAAAAGAATTTACCCGATCGTCTACGTTGGAATGATGTCGCTAATTCCTATTGTAATCAGCTCAAGAGTAAGCTCATTTCTGCCCCCTTTTTAAAGTTGTTCAACCCGGAAAAATCCTTTGGGATTAAGACAGACGCGTCCAACGAGGGCATTGGAGGTGTACTCCTTTAATACGAGGATGACGGCACGAGTCATCCAGTTGCATATGCTAGTCATCAGTTATTACCACGCGAAAAGAGATATGCCACTATAGAAAAGGAAGCTCTATCAATTATCTGGGTCATAGACAAATTCAAGATGTACTTGATAGGTAAAGAATTTCAGATAGGAACCGACCACCGTCCGTTAGCCTATATTAGGGATGTGCGACACTCCAACGGCCGAATCATGCGCTGGAGTTTACTCTTGCAAGAGTATCAATTTAAAATAAATTATATAAAAGGTTCCGATAACCAGGTCGCTGACGCACTCAGTAGGAATGCGTTACCGAATAGCGTAGAGTAAGTTTATTCATAGGATTAGTATCTCCATGTAGGTATATACCGTCTTGTACGACTTGAATTAAGATTCTCTTGTAATATAATTAGTTAATGTATATGTCTGAATTTTGTAACGCTCAATGTCTATTTTTTTTTGTATGTATATATAATTGTACCCATTAATTTACGTATAAATTATTTTGTCCCATATGTACTATATTTATATGATTTCATTGTTCCATGCCTTTTTTTTATTAAGTTTGTATTAAAGGTTATTTTCCCTTATAATCAAAAGATCAAAATAATTATATGTATTGAAGTAATACGAGTTAGGTGCAGGAAGGTACGGTTGGTACAAGAAGACGAGTTCCCCAGAACGGAGCTCTATCGTTGTCCCTTCTCTCTTTTTTCGAAGTGACAACTTCCCCTCGGAATGGAGGGGTGTGATAGAACGGGTTGAGGCAGCGTTAGTTTCAACTCCTATCACATATTATTTAAAACCACGATGCTCCTACGTCCATCTTCCCTTCAAAGCTTGGCGCCTCATCGCAGCCACCGGATGTCAATGTTTAAACAAAGAGGTCATCGTCCCCCCGTTCGCCCCGATACGCCGAACTCGCCATATTGAGTTAGGCTTATGGGCAGATAAGGCATTGTTCCCAGCTTCGGCTGTGCATTCCCTCGAAGTTCTCACTCCATTGTTCCCCACGCCAAGGGAGTGTCTCGACTATTTAGATGGAAACTTTACCACTAAGATCAGATTGGAGATCCAGATTTTCGTCGCGAAACATCACCATGACCCTCTCTCACTTTGTGCACCAAGGGACCTCGACCTCGAAATTCACCATCACTTCTCCAGAAGGAAGACAAAATCCCTTGAGTGCCAAAGTTCGAGCCTTTGCGACGCCGAGTCCAAAAGGCTTCCCCCTCGTTGTTCAGAAAGAGAACACCGTAGAACAGTCATTGTTCTTTTGAGTCCGTTCGCCAAGAAGCGGTTCTCACCCATCCCCCTTGTTGTTCAGAGGAGAACAACATTAGAACAGCCATTGTTCTTGAGCCCGTAGACAAGAGACGGTTCTCCCCCCCCCCGTGTTGTTCGGAAGAGAACAACGTAGAACAGTCATTGTTCTTTAAGCCGTTCGTCGAGAAACGGTTCTCATTCCCAAGACGCCACGTCAGGATCATCTTATCCCCCACCTTCGGCTGGAACTCACCAGCGGACCGAGAATTCCTTCACGTCGCCTTCCACTGCACCATTCGTATAAAGTTAGGTAAGCCAAACGTTACCTTTGAGTATTGAACCATTTTGTCAATTCTATCCTGTGCTTTATATGGTTTAGCGAACCATCCCATCCCTTTAACTCTATATTTGTTTTACCTTTTTAAATCCTTTAATCCTCGGATTAGCCCGAACCTCCCACGACCCTTTCCATTCTCTGTTTATGTCAATATTTTCCGTCTTGTGTTTGTTGATAGTTATTATTAATAAAACTCTATTTTATTAATGATAGCAATATTATAATCCTTGAGCTCAGTTCCACTTCTTAAGCATATCGAAGATACATAATATCGGCCCGCCAGACATTAACGCACTCTAAAGATAATTAAAGAAGTTTCCTCCACGAATAGTTATATATGGTATATCGTTGAGAGTCCAGTATCGATGATAGTATACAAAAGCTGCACCAATATACTAAGTCTTTATGTTAGAAAAAGCTTTTATGGTGAAGAAAAAAATGTAAAGTGTATGGAGCGGAATGTTAAGATCTGAAACATTTCATTCTCTGGTGTAGGGGGTATAATGTTTTGAAAGAAAAGGTAGAGAAGTTACAACGACCATATGTCCAACACCAAGATCATGGCAATAATGAGGACTTAGAAAGGACAAAAGAACATTTTACATTCTCTGGAAAAAAGAGAAAGAGTCATTAAGTTTAGCGAAAGCGGGAAATAAAGAAAAAGATTGAAAACCAAGCTCAAACGATGCAAAATATCAGGGAGTACCGATGCAAATGCTAAACTCTTGACAATCATCATCATCATTATCATCATCTGCTCAACACCCAAATCATTCGTAATCTCTCTATTTGTCGGACAAAGTCAGTTCCCAACAATGTTCCTGTAATCAATATTTATCGAATGTCCATTTTCCATAATATAATTTTAAATTTTCCTTTTTAAATCAAATTCATCATCACACATTCAATCTTAATTAATACCCATAACTTATAAAGATTTCCTCTTTCTTCTTATTCAAATTTAATTACGACTCTAAACTGTATTTATAAAATATATCTATTGAATTGTTCGCGCAAACATATGTATCTCGCATAATATATATATATATATATATATATATATATATATATATATATATATATATATATATATATATATATATATATATATATATTAATATAGGGTGGGGCAGAAAGGTTGCCCCGATTTCAAAGGTTTATAAAAAACAAACACATGAAGATATAAAAAAAAACTTTGTATCTCTATGGAGTATATTAAATGCCATTTATTTTCGGTTTTAGGCAGTTTTCACCATTGTCTAGAGTGGAGTGCATCGTGCATTTGTTGGGGAAGAGTTTCCTCGAAACGGTGACTCCGTCGCAACAACGCAACGTTCCTTCCGAAGACACTTTGAGCTCCGTCGTCATGATCTCGAACCGGATGGAATAACAATTCGTCGGTGGGTTTCCAACTTTAGACAAACATCAGCGTTTTTAAACAAGAAAAGTGCTGGCCCTCTTAGGACCGCTACAGGGCCAGAAAATGTTGCAGCCTTGACATCTTCAAGACAACAGTCTCCCAGACGTTCCGCACGAAAACCTTATCTGCCGTACACATGTCCATTCGAAGTGTTCGCAGAATCTTACACAGGTCTCTCCACATGGATTCCTACAAGATGAGGGTTGTACAGAAGCGAAGCGAGAGGGATTTTGTGTCGGGACATTCTCTACACCATCCTCCAAACAGCTGTTCTGATCTGCAGTGATGAAGTGCACTTCCATTTATCGGGGAAGGTTAATAAACCGAACTTTCGATACTGGTCAGTCAATAACCCTCGTGAACTCCACGAACGACAACTCCACAGTACGAAGGTTACTGTCTGGTGTGCCATAAGTGGTTTCGGCGTTTGAGGTCCTTATTTTTTAGAAGAAGTAGGTGTTACATTAACTGTTACATAGAACCGTTATTGTGAACTCCTCAAAATGTTTCTCCATCCTAAAGTCGTCCAGTTGCTCGCTGCTTATCATCCGGATAATGTATGATTCCAACAAGATGGTGCCACATCGCATACGTCTCGACGTTCACTCGGAGTCCTCCGTGACATGTTTCCGGGTCATCTTGTTTCTCTGCGAGGCGATGTTAGGTGGCCCTCACATTTCTCGGATTTAGCCCCTTGCAATTTTTTTTCTATGGGGGCACCTCAAATCACGAGCGTATCAACACCGGCCAGCAACTGTAGAAAATCTAAAGGTAGCAATAACTCAGGAAATCAATGATTCAAAGGGCTATGGTAAACTTTCGAGAGAGACTTCAAAACTGCATCGACATTGGCAGTTGTCACTTAAGTGATAAAATTTTTTAAACCACTTGAATCACAATGGCATTTAAAGGAACTTATTATAAATACAAAGTTTATTTTCGTATGATCATGTGTTTGTTTTTTATTAACCTTTGAAATCGAGGCAACCTTTCTGCCCCCCTTCAGGATAGGTATTCGGACCGCACTAAAGGAAAGCGAAAAGTTATATTCGTAAATTATAGAGAGAGCATCTTCCAGGAGCTCCTTGCATGGCTCTCTATTCCTGTCGTATTTGACTAGAGAGATCCACCCTTACCTCACCTTGAACCGAGAAAAACTCACAAACCCAGACACCAAAGTTTGCAAGCTTACCCTCGCTTGAATATTTTGGTGGTTTTCCATGATATCTTATCGTCATATGGTATCATAAGCTTTTGTCAGATCCAAAACAGTCGCAAAGTTCTGTCAAATAAGGAAGGACTCTTAGATAGCATTTTCCAGTTGGAGCAGAAAAGCTAATGTGAATCAGAAATTGCCAAAGACTAATTGGGCAGAAGACGTGACGTCCACTATTGAGGAATTAACTTAGCCTAAGATTGATCAATTTTTAAATCAATATGCTAATTGAGAAATTCCGAGAAATTGGTACGAAGAAAACAGGGTAGAGCCATTTATTCTCGGCTTACAAAAAGCACGTAGGTTATTTATTAAAGAGGGTACCTGGCTTCAAGATCGTTCTTTTTAAAGCTAACAAAGTGCTCGCTTAATGTAAAAGGTCAGTAATGGCTTTCTCTTCTCAAGAGGTAAAGCCTCTAGCGACCTTTAGCGAACCCACGAGGTATTTTACATGCTGACAGAAGATCAAAGAATTCGCCATGGATGTAAAGTCGTAGAGTGTGGTCCCATGACTTTAAAGGACGGAAGTGGACTCCCACGAGAACTTACCCCGCAATTTTGATGCGCTCATACATCTCTGCAAGAGGGGGTCTTCCCGGTAACTAAAGACACTTATGCACACGAAGAAGAGAAATAAACGTGCTTGGAAGCATGGCATCTTTCTTCTCTCTGAGGATCATTTCACACTCGTACAGCAACCAATGAATTGTAAGGCTGTAATAAAGCCAGACTTTCGAGGAATGATAGTCAGCCCCATGACAACGAGAGTGCAGAAAATATAATAAACGGAAAAATCAACTGACCTAAAATCCTCGATTTTACACTTTGACGCAATAAGGCCTAAGCAGCCATCCTTGGCCTGGTCACATGGTGAATCAGTAGATGACCCATTCTGGCGCCGAACTGCTTCGTAAGGATAAGAACCACTATTTCTTCTACTATTTTTATATTCTTTTTATTTCGGAAGGGGGTGGGATGTGATGTACGCCCTCTTCTCTCCCGCTCACATGACGGTCCTAATTCATAAACTGCCAAGCTCTGCCTTGCCTTTTGCCAAAATGGCAAAGAAACTGGTTATCCTCGAACCTCTGACAAAAGCAGCAGAACCTCCATTTCCTCGAAGTACTTGAGATCCCGTGTCACCATAGGTATATCTCGCTCGAAAGTAATTCCCACCAAATAAATGTTGTCTCTCGGAAGGAAACCTGTTATCTTAAGCGATGGTGGTTAGTGTTCTCCTTGCCACCAGTAAGGGTCTCTATTTATTTATCCCATATAAATTCCTCAGGGGTTACTAGGAGAAAAGCGTGCTGACTCTTAAATTTAAAAAGTGTTGCAATGTAACGCTGTTCTCCAAATAAGTCATGTCTTGTGTCCTTTTCCCTATGAAGAGATACACGCTGGTTACATTCTCTAATCGGGAAAAGGAGAGACGCTTTCTTGTATTTTGCCTCTTCCTTTCAGCCATTGTAAAAGCAAAACTAATTTCACAGCCACCGCTAACATTAACCCACCAGTGTGGTAGGGCTTGTGCACAACTGTGGACACTGTCCTTGGTAGAAAGTGGATAATTTTCCGCAGGTCTTTGCCCTTAAAAACGAAAGCGTTTGCAGTCTGTTTTTTTTTTATTTAGTGTGGGTATTTAATGCATTATAGCAGCTCACCAAATAAGTTTCGGCCTTTTACGATTTAATATTTGAGAAACGAAAATTTCACCACTTTTATTGGTTACCTGATAAAAAATAGTTTCTACCCCTTTCAGAGACCTTTCCTATCAAAATAAAGGCCTACATATTAGGGTGCTCCAAAAACTGAAAATATTTCTTTCTCACCACAGGGTTAATTTCATTACACTTCACGAAAATGAATTACAAGTCAAATTTCGTCTCTCTATCTCATTATTTAGGGTCGCTCCACTTTCTTTTTGTCAGGTTAGTCTTTAAAGGTGTCGGGTTGGCCATTCGGTGTTCGTGAATAAAATGGAAGATGAATTGCTTTTGATTCTCATTCTTTGTCAGCGACGGGAATCAACAGACTTCCCGAGAAGCTAACACTCAGGGCTCGAACGAGTACTGATTCCCATAACCTGAAAATAAGAAGAAAGAAATAAAGATTAAATGTGAGAAAAGCTCTAAATTTGGTTGTATCATGGTGAAATTTCGCACACAAAGAGAAGAATGCAACCCGACAAAAAGTAGTGGTGTGGAAAAAGGATCAATGCACTTTAAAATTTTACCTACGTTTTTTGGAACACCTTACTACATATGTATAACACTAATAAAACTCCTTAGCTTGGAACAAAAAACTGTTGAAGACTTGGCTTCAATTGCATCCTTATCACAGAAAAATATTTGGCCAATCTGATTAGGTAAAGACAGACAAAAAAGGGAGGTATATGCCGCACAACAGCAAAGAATTCAAAGTGAAATGATCCAAACGTATTAAGCGCTGGTCAACCTCTAAATACTTGTGTTTCTCCAAGACAACGCACGATCATACATCGCATGCCCAGTACGAGATACACTAATTACTCTAAGTTGTGAGCTAGTGTCTCATCCGCTAAATACTCCTGGCATGTATTCTTCGGATTACGACCTTTTTTATTTTTAGTTTATCAGATTACCAAAGAAAGATTACTTGATAAGGATCAAATATTAATCAGATCTTGATTTAATTCATAATTAGGCATTATTGGATAAATAGTCTATTTTACTATTGTCATTTACAATCAATTTTTGGGATCTTAACTATTAAACGCGTGGTTAATTCAGTTTTATGTTTGCCTGAGCATCTTGTTTCTTTGGGAATAAGAACGTTTAGTAATTTTGATTCCAGTTAGGTGACGGGTTTGAATATATTGCATTACATAAAAGTAAAACGAATATTCATATTTTTCTATCATAGTGGCCAATATTTACGAAGTATGTATATATTTTATGCAAAAATTATTATGTATAGACATGGAAAAAGGATCATAAAATTGGTAACGTGCGCTGTCAAAATTTCTTTCTAGGGCAAGAAAGAGGAAAATATAATATAGGTAAAGTAATAGAAGATATGCTAAATTGGACAGTTAATTCCATGAAAAGACCTAAAATACGACCATGCAGACGAGTGAAATTTACTCAATTCGTGCGAAAGTCAATAAAAGGGACTATATAGGAATCGAGCAGTACCCGCCCTGGGGGTATTAGGAAAGTGGATATGAATAAACTAACATTTTGTTGTCTACCAAAAATTTCGACGCTACACCAGTTGATACAAATCTAAAAGGAAACACTTGGCAATAGATATACATAGAAGAAAAGGAAATATGAACTGCTAAAATTGGCTTAAAAACTCTTAATTCAGGCAATTATAAGCAATGCTTACATGGTACAGGTATGAAAACAGATATAAAAATGAGATATTTTCATAGAAAATGAAAATGAAAAGCTTAAACACACTTTGCAATGTCACAATCTATAAGAAGGCACCTGTTAGTGAAAAATCTGTCTCCAGAACTTTTGAGAAACAGATCCTTTCGAACCATGTTTACAAAATTCACGCAAGAAAGAAGCTAAAGGACCATGCCTTCCTAAGGTAAACCATCATTTCGACTCTTGTAGTATATGGAAAATGGAGTTTCTTTTTTTAATGTATTTGTTTATTAAAATAATGCTCCTGTTTTGAATGTGAAGAGGCAAATCCATGCAAACAGTAGTTAGTTGTGGTGGTGGGAGAGAAAAGTATGAAGATGTGAGAATTGAACGATTTTGGGGTATGTTTCAAGTTTTGGGAAGACGTAGAAACAAACCACCAGTTAGCAAAAAAAAGTAGTTCTAAATTGAATAACGAAAAAACCCTGTCACGAATCGTAACTCAATGGAGACGAAAGGCAAGCAAAGGAGAAGCCAAGATGTTGCCTTGTTTTAGTAAGAAAGAGGGAGAAGGAGCAGAAGTGGGTGTTGTTTGGTTTTCTTTGTGATCTTTCGATAAATAAGGAACGAACCATAATGAAGGAAGTGCCTGATAACCATAAGGAGATATGAGTTAAATTATCAATAACACCTATTATCGCAATTCAAATAAAACTTATTCATATTTCTTTTCAAGCTTACACACAAAATTTTAATAACCAAAGAAAATGATTTTAATTTATTAAAAACTAAATATTTAAATAAATTTGATCAAAAACTATTCCTTTAAAATTGTTATGATACCTTTTTGAATACAAAATACATTCAAATTAGCCTATATTTTTTAGTAAGTTTGTTAAATTAAAAACATTTATTTTAGAAAAGTGTGGCTTTAATTTTAATTCCAATCAATAATCAAATCTTTTTCTTGAATAATTATAAAATAATTGATTGCAATGAATTGTTTAATAATCATTTGATTCCTGTTATTTAAAAAAAAAACTTAAAAAAAACTAAGATGTATGTATAACAACTTCTGAGTTCCATCTCAAAAAACGTGAACTCTAACTTTAACGCGAATTTTTAATTACTCTTCATCAGGGCTTGGCATTGCAAATGAAGAAAACATTAAGCAACAAATTTTAACTTTTTGTTTGTTACAGACATGTGAATAAGTGTTTCTAATTAGTTCGAGGGCACTGAATCCGAATTTGAAAACCAAAATTCCCTATCACGTCTAGATTTTGTGTAATGCCTTTTCGCTAATTGTCCTGATTAATAAATAAACAAATCTTTTTATTTTGTATTTTTTTCATTTTTAAGCAAAACTATTTTAAAAGTGGAGCACGTTTCTTCTTTATTCTGGTGTAGGACAGACAGTGTATATCACTGGCGAAGTTAACCCCACTCACTCCGAAGTTATAAATATTTTATTGTATTGATTAAGTTTGTCATGCACTTAAAGCTTAAAGATATTTGCTGAGGCCTTCTGGTTTTTCTTTTGTGAGACATCAAAGTTTTTTTTTGTAAAGACCAGCAATAATCCCCCATCATATTTGGATTAAATTTTCCTTGGTACCTCGTCTACATAACCAAAGTTTTTGATGAAAACGTTCACCATGTTCATCACTAATCTCTCCCAGTTTTTCAGGGAAAAATCGAGATAAGAATACAGAAAATACATTTTAGGTGACATTCTATTGTTTGTTTCCAGCATATTGTTTACTATTTCTCGGTAATTTGGAGATTTAAATTTTCCGAGAAAGTTTTCAGTGACTTCCACAAAGGATGTCCATGTTTTGCGTTCTTTTTCATTGAGACTCAAAGTGAAGGAACTATCAGAAACAACTCTGCAAATTTGTGGTTCAGTGTAAACTCCAGCTTGCCTTTTTGCATCAGTTAATGATCCTTTGAATTTGTTTTTCAAATATTGAAATCCTTCACTTCTTTACAAAGTTTTCTTTAACCCTAATTCAATTTGAAGAGGTGGAAATGAACTTTTTGGGGATATACTAGAGCACCATGCTTAACATTATGTTTGCCAACAATGTGTTCTTCTCTGGCTGGTCATTCTAGCTTTTTATAGTGATTTTTATCATCTTTGCTAACCCATACACATTAAAATCACATGTACTATGTGTACCCCAACTGTAACCCAAGAAGAATTGATACAACTTTCAAATCACAACAGATGCTCCAGTTGGACTCTTTGTACTCAATAAGTTTCAGCAAGAGTTGTAAGGATAAATATGTTTCTCGAAGACCTGTAGCGTGGGCTATAGGAAATGCAGCCTTTTCATTCCCATTGTGTAGCAAAATTGCTTTAAGACTTACCTTTCTAGAGTCATTGAAAAGTCCCCACTTATTAGGATCATAGGTACAGCCGATTTTCTGCATCAAACCATTAATATTGTTGCTTTAACATACAGTATTTTCTTTTGAATAAAATTTTGATAACTTCTGGTGACGATCTCGGAAGAAAGATACATTGACATCTGGATGGACAAGATTTCTTTGTTGTTATCTGGAGGCTGGTAACTCAACCTTTTCTTTACTCAGATCTAAATCTTGCACCAAGTCGTTTAAACTTTGTTGGCAAAATAAATTTGGTTCTGTCTCTTGATCAATTAGAACATATGTTTGATCTTCTTCAATTTCGCCAGAAATCAATTTAGAATCATCATTTGAACTAAAATATTCACTTATTGTACTAGGTGGCTTCGGTACTGGAGTAGATTCCTCATGTAACGCCGGTTTCAACGCTGATGGGCAATTTGGATAAACAATTATAGATTTGTTTTTCTTTTATAATCCAGGCACATTTGTTAAGCAGAAATAACAATCATCAAAGTGAGTTGAGGGCTTACACAATATCATGGAAACAGCAAATGTCATTGCCTTCCTCTTCCTATTTAACCAAGCTATCAACATTGTGTTACACTGCTTGCAGCAAATATCAGGGGCCCAATCTTTATCCTGGTCCCCTACATTACATCCAAAATAATATATGTAAGCTTGCTTCATCGATACTGATTTTCTATTTTTCTTCGTTATACCACTGGTGTGAATTGCCCACCAACATAACAAAATATATTGGGGCTGTTTGGACATCCGCATCTAAAACTTGAAGCCATGACAAGATTTTACATACTAACTTAAGCAAGTACACGATACACAATGTGAGATCCTTATTATAAGGTTCTTCTTATCAGAGCAAAACTTTGATAAAAGTGTAATCTTGTTTAGTAGTTATCAGTAGCAGAAAAGTTATCAGAAATAAGTATGTATTAATCTGAAAATCTGAAAAAATCTGAAAAAAAACCCAGTAATTAGAATTCAATGATATTTAAGCTTCAATATAGTATGCTTTATATATATTAAAAATGCTAATATATATTAAATATATATTATTTATTAACATATATTATTATATATATATATTAATTATATATATTAAATATATTAAAAATTGCATTTTGGTACAATATTGAGCAAAAGTGTAAAATGGATTGAAAAGGAAAATTTAAATTACACAAAAACCAAACGTTATATGCAAATTCTAAAGACCAATTTGTAATCAGTGTCTAAAAATCATCTAGAAACACCTATTGTCCTCTCTGTAACAAAATGTTTGTTTCATCTTGTAATGAAGGGAGTTGTGACCAGCGTCCTCTCTAGGTTGGTGGCAGACTAGGCCAATGTAGGACTCTCCCGGAGCAGGAGCAGGAGGAAGCCTGTCTTCGGTATGGCACTGCTTTAAAATAAAACAATAATAAAATTTACCTATTAAATTCGGCCCTAAGTTAATTGATTATATTCTTTATTTAGGTCACTTTAATGAAGAATTATAGCGTCAAAAAGAAAAAAATAATATACGAGTATAAACTCTAAATTTACATAGGTTATTATTTTAAATCAATCTTTAGAAAGTTATTTCATTGTTTCAATCATCTAAAGATAATTTTCACTTCAAGTTGCAACTGTAGGTTTAAAATATTTATTTATTAAACTCCCTAAGTTTATAAAAAATAACTTTGCTAAATTGAAAGTGGAAAAACTCACTTCAAATTAAACTTTACTTCTGGCCATATGTAAATTTTGAATGACAGGATTGGATTGAAATATTAATAAATATCATAATTAAGTGCTCCGATTTAATAAATATTTTAATCAAGAGCAACGATATACTAAATATAATAATGCCAAGTAATAATAAAGAAAAGACCAATATAAGCAGTCATGGTATGCAGTTAGTAGAGCATTGAGTAGTAGGGCATAGTGTCGCAGCCAATCCTAAGGCACATTCAGGTTTTGTGACGCCCCCTTTTTGGGGCCAAATTTGGCTTAAAAATTATCTTTTCCGTCAGGTGAGGTTGGTTGTATTCAGTTATTATAGTTCTCGCATCTGAAGCTAGAAATGGTTAATTTTTCTACAGGAAGAAAATTTGCACTTTAAATCTACAAGCACTATTGGACGAGAAACAGGTGCAAGTATGCAGACAGCATGACAGGGAGCTGACAGCATGGCAACTAATACTGGTTACAAGAATGGAACCATAAGAAGGCTGGAATCTCAATTACATAGTCCTTTACAGAGGATAATCTGCAGGTTGCATCTTAATGAGCTTCCTTTGAGGCACCTGTGTAGGAAATATATTGGTCTAAAGGAAAGGGGAACTCAATGGAAAGGGCCACTTGGTAAAGCCTTGAACATCAGTGAAACTCTGCCAGTATCACCAAATGGCTTCAAAGTATTGCAAAAGAAGCCCTTTTTGCAGATGCAGATGACAATGAGCTTATTCGGGACCAAGCTTACCTGTACATAATTATCAGTTTTTTTAGAAGTGGGGTAATTGACGTTGATCTTCTAAATATGGAACCAGGGCCAATATCTCATGCAAAATGGCTAATCACTGCCAGCAGAATATGTCGACTTTATATGGCGACAGAAGAACCTAATAATGAATTGTATGTCATGATAGACTTTGTCGTGTGTCATTATAGGCCCATCTGGTTTCATATCAAATTCTCTCCAAAATGCAGAGAGGGGATGTAAACATTTCCTGGAACAGATCAATCTTCTGTAAATACTAAAACCTGCCAGTGAGGTTATAGCATGGCAAACAATCATCCAAAGGAAATCCTACTAGGCCTATTCTGAGAACGTACTTTTGGCAATGCTGGCAGACTTTGATCAGAAGAACAGAGAATTAGCTATTGAGTTAATCAAAAGGATCCAAGAAGTCACTGTGTATGAGGAAGAGATAGGTAATTTCAGGCCCCTAAAAATAAATAACATTTCTAAGAACCTAACAGATCTATAGTAACCACATGAGAAGTTATGTTTAATAAATATTATGAGGGGCAATCAAGCTATCTAATATATATTTTCAAAAGTGTATATATATATATATATATATATATATATATATATATATATATATATATATATACCGTAGAGACCATAATATAAGGGTCAGTAAAAACAAGAGTATTTAAATATTTATCATAGAGTTTTAACAAAAGGTTGAGACTATATATTATACACATATTTAGATATATCTAAAATCTAACTTTTCTGAAAATCTTAAGTAAATGGATTAAATATTTCTTAAGTTATGAGCAAATAAATAAATTATCTTCCAAACTGCAGCGGCCAAAAGTTAAGGGTCATAGAAAACAATGTAAAATGCAACAAGAACAAAAGAGAAACCCTTACTACATATTAATATTTTCTGAACATCCCTTTACTAGCAATGACCTCCCGAAATCTCTTACCACAGGACTGAATTAATTTCTTGCAAAATTATGGGGTAATATTGTTTCCTTTCTTTTTAAATAATTCCCAGAGTTCATCTTTTTGTTCTCTGGATTTCTTCTTCGCGCCCCATCTCCAATAATCTTTCAAACGTTATCTATAGGGTTAAAATTGGAACTTCGAGGTGGCCAGTCCATGAGATCAACCGCTTTATAACTCAAAAAATCTTTGACTCTCTTCGCAGTGTGGCAGGAAGCGTTGTCCTGTACGATGATAGGAGTTTAAACTGACGAGGATAGGAGATGTGGAAGGGCATGTTGTCCAAGAATCTGCTTGTAGATTTCAGCATTGACAGTTCTTTGTAAGCGAATAAGTGGACTAGGACCAGCAGTTGAGATTACTCCCCATGCCATTACACTACCTCCTCATAGTCCACTCTCTTCTTTCCACATGCACGAGATAACCTTTCGTCAAATCTGCGTCGGGTGTATATACCACCATCGGAACCAATCACATTAAACTTTGATTCATTGCTAAAATGAACCTGTGACCACTGTTCTTCTGTCTAAACGGCATGTTCGTCAGCATAACGAAGACGTGCTCTGTGATTCTTCTTGGACAACAGAGGTTTCTTTGCCGGTGCCCTAGCAAGCAACCCAGAACCTTGTAGCCTCCGGAAACTGTTTTTCGCGCTACGTTGACATCGGAGGTGGTGGAGCTGAATTCGTGGGATATATCAGCATCGTCACTCTTAAACCTATCCTTCAGTGACATTCTAACCATAATATGATCCTATCCCGGTGACACTTTACGAGGTCTACCGGTTTTGGGTTTAGCACTTATCGATCTTGATTACTTAAAACGAGCTACAATTCGTTGCGAAACACTTCTAGACTTTCCTACACTAGTTGCTATAACAGAATTTGATTTGCCCTATTGGTTAAGGCATACAATCCTTTGATTTCCATCACAGGACACCAGTCGTCTCTCATAAGCCGCCATATTGAGTGTCCCAATAATGTAGGATCATAACAAGTAGCTGTTAGCACATCAACAGTCTCCTGAACACAAATACCACGGTTAGTAGTTCATTTTTTCGAAGTGACCCTTAACTTTTGGCTGCTGCAATTTGGAGGATAGTTTGTTTATTTCTTCATAACTTACGAAATATTTATTACAGTCACTTTAAATTTTCACCAAAGATAGATGTTAGATATATCTAAATATGTGTATAATATATACTTCAACGTTTTGTTAAACTCTCATAATACATATTTAAATACACTTGTTCTTACTCACCCTTATATTATAGCCGCTACTATATATATATATATATATATATATATATATATATATATATATATATATATATATATATATGACCACTATAGAAGGCCACTTAGAGTGACCTCGAAGGCCCAAATTTTACTATAAATACTATAATGCGCAGTTACGCTTTAATAAATATTATAAAAAATGGCTACGATTTATTTGTTTTTTCGTTGTTTTACAAAATTTGATTACAAAATGAAATTTAATTTCATTTCATTATTTTATTTAAGTTGAATCAATCCAAAATTATTTGTATGGAGTTCACCTCAGCTTAGTGGAAACGGTGTTGGATTTCCAGTATCAAGGTATGGGTTTGATCACACTGAGCGCGGGCATAAAACTTTCATCAGCGTAACGATCCTGCCGCCCATTAGGCGCATACGCTGATACTCGCGTAATTAAAAGGAAGATACAATTCCAATTCAACAAAAAAATTACACAAATCATGACTTAAAATCATTGAAAAATCTTGACTGAAATGTCCAGCTTCATTGGAGTATTTAGAAACTAGAGAATAATAATGAATTTGGAATATTTGCATAACACTGCAATGGCAATACATACTTTTCCATATGGCTGTCTATCGAATAGACAAAAATTAAGAAAGAAGATATGGTGGGTTTCAAGGCACGATGGAAAGTAGAAAGAGAAGTTGATAAGCGTATTATAGAGTGTGATAGAACGAGTTGAATCTGTGTTAAATTCAACTCCTATCCCATATTAGTTAAAACCTCGAGGAGGCCCACGTGCATCTTCGATTCGAGGCTTGGAGTCTTATCAACAGCTACCGGACGCCAATGTTTAAACAAGGAGGTTATCGTCCCCCCGTTCGCCCCCATACGCCGACCTCGCCAGATCGAGTTAGGCTTATGGACAGATAAGGCATTTTTCTCTGGCCCAGCTGTGCGTTCCCTCGAAGCTTCCACCCCATTCTCCCCCACGCCAAGGAGATGTCCTGGCTATTTATATGGACTCTTTACCACTAAGATCAGATTGGAGATCCAGATTTTCGTCGCGAAACATCACCACGACCCTCTCTCCCTTTGTGCGCCAAGGGACCTCAACCTCGAGATTCACCATCACTTGTCCAGAAGGAGGACAATATTCCTTGAGTGCCAAAGGTTCGAGCCTTTAGTGACGCCAAGTCCCCAAGGCATCCCCCCCTGTTGTTCAAGGAGAACAACATTAGAACAGCCATTGTTCGTTTGGAGCCCTTCGCCAAGAAACGGTTCTCACCCCCCCTGTTGTTCAAGGAGAACAACATTAGAACAGCCATTGTTCTTGAGCCCGTAGACAAGAGACGGTTCTCATCCCCCCCTTTGTTCAGAAGAGAACAACCTAGAACAGCCATTGTTCGTTTTGAGCCCTTCGCCAAGAAACGGTTCTCATCCCCCCCTGTTGTTCAAGGAGAACAACATTAGAACAGCCATTGTTCGTTTTGAGCCCTTCGCCAAGAAACGGTTCTCACCCCCCCTGTTGTTCAAAGGAGAACAACATTAGAACAGCCATTGTTCTTGAGCCCGTAGACAAGAGACGGTTCTCATCCCCCCTTTGTTCAGAAGAGAACAAAGTAGAACAGCCATTGTTCGTCGAGCCGTTCGTCGAGTAACGGTTCTCCTTTCCAAGACGCCTCGTCAGGATCCTTTTATCCCCCCCCTTCGGCTGGAACTCGCCAGCGGACCGAATATTCCTTCAAGTACCTTCCACTGCACCCTAATGAAGTTACGTAAGCCAAGCGTCACCTTTTGAGTATTGATCCCTTATTTGTCAATTCTATCCTGTGCTTTAAATGGTTTATCGAACCATCCCATCTCTTTAACTCCATATTTGTTTTACCTTTTTTTGATCCCTTAAATCCTTGGATTAGCCCGAGTCTCCACGACCCTTTCCATTCTGTTTGTCAATATTTTCCGTTTTTGTGTTTTGTTTATAGTTATTATTAATAAAACTCTATTTTATTAATGATAGCAATATTATTATCCTTGAGCTCAGTTCCACTTCTTAAGCATTTTGAAGATATATAATATCGGCCGCCAGACAGTAAAACGCACTCTAAAGATAATTAAGGAAAAGCCCTCAACGAATAGTGTTATATATAGTATCGTCGGGAGTCATTCTACGACATATATATATATATACTATTTAATTTGGTATCAGGTGTGTAAGGTTTAACGCTATATCTTTGCAAACACTGGTCTCAGTCGAGTAAAGCATAGTGTTATTCGTTATAATAATAGAATATAGTAGTTCCCTTTTGTTTTAACGATTGCTATCCCCTTTTTTTTTTCTTTTTTTTTTTAAACTTAAGAAGCTGGAGTAGCTCAAGGAACGGTTATAATAATTTGTTTGTGTTTTTTCCTGATTTTAGTCAGTGGTTATTTAGAGTAAGAAACCAAGTACGAATAGGTCAGTGCCCATATTTAGGTAGGCTAATTCTATAGAGGCATAATTCTTGTTGCGAGGAATTTTAGTTGGTTGACTAGTGCGCCCCAAGTGCAAAGATGACTCAGTTTGAAATCTTTAAAGCGCAAGGAGAATCCGTGGGACTCTCCGGAAAAGAACTAATTGAGTACATTCAAGAGGAGCAAAGAAAAGAGGAAGAAAGAGAAAGGGAAAGAGTAATCCGACGAGAGGAACGAGAAGGAAAAATACAACGAGAAGAACGTGAAAGAGAAATACAACGAGAAGAAAGAGAAAGAGAGGAACGGATAAGACAAGCTGAGCTTCAGATTGAATTAGCTCGTGTTGAAGCGGGGATACATTCCGCCAGTTCCCGTTCCGAAGCCCCCCCCCCAATCTCCCACTAAAGCTCCCCAATTTCAAGGATGGAGAGGATTTCGGAGCATTTTTAGCCCACTTCGAAAAGATCCTCGAAATCAATAACATGGATCTGGAGGCTGAAGGTGTAGCCAGATTACTTCCCCTGTTAAATTGCAAATTGCGCGAAATTTTTATATCTTTACCATCTGAGTGTACAATTAACTACAGCACCTTAAAAGCTGAGTTATTGGCCGCTCATAATATGACTCCCGATTTCTACCGCCAAGAATTTCGAGGAGGTCGTATTAAACCCGGACAGACGTTCCGTCAATTCGGATACATTCTTCAGAGGAATTTTAAATTTTGGTTAGAATCCTCAAAGGTTGATCCGGACTACGAGTCCTTAACTTACTTCGTGTTGCGAGATCAATTTTTGGCGTCTCTCCCGACGGAGATCCGCGCGTTTGTCAAGGACCGTCGGTGCCAGACCTTTAAAGAATGTACCGAAGAAGCGGATGTCTATGCCGCAAGCCATAATTTATATCCAAAGGAGAATCGAACTTCTCACCAACCCCCAAACCAGGAAAGAAGGAAGGATTCGCGCCCCTTCCCAGGAAAGCTGACAAAGTTTCCGGGCCCCGTACGACCCCAAAACTTCATTCCCCAAAATCAACAACGGGACTCCAAACCTCCCGTTCATATTTCTTCTCCACCTCTCTTCCCGAAGCGACCAATAATATGCTTCACCTGTGGTGTAGAAAACCACATGAGCTGGAATTGCCCCCAAAATTCTAGGCTTAAAAGCGGACCAGCCCACCAAGTTCACCAGATTTATGCAACCCCGGCTCCCCCGGAGGTGCAGACCCAAGCAGCAACTTCTCCCCCTCCGTCAGGCCACCAGGTAAATTTTATTTTTGATAAAAGTTCACCAGGAACTTTGAAATTTGAGGAGGGCAGCGTGAATGGCTGCCGAGTATCGACTCTCGTCAGGGACACAGGATGTACTTGTTTCATCGTGTCCGACGAACTCCTTCCCCCAGTGGACCCTAACCACGAAAAATTTGCGGTGGTACGTGACTACCTTGGGCCGGCGAACAGATTCCCCGTCGCTAGATGTTACCTGCAGTGTCAATATTATAATGGCTGGGCTGAAGTCATTGTAGCACCAATAAAATTCTGTTCCGTACTTATAGGAAAGAGCCCCCAAGTAAGTTTCGACCCTGTGTTTCAGGCCGCCCTTCCTCAAGGCCGAGATAAGAAAGAAGCCCAGGAGCCCGTCCATATCAGAACCCCGATACCGTCCGATTTCTCGGAGACCCCTAACCAGGACTTTAGGACGGCAAAAGAGGAGTGTAAATCACTAAAACCCTTAGGTGATAAGGCCCCAGACAAGGACACGGAGACTGTCCCTGGACCCCAAGAAAAAAAGAACCCCCAACGCGCCCATGGAGATACCTTCGTAGAACTGGACGAAGCATCGGCGCTTGAAGAGGATTGCCCCGCGGAGTCCCTTAATGTAATCCAGACAGTGTGCATCCAACCTGATGCCGATTACCCTCATCCTTCCCTACCAGGCGAGTCTTTAGAACCCTCTGACCTGGATAGTGACGCGCAGCTGACACCACGTCAGAAGAGTCAGCTCCAAGAACTAATTAAATGGAATCACCATTTACCCGCCCTATTAGCTCTTTTCGAGCAACTGCGCGAAAATTGCCTCACCATTGGCCTCCGCAAATGCTATTTTGCTCAAGAACCCATTAAATATTCGCGTTTCAAAATAGGACCAAGCCAGTTAGGTCCCCAAGAGAACAAGATTAAGGCAATCGCCGACATGCCCCTCCCGATTACAAAGAAGCCATTGAGATCGATCCTAGGATCAGCTTCTCCCTATCAGCGATTTGTTCCGAATTTCGCTGCAATTTCGGCCCCCCTATGCCTCCTTCAGGAAAAGAATTTCTCCGATCGTTTACGTTGGAATGATGTCGCTGTTTCCCATTTTAATCAGCTCAAAAGTAAGTTCATTTCTGCCCCCATTTTTAAGTTGCCCAACCTGGAAAAATCCTTTGGGGTTAAGACCGACGTGATCAACGAGGGCATTGGAGGTGTACTCCTTCAATACGTGGATGACAGAACGAGTCATCCAGTTGCATATGCTAGTCATCAATTATTACCACGCGGAGAGAGATATGCCACTAGAGAAAAGATAGCTCTATCAATTATCTGGGTCATAGAAAAATTCAAGCTGTACTTGATATGTAAAGAATTTCGAATAGGAACCGACCACCGTCCGTTAGCCTATATTAGGAATTTGAGACACTCAAACGGCCGCATCATGCGCTGGAGTTTACTCTTGCAAGAGTATCAATTTAAAATAAATTATATCAAAGGTTCCGATAACCAGGTCGCTGACGCACTCAGTAGGAATGCGTTACCGAATAGCGTAGAATAATTGTATTCATAGGATTAGTATCTCCATGTAGGTATATACCGTCTTGTACGACTTAATTTAAGATTCTTTTGTAATATAGTTAATTAATGTATATGTCTGAATTTTGTAACGCTCAATGTCTAATTTTTTTTGATGTATATATATTTGTTCTTATTAATTTACGTATAAATTTTTTTGTCCCGTATGTACTAAGTTTATAACATTTCATTGTTCCATGCCCTTTTTTTTATTAAGTTGTATTAAAGGTTATTTTCCCCTGTAATCTAAAGATCAAAATAATCATGTATTGAGGTAATACTAGTTAGGTGCAGGAAGATACGGTTGGTACAAGAAAACGAGTTCCCTACAACGGAGCTCTATCGTTGTCCCTTCTCTTTTTTTTTCGAAGTGACAACTTCCCCTGGAATGGAGGGGTGTGATAGAACGAGTTGAATCTGTGTTAAATTCAACTCCTATCCCATATTAGTTAAAACCTCGAGGAGGCCCACGTGCATCTTCGATTCGAGGCTTGGAGTCTTATCAACAGCTACCGGACGCCAATGTTTAAACAAGGAGGTTATCGTCCCCCCGTTCGCCCCCATACGCCGACCTCGCCAGATCGAGTTAGGCTTATGGACAGATAAGGCATTTTTCTCCGGCCCAGATGTGCGTTCCCTCGAAGCTTCCACCCCATTCTCCCCCACGCCAAGGAGATGTCCTGGCTATTTATATGGACTCTTTACCACTAAGATCAGATTGGAGATCCAGATTTTCGTCGCGAAACATCACCACGACCCTCTCTCCCTTTGTGCGCCAAGGGACCTCGACCTCGAGATTCACCATCACTTGTCCAGAAGGAGGACAATATTCCTTGAGTGCCAAAGGTTCGAGCCTTTAGTGACGCCAAGTCCCCAAGGCATCCCCCCCCTGTTGTTCAAGGAGAACAACATTAGAACAGCCATTGTTCGTTTGGAGCCCTTCGCCAAGAAACGGTTCTCACCCCCCCTGTTGTTCAAGAAGAACAACATTAGAACAGCCATTGTTCTTGAGCCCGTAGACAAGAGACGGTTCTCATCCCCCCCCTTTGTTCAGAAGAGAACAACCTAGAACAGCCATTGTTCGTTTTGAGCCCTTCGCCAAGAAACGGTTCTCATCCCCCCCTGTTGTTCAAGGAGAACAACATTAGAACAGCCATTGTTCGTTTTGAGCCCTTCGCCAAGAAACGGTTCTCACCCCCCCTGTTGTTCAAAGGAGAACAACATTAGAACAGCCATTGTTCTTGAGCCCGTAGACAAGAGACGGTTCTCATCCCCCCTTTGTTCAGAAGAGAACAAAGTAGAACAGCCATTGTTCGTCGAGCCGTTCGTCGAGTAACGGTTCTCCTTTCCAAGACGCCTCGTCAGGATCCTTTTATCCCCCCCCTTCGGCTGGAACTCGCCAGCGGACCGAATATTCCTTCAAGTACCTTCCACTGCACCCTAATGAAGTTACGTAAGCCAAGCGTCACCTTTTGAGTATTGATCCCTTATTTGTCAATTCTATCCTGTGCTTTAAATGGTTTATCGAACCATCCCATCTCTTTAACTCCATATTTGTTTTACCTTTTTTTGATCCCTTAAATCCTTGGATTAGCCCGAGTCTCCACGACCCTTTCCATTCTGTTTGTCGATATTTTCCGTTTTTGTGTTTTGTTTATAGTTATTATTAATAAAACTCTATTTTATTAATGATAGCAATATTATTATCCTTGAGCTCAGTTCCACTTCTTAAGCATTTTGAAGATATATAATATCGGCCGCCAGACAGTAAAACGCACTCTAAAGATAATTAAGGAAAAGCCCTCAACGAATAGTGTTATATATAGTATCGTCGGGAGTCATTCTACGACATAGAGTCTTGAAACACAGGCAACTATGGGGAACAATCGGGGAAGCAGAGCCAGAACGTGTGGTTCTCTGAACTGAGATAAGTCAGTGACAAAGACTGGTATGAGGGAGCTGAGGCATGTACGATCTTATCTGAAAGTATAAGGGGAGTGCAGATGATTCTGTATTGAATGGACAGCCAGTGTATTACGAAAAGCAGGATAATTGCACTAAATAAACCTCTCTGGAGGATAAGAGCTCGGGCTGCAAAGATTTGAACCAGTTGGAGGGGTGGAAGAGGGGAATTCTGTGATTCAGCGAGGAAGGGGTTGCGGTAGTCAAGGTGACGAAAACCTGCATTAACGAAGCGTTTTGGGTCAAAATGTCAACGCATAAGTTTGATATTACCTAAAAATTTAACATGAAAATCGCAGTGGTTAGCAATATAAGATATGAGCGTTGAGTAGCAATCACTTGGTGGTCTTTGGAAATTTACTCAAGCCAAATATTTGTAATGGGTTGCGCCGAACTTAAAATAGGGCTAAATGGGTCTATAGCGAACGACATATATGCATATGGTTTCCATATCAACATCTGATTTTTTTATGGTGTAGTTTCAGAAAGTTTTCCGAGACCCGTTCATTGATAATGTTGTAATTGGATAAGTTTCTAAAAGTCTTATTAAAATGTTTCCGGAAAATAAAAACTAGTTTTGCCTGTCAAAAGCAAATAAATTGAATGATAACGAAATCGATAGATTCGAATAAAAGGGAGAAGAAGGGAGATGCAAAATATACATAATTTAATCGGTCCAAGAAGCGACCTTTGCCAATACCAAAAAGTACCCTCGTAGACTGAGACAAATTATATCCAATATGAATTAATTGAAACGGTGAACAAAAACAGTTTGATCAACAGTAACAAATGTTTCCAAAAGCTATAAAGAATCTAAATGGAAAGATGTCAATCGTTGGCAGCAGAGCGAATACAGTTTGTTGCGTCTGAGAGCTTATTTATTGCAGTGTCCTGACTAAAACAAGACCAAAAAATCGAATAGCGTTGATAAAGGACAAGTGATCTGGAATTTGAGCTTAAACAAGCCTTTCAAGGACTTTTGAGATGAATGGGAGTTAAATGATTATACAATGGCTTGTTTAGTTGTTTGTGCTGTTTCAGTTCCTTTGGTGTTTAGTGAACCATAAGCATGATTGATGTTAAATGGCACTATCTACAGAAGAGAGGGAGCTATGAAAATTATTGTTCAGCTTATGGAGAAGAAGAAAGAGGAACTAGTTGGAATGAGTGAGAGAACTTCGTGCAGACGAGGAAAAGTGAGATTTGGCCGGTGTCTAGGAATAGAGGCAGACGTTATGACAAAATGGATACGGACTATCATTTCAGATTATTTAGCAGAGAACTCCGCAAGATAGATACAGTATGTAGATATGAAAAAGAGAATGGTGTTTTAAAGAAATCGAAAATTTGTTGGCATTTAATATAGTAGCTTGGAAACAATGGGTACGCAGCTGAGACGAGTGAAGGGGAGAAGAAGAGAAACATGGATGTTGCGGCAGAAGGACAGGATCTGAAAAATAGAGGGAAGAGTGACTTTGATGAGTGTAGAGATAATGTCGTAATCCAACGTTTTAGGATTAAGACAAGATACTACGCCATCACATTTTGGTTACATTAACCAAAAAGTGAAGGAAGAATATAAGTCTTAGTTGCGTAAGGTATTCGAGAATTTGGTGAAAGCAAAAGATAAACAAAATTAATAATGAAGAATTAGTCAGAAACAGCTAGGGAGCGCTCAGTTAAAGTTAAACTTTGAATTAGCTATGAGAAGGAGACTAGTTCAAGAGTTTTTCTATGGGCTCTAGAAGCGTAAACGAATTAATATCCACGCGCTGACGCAGTAGCAGCAAATTATGTATTATACTCGGATAACTACGCCGGTATCATACTAATCCAAAAATTGTAGGTGTCACAGATGAAATAAGGTGAGAGATGAAATTTTGCCTTCCTTAATGTAAAACTGTCACGAATTCTAAAAATTAGCAAGCTGGGGAAGAGAGGGAAAATTCGTTTGGGGAATGGCGTTTTTCTCCCGTGATGCTGGAATTTTCGGAGAACCATTATTTTAGTTTTGATTGTACTCTATTTAGTGGGGCAAGATAAAGGAGTCAGTGACTTAGGTAGTGCAACATTTCTATTTCCACTGAATAATGGATAATTTACCTGATCAAATGAATTTACTTTATGGTGGAGTTATTCTCTGTGTTAAATCAATAGGGCTTGTAATATTAGAAAAACAGAGCAAAATTTTGATTGAGATTAATCTCTCTATGGATGTCCAAACTAAGAAGAAGTTTTCACCTCTCACCCTCCGAATGCAAAACACAATAAGTTCGTTTCAGAAGAGCAGATGTGAAGTTAAAACAAACTTTATTATACATAGGAAACTTAAAACCTCGAAGAAACGTGCTAATAATCAATGGTATGACTAAAATTACTATTGAAATTTATAATTGGTAACATAACAACTATACATATCTAAAATGTGTGACAAGTTATGACATATATATTTCTGTGCTCTTTCTCCTTTTTTTCCAAATTCCTTCTCGTCGACCTCTATACTAACGGTATTTTGGTCACGTGCAGTCAATTAGTTCTTGAGGAATTAAGTCTTTCTTTAATGTCATTTTTGAGAGAAACGAAAAATCCAATAACTCTCGATAGATGAAGACATAGCTAATTACCCTTGCTTATCTTAGCCTCTCAGGACATATTTAGAGACCGGTGGTTTAAAATAACCACAATCAGTGGCAAACTTGTCTCTTTTATCAAGGTTTGTTTAAAGAGTCGCTAACGTGGGATTCGTTTCAAGATATATACAGCATATAGGAATTAGAAGAAATAAGGCGCGCAAATTTTTGATATGACTAATATATTGATATCGTGGTATAACCACTCTATACAATACACTACTCCTATATAATGTGTGTCGAACTTAATCACCTACTGCAACGCTAAACGTTGAAAGACTGTTCGCAGGGATTAACGACCGACTAGGAGGTCAAACTTGAGGCGTTGGGTTTCAAATCCATAATAGGCTGAGAGTATCGTTCAAGGGTAGTTAAAGATGAGACAACAAAAATATAATTTTATTTGTAAATATCCAAATAAGAATAAAAATAGGCAAAAGAGAATTAATTAAATTAAAATTTCCTGTTGAGAAAAAAAATAATGAAGAGGGATTCTCAAATAGAATTAATTGATTAAAGTTACTAGGCTCAGATCAAAAGGGGGAACTTGACAATACTAATAATGGAGGGGGTTTCAGTCTTACGGGTCGGTGACTTCGAGGAAAGTCTTTCTTACAATGAGTTGAGTGGGGAACGATCCGATGAAGCAAGTTGGGAACGATCCGATGAGGCAAGTGAAGCACGATCCTAATGAAGCAGGTGGGGCACGATCCTAACCACCTTCTGATAAAGATAGCCAATCTTCAAAGATGACGTGTTCAACGGAGAATGTGGGATTACTAGTAATTCCACTGAAAGAGGAAATTTCTTTTCCTCAAAGGTAATCGATCGAGATTTTCATTAGTTCGATTAAACGAAGGGAGACTTTCACGCGAATTTAAAGGATTGTCGTTCACAAAAGCTACCAATTGACTGGGATAGAATCATAGCAGAGAAAGTCTTGCTGTCTGAAAAACGCTCACTGGACTTACTTTGACTTGAGATGAAGAGGACGGCCTTGAGGTGCGGGCTGGACCCCTCGAACTAAAGAATAATCATAGTATTTTTATGCCAGAATCTTAGGGAGAAAAGGGAGTTTGGAGAAAGGAGTCACAAGCTCCAGACATCTTAATCAGGAAGGGAAATCGATTCAGCATTTAGCAGCGAGTTGAGAGAAAAAGCAGCTCTTCCTCACTGCGTCACCGGGGAGGAGGAAGCTTGGGAAGAGTTGGCAGGATTGGGGAATATTCCCCAATGTACTCAGGAGTCAAAACTTCGTGAATTTTTTAACAGGAAATTACGTCGTCCACGGCGTGATACCATCTTAAGTGGTCTTCAATAAATTCTGTGGAGGGGGGGGGGAGGTTGTTCTTTTTGACCTCTCCCTTCCATACGATGGAACTTTTCTGAGAGGGAGGGGGGGGGGAGAAAAAAGGACATCGCAAATTTGGATAGGAGGAAGTATTATTAAGCCGTTAGCCTGATAAATAAAACGCGGGACCTGACCTGTATTCGACAGACTTACAAAAAGGCTATGATATTGATTTGAGCAAAAAAAATAAATAAATGGGTCGACAAAAAAATTACATTTAAATTAAGGAACAAAATTAGAACTTGGACTGAAAGGGTAGTGGAACAATAACACAAACACACAAAAACAAACACTATTTTAAATAAGTATCTAGAGGGACCATAGATATTTGTACAGAGTTTAAAAGAAGAAAAAGAATAAATATATATACAGGCGACCGATAATTAAATGGATCAGCCAGCATTGTCGACTAATGGATTCCCGCTAAGATTACACTAGGGAACAAACATTTTATTACAGAGCAGAAAATAGGTGATTCCCGATGATCTTTAGGCGCTGATTACAGACTTTTCTTTAGGATTTGCATATCACCTATAGCTTTTGTGTAATTTTAATTTTCTTTTTCCAGTGGTTTCACACTTTGGCTCAATATTATACCAATATGTAACTTTCAATATATTTAATTTAAACGACTTGGTACAAGATTTAGATCTGAGTAAAGAAAAGGCTGAGTTACCTGCCTCCAGATAACAAGAAAGAAATCTTGTCCATCCAGATGTCAATGTATCTTTCTTTCGAGATCATCACCAGAGGTTATAAAAATTTTATTCCAAAGAAAATACTGTATGTTAAAGCAACAATATTAATGGCTTGATGCAGGAAATAAGCTGTGACTATGATCCTAAGGAGTGGAGACTTTTCGTTGACTCTAGTAAGGAAAGTCTTAAAGCTGTTCTGCAACACAATGGGAATGAAGAAGCTGCCATTCCTGTAGTCCACGCTACAGGTCTTCAAGAATCGTATTCATCAATGCAACTATTGCTGAAACTTATTGAGTACAAAGAGCATAACTGGAGCATTTGTTAGGATTTGAAAGTTGTATCACTTCTTCTTGTGTTACAGTTGGGATACACAAAGTACATGTGCTTTATATGTCTATGGGATAGCAGAGATGATAAAAATCACTTTAAAAAGCGAGAATGGCCAGCCAGAGAAAAACATATTGTTGGCAAACATAATGTTAAGCATGATGATCTAGTAGATCCCCGCAAAGTTCATCTTCCACCTCTTCACATTGAATTAGGGTTAATGAAAATTTTTGTAATGGGTATGGAGCAAAAAAGTGAAGGCTTTCAATATTTGGAAAACAAATTTAAAGAATCAATAACTGATGCAAAAATAGACGCTGAAGTTTTCATTGTACCACAAATTCGCAGAGTTGTTTTTGATGATTCTATAACTTTGTGTCTCGATGAAAAGGAACGCAAAACATGGACATCCTTTTTGAAAGTCCCTGAAAACTTTCTCGGCAATTTTTAATCTCTAAATTACCGAGAAATATAAAACAATATGGATAACTTGGCCAGTAATGTACACTGTCTGTCGTAAGCCCGAATAAAAAAAGAAGTTCCCCCACTTTTAAAATATTTTGCTTAAAAATTAAAATATTACAAGATAAAAAGATTTTTTTATTTATTATTCGGAACAAATTGCGAAAGAGGGTTGGTAGTCTTTACACAAAATCTAGACGTTATAAAGAATTTGAGTTTTTAAATTCAGATTCAGCGCCCGCGGACTAATTAGAAACAATTATTCACATGTCTGTCACAAAAAAAGTTAAAATGTGTTGCCTAGTGTTATCAGTTGTAAAATTTTCGGTACACGTATATACCAAATATTAAACTGATATTGTTGAAATATCAACAATATCGATGTAACATTTCATCCTTGACAATGTATGAGATGCCTTACCCACCATGGAAGAAGCTTGCTCCTGAGTCCTGGCTTTCTCCCAAAAGGGGAGGAGAGTTGGACACCCCTTTTAGGTGCGGGCGAAATCCTCGTTCCGGAGTGGCTCCATCTCCGGATCGACGGGGGTTTTTAGAGGAAAGGGTTTCATGGAAATCTTGGCGGCCTGGGCACGGGTTACCACGTGTTGTGCTACGGGTTACTTGTAACCTGGGGCTTTGACCAATCAGTACAGAACAAAACTTGATTGGGGCTGCTACCACTCCCACTCAACCAGTCAAATACTCACATTCGATGTTGCATTTTACAATAGGGAAACGATTCGTTCGGCCAAGGTAATCTTGCACCAAGCGAGCCTTTAGTTGTCAGGACCGACCGGGGGAAGTAAATTCGCTGATACCACGATGCTTGTGCAGCCAGTATTACGTACAAGGGTGGAGACACGGCATCCGTTGACGGCTCCATTTTAAAATTTCAAATCAACGGAGGAGCTCTTAATAAAGAGAAAATTTACTTGGTGATCGGAGTTTTTGTTGGACAAGAGAGATGTAGTTGTATCTTGAAGAGATGAAGGAAGAGCAGGGGTCGCACTAAATTTGTGTACCTGATGGGAGGACACACTTCTAAATTGGGAAATTTGAGGGCAGTTCGGGCATACAAGACATTCTATTTCGCACGTAAAACAGATTATCTGCCTTCCTGGGAATGACGACGCAGGGGGAGCGGTAATTATGGGCTTAATGTCTCTTGGTTCCGAAGGAAGGAGATTCTTAAGTTTCGAGGGTCCTTGATCTTTCACGAATCTAAGAGTATTTCTTGGAAGGGGCCTGGAGTTATTAATCTTATACTTGGGAGTAGACGGGGGAGGCTTCTTATTACCCATGGGATACAGGTTATGGCTACTTTCATAAACATCAACCTCTTCTAGGCATTCCTTGAACGTAGAACAGCGCATGTGTTAAAGGAAGAAATGGATTTCATGTGACAGGGAATCTAAGAATTGATCTATTAGGACTGAGTCCAGATGGAACTCGTACTCATGGGGAACTTTACACGCATCTAACGAAAATTGGAGGTGTTTCTGGAGGGTGTATACAAAATTGCGAAAGGTCTGACCGGGGCGAATCTTTTCGTGACTGAAACGGGCACGATAGAAGTCTGGGGTGATATGTATGGCAGCTAAGAGTTCGGACTTGAGGGTAGAGTAGTCCACAGTGTACTCTGAAAGAAAAGAAATGAATATTTCTCTCTACTGTGAGTTTAGGAGAGGGGCAATTTGACAACACCATCTACCTCGATGTCCCAATTGTTAATTTCAAAAATCTTCTCGAAATGCGTAAGATACGAGTATCCTCCAAAAGCTTCTTCTTTTTTAAAGACACGTAATCTTATTGACGGGGACTGCAGAGTTTCGGGCCCGGAGTTAACTGACATTGACTTCACTTGATTAGAGCTTAACTTCGGTTCATGCCACCTTATCCTCTCACTCTCTTTCATTTCTTGTTGTTCTACTGTTCTTCGTTATTCAGCTTCTTTTACTTCTTGTTTCTGAGCTCTTCTCTCTTATATTTCATTTCTCTCTCTTCTTCCTGAATATAAGTTAATAATTCTCGGCCCAACAGGCCCTACGACTCTCCTTGACTCTTGAAACGGTCAAACGCAGAAGACATCTTGTTTGTTCACATAGGGGAACGTAATATGCGAAAGGGGCTGTTGACGTAACCAAATTTCTCGGCAATATACTTGAAGACTAACTTTTCAACAAAATAAATATTGAAAAATTATCTCACTGAAAACACTAAAGATCTTCCTACACGGTTAGGACAGATTAATCTTTCAAATCCAGCTAGGAATTAACTCAAATATTTCGGTAAATGGAATACACAAACACAAAAAAAGGGTCCCAACTATTAATCTAAATTTTAAATAGTTAATAGACTAAAGTTCCACTGATCTAGAACTAACTTCAACGTACTTCGTGCCCAAATAGAAAAATAAAGAAAGTTCAGTAATGAGAGGGAACTACTAAAAACCAAAGGAAATCTAACTGATTTACTCTGTAAGAGTAAATCATTGGGAAATATTTTCCCAATGCGCTCAGGAGTCAATTTCGTGAATGTTCAACCAGGAAATTACCTGGTCCATGGCGGGATACTATCACGCGTGCTCTCCATAAATTGAGGGGGGGGGGGGGTTAAGATGTTGTTCTTTTCAAATTGTATGCACCCATTTTGTTCTTGATACCTTTTTTTGAACCTCCAAACGAATGCATGGGAAGTGTAAGGCGTAAGTAAGGTTAGTTCTTTTAGTTAATTATTAAGTTAAGTTAAAATTTATGTTTTCAGTAAGTCTTTGGGTTTTGTGTGCTGTTTTTCCAGCCGTAAGGAACCGAATAAGAAAACTATTTTAGCAAAATGCTTTCGCATAGCCTTTTCCACTTTTGGTAATTCGAGAGATTGAAACTAAACATTTTTAAATAACCTTGACATCCTAGTTATATTAGCATCATCTTTTGTAGTATTCATTACTTGAATCAGTGCAATAAAACTCTTTTCCCGCCGAGAGGAAATAATAGCTTCTGGGTTTGCAAAAAATTCTGTTTTTTTCAGCTTTACTTGCGTCTATAGAATAGAAATGACGCGTAAATTGTCACTGATTAATTAAGAGTTCTGATATTTAAACTTGATGAAAGAATAAGAAACATTAAACAAACGTTCCAAATTAAGTAATTAATGAATTCGCATTAAAATGCTTTAACTTCTTATTACCCTTATATTTATGGGATATATGTACATATATATATATATATATATATATATATATATATATATATATATCAGAGAGAGCAGGTTTGACCCCTCTAGAATCCCACGTCTACCTGTGGCGTCTGAGAATATACACCTGCACGGCCAAGCAGCCCCAAGGGATCCGCGAGATTTTCGCGGGACCGCGTAATCTGTTGGGGTTCCAGTCCTCACCATCGCATCGTCTGATCGGCGCCTGATCCACGGCACCAAGGACCTTTGCGCACGGCTTACTTTACCGTACGTGCTTAGAAAATGGTAAACCCCAGAAGCGAGTATTGTGTGTTCCGCGTTAACACGTTGGTCACATTTTTTAACTACTGTCCATGACAGCGTATTTCCAGGTCATTTTAGCCAAATGAAGACCTCCAAGAAGATCTTCAAACATTTTTATTTGTCAGGTGTCTATAAAGAAATCCTTTACGACTGCGACATCACCAAAAGACTGCTGTCAAAGGAAGAGTTAAGCCCGCACTGTTGCAGAAAGGACCCCTAATCTCACAGCCGTTTTCTCTTGTCGCAATTGTTCTCAATGATTCGATACACACTCCGTCGAGTCAATATCACATTCACCTGCTATTTTTAGTGGATTTCGCCACCCTATTCCAAAAAGCAGTGCGATTGAAGAATATAGTCTATCTCCTGCGCGAAAGCAATAAGCTCCATCTTCTCCCGCGTTGGATTACCCACGGAAATCCTGTCTGATCATGGAAGCCAATTCACGTCGCAACTGATGGAGCTCGTCGGCCAGCTCCTGAAGATAAACGCCTTTTTAGCTCCCCTTTTCACCCACCTGGTAACATGATGGATGAGAGGCTCAGTGGCTCACTCAAATCCATCCTCAAGAAACTGTGCGCCAAACAACCTCAAGAATGGTACCCATTTTCGTCGGTATCCATTTTCACATGCCGGGAAATTCCCCATCACACCTTGGGTTTCACCACATTTGAGCTTCTGTATGGATGTAATATTAGAGGGCCCCTCAGCATTTTGAAGGAGCTCTTCTCCAATTCGAAATTAAACAAGGAGATTCAATCCTCTAACGATTACCTCCTAGTCCTGAGGCAAAGGTTAGGAAAGTGCGCAGAGATCAAGCATCAAAACGTCGAGACAAACTTGCGCAAGTATAAAACCTACTTCGACTGTAAGTTCCAAGAACGAAAATTTAAACACAGTGACGAAGTCCTTTTACTACTCCCCAAGGAGAACAACAATAACGAGATAGAAAAGCAATTGAAGATGGGTATTATAGAGCCCTCGGAGTCAGAGTATTGTTCCCTGGTCGACATGGCAAAGAAGGCAGACAATTCTTACCGAATAGGCATCGACTTCCGGAAGTTACACACCGTCACCGTGTTTGACGCCCAACCGATTCATCTCATCGATGAGAATTTGAACATGTTCGAGACGGCCAAATTCTTTACTTTATTAGATCTGTGTAAGGATTATGACCAGATGCCATTGAGGAAAGAGGTAAAGAGCTACACGGCCTTCCCTATCGACAAGGGCTTGATGCAATTTCACCGACTGCCATTTGGGTTAGTGGCAGCATGTAGCAATTATAACCAAATGATGAGGCGAATATTGGTTAGGTTGCTACACCTCACCTTTTACTTCAACAACATTTACGTGGTGACCCAGGAATGTGACCACCATCTGGCTGCATATCGTGCCCTCCTCTGCCGATTTCAGGAACAGCAACTCACGATTGGCCCCCAAAAGTGCCACTTCGCTTTTGGCACGATCGACTATTTGGGGTTTTGATAGGGAACGACTGCTTGGCTCCCTAAGCTTACAAAATCAAGGCAATTGTCGAAATGCCACTGCCTGCAATAAAGAAGCAGTTGAGGTCATTAGTGTGGTCTGCCTCCTTATACCGAAGTTATATTATGAACTTCGCCTCAATCGCCGCACCCCTGTATGATCTCCTTAAGAAAAAGGACCACAAGTGCCTCGTCTTGACACCATGTTCGATCGCTAGCTTTGACCAGCTTAAAGGCAAGTTAGCTTCAGAACCGATCCTCCGATTACCCGACCACCTTAAACATTTTGGCATACGGACTGACGCAAGTAACGAGCGCATATGTAGTTTGTGTTTTCATCCAGTATGATGACCATGGCGAAAGTTTCTCCATCGCCTTTGCGATCCGTAAACTTCTTTCCCGCTAGAAAAAAAAAACTATGCGGTAATCGAGCGAAAAGCTCTTGCCGTCGTTTGGAAAATCCACAAGTTCAAAGTGTTTCTCTTAGGCAAAGAATTCATTATCGAGAGTGATCATAAACCCTTTTCTTACCTATGGAACGTTAATAACAATAATGGTCGCCTCATGAGGTGGAGTCTCTCTCTCCAAGAATTCCAATTTAAATTTGAATATATAGAGGGTTCCAAAATTTGCCTGACGGACAGCTTAAGCAGAAACCTTCTGGATTTGTCTCCAGAGTAAATTCCCATTAATTGTAACATAAATAGATCACTTTTGTATATATTTCTGAATGTTTTTGGTAGTTTTGTGTAATGCCTTAAAAGAATATGTGCCATTATTTTATTTTATTATTGTGTATATATTTTTGATAAGTTATCTTGTTCGTATGTCTTTTTTTTATATTCCGGGATCTTTTTTTTTAATATCCTTGTATGTAAGCCCCTACTTAACGAGACTACGTTGACCCCGGCTATTGATAACTTTTCTGTCTGTCCTATTGTATTATTTATGTTATTTATTTTTTTATGGATTTGTTCTGTAATGGAAATACCGAGCATTTCCCGATTCCATTTTATTTGACTTATTTTTGTGCAGAGTACCCGGTACCATCCCTTTTGTAATTATGTCCCTATGGGAAATTTAGCCGTGTAGTTACCCTATATTAGTCTGATGTCACTTTCTTCGTAAGCTCCATCTTGGGAGGGAAGGAGATGTCAGAGAGAGAGAAGGTTTGCCGCCCCTTAGAACCCAACGTCTACCAGTAACGCCTGAGAAGTTTCACCTGCACAGCCAGACAGCCCCAAGGAAGCCACGAGATTTTCGTGGGACCGCGTAATCCGTTTGGGTTCCAGTCCTCACCGTCACACCATCTAATATGTGCCAGACCCACGGCGCCAAAGATCTTTGTGCAAAGTTGTGATGCTGCCGAGACTATCCCCCACCCTCCCGGCCCTGGCGCGCCAAGTTTAATGAGATCTTATCAAACTTTACATCTTATTTTAGTATGTTTTTATTATAATTTAGAGGGCGAACATGTTGTATTAATAAATATAATCAATTGATTAGCGCAGCCAAAATTTACAATGAAGAAGCACGTTTTTGGTATCGTATTGAGTTTATAGCAGTTTTGGGGGGCAAACGTTAGTAATCTAGTTTACTAGATTACTAGACATGGAGAGGATGTGGATGCTTCAATTTGGGCACGACACAGGACTCATGAAAGCAAGGGATCTTACAGAATCTCTAACCCTATCATAAAATATCACTTTGCTCTGGTGTTCAATGGTCCAATTTTTTTTATTTCCTACAAAAGTAGTCATACGTGTGTTCCTTCTTGTTGAGATAAGGTTTCATCTAAACTATTCTCGACTTGATCAAATTGGATCTTTTTTACGCGTCGTGTCTTGTGCCCACTTTGAAGCATCCGGACACTCACCATGTCCCGTTCTGCTTTTCATAAATGGGAACTAGAGCACAACATTTCCCGAAGAAATGTTATAAACTCAAAATTGTACAAAACGTGCTTCCTCAGCACCTTATCCCAACAGTTCTGGACCAATTTGAGCATGATTACGCACCTTGCCATAAAGCAAAAGCAATAACTAAGAACTTGACTGTAAATAATATCAAACTTTTGGCACTTTCACCGCAAATATGTCATATTTTAACCCAATAGATAAATTTTGATGAGTGATTATGAAACTGGCAGTTGATAAACAGAAGCTCTCTAATTGTAAGCAGTTGCGGGTTTTTTTAACATAATTTAATGGATGACAAAAGCCGCAAGGGCCTATCAATGGTCATCCGAGTCACACCCGGCCCATAATCTGAATCTATATGATTACCAACAAAATCTCGCTTGTCTAAAACTAAATCATGCAGCTACAATATCTGCAATATATATATTTAAAAAAATCCTCCTTCCAATATCTATATTATAATATGTAATTACCCAAATACAACTTAAAAACCATAATAACCCACCTTTGAAAACTTTTAAATTTGGAAGGTTTTTTGTCTCTTGTGGCATACCATTCCAGTAAACTACAGGTGAAATAATACTTTCTTGCACTAAACCTTCACCTCAGTTTTTTAAAAATTTTAAAGTGGTGCCCCCAAGTCCTAGTACTACCTTCCAACTCAAAGAACTTGCTAAAATCAAACTTATCTGTCCAAGAACAAATTTTAAAAATCTTAATCATATTTCCTTTCACACATCACTTTTCAAATGAGAACATATTAGCACTCTCAACCTATTTACTTCTTCAAGGTGCTTCAGGGAAAAAATCCCTAAAGTACACCAGTTATAAAATCCTTCTACTGTGACCTCACCCCATTCACTACCACTCTCTGCTTCGTTTCTTTCAGCCATCCAATTAACAATTTTCCCACATATGCCATGCATTTTAATTCATTGTTTAAAAATTAGGAAAAAGGCTGGAAATCAGCTTCAAAAGGACTTTAGGAAATATTATTTTAGTAATAAAGTTGGAGATTCTCAGAATGCATTGCCTAGGAATGTTGTAAATAGCTCTAGTTTGACATTCAAAGGAAAGCTAGAGAAGTATCTGGGGAAGAGCATATATAAAGAAGCTGATTTTGCAGGATTATATGTATATATGCTTTTATTAGTACTGGTATAATAAACTCAATATGACGAGCCTATTAGTTGAAGCTGATGATGTGATCCAATGTGTGTCGATTATACCATTGGCTTAATGAGTTTTGCGAGATTCTGGTTGGGATGAATTTGATATGCCCTAGTGACTTTTTCATCCTGTATTTTAAGGTGTTATAATCGTAGGTAACTTAATAGTTGGTCTGAAACAAACATACAAGATGTAAAGCCAAACTGAAAATGACTCGCTTAATTGTTAGACAAAGAAAATCTGATGACTACTATTATCTGAGATACTACCTTTAAACAATGGAATCATATTTGCATCTTTCCGGGGTGTGGGGAACTTGCCACATGAAATAGATTTATCAAAGTTTTACAAACAGGAAAACAAACGCAAAGTGGTCATCGCTTTAAAAAGATTGACCATATTGCCAGTAGAGGGGTGCCAAACCCTAAAGAAGTGTACGGAATTCTTGGTACATGTCAAAACTCAGATATCACCGCAGTGTGCTGGTGAGGATGGGAAAAAAGATAAATTAGAAAAAAATCCGTCGGAAAAGCATCTACAAAACCATTGCACATATTCCACACGATCAGATACCCAATTATCATCTAGATGGAGTGAGCTGAAAGTTGGCCTGTTTTTCTTCTTGTTGGAACTATGAAATAACATGGATTCACCGCCGACACCAACCAAAGAAGATTTCTAATCTAAAACTGCCTTACTTACTGGGTAGTTTTGAATATGATGGACGCAAACGTTTTAGCGTACTAAATCGTCTTCTTCGTAGTGTTGCACCAATGTCCCAAATAGCAGAGAGGGTGTATTAAATAGCATGAAACTGACTTTATGGCATACAGAAGAAACATTTCTTTATTTCGGGGTGAAAAAAACACGCTTGCAACAGTTTTATTTAAAATTATCCCACCGTTTTTGCAGGAAATTTACTTTCAATCTATTTAATAGGCCAATTTAAATTGTCTGTTGCTATTTACTCGGCGCAGAAAGCACTTTTCCCGAGCCACGATACAGGTAATAAGTTTATTAAACCCAAACGGGGCAATATCAGTGAAATTATCATCCCAAAATTTAGTCTCTAGCATGCTAGCACCAAATGGAGTAGTACTGAAGAAAAAAAGAAACATAATTGAAAATATGGATTACGCAAATTAATTAATTTTATCTATTAATAAAACGGGTTTGTTCTCTATTGTTTATATTCCACCTTTAAATGAAAAAATCGAGTAGTTTTAAAACATTTGGCATGACTGTATATATATATATATATATATATGTATATATATATATATATATATATATATATATATATATATATATATATATATATATTTGCTAAATGAACAATAAATTCCTTGTATATTGGTTAAGTTTGGGATGATACTCACTATTGCAAAATTCCTGTTACACTTTTAACGACGTTCTCACATAGGACACAATGATAGTTTCCATGTAGAAATAAACATGTTTATAATGTAAGATTAATCAATGTGGCCGTCTTCGGTGGCGAGTACGCACTGCAGGCGTGAATTGAAGGAGGCGCACACGTTGCTGGATGAAGTCCTTCGTCACGCTGGTGGACTTCAGCCTGGCGATGATCTGTGGCAATCCATACCTTGCCATCGACATAGGTACACACGCTGTAGTCAAGGGGATTGAGGTTAGGCAACTACGTCGTCTATGAGTCATTCGTTCAGAAGTTCATTATTGACCCCAAACTATCTTGCATGTTCTTGGCCGTGTGGGCCGAGGCACCGTCCTGCTGAAAGGCGTAGTCCACCTTATTCGTGATTTTTCTCACCCAGGGAATGACTTTCGTGGCAAAGATGTCCCTGTAGTGGGTCGCAGTGATCCTGGAACCAGGCGTGACTCACACCGGCTGCATCTTCTCGCCTTTCGAAGCCACGATGACGCGTATCATCATGGAAGCCGGGTGATTGATCATGCACACGTAGTGGAACTTGAAGACGTGCTAGCCAAAACTTACCGATGCTTGTTTTGCTTTTAGATGACGTGATCAACTGTGAAAAATTTTCATCACAAAAATAAGAATTCGATTGCAATGACTCATCAAATCGTTGAGTGGGTAATCCCAGTCCCAATGCCTGGACATATATTTTATTACTGCACCAAGGTAAAGCGGAGGTGAAGTGTATCTAATACACCTATCTTAGCCACTTTTAGTGAATAAGAATAACCCTGGTGCTTCCATTTCAATGAAAATTAAGATAATGATCCCCTGAGTGTGTCCTCACTCAGTAAAAGCCGGTCATAGGTGGACCTGTGTAATATTGAGATTCAAGCCGAGTGGATTGCTTATTAATTGCCAAAGTATCGTCCAAAATAGTTACACACACAGATACAAAAATAATCTTAAATGTACATGAATTAGAAATATGCAGCAGCGTATATAGTAGGTATAAATAGAATTAATCTTTGCACTGAATAAGTAAGTCTACATAATGTCGTGGGGATTATATTTGAAAACACTAGGATGTTTGTGTCTTAATGGCACCCGACGGAATGAATGGAATACTATTATTGAATTATGCACTAAATTAATCACTTCTAATACTCGAGGTTATGGGCTCGGAATGGGAATTCTAGTTAACGAATAACTTGTTGACTTAAGGGGAGGGGGTAATTCACCTTAACGATACCTATGAGTTCTTAAGTATTTTTGAGAATTACGGTGAAGATCTTCTTCTGGTGACCATGATCGCAGTTAGTCCGGCCGTCCGAGGTTCCCGAATGAGAAGGTAATCCTAGACCGGTGATATAATGATCCTATGCCGAATCACGAAGGCGAGCCAAACTGTGGCTCAAATCGGACTTTTTCTTCTTTGAAGTGACTGTCCGATTACTCGGCTCCTGGAGTGGGGCGCAAAAACCGATTCCTCAGCTACGTCTAGGGTAATCCGCAGAAGGAGGTCCTGTGTAACCTCTGACTCTGAAGAGAAGGGGAAGGGTCTGCGAGTAACTAATGTACGTGGTATTTAAACTTCTACAATGTATATATATTAGGGGGCGTCACGTCAATAGGGGTTGAATTTCAAAATTAAAAGATGTTATTTTTCTCTTCCAACAGAAAAAGATGCAAGAAATTTGAGGGGGATTGGATGATATCTTTAGTCACCATACTTTTCTTCATGGACAGGAGAAATTGCGTCATATTAAACAAATCAGTAATCAGTGCTTCAAATTTGTCAGGCTTCCTTTATTGGCCGTCGGATACATTTTCCGGTGCTCTTCGAATATGTGCAGGAAGCATTGCAGTTGGTTCGACGAGTTCGTGGTAGGGTTCTTAGTGAAATCTTGCACCAAAGTGACTCCTCATTTAGCGGCGTCCTTGGTGACGAGAAGGCCACCTACTCGTCTTTCCCCGGCCTGGTATATGGGGTTTGTCCCCCACAGGGCACGATCTACGGCGAAGAACCCTTTGGAGATTTCCAGCAGATTCAGGAATTTCTCACGGTTTTAGGTGACGATGGAGGTGACGATTTTGTTGTTGTTGTCTAAGTCAGTCTCCTCGAAACGAACCTTGGAGGGAGGTTCCTCTGATGCCTTCCGTGATTCTTAGGTTGGCAACAACATTCCGCTTCTCCTCCAGGAACAGTTCATCGTCAAATAGCGCAAGACCAATTGTCACGTCTGACTGGTACAACATTTGACGTCCCAACGCCTTAAGCCCTGACTCTCTGATCGCCTTTTTCGTCTTTTTCGCGATGGTTTTGTGAAGGTAAAGGTTGTTTCTTGTAACCTGTGCTGAACACGCAACTGAGAACCCCGCTCGAATGTAGTAGCATACGATGAAGACGCAGAACTAGCCCAACTTTGAAGGAACTGCGGCCGTGACTGCGCGTGAAGTGCACGGCCGCTGTTTGATATATTCTGCGAACTGATTTGTGAAGACCCATATTTTTAGAGAGTAAATCGCTCTTGCGATCCATCCAGCCCGATGGACTGCTCCCAGCTTGTGGAAAGAGATCTTGCATCCATGAGGGATTCCACCAAGGAACACGATGGCTACTTCTAGCAGTTCCCGGTATTCGTCACGTGGGCGGTACTGTTCGAGGTAACTTTGGCAGAGTTTGAGTAGGTCGTCCGCCCATTCCTCCTTAACAAACTGCCAGAACTCTTGGAAGAGGACAAAGGTAGCGATATTTGGACTTTGAAATGCTTCTGAGATGAGGGTCGAGAAAACAGCTTTCAGCAGAATTTCCAGCACATGATGGAGACAGGCCAGATACAGCATATCTCAACTAATGATTTGCTGCAGTTGAACGCACACTCCACCCTTGGATCACGTATTCGTTACCGTTTTGTTGAAGCACAACGTTCGAATTCGATCGGATATAATGGCATGGATGGTGTTTGCCGTAGGCTCCGCTTTGCTGTCAGTGTTGGGAGCTGCGAGAATCTTCTTCACGCCTTCTCCAGAAATGACGATCGGCAGTCTGTCCACAACACCTTCATTTGTGAGTAAGGGCATAAGTTTTCCATCCCAGTGGAGTGTGAGCGGTACATCAGGAGCAAAGTTTTCTTTCAGCTATACAGACTTTTCCTGGTGATGACATCTTTGCTGCCGATTGATCGTGCTCGCGTTTAACGAAAATTCTCCAGCGTTTGCTCCTTGCTTCTCTACGAATGGAAGCAGCACCCGTGCAACCTGACGGTCACTTATTTTGGTCCGGTCTAGAGCAGCTAGGAGGTACTATTACGCCTTGCTCCTCAGACGAAATGGGTGAGGTTGAAGACTAGAGTTCAATGGTGGCCTACCTTTCTGCGAACGCTTGACTTACCTTTGCAGCTCGACTTCTTTCATCGTCCCTCCCCCGCTGCTGTGCCTGTTTCTCTTTTCCCACCAGGACGGATCCACGCCGCCCATCTTCCCATGCCTGCCAGGCTTTCTCTGAGCTTTAAGGAACTCGCGGTCCTCCTTGATCTTGATCAAGTACATGTCATCTCGATGTGCTACATCGAACAAATTTTTTAGGGAAGCAACGAAATTGGTTCGGTTTTTCTCAGCTTGCCCTGTTATCTGGGATTTTTATTTCTTCATTCCGTTGTACTCTTCGTGCAGACGCCGTACTTTCTCGAGGATATCACACGGATCAATGGTCGGAATATTCACCTTGGAGTACTGATGTTGAACTTCGAGAGAGGTCTGTCGAACTGAGAACGTCAATTCACACGGGTTTAGCTTTGTATGTTACTGCGAAACACACAGTACTTGGTTCGGGAGAACACTCTATGGCAGCTGTTGAGTTACTGTGGCTCTTAAGAGTCATAACTTTTCAGCGGACCTCGTGGAAGACATCTGTAAAAAAGAAAAACACAACTCAATAAAGAGGAGAATAAGACGGAGATCTCTCCATAAGATAAAACAATACTGAAACCACTTCTTGCATTGCAAAACCATACGAGGTGGGACCATGCCTTCATTGCATGGGTGGTGCAATAGATACAAATTTTAAAGCGTCTAAGCAACATGAAGATATCATGCTACAAGACTTAGATTTTGCTGGTAGTTTTTCCTCATCAATACGTATAAACTACGTTATCGTCCGAACACTTTTGTAATTTTACTCACCTTAATGCATATATATATATATATATTCACCGTAAAAAATATTTAGATAAACACCGGATATCAATGAACAACATTATTTGTTGTGCAGCAGATAACTCTCTAATTATGATGGGCACGCCAAGTGGCTGCTTAAAATTAAGGAAGGAAGACAATCCAGAAAGGGTGCTTGTGCATTAAGTTATCCAAAGGCAAATTTAGTGTAAAAAAATGTCACTTTTCTACATGGCCTCTTAAAAACAGTAGTAAAGTGTGTCAACTGTATAAAAACCAATGCTAAATGTAAACATCTCTTCAAACAATTTTGTGAGTATATGAATGTATACCATGTAATATTGTTGCTTCACACTTAGGTAAGGTGGTTAAACGTCTCGAAAGGCTGGTGGGTTTTATGCCACCACCCTTTTGAGATGTTTAACTATGCATCTACAAAGAGGAGGGCCTAAAAATCATATGGAGAGCACGCACAAAATAAACCTAACGAGAGTTATTCTAGTTAGCAACACCGCAATTAAAAGAAAAGAGGGAAATAAAGCTAGGCCGAACAGCTTAGAAGCCATCTTAATAAACGAAGAAAAGCCTGCCCTCAACAGTCAAGTGATGAGCTGGAATCGAACATTAAATTTGTTCTATAAATTCCACTCACCGGATTTGCTTGTTTCCTTTGACGTTACGCTCAAGTGAGGCAGAATAAATATCCCCTAAAAACCATATTCTTTTAATTCAACCTGATTCTGACGCCACCATATTTCATTGGTAAAGGAGGAAAGAATGCATACGGACTCTCCAAAGATGATCGAATAAGATCGAAAGCTCAGCAATTTAGTTTGGTTTTTACCAAACCCATTCATTAAAAAGAGAGATGAATATAGGACAAGTGATCTACAAGATGGACTAAAAAAGACAGTTAGAAGAATAGAAAGTTGCCAAAGGAATATGATCAGGGCGAAATATACCATGGTCTTCAACAAAATTGGCATATATATATATATATATATATATGTATGTTTTTTTAAAGACCAGATTGTATTTTGATTTTATAAATTTTATTTTGGAACGTTCCCACTGGTGAATGCAGATTTTATATCTGGTTGGAGATTAAAGATCAGTTGAGGAAGATCCATTTTATTTTTTACAACTAATTTGAGTTTTGCCCGTGAGCTTTCGCCTTTCTTACGGAAATCTTCATTATTTTTTGAGGCTGGGGTAATGTGGTCTTTGCCCTTGGTTTTGCCTACTTTAACGGTGAGGTTTTTCATTGGTGCTCGTGATCAACGATTGGGATTGGGATCATATAAGAGGTGAAGGTGTAGGAGAGAGATAGAAAGGTAAAGCTAATGTGTGGTGTGTGTGTTTATGAGATGGATATGAGTGTCAGATGATAATATATGTGGGGGGATTGGTGAACATGATAATAATATGGTGACTTTTGCCAGGTTGCCTGGCAAACGCTTTCATTTTGCATTAGATTTTATTTAATATTATTTTTTGAATATATAAGTTTTGTGCTTTAACATTCGAGCCTTTATTTTCAGTTGCTCGTATGAGCTCTTATTGACAGATTATGAAAGAGTAGCAGGGATGACATTGTCGCTTTTGCTTCGTTTACTTTTTTTGCCAGGTGTGAGATATACCCATTCGTCGTTAGTTTGAGTTAGAAGACTCTCCCTTCCGTATTATAGTGGTATCCTTCCCCTTCGACTCTAATTGTGACTATTTTTCTTCTATTGATTGGGATGATTCTAAATTTATTTATATTGGTTTTGATTTTATTCCTTTTTTAGAAATCGTTTATTTTTTTTATTTCCCTCACTGTTCTTTGGGCGATGTCTCTTTGGTTTTGTCTATTGCTTGTGATGTCATCCGCTAATTGGATATACATCGCACATTCATCCGTTCGCTGTGGTAGATCATTGGTGTATATGGTATATAAGTTTGGGGAGAGACACCCTCCTTGTGGCAGCCCTGTCTGTAGAGCGAATGCATCACCGATTTTGCCATTTAGCTGCAGAATAACTTTTCTTCCAGTTAAATAGTGGCATAATATTCTGGTTATTTTGGTGTTCATGTTGCGGGCACTGATTTTAGCTTGTAATCCGGGGATGCATACCTTATAAAAAGCTTTGACAACGTCGCGGAGTAGGACGGCCACTCTATTGCGCCGTGCTGTTTCGAAGGCAATTTTTTCAGTTATTATAGCCAGGGCGATTTTCGTCCCTCGCTTGCACCTGAACCCGTGTTGTTGAGGGTTATATAGGTTATTTGTTACAAGGTACTTTTTAAACCTTTCGTTGAGGAGCTTTTCTAAGAGTTTCTCGAGAAATTCGAGTAGTTAGGTTGGTCGGTAGCTTTCGATTTGCTGTTTGGGTTTAACCGATTTCGGCAAGAAGATCATCTTTGCTGTCTTGAAGGCCTAAGGGAAATATCCGAGTTCAGACAGGCATTGAAGATCCTTAAGATTGCTTCGTGCACGTTGTCTGGTGCATTAGTCAGGGTTGCCTTTGTGATGCCACTTAATCCTCGAGTCCTTTGTTTAAAGGATTTGATTGCTGTTAAGTACTCAGCCATTGTGATCGGCAATCCCTCTTCCGAGCGGACTGATCTCTCCTCGTCTATCTGGGCGTATGGCTCGATGTTTTCTTGCTGATTCACAATTGTTTGGGCTATTTCCTCTTCGTAGTCTCTATCGAAGTCGAGGTTCTCTTCTGGTGAAATCGAGAAGATTTGTTCCCAGTGCCTTCCGAATTGATCTTGAAGCTCTGCATCTTGCTGCGGTTCCCTACCTTGCACTTAGATCTTTATTAGTTCTTTTGGTTGAGTTAGTCAAGTCTACGAATTTGGGTCCAAAACTTTTGGGATCCCTCTCGATATTCATTTTTCTGATGATATTATTCCATACTTGGTTTGCTTTTTCTCTTATCATTGTCCTCAATTGTCTTCTAATATTTTTTAGTCTATTATATTTTTCCATCGTATTACCCAGTTCAGTTATTTCTCTTGTCAATGTTTTAAGTTCTTCTATTTTGCCTTTAATTTCGTCGTCCCATCTCGGTGTAGGGAGGGTTCTTTATTCTATTAAAGGTGTAAATATTGCATCAGCTTCTATTATTCTTTCGCTTATCTGTGGTATTTCTGTCTATATTATGTTTGTTTCTTGATGATTAAAGGTTCTGGTATTTATTGTACTTAAGTAATCTTTATATTTGTGCAAGTCTGTTCTGCCGAGTGATTTCCTTTGCGGTATCTTAATTTGGATGGGAGAGGTATCCACCTCTCCTATACTAAGGTGATCGGATGGGGTTACGGGCCCGAGCTCAGTATGGTGATTAATATTAAAATTTGAGTTGGTGAGAACTATATCTGGGGTAGTGGAGGATCTGTGGTATAGGGACGTTGGAAAGTCTGGTCCTTCTCTTTGGACTATATTTCTTTGTAACACTAGTTCATGTTGGTTGTATATCCTGCTGCTTTGCATCTGGCGTTGAGGTCTTCTGTCAGAATTCTAGAGCTTGTTCGGGGTAAGAGTTTGAAAAAGTTAAGAATTGGTAAATACGAGCGTCTTAGGGGTTGATAAGCTCCGGCTATCACTAGATCTCCTATAGACATTTTGATTTTTACCGCTAAGTAGGATTCGTCTAGATCGTTTCTTTCGGTGTAGGGAATCCCATATGTTTATCTCTATCGATACACCATCGAATCAGGTTTGGGTATGGTTAGTAGATATGATCCTATAGTTTGGTATTTTAATTGTTTCTACTTAGGTGTTGATGCCGTGTTCGGTTAGTATGACTATATCTGGATCTTCTTTTCTAATTATATTTGAGTAGATAATTCTTTTTTGTCATCAAACCGTTCACATTTAACATAAATATTTTTAGTTTGCGTTGATACGTGAACATAATTGGTTTAATTTCTGCTCTCTTTTCCTGCTTTAATTTTCTCCGTTCTTGCTGGGGAACGGGTACGGCCAGATCGTTTATTCTAGAATTGATCGCTGGAGATGTTATAGCATGAACCAGGGACGATTGAGATCATTCCTTGTTTTAGAGCATTGTGGACTTCTGCCTCGTCCGCATCTGCTTCGTATTCTCTTTTATACCTTCCTTTGACCAATCCTTTTACGATTTCTTTTTGTTTGCAGGTTTTGGGCAAGACGTTTGCATGGATACCGTATATTTTAATGTTGAGTTCCTGGGTATTTAGTTGATGTTTTTCTTTTTCTTTTTCCAGTTTTAGTGCAATCTCTCTTGTGGCTTTTGCATCTCTTCATCAGAAGTGTCTGCATCGGTTTCCTGGTTGGTCTCCATTTGATTTTCTTCTTGTTTAGCAGTTTTTAGTTCCTGTTTATTTGGTCTCATATTTATGTTATAGATTTCGCTTGAGGGAGGGTTCTCGTGGAACTACATCTTCTTTAGGTCGTTCTTTTCAAGAATCATGTTTAGTTCGGTAGCATATGAACCTGGTTTTGCAATATTCACGAAGTGAGCATGCATAATGCAGAGGATGAGGTCTGGCCGCTTGTTTTCCTAAATGTTCACGGTGGTGGTTTGTGGAGTAGGTACTCTTGTTGGTCCTCCTACCGTTGCAGTGGCGTATGTTGTATTCCCTTTTCTTTCTTTTTCTTCTGGTAGTTTGACTTTCTTTTTCTTTATTAACTGCTTTTTTTGTGGGCAAGACATTGCAAGATTTCTGTGACCGTTTCCACAGTTCAGGCACTCTTTTTTGGCTGCTCTGCATTCCTCCCACCATTGGTCTTTGCTTGAGCATTCTGAACAAGCTTTCCCGTTGAATTGGCAATCTTTGGTTGCGTGCTGGTTCAAGGCGTAACATTTGAAGCAAACCTAAATCAAGACAAACGTCTCTCTTTCGATCTGATCCGGGGAGATTTTGGTATAAAAGGCAAGCAGGACATTTTCTGCCGCTTTCTTTGCCATTTCCGTTGTGCGGAAGACGATTTTGAAGAAGTGATGATGTTCTTCGCTGGGCTGGTATTTAAACTTCACGATATCTTCAATTCTGGCCAAATTTTTTTCTTTTTCCAATTCCCCCTTTATTTCGTGGCTGAGTGGGTGCCGACCCACGGATCAAGCTTTCGGTATATGACGGATCTTTTTGTGGTTAGGTTTGGGGGTGTACGGGGGGCGAGACCGATTTTCTTCTAGTTTCTTTGCTGTATCTTTACTTAGGAGGAGGGCAAGGCCTTTCTCTGTGTCACAAAGTGCCACGTATACATTATTTTGATCTTTCAGCCCAAGTAAAATTACTCCTATTTCAGCCTAGATCGTTTGTAGGGTCCTTTCATGCGTGGGTTGTTCCTTCCCGGGAAGGATACGAAGAGGTACCCTCTTTGCACACTCGTGGTCTTCCATTGTGGCTCGTGGAAAGCCTTCTTTCTGTTGGCCTGTTATTTTTCTTCTTACCTGTGTGTGATAGAACGGTTTGAGGCCGCTTAATTTCAACCGTTATCACATGTTGTTTAGAAACACGATGCTACCCACGTGCATCTTTGCCTTGAAGCCGAGCGATTATCACGCCACCTGAGTCAATATTTAACCAAGGAGGTTTATTCCTTCTCCGTTCGCCCCATGCGCCGATCACGCCAGATTGAGTAAGGCTTATGGGCAGATAAGGTATTGATCTCAGGCACGGCTGTGCATTCCCTCGAAGCCCAGACTCCATTGTCCTCTACGCCAAGGGGATGTCTCGACTATTTATACGGAAACTTTACCACTAAGGGGAGATTCGAGATCCAGATTTTCTTCGCGAGACATCACTACGATCCAGTCTCACCTTGTTCACCAAGGGCCCTCTACCTCGAGATCCACCATCATTGTCCAGAAGAGGACAATATCCCTTGAGTGCCAAGGTTCGAGCCTTCAAGACGCTAAGTTTACAAGGCTTCCCCTGTTGTTCAAAAAGAGAACAGCGTTAGAACAGCCATTGTTCTTTGAACCCGTTGACAAGAAACGGTTCTCATTCTTCCCCCCTGTCGTTCAGAAAGAGAACAACTTAGAACAGCCATTGTTCTTTGAGCCCGTTGACAAGAAACGGTTCTCACACTTTCCCCCTGTTGTTCAGAAAGAAAACAACATTAGAACAGCCATTGTTCTTTGAACCCATATACAAGAGACGGTTCTCCCTCCCCCTTTGTTCAAAAGAGAACAACGTAGAACAGCTATTGTTCTTCAAGCCCGTTCGCCAAGAAACGGTTCTCATTCCCAAGACGCCACGTCGGGATCATTTAATTCTCCCCGCCCCTTCGGCTGGAACTCGCCAGCGGACCAAAGATTCCTTCACGTCGCCTTCCTCTGCACAACACGTGTAATTACGTAAGCTGAACGTTACCTTTGAGTATTTAACCCTTTTGTCAACCCTATACTGTGCTTTAAATGGTTTAGCGAGCCATCCAATTCCTTTAATTTTTATTTGTTTTACCTCTTTAAATCTCTTCCAAATCATAATCTTCGGATTAGCTAGATTTCTCACGATCCTTTCCATTCTCTGTTTATGTCAATATTTTCCGTTTTGTGTGTTGTTGATAGTTTTTATTAATAAAACTCTATTTTATTAATTATAGCCATATTATTATCCTTGAGCTCAGTTCCATTTCTTAAGCATATTGAAGATAAAAAATATCGGTCAACCCAGACACCACGCACTCTGAATATAAATGAATAGTTCCCTCAACGAATAGTCCTATATGGTATATCGTTGAGAGTCCATTCTACGACACTGTGCTTTCCTGGGTAAAAAAAAGTTTTCCTTTATTGATGTATCAATAAGAAAAATGAGAATGATCCCTCCGCTCTCACAATTTTTGTTGTGGCAAGTGTAACTGCTCGGGTGAAATGATGAATGGATGGGGTGAGAGACCCGGGAAAGCCCTCCAGGAGGATGACCCATGGCGGACTTGATGATGGGTGGTGATCGAATCAAGTACAACCACCGAGGGTGCCGCCCGTCATGGGGTTTGGTTATCGATGCTGCGTCCAGCATACATAGAGACGGTTGTGTGTCCCTCTATGGTCCTGGCTGGGTCGCTCGGGATAGAACTCTTCCCTAACGATAGCAGTATCGCTTCTAGTCCGAGGTGCCTATGACGAAAGGTTCCACAGTGAGCTAGTCCACAAACCTGCTTTCCCAATCGCCTAGAATTATGCCTTGTCAAATGATAGGCATAGTTCGAACTAGGCTATGAATGGCAGTACACACGGCCACGCCTCAGAAGGCGGGAGCAGGGGGGGGGATGACTTTAGTCAGCTATAAATATGTTTATAACTGTCAAAGAAATATTCTCTTTCTTAAGTCCCTCGCAGGGAAAGTAAGGGTGATTGAGAGAGGGAGAGTTCTTCTTCGATGCTGCTCGGTTGGTCGAAAATGCCCTTATAATTCACTGATCTTTGGATTCTCCTCTTCTCTGAAATTCTAGCGAAGAAAAGTGCAAAAGTAGCGTAGGATAAATCTTTCGAGTGAGTGAGCTGAATATCCTTGTGTGCGAGTAGTCTGGGAGCGTGCAGGCATTAAAATTGAAAAGCACCAATGAACGAAGTCAATCGTACCCCCAACTGGCCCCTTTTCGGCAACGAGCTCCTGAGGTAATTGTAACCGTTGCCAATGCAGATTGATCTTGAATCTAGCTTACCCAATTGCACCATTATTTGTGTGAACACTTTTGTTTAAAATCTCCCTTTAAATAACCAAACTGAATCGGACCCCTTTAATCCCTTAATTAACCTACCTGATCTCGTGTGGACCTTTAACCCCCTTCTGGACGACTATTCCCTTTAAACACAATTTCTATGTAAATATAAATATCATTTTGTTGTTAGTAAAGTTATATTTTCGTCATTATCTTTCTTTTGCAACTCCAGCGCGTACCAGCTACCTGTAGATCTTTGGTTAACTTGCACTCTGAAATATTTGTTTAAAAGGACCCCGCCAATTTAATAATAAACCATCCCCACTGGACTCATAACAATTTCCCCTTTCACTATCGGTCTTCAACCTACTTCAGCGCCAAGCCCCAAAGTACCTACGTATATATAAATATAGAGTCTGGATATTCCACGAAAAACCTGATCTGCTATTGCCTAGCAAAACATCTTACTCAAATATAAAATGATGACAATTTTACCAGCTAATTAATAGTGTATAATTTCTCTCTTTTATAATTAAAGCATAATATATGATTGACCATTTTTTCCTTAACTATTATATGAATGGGTAACACTGCTTTTTTATTTAAATGTTTTTAGTGTTTCTAAGGTGGTTTTACCTCCTGATTTCAAATATAGCATTGGAAATTGCATAGTATCGATATTTTTAGAGATAATTGGAAATTTGTATAAAACTAACTATAAATAGATGCGATAGTTTAATTTATTTAGCATATTTACATTGTCCATGAATAATAGCTGATTATATTTCGTCCTAGTATTCCTATTTAAACTAATGGGAACCTGCTAAAAGTGCACTGGGAAACATGCTCTCTTACTGTGAGCTCCTTGATCTTTACGCACCAGTGACGATATATATGTAGTCTCCCATCATAGCAGTGTCCCATCTTCTTTGGTATCTTTTCTCCATTGCAGTAATGTCCTGACGGAACCGCTCACCCATGCTCCTCACTTACTTCTCCCCAATTTTAACGAAAAAACTCCAAATGTGAATGCAAAAAATGCACATTTAGTGACATTCTAGATTATAAATTCTTACAACTTTCTAAAAGTTTTGCTTCTAGCTTCTTATAGTATAGGGTCTTTATTTATACCAAGGAATCCATTAACTATATTTCGAAATGCACACCACACCTAACTTTCGTCATCACTCATTGCATTCTTAAGACTTGTACTGACTTCATCATTTCCCTTACTTGCGGTCCAGTAAATCTACCACCCTTAACTTTGGCTTTTGATAGCTTTGGAAAGACTAGACGAATCTCTTGAAATGCTTCCCCACCATCATCTAATAGTTTTACAAACTGTTTAACCAAACCAAGCTTTATATGTAGTGGAGGTAGCAAAACTTTGGCAGGCTCTACAAGAGGCTGTCTAATAACATTTAGTTTTCCTGGCTGCAAGTGATCTCGAGGGGGAAACCTAACATGAATACTTAGTGTAACCACCCTGCAATCCGAGTAAGAAAACAAGCATTTTATAATCACCACTAACATTCCATTTATACTTAGTAGATTTCACCTTCTCAAAAAGCTTTTTGACATTGGCATATTCTACCCTCATCAAGTAGGGATAGATACTTATTTCTATTATGTATGTAGTAAAACAGCTTTGAGGCTTATCAAAATATACTTCGAATTCCTCATGGCACTTCCTATATACTGTTGTCCTGAAGTCCTCCCCAAACAGATTCCATTCATTAAGTTTGGATGCCAAAAGCTCAGCCCTTGACTTAGTGAGACCCAAGTCGCTGGTGAGATCATCCAGTTCACGTTGATTTGGAAAGTGTGGGCGAGTACTCACTTTTGGCTCCAACGTTTCATCCATTTCTTCATTGTCACAACATTCCAAATCTCCTGATAAGACCTCCATCATATCCTCTACCTGAAAAAATATATATATAAATATATAAAAAGAAATGCATTTAATAGCTGGAGCATAAATATTGATGCATGTGTAATCACATTATAAGAAACCTTAGCTAGATGCTTAGAATATTTCACTAAAGATTCTGTTACAAACAATATAGCTTACAATTTGATGGGATTTACTTACATTTTCTGGCGGCCGTGGAACCAATAAGGTATCATCATGTGGCAGAGGTGCAATAGAAGATGAAATGGGATATGGAAGGGATTTTCTTCCTTTAGATTTTCTGTATTTTGATATGCCAATGAATCATGCAAAAATAGCAATCATCGTAATGAGTTTTTGGCTCTCGCCAAATTCTCAGCACAGCAAATGGCATTACCTTTCCTGCACCTGTCAGCCATGCTTCTAAATTTGGTTGACAACTTCCTCATATCACATGAGGAGCCCATGGTTTTTCCTGGTCACCCATATGCATTCTAAAGTACAGTCTATAAGGAATCCAGTACTCTGCACCGTTCACAATTTTATGTGATACATACTTAGGTCCAACATAGAAACCACACACAGAACAGAACGAATCTGCTGAATTTATGCATCCTCTTGTAGCCATAATTAATAAAGTCAATATTTATCATATAAACCTGAAAAAGAAAATAAATAAATAAACGACAAATGTAAGTATGCTTTAAACGTACCCCATAAATTTCTTTATATTAGAATAATTTGTTATATATTTCAAACGGTCGATAGTAGACGAAAACTAAGAACATATTTGAAATCAGCGCAAAATTTAATATTAAAAACACTCAAAGAAATAAGAGAAACAAAAATTTTGGGAAAATTTGTAAACCAGTGATTTATTACCTTAATTGAATTATTTATCATATTTATTTATTTAGCTAGTCTTTTCTCGTGAGAGCATCCAAGTTTTGTGATGTTGATTCGGGCGACCCTACTTGGTGTGGTAAAGTTAGGCTAATGGAGCTGATGATAGATGCATTATATAATGAATAATGATTTCATTACATTAAATCTAATTCAGGGTTTCACCGCGAGTTAGGCAATTAAACACAAGGGGTTTTACGATAGATAGCCTGAAGAGCTGTTACGTAAACAAGATCTGCTGAACAAAAAGTCGCATGCACTCACTTATTCTGATTTATGACCTTATGATCTACAAAACTTTCAATAATTCTCGAACTAATCTTGGAAGGACTTTGGCGATTCTGTCATTCGGAAGAGAATGTAAAACAACATGAGGATTTCAAATTTCGTTACTATCGGGGGAATAGTTATGAAGTTATTGCCAAATAATTTCCAGGTTTAACTTGGGCGGATTTGGCAAATATATCATTTGAAAGAGAATGTAAAGTAACCTAAGGGTCTCAAATTCCGTTAGTATTTGGTGAATAGTAATGATGTTAATGCCAAAACAATATAATTTCCGGGATAACATTGGTTGTGGGTGGTGTAAATGGTATAAGTTTGGTGGTGTAGGTGGTGGTGATATAGGTGGTCGGGGTGTAGATTTAAGGATAGGTGGTGTAGGCTGTGGTGCAAGTGTTACAGGTGGTGGTAGTGTAGGTGTTCGTGTTGTATATGGTGCTGCTCTAGGTGGTGTAGGTCGTTCTGATGTAGTTCCTGTAGGGGGTGGATGTGTAGGTGGTGGGGATGTAGGTGTTTGTGGGTTAGGTAGTAGTCATGTAGGTGGTGGTGTAGGATGTGTAGATTGTGGTACTGTAAGCGGTGTAGGTCTTTGTGGTGTAGTTGGGACTGGTGTACGTGATGGTGGTTTATTTGGTCGCAGTGTGGGTGTTGAAGGAGAAGGTGGTGTATGTAGCGCTGGTGTTGGTGTAGGTAATGGTGGTTTGGGTAGGCGTCCTATAGGTTGTGTACGATGTAGTGGCGTAGGTAGCTATAGTGTAGGTGTCGGTGTTGTACATGGAGGTAGTGTAGGTGGTAGTGGAATAGGTGGCGCATGTTTAAATGGTGGTGGTGTATGTAGTGGTTGTGAAAACGGTGGTTTTGTTGTAGGTATTGGTATGGTTGCACAGGTAGTCGTGTAGTTGGTACAGGTGGTACAGGTAGTAGTGTAGGTGGTACAGGTAGTGGTGTAGTTGGTACAAATAGTGGTGTAGGTGGTGCAAGTAGGGTTGCTGTAGGTGGTGGTATAGGTGGTGGTATAGGTGGTACAGGTGTTATGGCTGTAGGTGTTGTTAGAGGGGGTACAGGTAGCGGTGTAGGTGGTACAGGTAGTGTTGCTATAGGTGGTGGCGGTGTAGGTGTTAGTGGGCTATGCGCGTAGGTGGTGTAAGTGGTTGTCTTTAAGTGCCGTAGGTGGTGGTAGTGTTGTACGTGCTATAGGTGAAGGTGGTGTTCTACGTGCTCTAGGTGTTGGTGGTGTAGGTGGTAGTGTAGTTGATAGTGGTGGTGAAAGTGATGGTGTTGTAGGTGGTCAGGTGATGATAGTGTATGTGGTGGTAGTGTTAGACGTGCTGGAGGTGAACGTGGTGTTGTGCGTGCTGTAGGTGGTGTTGTACGTGGTGGTACAGGTAGGGGTGCTGCAGGTGGTGAAGTGATGTCAGTGTAGGTGCTAGTGGTCTAGGTAACGTACTTGGTGTAAGTGGTTGTGGCTAGGAGACGTAGGTTAATGTATTTTAGACGTGATGTAGGTGGAGGTAATATAGGCGGTTGTGGTGCAGGTGGTGTTGAATATGGTGGTGGTGAAATTGGTCGTGGTGTAGGTGTTGGCGGTGTATATGGTCGTGGTGTAGGTGGTAGTGTTATAGGTGAGGTGATTTAGTGTAGGTGGTAGTAGTCTAAGTGATGTATGTGATGTAAGTGGTTGTGGGTAGGTGCCGTAGGTAATGGTAGTGTTGTAGGTGGAGGTAGTGTAGGTGGATGTGGTGTAGATGGAGGTTTTGTAGGTGAAGGTGGTGTTGTAGGTGGTGGTGTAGATGGTGTAAGTTGTAGGGGAGGTGGTACAAGTAGTCGTGGTGTAGGTGGTGAGGTGATGTTAGTGGTCTAGGTGGCGTAGCTGGTTTAAGTGGTTGTGGTTAGGTGACGTAGGTGGTAATAGTGCTGTACGTGGTGTAGGTGAAGGTAGTGTGCATGATGTGGGTGTAGGTGGTAGTTTGTAGGTGGTAGTGGTGTAGTTGGGGGTGGTGCAGGTGGTGTAGTTGATGGTGGTGTAGTTGGTGGTGGTGTAGGTGATGGCGTTGTAGGTGGTGTGGTGATGTTAGTGAGCTGGTAGTGGACTTGGTGACGTATGTGAGGTAAATAAGTGGTTGTGGTTAGATGCCGTAGATGATGATAGTGTTGTACGTGCTGTAGGTAATGGTTATGTTGTACGTCCTGTAAGTGGAGGTGGTGGTGTTTTAGTTGGTGGTAGCGTAGGTGGTGGTAGTGTAGGTCGTGGTGGTGGTTTTATAGGTGGTGGTAGCGTAGGTGATGGTGTAGGGGCGAATGTGTAGGTGGTGTTGGTGTAAGTGTTTGTGATGTAGGTGGTGGTGATGTAGTTTGTGTAGGTGATTATTAGAAAGAAAATGTAAACAACATACGCGTTTGAAATTTCGTTAGAATAGGCCGAATAGTTACTGTCATAGATCTGAGAGAGAAAAAGAGAGAGAGAGAAAGAGAGGGGGAGGGAGAGGAAGATAACCACCGCCTTGCTCTTCTATGAAGAGAGAGAGACAACAGACACGTGAGCGACCTTTTAGGTCTGCACTAATGGAGTTGCGAAATTATGAGACGCCATTGTGATCTGAAATGCCGCCATCACAGTGTGGTGGAAACCTCTTTAAATAATATTTTTTTCCCACCTACTAAGACAGTATTTTGGGAGAGAAAACGAGTCGTTACCTCCCCCCCCCCCTCCCTTTCGACCTCTCCCTCGTTTGACCTGCCACCAGGTTCCCGTGAAATTCACACCAAAGCTTCCCCCCGGTCGTCTCAACCTTAGTCCCCCACCCCTCGGGTCAGGAAACTTCTTTGTAGCCTCTCTGTGAACTGCGTTTATGGCCCCACCGCTGTCACCCGTCTGGCTGCTGATCCCAGCCGTTGACAGTTACTAGTAAGGAGGCGCTCGGTTTATCACACCTGATAACGAAGGTTAAGAAGGTCTGACTCTCTCTCTCTCTCTCTCTCTCTCTCTCTCTCTCTCTCTCTGTTTTGAATAGCTCCGGGTATATATGCCCCAGCTCTAGGCTGACAGATAGATTCGGTTAGATGCGACTTCCCCGAAAGGAGTGCAATTCAACGAGCTCTCTCCCAAGAAGGGTGAGTGACGGTCGAAAGTCACGGAAAAGCTGGACATCACCTCCTTGTCTTCGGGTAGAGAAGAATACTCTCGTACGCCAACTTCAGCATTTCTCACCGGCCTTCAGACCAAAGATTAGAGAAGCCGTCCTCCGAAGTTCATCTGGTGACCTCTTAAGACAATGGGCCCATTAGCTCGCTCGTGCCGAGTGTGGAGAAATCATCTCCCCTCCCCTTTTGAAGTTCGCTCGGTGACCCTTTTATGACAGGAAGCCTGCATCTCGCAAACGCGAGTTCGAGAAGAGTAGCACCACCCGCAGTGGGTTCGGGGCTACCCTCCGTCAATACTCAAGGTCGCCAAGACCTCACCCTATTTGCCACACATTACCCTCGTGTTCAAAGGAAGTTAATCATTCATTACCCTCAATCTACCCTAATAACCATTCCCTAACTTCAGTTATCTAATTAGTATTCGGAACTTAAGTCCGTCTCATTTTATGTAATAAATATATATATATATATATATATATATATATATATATATATATATATATATATATATATATGTATATATATATATATATATATATATATATATATATATATATATATATATATATATATATGTCGTAGAATGGACTCTCGACAAAATACAATATATAACTATTCGTTGAGGAAACTCCTTTAATTATCTTTAGAGTGCGTGGATATCTAGGCTGGCCGATATTATGCATCTTCGATATGCTTAAGAAGTGGAACTGAGCTCAAGGATAATAATATTGCTATCATTAATAAAATAGAGTTTTATTAATAATAACTATCAACAACACACAATAGGGAAAATATTGACATAAACAGAGAATTGAAAAGGGTCGTGGGGAATCGAGCTAATCCGAGGATTAAAAGATTTAAAAAGGTAAAACAAATATTAAGTTAAAGGGAGGGGATGGTTCGCTAAACCATTTAAAGCACAGGATAGAATTGACAAAAGGGTTCAATACTCAAAGGTAACGTTCGGCTTACGTAATTATACTTATTGTGCAAAGGAAGGCGACGTGAAGGAATTTCCGGTCCGCTGGCGAGTTCCAGCCGAAGGGGGGGGGGAATTAAATGATCCTGACGTGGCGTCTTGGGAATGAGAACCATTCTTGACGAACGGCTTGAAGAACAATGGCTGTTCTACGTTGTTCTCTTCTTAACACAGGGGGGTGAGAACCGTCTCGTGTCTACGGGCTCAAGAACAATAGCTGTTCTAATATTGTTCTCTTTCTGAACAACAGGGGAGGAGGGGGAGAACAGTTTCTTGGCGAACGGGCTCAAAAGAACAATCGCTGTTTTACGTTGTTCTCTTCTAAACAACAGGGGGGGGGGAGGTGAGAACCGTTTCTTGTCAACGGGCTCGAACGAACAATGGCTGATCTAACGTTGTTCTCTTCTGAACAACAGGGAAAAAGGTGAAAACCGTTTCTTGGTGAACGGGCTCAAAAGAACAATGGATGTTCTAAGGTTGTTCTTTTTCTGAACAACAGGGGGGGGGGGGTGAGAACCGTTTCTTGTCAACGGGCTCAAAAGAACAATAGCTGTTCTAATGTTGTTCTCTTTCCGAACAACAGAGGAAGCCTTGTGGACTTGGCTTCACGAAGGCTCGAACCCTGGACACTCAAGGGATATTGTCCTTCTTCTGGACAAGTGATAGTGAATCTCGAGGTCGAGGTCCCTTGGCGCACATGGTGAAGGTGGGTCGTAGTGATGTTTCGCGACGAAAATCTGGATCTCCAATCTGATCTTAGTGGTAAAGTTTCCAAATAAATAGCCAGGACATCTCCTTTGCGTGGGGGACAATGGATTGGGAGCTTCGAGTGAATGCACAGCCGAACCTTGGAACAATGCCTTATCTGCCCATAAGCCTAACTCAATCTGGCGAGGTCGGTGCTAGGGCGAACGGGGAAAGATAAACCTCCTTGTTTAAACATTAACTCAGGTGGCCGCGATAATGCGCCCAGCTTCGAAGCGAAGATGCACGTGGGTAGCATCCCGGTTTTAAATAACATGTGATAGTGGTTGAAATTACGCGGCCTCAACCCGTTCTATCACAATATATATATATATATATATATATATATATATATATATATATATATATATATATATATATAAATATATATATATATTTATTTATTGTTGTCCCTTTTTAGTCGTGTGTATTAAAAGTCTATTTTTGTTATTGTGTTTGTAATATTCCTTGGTTCCGCAGCTGCCGCTATCTATTAAATCGCACTCTTAGATATAATAACAGTTGTCGCCTTGCATGGCTTACCTTAGGGCCTGTGTGCACATATTTACGTACACTTGGCAATACTTCGACACACAGGAAGCTGCCACAAGTTTGAGAGGCCAGAAGGTCCTATCTGGAGTCGGACAAAGTACACCTCACCGACTTAGGAACCCTCCCGCGATCGCGCTAAAACTCCGAGATTATTCTCGTCCGCCGATACATCAGACCCTAGTACCTTTCTTTTGGGGCAGAAGGGGGAAAAACAGCATTCGCCCCTTTATAAACCTTCCGGCACTAAATTTAGAAGTTAGTATCCGCCACCCGCCCTGCTCCGTCCGTATCCGCCTTCTGCACCTCCTTGTTCGTACCCGCTATTCACGTCCCGTTGGACTCTGCAAAATTCTTGCAGACCTCCTCAAGCTCCCGGTATTCTCGTTAATTCACGTGAGTCTACCTCGACCCGCTTCCTCCTGCTCCTCGAACACAACGCGCTTACTCTCGATTTGTGTTACTCGAAAGAAAGATTTAATTAAGTTCACCCCGTAATAGTAATTTTCAAGAGACTATTGTTTGAACTTTGCACCAAGGCAAGGATTACTCTCTCGTACCAAATCTTTTAGGTAACAACAACGCGTACCCCTCCTGTGCAACTGCTTTCTCTACCCCTCCCCCACAGTGTAAAGCCTTAATCATCGGCTTAGTATACGCTCAGGGTCATTCGAGCGTCCCTCGATTAATATTGTTCGTTTGTTTGTACGGTGACCGTCCTTACCAGGTCTCGCCCACCCCCTCTAGCCGTTGAGACCCGTGTTCATCGAATGTGTTTATAGCTCGGTTTTAAATTCCTTTTAATCTTTAAAATAATATTAAGTGGCATATTAGTAGTTATTTTTGTACCCGTTTTTCTGTTATCCCCGGAACCATCAAGATAGTCGAATATTGGCCAACCTACATTAAGTTAATTTGCACTCTGCTCATATTATAAAACTCCCACGCATACGTAAACGCAGAAAGGGTTAACTTGAACCTATTCTACTACAGTTACAATGTAATTATAAAAAATTTAAAAATGAAAAACAGGGACCGATCGATATAGTGAGATATAGAGTCGCCCCTGACTAAAACTTATGTCGGAAAATTAGGAAATACAAATTCGCATATATTTCTAATCCAATATCTGCTGATAGTTTTAAGAGCATATAGACAAATCTTCTGGATTTTTTTAAAGATCATGCTACACTATTTAAAAGGAATCTTTCTTAAAGTTCTGATCCCGCATATAATTACGAGGCTGTTGAAATCATAATAAGACAATCTGTCGAAAGAAGTTATAGCTCCATTGATGAGTTGAGTCAACTGATCCTACCAATAAATGTGACTTTCTCGATTCCACAATCAGGGTGAAATTCAAGAAAACTTTTCCTAATCCAAAAAATTGCCGGTGACAGGCCATATTTAATATATTATCCTCATACATTTCCCGAATCTAAAAGAAAACCAATCTAATAATAGCTCAGAAGGTCCGTCGCTTCCGAATAAAATCCAAGTTTGCAAAACACCGAAAATGGAGGTGATGATAATCTTTCAAAGCCTTGAAACTTTCGCTCTGTCGCTTTTTATTATCATTTAATTTTGACAATTCTCTTTTACAGAGAGAAAGAGAGATAGGGAGAAAGTGACATTGACATATAAAGAAAGCGAGAAAGCGAAAGTGAAAACGACATAAAGAAAAGGATAGGAAAACAGATTTCCATATTTCTAAGAATAATTTGAAATCTCAATGGTCGTTAAATAATGACACCTCATAATTCGATTTAATCAAACTCATGCACTTTTTAATCTTAATACAAAAAGAGAAGACATTATTTTTAAGGCAGTATGGGTTTTAATTCTTTTAATATCAAGGCATTAAATAAATTTGTCATACTAGCTTCTGTATTTAGTTTTGTCATAGCATAATATTCTAAAATTAAGAGCATTTAGGTAACTATTTTCGATAAATGACCACATGTAAATGACGCCTATTTTGCATTTTACAAGCACGGGCTCTCACTACGCTATTTTAGATAAGGACTCTTGACATAAAGGGTCTCATTGCTAAATTCTTCACGCATGTTGTTCTTAAGTTGTTGTATGTCTGTCCAAAGACTTAATGACATAGACCTGAGCCTTCAGATAAAACATCATAGAAAGAATTCTGGGGCAGTCAAGTAAGACGGGCAAATCTCGCGAAACTAGTCAAAAGCTGTGAAACAATGAATTTATTAGTTAATAATAAAATGGGCCATACTGTATGAAGATAATGTATATTAACAACTTGGCTAAGATGATTTCTCCATTTCAGCAATGATAACAAGGCGTACTTGTGAGGGATTACAATTTATTTTTTCTATTTAAATATTTATAAGAAGAGATCTTTACTTATGTTAAAGTAAAATACAGAGAAAATATTCCTTGTTCGAAAAACTTGGTCAAGAAGGGTGTGTGAACAATGAGATTTATAATTTAATCAAACACTCCTTATATTCCTTTGTTACTGAGTGAGGAAAGACAGGCAGATAGAATGAATGGCACGCAGATATATGGAAAGGCAGGCAAGCTGGAACAGGAAGCAGGAAGAAGGACGAGGAGCGTGGATTGTTGCATTAAAAAGTTAATGAACTCAATGTTATAAATTTGAAGAAACCAAGATAAAATTAAGTTGAATATTTGAAATCCTTAGACTCTACCTTCTCCTTGTCCTATAGCAAATATAGGAAACAAGAGAATTAATCACGATCTATGGTATTAAACTCATCTACAAAGTTGGAACATACTCCATTATCGCCCTCTCCCATATCTGGGTTCACAAAAATTCTCCCCCATCACACCATTCCTACCCTATAAATTGGCGTCATCATAACTTCGGGATCAGCTTGAGGGCGTGTCCCAATCCACCTTCGCTTTGTTATTATATAAATTTAAACCCAATTATGCAGGTTTGAAATTAGCTTTAAAAGAGGCAGGTCTTCGAATATCGACTCTTTTCATTATAAAACAAACCAGGCAATGGTTTCGCCACTCTCCTCTACGGGAGGGGGAGGGGGGGAGGGGTCGTGGCGAAGCCAATTCTAATTATTTTAAAAAGGAAATCTAAACTAAATTTACCCCCATTCAAAATATCACGTTGCTAAAAAATTCACCAAATTTCGATACTTATATTCATTTCTGAACTTCATCATTTTGTTTTTTGATATTATAAAAGAATTATTAGAAATAACTTTGATAAAAAAACATAAGTTATTACCAAACTAAGATGAAATTATTATTCAAATAGTAAAAAAAAATCCCCTTTCGTTAATTATAGAGTTAGTGATGATGTGAATTTCGGTGCATCTCTTTTCTATCCATTTAAGTAAGAGCTGTACTCGGTAGACATGACTATTGGAAAGCATCCGTATCAGAGGCCTTGATAAGTGGCCCTCATTAACCAAACCGCTAGGACCAACCCTATATAAAGTAATTATATGGGTGTGTTGCTTTAGAAATTAATGGGATATAATTATTTGGAATAAAAAGGAAAATTCCAATTGGGTGAGGAGAGTAACTCTCAAAGGTTTTGGCTTTTGCCGTTTTCTATTATTAATTTTATCATTATTATTAACCTATTAATTTTTATTATTTTCATCCCATCTATATAAATACTGATATAGTAACAATGCTACGAGATAGATTAAAATAATAGAAGAGTTGAACATTAACATCATATCATCACTGACTCTTTAATTTAAGAAGGGGATTTACTTGACTATTTGAATAATAAATTCATCTTAGTTTGGTTATGACTTATGTTTTTTTATCAAAGTTATTTCTAATAATTCTTTTATAATATCAAAAAAACAAAATGGTGAAGTTCAGAAATAAATATAAGTATCGAAATTTTGTGAATTTTTTAAAATCCAAAGAATTACAAATGATGAAGTTCAGGAAATTTATTTTTAAATATCTTCTTCTATAACTATATTTTAGCAACGTGATATTTTGAAAGGGGGGAAATTTCGTTTAGAGTTCTTTTTTAAAATTATTATAATTGGCAAAGTTCAGAAAATTTATAAAAATTTGACCATGGTTGTTTTTTTTTAGATTTTAAATTTTTATATTAGTAGCGAAGCGCAAGCCCGCCCCCCGTGTAATGGGGAGTGGCGAAGCCATTGCCTGATCTAAATATAAGAAAAAAAGGAATTAAGACATTTCACGCAGACAGCAGAATGTCCTCAAACGTTTTGGCAACTTGTCGAACTTATTTAAGTGTATATAAAACGTATTGCATTCTAGTAGTGTTTTTGTATTCCTTTTCATGGACCCCTTTTACTTATTTATTATTTCAATTTATTGTGGTAGTTAGTGTAAACCATAATCACCATCAGCCATTATTACCTATTTGTCATTAATAACAGAGACCGGATATCTTTTCGATATTTCTTCAAGAACTTTTACGAATGATCCACTTATATCGAATATTTATTCAAAATATACTTATGAACTAATTATAACGATGTTTTTATCGCTAAGGGTAAAAATTCAAGTGTGGTGCAGTACTTTTTAAAATTGAGAGAAAGCTGAATGTCAAACTTGCCATAAGAGTTTAAAAAGTACTCGTGGCTGAACGTCCGTCCGTCTAGAACAGTGGTTCTCAACCGTGTGCCACATGGCCCCTAGGGGGCCATGTAACATTACTTGCGGTCCACACACATAAAATAATGAATTTGGGTCCACGGTGATATTTTAGTTGGCCATAGAGCAATTCTCCTTCAGAACTATTTTTATTACTGAGAATGGGGAGAGAAAGAGAGAGAGAAAAAAATTTACACAAAGAGATGCAACTCGGTTCAGTGACTTACTCAAGACTTACTTAGTTGACGATTCCTTTCGAATTTAATGTTGCCGATGTAGACATTTCTTTACAGGAAACCCTCATTGAATTCTAGGGTAATCAAATATTAAACAGGCAAAATTTAAAGATGGGAAGCATGATATATGGAAAACAAATAAATCTACTAAAAAGTATCCACTACTCTGGGATAAAGCACAATTCTACTTCATTGCTTTTCCATCATCTTACCTTGTTGAATCAGGATTTAGTCGTGTTTCTCACTTATTGCCAAAAGATCGTAATAGACTTGACATTGTGCAAAGGGGAGATCTTCGACTATCATTGACATCAATGGAGCCGAATATAAAAAACTCACTGAGCAACATCAGTCACAGGGATCTCATTGAATAAATCTACATTTTTTATTTAATTACTCATTTATTTTTTTAAAGGTATATTATGAATTATTTACTAATCTATCTAAATTCTCCATAGAATTTAACTATTAAATAATTTATTTGTATTAGTTTAATCTTAAAGTTTTCCTTCAAAATAAGCATAATTATTTATTATTTTTTTACTTATTGATACAATTCCTTTGCTTTTTTATTAGAGAAAAGTTTTGGCCTTTAGGGCCACCACATCTTTTTTTAAAGAAAAAGGGTCAATGGGTAAAAAAGGTTAAGAACCACTGGTCTAGAAGACACATGACATCAAAGTTCTTGGCAATTTAGTTGATATAAAAATTATATGAGGAGAAATTTCGAAAAACGGCTGAGTAAAACGATGAAGCAGTTCTTAGATGTTAAAAATATTGAGGTATTTAAATGCCTGCGCAGAGCCTTAATTTATAACAGAAATTTGGTAAGGTTTTGGTTCCGAAATTGACGAATGATAAAGATCTCTGGTAGAAATTGAAATAGGAATGGAATAAAATCTCAACCGAAGGCGGAAAATTGGTTATAGCCCTGCGGGCGAAGATGTACTAATGCCATTCAGAACAATGGTCGGCATACTTCTTATTTATATTTGACTCGGTTCTCTATTTAGTAGTTATGTATTTGTATGGGTATAGCTGCGTTTATTGTCATCGTTCTCTAGTTTAGGATGCACTCTTTCTTCAAATTCACATAAATTTCCTTATAATTTTTCTATTCGCTAATCTATTAGACGATCCTTAGCTACTATAAAAGGCAAGTTTCGCACATATTCTTCGTTAACTCAGCTTGGGAACGTAGATTAAAAAAACACGAGATTTGCAGATTCGAAATCTAAATTTTCACCAGGGAACTAAACACCTGGTCACTTAGATTATTTAAGGTTCAAACCTGCATTAACCGAAACACTTAAATGACTTTGACTAACCCACATAAATCAATACGGCCTATCTATCTTTGCGCTTGCATGTTCGCCATGCCATAAAAATTGCTAAGAAGCTCACATTAATCGCCTGATAATAAGAATAGAAATTTTCGCATGAAAAAGAAATAAGATTCTGAGATCTTTCGTTTTTATTAATCAGACAATTTTATTTTCCTTTTTTTGAGCGTAATTTATATGCCCTAAAACATATATCGTTGAAACTCTAAAGTGAACCTATAGATTGTATGTAAATATTAGTATTAGCCCAAGCTCTCTTAGAAAAGGTGCTTTTTAGTGCAATTTCTTAACAGATAATGAAAATAGAGCACATTACTGTCGGATTGATTGTTTTAATGTCAAGCGATCATTTCAATTTGAATAAATAAACAAATCATATAATAACAAAGCAAAACAAGTTTTTACAACGTATAAGCAGTAATTTTAGGGAATACAATGAATCGAAATTGGATTAATCATAATTTGAAATAAGTGGAGCCCAAATCTTCCATCCTCCTTTGTTTTCTTTAGTTGAGCCCCTTGGTCAACCATTCGACCCACCTAGAAGGACTTGTTTCGTCAGTGAAGATAACTTTGCTTAGGGCAGTTTTCACGTATGTATTTAGCGACAATAGTTATCCCGTTGGTCGTTGTAATTGAGTTTTAAACAAGATCTGCTGACTAAAAGGTCACGTGCTCACACTTATCTGATTTATGACCTTCAAAACTTTCAATAATTCCCGGATTAACCTTGGGAGGACATTGGCGATTCTATCATTCAAAAGAAAAATTAGAACAAATAACATATGGGTTTCAAATTTCGTTAGAACCTAGCCTAAAATAGAATAGCCTAACCTAACCTAGCTTAGTATAATCTAGCTTGCATATTTTACCTTAGCTTAGTATAGCCTACTTTATCTTATCTTAGCTTAATATATCCTAGCCTATCGTATCCTAGTTATAGCCTTGCTTTTCGTATCCTAGTATAGCCTTGCTTTTCGTATCCTAGTATAGCCTAGCCTATCATATCCTAGAGTATCTTAGCCTAGTTTATTAGACCCTAGTCTAACCTAGCATATTATAGTAAAGCCTAGCTTAGCCTAGCCTAGTATACCCATGCTTAGCGTAGCATTGCCTAGCGTAACTTACTATAGCCTAGCGTAGCCTAACCAGTTAAGGCTTAGCATTGCATGCCAGAGCCTGGTCTAGTATAGCCAAGGTATAATAGGCTACTATAACCTAGCCAATATATCTTTGGATACGATAGCCTAGCCTAGCCTAGCATACTATAGGTCAGATTGTTATAGCCTATCATAGTATAACTACACCTAACAAAATAGGGCCAAGCGTAACATATTATAGCCTAGCCTATATTAACCTACACTAGAATCAATTTTTTAGCTTAGCCTATTATAGCCTTAGTTAGCTATCCTATCGTAGCCTAACCTATTATTAACAAGCATAGCAGAGCATAGCCTTCTAGTGCTTATTATACTTTAGCCTGCACTAGCATAGCATAGTATAGCCCTGTCTAGCCTAGTATAGTTGAGCATAGCCTAGCATTAACTATCTTAGAGAAGTATAGCCTATACTATCCTAATATACTCTAAGCAAGCATAGCTTAGTATTGTCTAGCCTAACATAATATATGCTATCTAGCATAGCCTTTTATAGTTTAAATTAGCATAGTATATCTAACGATATAATAGCCTAGCATAATATAGCCTATTCTAGGCTTGTCTATCAGGGTATAGTATATTATAGCCTAGTCTAGACTAGCAGAGTATCGGCCGAATAGTTATGATTTTATGGCCAGAATCGAATAATTCTCGGGCTAACCTTGGAAAGACTTTGCCATTTATATCATTCGAAATAGAATGTAAAACAGCATCAGGATTTTAAATTTTGCTCGAATCGACCGAATAGTTATGATGTTATTGCCACAACAAAATAATTCCTAGGCTAACCTTCGAAGAACAATATACCATTCAAAAGATAATTTAAAACAACATAGGGCTTTGAACTTTCATTAGAATCAGCCTAATAGTTATGATGTTATTGCCAAAAATAATAATTCCCGGGCTAACGTCACGAGGACTTTGACAATTATAGTATTCGAAAGAGGATATAAAACAACATAAGGATTTCAAATTTCGTTAGAATCGGTCGAATAGTTGTAATTTTATTACAATAAAAGAGAAGCTAAACGGGGACCGACCGACATAGTGAGATGTTGAGTCGCTCACGACTAGACTTGCACGCGACTAAAAATCTAATCTAAAATGCATAGTACCTAAAATAAATAACCTTGAGTGCATCTACAAAATTGCACTTGTTACATTCCTAAAGGTATTTGAAACAAAACAAATCATGAAATCCTTCTGTAAACAGATGAGACGCTAAAGAGGTATGGCATTTATTTCTATAAACACTTTAGATGTAAAACGCTGAATCGACCAAAATACGAGTAAATAACAGGTTCTGGCGCTTAGAGGAGGCAGGGCTTTCACCAAGCACATAATAATAAAAGAACATCCATTTCATTCAGTCAGGACAATATTCGATGAATATAGAATATACATTCACATTGTCACTTTGCATCGCATGATATTGTATTATATATAAATTAGAAGTGATTTTTTTTCTAAATTAAAACATGACGTGGACATAAATGAGGGAAATATGGATAAGAGAAGTTCGATCTGAAATTACTTGTGAATGTTGCTTTGTTCTTGGAAGATCTAGAGTATGTTATAATTTGAGAAGAATTGCTTGAATCTGTACATAGATTCATCATCAGTAGCAGGCCATTTCATTCGATTGCTAAGAAATTGCTCCCGAACCTCCTTTCAAATGATCACTCCTTCAGCGCTCGAACTTGCCACGTTGCACCTGCCATCATCTTAAATCATTCTAAGAAGTAGTCGTTTGGGTGTGACTTAGGATTTATTATTCCAATCTTTTGTTGCCCATTTGCACTTCAGAAGCTTTTATTCTCTGACTTTCTCTCTTTAATCTTTTTATTCTTAACCCTATTTTAATTTATTTCGTAGGTTATCTTTGTTATTCATAACATATATCTTTTGATGTGCCCGTCTGATATGTATGTCCAATGGCTAAGGTTTTTTATATATTTAACCTGTAGCAATTTGAATTCATTAAAATATTTATACTTTAAGTCGAGAGTCAGGTTGGTCCTGAAGATTTCTCTAAACTTTTCTTACCAGTCCTTTTACCATCAGGGACAATGTTCTCCTATGTTTCTTGTGTCTGGTCTAGAATATGATAGTCAATTCTAATTCAAATTTCTCTATCACCTGAAAAATTATTAAGCATTAATTACGTCTTTAAAAAGTAATTTGGAGTCGATCTGTAAAAATGACTTGTGGATGTCTTCGTTTCTTTGACTTTAAATATTCAGGGTTCGAGAAAAAATGGACGATGACATTTGCAAAGCGAAACTGAACTAAATCTTTCACATTAATTTCAATTGCATTTTGTCTCCACTACAATTCCTTAAATCCTCGTCCTCTCGCACCCCTGTAATCCCCGATTTCTTTCAATTTTATACTAAGCGAGTGTCTCATAAAGGACGATGTTGTCTGTCTGTCTGTCTGTCTGTCTCTCTGTCTCTCTCTCTTTCTCTCTCTCTCTCTCTCTCTCTCTCTCTCTCTCTCTCTCTCTATATATATATATATATATATATATATATATATATATATATATATATATATATATATTTATATAATTTGGTGTCAGGTGTGGGATCTTCCCCACCTGATTTTGAAGCACGAAGTTCAAGCAGCTACATTACCAAGAATATTTGAACACTAATATTTTAGGACAATTTTCCCTTTGAGTAATGGGTAACAGCCAATTTTTAAGCCCATTCTGGTGTGGTCTGTCCACAGTTTTTCTAGTTCCTTCAAAGAGGATAGTAGCTAAGCGGTAATACTAACCGTCTTTTTTTGTGCCGTGAGTCAGATTCATCCGTTAGTTAATTTTTTTTCGTATGAGTTTGCCAGATTTTTACTAGGAATTTTAATAATTTTGTCATTAGTAGAATATATATTTGTTTTGGATAAAGCTTCAATATCTCTGGTAGCTTTATCGTGTGCAAAGGCTGGAAGTAGCATATCCAGGATGTCTCCATTCGATCGCTTTCATAAGCAAGGGCAGATCCTAAGCTTATCTGGGAAATATTTAATCGCTTACGTCCAGGAAGAGGAACGTAACTAACGTGCGGAAAGAAAAGCACAGAGAGAAGCAGAAGTCGAAGAAAGAAAAGCACAGAGAAAAGAAGAAGAGAATGAAAGAAAGAGGCAGCATGAGAGACAGATAAGACGTGACCAAGTCGCGATAAACTCCGTAGGATCTCGAAATGAACAGGCTCAAGTGGTCTCAATAAAACTCCCCGTATACAAGGTTCGAGACGATTTTTGCTCTTATTTTCACGCACTTTGAGAAGATCTTCGAAGTCAACAATTGGGAATTAGAACCAGATTCTGTCGCCCGGTTACTTCCACTCTTGAATCCTTGTCTTCACGACATATTCATTTCGCTTCCTTCAGAGGACACCCTTGATTATTCAACCCTAAATGTAAAACTTCTTTCTGCTATTAACATGAATCCACAATTTTATATTGTTAGAGTCCGCTCCGTGCGAATACAGCGAGACCAAACCTACAGACAATTTGGATTCACGCTTCGGCGTAACATCCGAATCTAGATCGATTCCGGCCAAGTATCAAATGATTATGAGTCGCTAATTGTTTTCATTGTAAGGGATCAACTGATATCGACCCTCCCTCGCGAACTAAGGGCCTTCATAGCGCACAGAAGAGCGTCCACCTTTAAGGAGTGTGTGGAGAAGCCGACTTTCACGCTTCCAGTCACGACCTCTACCCCAAGAAGGTCAAGAAGAACCATCCCCTCTTCCCCAAACACAAGTTTAAGTTTAAACAAAGCGAACCCAAGGTCAACAACGGCTTCGTAAAAGTGCAGGCGCCGAGCAAGTAGCGGCCTCACCCGATGAGAGAACCAAAGTACGTGAAGCCTCCAGTACTCCCCTCCACGCCTAGCAACTACCCCCGTATACCAATTGTTTGTTTTACGTGTGACCCCCCTGTGTACTTATGTGAGTTACAATTTCCCCACAAATTCTCAACTGAGTATCTCGTCGAGTCACCAGGTCCACCAAACCTCTGCTGCACTCTCGCCTAATTTGCCAGCCACATTGCCAGCGGCCCCTGCTCTCTCTCCTCCGGATCAACAGCTAAATTCCTGTTTAACAAGAGCTCCCCCGGTGGACTCCAGTTTGAAAATGGCGCAGTAAATGGTTGCCTAGTGTCAACTTTGGTTAGAGGTACAGGTTGCAACTGTATAGTATTTTTCGACAAACTGCTACCCCCCGTAAGTCCCCAGCATAACAGGTTCACGTTGGTGCATGACTTCTTAGGTCATGCCACCAGATTCCCAGTGGTACGGTGCTATATACAGTGCCAGTACTTCACGGAATGGACTGAGTTAGTCGTGGCCCTGATGAAATTATGCTCCGCCCCTATCGTATAGAGTGCACAGCTCTGCCAAAATCTAATTTCTGAGCCGGTCGTTACCAGGGCCCAGGCCAAGAAGGATGTATCGCTCTTGCTACCCCTATCGTTTCCAGACATCGACCTCACCACCAATGTCCAATTTGCTGAGGCGCAGAAGAAATTCCCCACATTACAACCCCTGTGGGAAAAACCAAGGAAGAAGGAGACTAAAACAGTGCGAGGCAATCTGAAGCTCAAGTACACCGTGAAGGATGAGTTATTATATCGTTAAACTGTTGAACCGGAGAGCCCCCTGAGCAACGCGTTGTGTGTGCCTAGAAAGTATATTATATGGCCGAACGTATTTTATATCTCCGAAATGTCCAGCCTAAGGGTTGAACATTTCAGCCATATAAAACGGCACAGCGAGTTTTTAAATATTTCTTTTGACCAGGAGCGGCCCCCAAAAATATCGACTTCTGCAAGTCTTGTAACCTTTGCCAGAAGGTCACCTCTTAAGGGCATGTAGCTCACGCCACCCTTCAAAAGACTCTGAGAATGTCCGAGCCCTTCGCCCTTGTCTAATTTTACCTAATAGGCCAATTCGCCCACCATCGAGCGAGGGACACTCCTATATATTAACACTTGTCGATTGCGCCATCCTTTTTCCAGAGGCTTTTCCATGAAGAAGATTGACAGCATTTCTTGTGCAGAGGCTTTAATCTCAATCTCTTCCCGAGTAAGGATCCCAAAAGAGATTTTATCTGACAGAGGACGTCAATTCACCTCTGAATTGATGGAGTATGTCGGTAAACTCCTTCTCATCAAGCCCCTCGTCACGACGTCCTGGTACCCTTCCGCTAACAGGATGTGCGAAAAGTTAAACGGTACCCTTAAAATGGTAAACGAGAAGGCGCGCCACGACCAGCCCCAGGATTGGCACCGCTACCTCCCTGTAGCGTTATTTGCTTTTCACGATGTCTCCCATAGGTTTGAGGTTCGTTTCCTTTGAGCTGTTATATGGACGGAACGTCCGATGACCAATGAGCATTTTAAAAGAATTGTGGTCCAATCCAAGAATGGATAAAGAAAGCAAATCTTCCTACGCGCACGTTTTAGACCTACGTACACGTTTAGAAAAATGTGCGAATATCGCTCTTGAAACGTCGATGTAAACTTGGAGAAATACCGCACCTACTTCGACTTAAAATCAAAGGCGCGTTCATTCAAACCAGGAAACGAAGTACTGCTCTTGCTTTCCTCCCAAGAAAATAAGCTCCTCTCCCACTGAAAAGGATCTTTGCCCCTTTTAAAGCCCCACGGCCCGGTGGATTACCTAATCGAAACCCCCTCCGGTAATAAGATTTACCACATAAACCTCCTGAAGAAATACCACAGCCGTGCTTGCCTTAATAACATAGTCGCCCTTGATGAAGAACCCGTCATCAAAGCCGCCTATCCTGTTTAACCCTTATGTTTGGTCTAAACGATGTGTGTAGAAGCAGACGATGAGTATCCCTTGCCGTCTCTTCCTTTCTTCCAATCGGAGCCTTACTCCGACTTGGACATGAACCCTAATCTTCTCCTAATGAGCGGGCTCAATTGCTTGCCTTATTAGAAGGCTTTGCTGACGTCATTTCAGAATTCCCGGGTTGCTCAACCCACTTTACGCATGAGATTGTTCTCACTACCTCGACATCGACTTTCGATGTAGAAATAGAGAATTTATTAAAATAAGGCATAATAGAACCCTCGTCGTCAGATCTTGCTCCTCCATTGTCATAGTTAGGAACCCTGACAAGTCGTTTAGGATGTACGTCGATATTCGCAAATTAAACGCGGTTACACAGTTTGCCGCGGAAATGATACTCCTAATTGACCAAAGTGTTCATGCCTTCGAAGACGCAAAGTTCATATCCGAAATCGACCTCTGTAAAGCGTTATTTCAGTTTCCCGCCTTCCTTTTGAGCTGGTAACTGCTTGCGAAAATTCTACCCGGATCATGCGTCGATTGTTAGATGCCCTATCCAATGTGACGTTTTACTTCGATAACGTGTACATCGCTACTCGTACCTGGGACCAACACGTACAGTCTATGTGCGCGCTTCTATCCCGGATACGCGTACACGGGTTTACGGTAGGCCCGACAAAGTGTCACTTCGCATATGTCCTTTTATCGTCGTTTTGTGCTGAATTTAGATTCAATAGCCTCACCCCTTAACAACATGCTTAAAAGAATGGGCCCCGATCCAGAAAATTTGACCCCTTCGGTAGAAGATCACTTACACCAGTTAAAGGACAAGCTAATCTCTGCTTCTATTTTGAGATTACCGAATCCTAATAAAACATTCTGGGTTCGTACCGATGCCTCCCAGGATGGCCTAGGTTGTGCTCTCGTCCAATGTGATGGAGATGGAGTGGGATATCCTGTAGGATATGCTAACAGGAAGCTGCCCCATAGCGAAAAGCCATATGCAACCAAAGAGCTTAAAGCGTTAGCCATAGTGTGGTCTATTCGTATGTTTAGGATGTATCTCATAGGTCAAAAATCTATTGTCAAAAGTGATAACAAACCCCTGGCGTACCTAAAAAGCTGTAAAAGCCAAAATGGCCGTTTAATGCTTTGGAGCCTACAACTCATGGAGTCCCAATTTTGGATCCTGTATGTCAAAGGCACCGACAACTGCCTAGCCGATAGCTTGAGCAAATAGAAGACCCACCTTCAACAACCTGAGTGTATAGTAAAATTCGCGTTTGATTCATTTTTGTAAATACTATTTTACTTTTTTTTTGCCTTGTTGATGTGTGTGCGTATTTATAGATTAAGTTATTTGTGGCTACATATATGTAAATCCGGTGTACTGTTATGTTTTATCCTCTATTAGTAAACGTTAAAATTGTATTTTTATAAGCTCCCCCTCTTGGTGTAAAAATGTCTAGGGATAGGGAGGAGTGTAGAGGGATCCCCTAGAATAATAATATTTCCCTACCTTCTAAGATATTACTTTGGGAGAGAAAGTGAGCCCCCCCCCTCTCCCTCCGACTTCACCCTTTTTGGGCTTGCCGCAAGGTCACCACAAAAATTCACACCGAGGCATGACGCTGAAATTGAAGGGTACCTCCACGCCGTCTCAATCTTACCCCCCTCCCCCGTCCACCTCAGGTACGGAAATTACTTTGTAGGTTAGCCATGAACAGCTCTAATAGCTACAGCAGGTGGTCGTCCGTCTGGTCCACCAATCCCTGTCTTTGACAATTCCCCGCAAGGAGACTCTCAGTTTGTCACGGCCGATAATGAGGGTTCGAGAAGGCCTCTTTCTCTCTCCCTGTCTTGGACCCTCTCCAGGATTACAGACAGGTTTAGTTAGACGACACTTCCCCGAAAAGATTTGGATTCAACAAAGCTCTTTTCCGAGAAGTGTGAGTGACGGTCGCAAGCCACGGAAGAGCTGGACATCGCACCCGTATCTTCGGATCAGGGAGAAGAGTCTCGTGAGGTAACGTCAGCCTTTCTCAAACCTTCTTCGGATCAAGGAGTGGATAAGCTGTCCTCTAAAGTTTTTCTGGTGACCTCTTGAGGACAAGAGGCCAGATAGCTCACCCGATCCGAGGTTGGAGAAGTCACTTCTCCCCTTCTAAATTCGTCCAGTGACCTCTTGAATACAAGAGGCCCGCATCTCGCAAAACACAAGTTCGAGAATGTATCCCCACCCGCTGCTTGTTTGTGGCGACCCCCCCGCGAGTAATTAGGTTCGCCAAGACCTCCCACATGTTTGCCCCACTTAACGCTCGAGGTTCAAATCAACTAAATCACTCATTACCCTCAATCTCCTATTATAGCCATTCCATAACCACGGTTATCTAATTAATATTCGGGACCTAATTCTGTCATATTCATGCACTTATAAATATCCATATTCATTGTGGGCCTTTTATTTAGTGTGTATTAATTTTTTTTGTCGTTGTGTTTGGTATATTCCTTGATCACGCAGCTGCAGCTATTTATTCAAATCGCACTCTCAGAACACTAATAGTTGTCGCCTTGCTCGGCCTACCTTAGATCCTGTGTGCACATATTCCCGTACACTTCGACATTGACATTGTGTGGGAAAATATAGCGATATACATATTTGCTTCATTATAAAGACTTCCAATAAAACTTGCCATATACATGGTTATTTTCACAATTATTTAATCTAAGCTAATCTTACATAATTATTAAAATAAAAGGAAGCATCACTTTTTTCCTTCCATTTTGTTTATAAATTATAACCACTGTAAATATTTACAAAGACAATGATATAGACTATACCTCATTTCTGAAAGTGCATTTAAATTTAAACTCATTTCTTAAGTAATACTTACACATATATTTAATCTTAAAGTCCTCCACTGAATCTTAAGGTGATAGCTAATTCCATCAGTCCCAGGGACCTTCTCGAAAGTTTTGGATTGATATAACCTTTAAGAGGCGGATTTGGGACGAAATATATCATGCCCAAAGTGATTAATTGTAATATGTAAACGTATTGTCAGGCGAGGGGAAATGAATTCAATACGTATGCGGTTTGATTCTTTCGATCAAGAGTTCGGATTACAATCTGAGAGAATTATAGGAAATTGCAGTGAAAACAAATTGTATGAAAATAAATAATAATATGGTGATACTCAAATCGCAAAAGGAAATTGATCATTACAATTTACAGTAATGGATTATGACTCAACTGAATGCAAATGAAGTTAAGCGAATTTATTTGTATTGAGTTTGTGTTGACTTTTGTATCCTGAAGGAAATCGTGTGTCAGATTATGAAAATTGTACATTCACCAATGCAAAATCAAACCATATACACTGAGTGACTACGTAAGATTAAAAAAAATTACAACGACAATATTTAAGAATAAAACCTAAATCTAGACAAACGAAAAAGTATAACGATGAAAGCAAAAAATTATCAAGAAATATCTAAAGATCGCTCATTATTCAATTAAAATGAGCAGAGGAAATGTCAGAAAAATTCCATAAGAATGAGTTTCATTTAGATTGACCTAACCATCAAGCCAACCATCTTCAATAAAACGGCAGTCTAAGGTTGATTGCAAATTGTAGAGGGCCAATTGCACATATACGGAATAAAGAAGGAGGAAACTAAATTTTTCCATGTATTGGCCTCACTTCCTCCTGAGACCGTCGATCGTCTTCCAGCGGCCATTATATCGGACCAGAATTATCAACTTTTAAAGGCGGAAGTGATTGGGCTCTTCTAGAAGACTAAACTCAAGCTTTTCGAGAAGTTCATTGCCTTCTCCGCTCTCACAGGTCGACCCTCTATCAATTTAGAGGAACTACGAAGAACTGCCCTTTAGGCAGGAGTTTGGTTAAGAGCTTGTGAGGCACAAGTTCATTCAATCCCTTCCGGAAAACATCGCGCCTATAATTGGCACACAGAAGGAACTAACCCTGACACAATTATGAAAACTGGTGGATGAACTGATGACAGGTTGTGAGTCGATAGGACGCAGTGCCATTTCCGTGTACAACGTGTTTATGCCTATTATTGATAAAGATACGAGGGTGATTATATAAATAATTCTGCGAGAAATGCGCGATTGTGGTCCAAAAATGCGTACCCTAATGGGAATCGTCCCAGTTATATGCAGAAAAATATTGATCAGAATGCGTATAATATACCAGGAGGATTGCTACGCTTCCGAAAGAACCAAAGACCTGTCGTCTGCCGCTCACATGTATACTTTGGTGAGAATGCTAAATTCTGCAAACCCGGGTCTAGGTGGCCAAAAAGCGAAGAACAAGTGCAGATGCAACCTTCCTCCAGGTCATCTTCGCCACCCCCGGCATAAAACTAGCTGGGCATGCCATTGCAAGCGCGACCGCTGGTATGCCATGTGTTTTCATCGTCACCGATAAACTGTATAATAATAAATGTGAGATTTTAATTTGCACGGGGGCGAGTGTTGTAATAATTCCGGCTAATTGGTGAATTTGTGTTAATTACTCGAGTCCAATATAAATTTTACACCGACTAATGGCGGTAAAATAAAAGCGCACGGCGAGGTTCACACGGATATAGTATCCCTAGTATTCGCCGATCATTTAAGTAGTCATTTGTGGTCGTGGAAACTAATTCATCTATATGAATAATTGAATTTCTAAGGCATTTTAATCTCCTAGGGGTTTGTGCGTGTGGCATACGTATCGACGAACAAACCAAACTCGTATCAGAACTGAAATTACCAGGAAAGTTTGCGGTAGCTTTAATTATTAATGACCTACAACACCTATCACCCAACTGCAGATCCATATTGTAGTAATATGAGGCTCTGTACAGTCCCACGCCCGCTAATCCCTCTCCGCCATCGCCGAACTAAGTGACGCATACAATCGAAACAGGTAGTGCTAAATCGACATTCGCAAGGCCGAGTCCTCTTTCAATAGAGAAGCTACAGGTCGCCAAAGAAAATTTTGAAACAATAATTAGGGAATGAGTTGTACACCCGTCAAAATCATCATGGGCTTCGCCGATTCACCTGGCACCGAAGAAATCGCAGGTTGAGTACAGGGTGGTGGGCGATTTTCGAGCGCTCAATGCGATCACAGAGCCCAATAGGTATCCGTTGCCGCAAATTCAAAGTGTTACGTACCACCTCCATATCAAAAGAAATTTTCAAGGTTGGATCTGGTCCGTGCGTGCCATCTAATCCCTATGAACCAGGCAGACAGAGAGAAGACTGCGATAAAAAAGCCATTTGGTTTGTGGGAGTACGTGAAACTCCCATTCGGCCTCCGGAATGCAAGTTTATTTATAAATTGATGACATCTTGATATTTTCAAACAATATGGACGACCACCTGAAGTATTTGGATCAAGTCTTGAAATTCCTGGTCGAAAATAGTCTGATGATATCTCTAGAGAAATGCGAGGTGGCAAAGGAGGAAATCGATTATTTAGGGGATCACATTTCGGTGGTAGGAATCTGCCCACCGGCGAAGAAAATGAAGGAAATGGAGACATTCCATTACCAAAGGACTATAAGGAGCTTCGACGATATTTGGTGATTCCTAATTTTGCAGCGATTACAGCCCCGTTGGCCGATCTTGTACGTCTGAAACCTAAGGCTCGTGAGCTCGAGTGGAATGATGAGGCACGAGGAACATTTTAGAATACCAAATCGGCTTTAATCAGCTGTGTTAAACTCTGTCACCCGCTTCACAAGGATTATCCATACCAGCTGATGAAGGATTGCTCCCAATACGCGGCAGGTGCTCCCCTGCACCAAATGGTAGACGGATCGCCAAGACCGGTGGCATACTTTTCGAGCAAGCTAAGTCGGACACAGAAAGCATACTCAACCTACGACAGAGAGCTTCTAGCAGTGTATGTTGCTGTTATCCACTTCAGGCACTTGATTGAAGGTCAACATATTACCTTGTGCACTGATCACAAACCAAAAGTATCGGCATTTTCATCGCCATTAAGTGCAAAAACAGACAGGCCGCAACACCATTAGACAGCCAATTTGGAATACATCAGCGATATCGCATACGTGCGTGGTCAGGACAACGTAGTCGCTGACTTTTCAATGATCGTCAAGTCAGTCTAAATTGACTCTTTTGACCTCCGATCTTTAGCGGCAGCGCAGAATGATGACGAAGAAACAAAGAAATTTCAGTCGCGATTAAAATCTTTCCCTTTTCCCGGGAAAGCTAAAATAACATCAACATACGCACCACTGTTTGTCCCTATGGCATGCAGAAGGACTGTCTCCAATCAATTACATAATCTGTTACACCCTGGAGTCAAGGCTTCACTTCGTCTTATCAAATCCCGATATTTCTCGACCAATATGGACTGGAATATTCGCTCCTGGACAAGGGAGTGCATCCCATGTCAATTTTTAAAGATTAGTCGCCACACTAAATCCCCGACCACGCCCATTGATATTCCATCTTTAAGGTTCTAAACAGTACATATCGATATAGTTGGACTACTCCCATCGTGTACACTTCCTGGACATCCCTACCCCTCAGACAATTGGTATTTACTATCGTGCATCTACCGAGCGTCCATTTGTGGAGTTTCTCGCTGGGCTTATTAAATCTGCAATTTGGTGCCAGCATCCACCTAATATATAACACGAGGACCAAAGGTTACAGATACCTATAAAATAACCTTTTCTGGAATAGGAAAATATATATTTTCTTTTCAACCCTTATCAGCAGAATTTATGTGCTTTTCTCTTGTTTATTTCGTGTTTTAGCATGTTTATAACTTAATTAATCTAGATTTACCTGTCTATTACATATAAATGCAAAGAGTTGAATCTCCAAAATGGCAGCATGTTAGCGGCAGTAAATAGCTAATAGAGTTTTAAATATTCTACACTTAAAAGAATTTGCTAAAATAATGTCCGCTTTCTTGTTACTTTGCTTCTGTTTTGATGTATTATGTGGACGGAAAAGCCGATTTTTAGAATAAAACGATGTAATAAAACAAAAATTTCGCCTCGAATCTCTAAGCTATTTCCACCGAAGAAACATCCATATCTGGAGAGAGGAATCTTCTTCTTCTTCACTCGCGAGAAAAATCAGAGGTCTACATACATAGTTAATTTCTTTAATGAATCAAGCTGTTGAAGTGCTCGAGATTTGGGAGCTCTTGCTTTTAAAGATACCCACTTAATTTTAAATAATTATGTCAAAAAATAACCAACCTATGGCAAATATCGATTTGAATTCTTACAAAGGACAAAATAGCGGGTGTCAAAAAATTACTTTTCAATCATTATGGAAAGGAGGAATAGAGAGATAAAGAAACTAAAACGAGGAAAAGAAGGGAAAAAGTATCAAAGCGGGCAAAATAATGTGAACTGTATCGAATGGCATCATCTTTAATTGCGAATGCATTATGAGCACATTCTTAGATGCCAAAAGGACATTTGGTACAAGAAGGAGAAAGAGCGACAGTAAAAAAGTAGGTTTTTCTTATATTTAAAAATAGATGTGTGAATGTGATTATCACAATTTCCTAAGAATTTTCGGAAGATCTTTACCGTATAATAAGGTATGAGCTATTATTATGGTTCTAACGGCATATCTCCTCTAAAAAGTGAAAATAATACGAGCAATCTCTTGGGACTTTCTTTTTTAACGGACGCGTCCGGAGACTTTACGTTACATTTGAATCTATTGTAGGATTATTTTTTAAAATTAAAAGTGGATTCAATCATTGAATTTTAGGCAAGAACCGAGAGTTTAGTGGATTCTGTGCCATCGATCGCTAATGTATTTGATAGTCATCTGTCGTAGAATGACCCCGACATTAATGCCACTTCTACCTGATATACGTGGACGCTCAAGGTAAAATGAGTGACCTTAACTCAACTCTGGTCACGGCAGAGATGGGGGTGATAGAAATGGGAAAAGTTGGGGTCCAACTTCACTGAACGAGTTTGAAGGATTTAAATACAAAATGATTGAGTGGAGTTGGGCCGATATTAAACTAATGAAGGCTGCAGCTATGAGGCTTATGAAAAAGTAGGAACCAAATGTACTTTGATATTTACACAGTTATACGTAATAAATAGATTAAAAAGAAAAACGGCAATGGATACTCGATGTATACAATAACCGAACTAACAGAGCTACTCGGAGAGAGTTCTATGGGGTTGGAGGGGTGAGAGTCGATACGAGCCTCTGTACATACACACACAGGGATGACTTGCAAGGTAACCAGAGATGATTCGTCTCAGCTTGGCATGGATTCGAAGCTTTAAGAGATAAAACGGGGATAGGATGGTTATTCTAGGGACTTTAACCACGGGGAATTTAATCTCAAGTAGTATCACTAACTTGAGGGAGTATTAGAGCCAAATGAAATGTGCCGAAACCAAGGATGGGTCAATTGACCCTGGCTCAGATCTTTCGGTAAAATTCTAGCCTTCGGTGGAACGCGATAGAGAATGACGTGTTTCGTTTTAAAAGGCAGCCTCTACTATCGATGCCCAATTGAGACCAGCAATATTTAGGGACCAGCTGGAAACGTTATGCCTGCGACAAGGGTGGGCACGGGGGAATCTCTCCACGAACCAACACGGCACTTGAGGGATGGGAAGTACTCCCTTGTTGGTTTCTTGATAATGCCCTGGAAAACGACAGGAGCGTGCGGTTGAGATTCCAATCCCTCGCTTATCGCGGAAAGCGGTTTGATATTCTGTCTGTTACCACGGTCCTCGCTCACATGGACTAACCTCGTGCATGAACTCGTGGTTTCGACGGGGAACTTGGCGGCAAAGAGCATCCATTCTCGACATCATCGTAAAGTCAACCCGAATTGATACTCCATTAAGCAACTCACCCCACTGGATGTGACTTAAATGCACTCAACTAAACCCTATTTCCAGTGAACAAGACCCGAGCTTCCAACATTATAAATTGAATTGTTCGCTTAATATGGTTCTGCCCAATTGGATGGGATTTCGCAAAAAAACTAATCTTTAAGTTTTCTTATAACGAAACTAAAGGTTCGCAAAGAATTTTCACTTTGCTCTGCGCTTAATAAACTCTGTTTTACCGTGGAAAATAACTGAAAAACGATTGCTCTATTGAATAGAGAGGAGAAATGGAACATCATGAAGGGTGTCTCGCGAATAAAGCTCCGCGGTCTACAATTTGCAAATTTTTCTAACAGGAATGAAAAAAATAACTTTCTTTTAATTGAATTTTAACCGGTATTGATAAATAGATTGCTAAAATCAACAGTAAACTTACGAAGCAGTAGCTATCACCAAATCAAATGGCAGTTCCATCACCTAAACTTGAGTCGTACCAAAAGAAGGTTCGCTGTGCGTTCGGCACACTAAAAATGAGATTATCTTTTTTTAAATATTGCAACAAGGGAAATGGATCGGTGCCTAATGCATTCTCAGGGGGCCTAAACGTGCCAATCAGGTTCTGGTCAAAAAACAACAAGCTTTATCAGCTAAAAGAGGGAGGGAGTTTCGCTTGCCTAGGAAATAAAGAGGTTGGTCTTCATAAGTCGAGGTGTCGAATTCTGTCTCAGCAACATCGGACGAACACTTCTGCACACGTAGGAGCTGGACCATCGATTGGTGGACGCATTTTGCTTACTGCCCCGCTGGTACGTAAATCGTACAGTTGTAATCACACACATAACCAATCATAACACTGCTCTCCTTCCTCTGCCATCTTCTTTGGGCAACATAGCTACGCTTATCTCCTGCCCCAAAGAATCTTCTCAATGAGCAGTAAAATACACAATTCCCGCTCGCGGAACGAGCCCCCTTACCTCCCCTAACGAGTAAAATCCCTCTGTGCCCAAGGAATCACCAGCAATCGTCAGACTGATCTTAATTTTAATTTCATTATTTGGTTATGGGTTCCGTCCTGGCGAAGAGAGGGATGGCGTCACTACAGAGAGGGCGCCAACCTGCAACAGAAAAAGCCAAAGCCACGAATCAACGAAGGTAACCGATAAAGTCGTTAGTTTGTGAAGTTTTACCTCACTCCACCCGTTCGAGCCTCAACACTATCAGCTTTTCACTCATTCAGTTCACTCGAAGACGTCAACCGTAGGAAAACATTCGGAAGGAAGAAAATGATGCAGATGCTCCTCTGTTCTAAATAAGCCTGATTTTTATTTCCCAGGGCCTCAGCAAACTGGTTTTGCATTAAAAAAAGGTCATTGCTAATAATGGTAATTATTTTTCTATAGAATGAATCTATTTCTAATGTTTTTTTAGATTAAAATCACAATGATAAATGCAATATTTATTTTCGTGACCCTAATAAAAATAATTTTGTGTTTCATACTTCTCTTAACTTCGTTCTTTCTCTAATCCCTTCTGCCCATCCGCCCTGCGTTGCCTTTCACTTTTCCGAGTCAAATTTTCTTTGTCTCCAGCAGAAAGCCGTCTGACACGATCAGTCCGATTGATGTTTTGGGGGATAAAGCACAACAGAAACCATACATTAATGAATCTGTCCTTCAATCAGAAATCGATGAAAGAGGTCTGTTTGACTTTATTTGCTAGCATTTTAATCAAATATCGTATCTTCCGTCATATCCACTCCTTTTTCTCGTTCTATTTTTTATATTAGATTCTCTTTTTCATTTAAAAATATTCTTTTTAAATGTCAACATCTATTTGTCCATCTGGAGACTAAACGGTGGTCACTTTGTGAGGGAATGATAAAGATAAGTTAACTCAAAATGGGCAATTTGCTGACTCGTTGAGAAGGGAGGTGTCGAAATCAGTTTAAAATTCATAATATCTCTAAATTTACAAATGATAAATTTTCCCTTGAACTTTATGAATCCTCAGCTAAAGTAAATAAAAAAAGAATAAATGTTTAAAGAAAGAATTAAGAAAAAAAAGAGAGGCGCCTAAATCCTAGGTGTCTGTGCCTGACTATACTATATACAGACTTTCTTTTGTAAGATGCGTATTCTTTAATAATAATATTCGTAGGTAACATTACTTACAGGGTAAAAGGTTGAAAAGAGAACAAGGAGCATAAAACAAATTGAGGATCTCTAAATTAAATTGATAACGAGACCGAATAAAACAAGCCTTGTTAATTCTCAAAACATCGAGGAAACAGCCGCCTTTCATTCTATCCCGGAAATTTCTTAGGCCAAATGCATTCTAAAACTCAATGATTATGCAATTCGCCTAAGGTGAATTGTATTGAAAAACAACGGTTTAAACTGATTAACGAGGTTAAAGGTATTTTTAATGAAAAATAAAAACAGAAATTAATAAAAATTGGCCAAGAATGTAAAGCTGATGATGAGGGAAAGAAATTAACCAACCTTAGGTAAGACTTTATTTTAGTGCTTTTTGCTTCTTTGATCCTGCTTTTAACAATCACTAAAGATAAGAAATAAAAAAATACCCGTCTTTTTTGGTGCTTTTAAACTAGTAAACCCATGATCGGAATTAAAAAATCATATATCTGTCACAAAACTATATAGTTCCTATTTTTTCCAGGATTGTCACAATTCTATATTATTAGGAAGAGTTAAGATACGAAAAAGAATTCCGATTAATATTTAAAATCTTTCTTTCATAGTATAAAAAAAAAATTTCAATTAATTTCACTTTAATTTCCATTTTAATTAGTTAAATTCATAGAAGTAAGAAAAGTATAAACATATAAATGTTAGTGTTGCTAACATTTTTGCTTCAATAAATTTATCAAAGAGAAACCGAACGCCAATAAATAACCCAGGAGAACAATTCTAATCACATTTTCTGGTAACTTATATTTATCTGCCAATTTTAATTCGTTTTTCCATGCTGATTTCAAATATATAATCCATTTTTACCTACGAGTATATGCTTTAGTTATTCTGTAATTTCTATTTTCTCGTTTCCTCGAAAACTTTCCTCCGGACGGACAGAGAGGGTGCTTGTAGAAAGCAAATACCTCACATTACTTAGTAATTAGATAGTAATAAGTGTTATTGTGCAAAATATTGACATTATTGTTTCTTTTTTCAGGTCTCATGTTAGAGTGATGGCTTCGCCAAGACGCAATTGCCTTAATGATCCAGACACCTTCTGCTACATATGTGGCTGTTACATGCTAGTTCGTCAAAGGCACAATATATTAAACTTCGTGATCTGCACTTATAAGGCATATTTTGATGTTCCTCGTGGCGATCAAGATAAAAAGTGGGCCCCACATGCTATTTGCCCTAGTTGTGTGGAACATCTTCGTGAAAGGACGAAAGGAAATAAAAATGGTCTTCCTTTTGGAATCCCCATGGTGAGGCGAGAGCCAAAGGCTAACGTATCGGTATGTTATTTCTGTCTGGTGAATAAAAAAGAGTTGGCAAGAAAGGTCGGCGCAAGATCGACTACCCCGAAATTCCCTCGGCGATCATGCCAGTACCTTAATCTGAGTCTTTAGTAGTTCCCATTTTCAGTGGATATGCTTCCTCCGAAGATGAGAATGATGAACCTGATATTGAAGTCCACGGAATAGAGTCAGAGTCTGCAAATTCATCATCAGAACAGACATTAGCTCCTCACTGTTTCAATCAAGAGGATTTGAATGACTTGATACGTGATTTGGCGCTCTCCAATAAAGCCTTAGAACTTTTTGCCTCCAGGTTGAGTTAAAGACATATGCTTCACAGGTCGGTACGGGTATCATATTACCGAACAAGGGAGAGTACATTTGTTGAGTATTTCTCTCAGGACAAATAATTTGTATACTGCCACGCTGTTCCTGGTGTGTTCACCAAGTTGGGACTTGGCACCTATAATCCTGCTGAGTGGAGACTGTTTTTAGATAGCTCCAATCGTAGCCTCAAGTGTGTCTTTTTGCATAATGGCAATGACTTTGGTGCAGTTCCTTTCGGTCATTCTGTCCATGTGCGAGAAACTCACAATGACATAAGAATGATCATGGATTTACTTAAGTAGCATGAATACAATTGGATCATATGCATAGCCCTTATGATGGTAAACTAACTCCTTGCTGAGCAGAAGGAACATACAAATTTTCCATGCTATATCTGTATGTGAAACATTCGAGGCCGTGATAAACACTGGTCCCAAAATGATTGGCCAGTTCGGAAAACTTTGGAAGCAGGAATGCCAAACATTGTTAATGAGCCAATCGTACGTCGAGAGAAGATCGTTTTCCCTCCACTTCATCTCAAACTGGGGATGATAAAGGAGTATGTTAAGGCGTTGAACACTAACAATGATTGTTTCCACTACATAGTATCGGTGTTTCCTGCTATGTCATACGAAAAAATAAAAGCAGGAGTATTTTATGGTCCCCAAATCCGAAGACTTCTGAGTGATTCTAGATTCGTGAACACCATGAATGAAAAAGAGAAGACAGCCTGGCTCAATTTTTCTGCTGTTGCTCGTAATTCTTGGGAAACAAAAAAGCGCATAACTACAAGGATCTGGTTACTAATATACATTTAGCATATGGTGATCTGGGATGCAACATGAGTGTGAAGCTACATTTCCTAAATAGTCACCTCGACCGATTCCCAGAGAATCTGGGAGCCGTGAGCGACGAACGCTTCCATTAGGATTTGATTACGATAGAAGAGCGCTATCAAGGTCACTGTGATAGACACATGATGGCAGATTACTGCTGAACGATTAGAGGAGATCATCCAGAGAAGAGTTACAAGAGAAAGAGTTACAAACGCAAATTTTTGCCCAATTGAAATCAAGAAGAGGTCATTAATAAATTAGTATCTATTTGATTACAGTATTTGTTTATTTTAATGTGTAATTCAAGTTTCTTCTCATATGCAATAAAATGTTTGTGCAAAAAAACTGCTTTACTATAAATAACGCAAAAGGATGATTCAAAATTACTTCAGGGCATGATGATAGGTGTAATAAAATGAAAATTATTGTATAATATTAGTCATTGATATTACGAAAAGTCGGTAGCATTTGGAGAGAATCTGATTTCAGATTTGAATTCAGTATGCTCGAATTAGGTAGGAAAATGTACTTTTGTCAATCACCAAATACATTGTTTCCCAGTGTAATATATCATTAATTTAAATTTCTAAGCAATAAAATGATTTTATTTAGGGCTAAAAATTGAAATGCATATATGTTTTAAAATTTCTATTTATGTCTGTTTTTATGGCATGACATTATCATTATTTAGAAAAATAGTCGAGGTTTCGGATGAAAATATAAATTGAGATATATTTAGATGGCTCTTTATATTCACCCTATAAAACCAAGTTTAAATTATCATATTAATATCATTTATAAATAATTAGGCAAAACAGTATTTTTGTTTGGTTTTCGAAAAATATAAAGCAATCTTTCTCTTTTATTTGCTTGCAGGAATATCTCAGGCTATGTATCTTCCCTACCCTTTCATTTACTATAGCTTCATCATTTTCTTTGCTAATCTTTCCCTGAAATCTTATAGGAGTAAATTTCGCGTCGGTTTCCGATTTAAGATATAAAAACAAAATAAAAATACTACTACTCATGTCTTCCCTAAAAGAAACATTTGTCCTCCACTTTCTTACTAATTAACTTACTTAATTTTGTTTCATTTTCCATCCCATTAATTAAGATAATTCGAACAGAAACCCTTCCAGGTTCTTTGATAAAGTCGTCATGAAATACTGGCAACCAGAAACAAAAGCAGTTTTTTATATCTTGTTCAGGAATTGTAAGAAAAATTTAAACCCAACCCAAACACAGAATTAAATTCATTTCCTTCAATTTGCTCTTTATGAACCGACGGCTACAAGTTTCAATTGTCTGGTTATTTTGGAAGGAAACATCGCGTAAACAAACTTCTCGGGTTCTCTCGGCCACCTGGTATGTGTGGAGGGATCAAGGAGAGAATAAATGGAAAGGACAAAGATATATTACAAGGAAAAGAATAACGATAATTGGTCTGGCCAAACTTCCGCAACTCCCATTAACATAATCGAGGAGTGTGGCTTAGGGTCCTGAATGTCATGTTCCTTCAAATTGGATGTTCAGTAAGTGAAAGGGGGAATTAGCATCGACTCGCAGGGATACAAGCTTGCTACTACACTCCATACTAAAGGTGGAGAGTAAATGAAGATAGATTCGTCATCTTCGTCCTTTATAATCCTCGACGATTATCTCATTACTAACATGTTTGAAATTCCTGTTCTTCTTCGGACTGCCCACCTCCCATCCCCTGGGGACCTCGCAAAACTTCGGTGGGAGGGGCTGAGTTTTGTGGGAATATTAAAAAAAAAAGGAATGTTTAATGAAAAATTATGTAAATTGTTAACAAGTATCACATAAATTAAGTTTAGTGGATTTTAATTATTATAATTACAGCATACTAATTATATTTACTAAAAGAAACCAAACCAAGATTCACCCAATAACAATCAATTAATACTATTATAGAAATTTCTGTTATTTTAATGTTTTCTTGCATTCCTTTCACTTTTTTATTAGTGAAAATATACTGTTTTGGAACATTCGTAGATATGCGATTTAAAATATACATAAAATACAAAGCGCGAAGTTAAATTAAAATTAAAATTAAACTTCTAGTTTGTAGTTTTCCTCAAATGGTTGTGAATACTAAAGTATTTGATATTTTTCTACGATGTAAACACCATTTATTTATCAAACTTATTTTGATTTTATCTTTAAAATAACTAGAATAACATTTTCGAAGGAGCACAATGAATAAAGAGCGCAACTTAAAATTTTAATACTCTTAAGGGAATACCACATATTTTCATTGATCACTTTATTAAATTATTTCGTTCGAAATTCGCATTTTTGGTTTTGTATATCATTTTATTGCAGATTCTATGCAGTATAATTATTTTTTTAGCAACATTATGTACTAGAACATAGTGAAAATTAAGATAATGCAAAATTGTATACATTCGTGGAAAATTTTCCTTAGATATTTAAAGTTAATTTGTGAAAAAAAACAAAACAAACTTCACCATTGATTTTTATATCATTTGATTGCAAATTTATGCATTTTCTATGGTATAGATTTTGTTTTAGCAACATGACTAGAGCATAGTGAAAATTATGATAATTCAAAGTTTTATACATTCTTGGTAATTCTCCATATATTTTTAAGGTTGATTTGTGAACAAAACGCAAAACTATACCATGCGATTTTTAATATTTGCGAAAAATAACTGCACCTAAGAACTGGTTTATAGTTTTAGCATCATTCCAGGGCATTCAGAACAAACCTACTATTCAGCTAACACAGCTCCCTCCAACTGAGAACAAAGCCTATAGTTGACCTTGTCTGAAAAATATATATTTTATTCCACCATTAACATAAATGTTAATGGAACTATAGAAAACTGATTTCAAATCATAAATAAATCATATGTGCATCTTTTGTTTGGGAATTGAGTTCGAATGCTTAACTTTTAGTAACTCTATAGCTATATATATCATATCAGGTTTTAATGGGAGGGGGCTCTGAAAGAACCCCATGTATCTCCAAAACGGCGCCGTAGGTTATTATGATTTTGCCAAAAATAAAACGGTTGTTAATGAGCTTAAATTTCATATATGATACTCTAACGTAATCTAAGTTTGAAAAAATGAATGTGGTATCACCTTAATTAAAACCTAGGGCATTTATCGCAACAAAATTAGCAATTTGCCCCATAGAATGCCTCCTGCCATTAATGTAAGCTTCCTCTCTCCATCTAGCTTTTGGACAATAATAATCTCTCTTCGTTAGTTAATTGCATTTTAAAAGCATTTTTATTTGTTGCGAATAAAAAAAAAATTATTCTCTAAGAGCCAAACACTTCCTTTCCAAAAATCGAGTTGTTCCTATCATATTTACAACAATGAAGTAGTCCTACGTACTTACAATTGATGCTCCACTTCAATGTTGTCATTTTATACCTTTATTCATAAATTTCATTTCAGTCGAATTTTCTCGAAGCAATGAAGATCATTTTTTTTTAAGAGAGGCTTAAGAAAATATATTTGACGAGGAAAATGCAGTTTATGATGTAAACAAACTAAATACTATTATTTTTAGCCATTTGGAGTTCGGTCTTTATTCCTATGTTTTATAATTAGTTATCTATTTAAATTCCTCCAAGTTTTCCCTTTCTTCTTCTCCCCTCTTCACTAAATTTTACACCATTCATTTTTCGTATTTAAGTTATTAAAAGGATATTAGACAGCTCTACTCCATAAAAGTACAAAATACCTTGGTCTTCTTTCAGCCAAGCAAAATCACATTCATTTTATATGGAAATGGAGTGACCAACCATATGTCTACAATGGACACATTTTCAATTCCGCCAACTTTACCACCTTTCCTTTGAAACAATTTCATATCAACCATGCGGAGATGACTTGATTTCTTTCGATTTGTTTTTATAATTAGATAACCTTGATAAGAATTTGCAAAATGAAGTAAAGTAAAGAAGGTGGTGAAGTAAGGGGAAAAGAGAGTGTGTGGAAGGTAAAAAAGCGATTTATCAGAGAGGAGGGCCTCATTCAAACGCGTAAGTATAATAACCACAATTATTTTAAGAGTTTACACTAAAAGGAAGCCTGATTAGAAAATCAGGTACCCTAAATTCTTCCATAGTAAACCTTTATCTACGAACACCAATCTCGAGATACGACCGAAACAAAGACAACTCATAAATAAACAGGAGAAAGTAATGCTTAAATTCAGGGTGAGAGGTCATTCTATTAGGAGCTATTGAGTGTCAGTACTATTTTGAATCCTTCTACCTGAACTTGCGGCATTACGAGGCAAAGAAATAACATTTGTTTTCAATTTTAAGATTTTCCCAGCGAGTGAAACCCTCCCATGTCGTGATAATTTGACCTTACCTGGAAATCCAAACTGAAGGATAAACGCTTTTCTCTCATCACCACATCCTTCTTTAAATATGGAAGGTTTTGCCCTTAACGAACTATCCCTTTAGAAAATGGGGTCTTTCCTTCATTTCTCCAAAATGTCCCAGTACAAAATGACAAATGTTTGCCCTTTCCTCCAATTTACCCCTATTTTTGTCACTTTCAAGTAAATTTTCCTTTCAAAATGTGTTTATTTCTCTTCATTTAAATGCCTTTGTAGAAATGGATATAGTGTTTTCCTTCTTTCAATTGCCCCCTTATGAAATAGTGGATTTTTTCTCTTCCCAGTAACGGCCCCTGCCAATTTGGTCCTGCCAAAATTGCTTAGTTTGAAGTCGGCCGGAATCTCCTTTCTCACATATTGTTCCTTTCGAATTCATTTAATTTTCTCCCTTCTCCAAAATACATTTTGTAAAATTTGCCAATTTTCTCTCTTCCAAAAATTCTTACTTTCGAAGTCCAAATGGGCTGGTTTCAAAAGGAATCATTTCTCCCACAAGTATCCTAGAGATTAAAAAGTAGGCTGAATCACCGGAACATAGAAATTGAGGCCGTATCGATACCCAAGGTAATTAAAGCTCACTCTTTGTTCGAACTTTAATTAAACGTCTCTCATTCTCAGTTTTTCTAGTTGAAGCTTTTTATTGTAGTTTGTATTATCCTTTCATTAATATTCCAATTCTTTGTTGGCACTCAATATATTCCTTTCATTTTAGACTGAATCAAACTCAGCATCTAGTGGAAGGGAATGCCATCGTTTGGATCCCCACTACTTTTTTATTATTTAAATAACTCAAATATGAGATGAAATAATAAAAATATAGGGAAGAAACGAAGAAATTGAATTAATAACAACCCATGTATATGTTAGTTGCAGAGGCTGAAAAAGTGAGGTTAACTATTTATCTAAACAAATCTATGAATCATATTTATAAATATGAGGCTCATATATGAGACTACAAGATATAAAATAGCATTGAAAGGCTGTATGAATATATATATATCACGCTTCGTCACCGACATCACCACCTTCTACCGACATCACCGCTTTCTTGTTGAATGTTATCTAAATTGTTCCCGCCATAATTTTGCTTCTCTATTTTTGTTGATTACTAGACCGTAAATTCGATTAAAAATTTACATTAATTTGCAAATATGAGGTGGACCATTTTCTGAATCGACATTTGCATCTCATTGACATGCCAATCTTTTTCACGCAATCGCTCAAACGAAAAAAAAGCTAAAAAATAAGGATTACTATTTCGAGCTTGTTTATTAAGGTCAGAAAAACGTTCCTAAAATTATTCCAGATAAATTGGGACATCAATAGAAATTTGATTGGTTGATGAAAAATATGATTATCACAAATAAATTTGGAACAAATTGTTCGATCTGACCTTACTTATCCACGTGGATTAAACGTGATGAATGAAATCGCTAATATATTATATTCGAATTTCAATAAAAGAGAGCGAATGAGATCCGCATTAAATTAACACTAATGATTTCAGGATATAATAACTTGCTGAAAATAATGTTTATTCTCGATAATGTTTGATTGTACCTCTTCCTTCCTTAAATAAGAAACCACAACAACCAGAAGGGGCTTATGGGAGAATTGCTGAGAGGACTACTACTTCCTTTGGAGACAAAATCTTTTGATGGCTTGAGGATGTTGACTCTTACTCAAACTCGCATCCACAATCTATAATAACTCCCTGGTGTTCGTTCACACGGTGGTTTACAATCAGGTTTGGCTTCGTTTCAGTAATTCAATTAATCTAAGACTGGGTTGTTTGCATCAGTGTTTGAATCCTCGTTGTTAAAGGCTTGAATGACAAAGTGCATCTTTATGATGAGACAAAGCAGATTGCTTAAGAAGCTCATGAACCATGGTGATATGCACCCATACATTTTCTTTATTTACATGGAAAAGCAACTTTGCCTCTATGTAGGAAATTTTTGACATGAAATGAAAGGGAAAGTGGTAGAATTAAAAAATGTGGAACAAACCAGCGCAACCAGCGTCAATTGGTAACTCCATAATGAGGATAAATCGCAATTTCACGCGTGGCAAGCGTATTTAGTGATTCGAATCATTTATCGTGTTTTCATAATCTCGAAATTCGATGCCATCCTTGCTCCAATCTAAGTACCCCTTTCACCGTCCACTGCTAAGCTTTCCCTTTACGCGGGCTATAGCCACTTAACTGAGCAATAAAGAAGAATCCCTGCCTGACTTTGTTATCAATGAATAACATATTACAAACCTGAGTCTGTTAGTATAAGAAAAAGGCTCCATTGTTGACCATCCATGAAAATTTAAAATTTGTTTCATGCCTCGATCAGGCAACCTTATCCCACAACAGGATTCTTCAGGAACTCGTCATAGCCCCAAAATATAACAGCCAGAAATCTTCTACCATGAACACTGCAAATTGTTCTGAAAATCGCATCAATATTTGCCAGGTAGGCATAAAAACTGGCTCCGTCTCTGCGAACTGGCATTTAAGACACAAAATGTCCCCTATTCAGAGACAAAATCCAGCTTGGTCCTCTTCCATTTGCCATCAACCCCTAGAGAAGCAGAAACCTTATTTTCAAATTGCCTGAAAAGCAGCGGATTTATGAGGCTCTTAATGTTGTTTTCGGCAGCTTGAGCCCTACGATGAGCAACGGGGGCAGAACCTCACCAGAAATATCGCCCTGGTGAGGCTTAAGTCCAGAAGTCTTTTTGTGCAGCTCCGAGACGCCGCAAGTGCCGACTTCCCGGCGGTAGAGTTAAGGCAAACTTTCCGCAGCTCTCTACACATTAACGTAAAACACATTATGGATACTCTGATGAAGTTTCATCCTCTCGACTGTTCGACAGTGTCCGCCGATAGGCCCCTAGCCTGTAAAGGGTTTGATGACAAGGAGAGAGTTGCCGATGCCGAACAACAAGAGTCTTACCTATTGAAGTTTAGCGCAGCTCCCCTGCCTTTCTTTAGAAAAAAGATTGACGAACTTATCCAGGCGGTCTAAAATCTGCCAAAAAGTTGCTGGGTAAAAGCTCGTTCTGAGGTATGAGTCCGGTCGTTCTGGCTCTTCCTCGATGGGAGATCCAGTGATTGAGCCCATCGCTGCCTGGAACCATGTAGCTTCCATATGTTAGGAAGCCAATGACTATCTTCTCTTGCTTCCTCCATTGGAGAGGGACCCTAGGTCTGTCATCCCGCTTTCGCGGCCGAAAGAGATTGAGCATCATGCTGAAGTCTCAAACCTTCAGCCACTACTACTCTCACCATTGGTCCTCTTCGGGACACCAAACGTAAATCAGCATACATTAAGTTTACCATTTAATTTGTCGCCAAATCCATGGCAAGTGATAACTGTAATACAAAACGTAACCTTATCTCGTCAGAGTTGTCAGTCCACTTTACACAGCCAATTTTGCCTCCCTTTGCCTATCTCTTACCTACATCTCATGGTGACCTTCCTCCCTAATACTACATCAGCCTTCCCATGGACTCATAATGGGAGCGAAACAGGGCTCAAAGCCCTGCGTTTTCCTCCGGGATATAGAGATGGAATTAAATTTCCTTGTCGCCAGCTGCTCTACCGTCTATATTCTTCCAGCCTCGCTTTAGGGCGTCGACCTCCGATATCCTTGCTTTAGAATATCTCTGGTCAGCCTATTCCGTTGTATCATAAGACACTTATTTCAATCTTTCTTTTTCCAGTATGGTGTCTCCCTTGGCTGCTCTTCGTGGCTGACGCTTATTACTCTAAATATCTTGGGAGTCAACTTTCTGCAGCACTTCTTGCCTATCTTTGATTCGAAAGGTTATCTTCTCACAGATCGATTGCCTCAAAGCGTAATGAACGGCAATCTTTCCTCTCCTACCTCTCAGTTGAGTGTTACTGCGCCTGTTTGAGGACTTAACTTGGCAAGTTCCATAGGCCTTCTTTCAGTCTTTCATTTTAAAATAAACGTTAAATACACTGAATTACTCGCATTGTTACCAGACCTTTCCTTTTATCTTTCTTTCTTTCTGGAATTCTAATCATGTTTCAAATTTCGTTAGAATAAGCCGAATAGTTATGATGTTATTGCCTAAACAAACTGATTTCTGAGCAAGCATTAAGAGGTCTTCGGCAACTATATCATCCCAAAGAGAATGTACAACAAAATGAGAGTTTCAAATGTTGTTAAAATCGGCCGAAAAATTAAAATGTTATCAAAAAACAACAAAAAAGCAAAACGGGGACCGATCGACCAACGTTCAGGTGCTAATCTGAAATTTTCCCCCAAAGCTTCTCGTGAAATACTCAGGAAGGTTAGAGCTGCTCCTAGGACGACCCGTAAGGAAATTCAAGATGAACTACTGGTATAAGGAACGTTGGTAACAAAGCGAACCATCAGTAATTAACTGAACTGGCATGATTTTAAGTTTCGAAGGCAAATAAAGACACTTCTGCTGCTAAAGAGAGAAAAAGCTGCAAGGTTGAAGTTCGCACCTGAACATTTGGAGAAACCTGCTGAGTTCTAGTATAATGTCCTGTGGTCAGACGAGACCAAAAGAAAATGTTTGGCGGTAACGATGGCTGGCCGACCTGTTTGGATGAAAGACGGCAGACCCTACGACCCTAAGAGCACAATCATTATTGTAAAATTTGTGGAAGGTAACATCATGGTGTGGGGGTGATTTTTTTTCTAAGGGTACGAAAAATATCCAGATCATAGATGGGACCATAAATTCATAAATCTACATAGATATTTTAGAACATCTTTCAAGATAATGTCCGAAGCATACTACAAAATCTATTCGCGAATCGTTCCGTAAAATCAAATGGAACGTTCTAGATTGTTCTACTCACTCGCGAGATTTGAACCAATAGAGAACATGTGCCGAACTTTGAAGTGCAAGAATCATTTGAGGGGACCAAAAAACATTAAAGATTTGGGAGTCATTTTCAAATAAGAATAAGTCAAAATACCAGATAAATGTTACAGCCCACGAGGTAAGAACTAGAGGCAACAATTGCTCGCGGTGAAAGCCAACAAAGGTTACGCAACTAAGTATTAATCACTAAATATTGATATATAGGATTACTTTTTTCACCCGTTTTCATTTATTTTAAGTTTACTAAATATGAATTCTGTTTTATGCCTTTTTGTGTACATATCTTGTAACATTACATTAATATACATCAGTTATGTGAATTTTATGAAGTTTGATGGGATGGAAGTCTATTAAAATTAAGTTTTGATGGTGTACGAATACTTATTTTTTCCTAAGGTAGAAAATATATTCTGCATGGTCTGGGACTGAACAGAGATATTTTTCTTATGCTAAGAGAGGAAAGGAGGGTGTCGCAGGGTGACGCCGAGTTCTGCTTTAACCTCTGTGTTATGAGAGCATGACTGGCGCAGCCTACGCCCCTTCAATGTGAACCCGCTCACCGATAGACGACTAGCTAACTCCCTGCGTGCCCTCAAATGTTTGGGTTTTTTCTTTCCGGGCAAGAACTTGATACATTGGCGTATAAATTTAATGTCATATCAACTCGAGACGAGCCTAACGTATGAGTAAATTTGGTTGAGAATCGGTCGTATGAATCAAAAGCCCAAATGTCATTATATTCCCAATTTTCACATACATATTTCTATACATTAAACATATTATCCCTTAAAAAATATTATCCACTAACTACATTAAACCGATTATCTAGTCAGCTCAATATCCAAAAACCCGTTAAAAAGACGTTTGTGTAAAAGATAAAACGAAACTGTGGATAGAGTCGAACAATCTGATACATAGGGCTTGATTTTCTCCATGCATTCCGTAAATCTTTCTGCCTCATACCACCACAAATGGCAACAAAGATCCCCTCAAATGTGCGTACGTGCATGTCTCATTGTATGTTTTAATATGTATCATAGAAAAGCTACAGAAATGTGAATTTACAATTTTCGTCACACTCTACATACATCACCTTTTTTTAAGATCTAACAAAACAAATCTAAAGGAGCAGTGGATCTTTATATGGCTACTTTTTTATCAAAATAAGCAGTCACGTCTTCTAGTTGTCCTGGTTCTCGGTATTGCCAGCTGAATTTGGGCATCATCTATGCCATATTCATACGGAGTTTATTGTGGAATAAATAAGTCATTTAAAGACGTGGAATAATTAAATTAATTTATAGTTGGTTGGTTGTTGTTCAGACGAACAGCACGGACAAGGTTGAACAGCAAGCTACTTTGATATTGAAGCTTTCTTTTCTTTGTGCTTGGATGACTCAAATGCAATGAAAAGCGAAAGAACTGTAGTAATTGGTTTTGGCGTGGTATTCGTCAGCGTATACCTTCGCTGCAGAAAATGCAGTTTACTTACGTTGCAGGCGGCCAGATGAATAGACCACCTGCACAAGGCTAAAAAGAGGTGAGTGCGTGAGGAGATTAATTGTTGGCTAAAGCGAAGATTTAAATACCAGGTTTCATTCAATGTTATTAAAAGATTAAAAAAAACACTTTAATTACACTAATAATGCTAATTATGGAAATGTCTACAAAGGCAAATGAATGGGAGAATAATGTAGCTTCCTATGAAATAATAAATGAAATACTAAATCAATTTAACAGGGATAAAATTATGGGACTCGGTCAGGTTGGAAAACATCTTAGTAAACAATGGGGAGTCGAATCAAAGGGTCGGGAGGGGGATATCAGGTGGTGAGGACAAAATGGGGAATTATCCTCGAAAAGGGGTAAAAAGGGTTTTACCTTGACGGCATGACTCTTCATGCGAAGAGCGATTCTTACGAGTTAAGCTAGTTTTACGGCTCGAGGGGCGTTGTACTCTTGACGAAGGGATCACGAGTAAAGCAATTTCTAGGCTGGGTGAGAGACTCTCGAATTGGCATGAGTAATCTCAGACGAGGGGTCAGATTTCTTTGACGAGATAAGAAGAGTGGTTCGCGCAGTTCTCCAAAGAAAATGTAGTTTCACAAATTTGCCGCTTGACTGTGGCCAAACTCACGACAATCTATTTAGCCAACGAGACCTAACTTCCAGTTTCGTCTCTAGACCAGGGGCTGTATCTTCACAAAAGGGTGATCGGTAATGTCTGTAAGAGTAACAGTTGACTTTAGGTTAAATATCCTGCTGGCTTCCTCGTTAAGAAGCCTCCAGTTATGGCATTCCCTTGGGAGTAACTATTGGCGCCAGCCTCTTTAGGCTCAGACGAGATAAAACGACCGAAAAAGCTTCTCCTCGGGTCGACTCTGGCCTCCAGGCGGGGAAGGGTAAAAAAAATGTGACTCAGCGGGGGATAGGCCGACTGGCCAAACACAGGGGTTACCAGCTGCTTTGAAGTTTTCCCACGCGAGAATAGTTTTCTCTCCTTGCGTTTAGATATCTAGTTTAGGCCCACGTGGTCTCTGCTTGAAGGGTGGGGTTTAAGGCGGACCTTAGGGTTCGTTCCCTCAAACTCATCCCTTCCGGAAGATGACGTTTACTTGGAGCGAAGGGGAGACAAAAGCGCATCCCCAAACTTTGGAAAGGGGTTGTGATCCTAGGGTATCATGAGTGGGGACAGCAAATTCCTAACCTGCTTCGAACCGGTGTACACATGTATGAATATCCAACAAAACCGATACAAGTTCTAAAAGAATCATTACTTATACAAAAAAAATACTTAAACAAACAAACACGCAAATGGTAGTGAAACGGAAACGACACAACATTGTATTATATACAATAAGGAGGATTACAACATGCCCCCTCCAAAAGAAAATTACATAAGCGTGAAATAGTATACATTGAACGGGTAAATATAACAACACATTTTTGAGGCTTATAACGCCAGTACGCAGACTCGACGAAAAAATTTATGTACAAAGTGAGAATAAAATAGGACTAAGTATTCCTACTTTAGCTGAGAGATGTCCTCTACGGGGTTTCCACTAAGACTATCTGCTAGGACATCGGCACTTCCTTTAATATAGAGAATTCGAAATTAATATCCTTGGGGAAGCAAGCTCCATCTCATTTAAAAGTTCTTTAGAAAGGCTAGAGAGCGGTAATCAGTTTCTACCATAAATTCCTTTCCTATTAAATACATGTAAATTCTATGTACACTCTAAATAATCGCGAAAGCTTCATGTTCGATAACCGAGTAATTCTTTTCTCGCGTCAGGAGCTTCCGGCTGGCTTAACAACAGGGTGACTTTCACCTTCCTTTCCATATTGGAGGAGTAGAAACCCAATGCCATCATTACTGGCGTCGGTTCGAATGACAAAATGATTTTTTGGGTGAGGCAAAATTTGGGATGAATCGCCGGTAAAAAGACGTAGATCCCATGAAAGAGCGTAACTGCTTCTTCGTACACGGTATGGGCATGCTAACTATGGCCCTCATCTGTTCTCCTTGAGGAGCATTTGATTCTCTCAACATTGAATCATAAATATCTTATTGTGCGGTACCCAAAGTGGCACTTACTACAGCCTACAGTGATCCGTGCTCACGGTTCTTACTTAAGAGGTATTGGAAGGATATCAGATGTTGATCCAAGGTGTGGCTGGCAACGTAACTGTTGTCGAAGTAGAGGGAGACATTATGCAACTCGTCCAGTATTCGACGCATCATTCGGTTATAGTTACTGCAAGCAGTAACCAGTCCGAATGGAAAGCGCCGAAATTGCATAAGTCCTTTCTCGGTGGGAAAAGCGGTATATTTCCGGGCATTTTCCTTCAGGGGGATTTGGTAATAGGCCTTACATAGGTATATTTGCAAAATAAATTTGGCCTCCTCGAATAGATGTAGATTTTAATCTATCCAGGAAATAGGTTCAGCGTCGGAAACGGTCACAGCTTTAGGCTTCCGAAAATCTATACACATACGGAGAGACTGCTCAGGTTTTGGGAACATAACGATGGGGTAGCAGTCATCCGAATTAGAAGGTTCTCTAATTTGCAAATTTAACAGCTTTTGCATTTCGTTGTTGAAGGCCTGACGTAAATGGATTGGAAGAGGATAGGGTTTTGATCGAATGGACTTTTGGGTGGTAAGTGTTATCGAGTGCTCAAAGTGAATCGAGCAACAGGGTTTTTCCGAGATTACGCCTGGGAATTTATTTAACACGCCTAAAAATTGTGTCCATATCTAATAAAAAAAGCGGAATTTTCTGGGGAGCCTGGTAAAGAGGGAAGAGGATAATCATTATCCTGCTCATTCACACAGTTTGGACTATGTTAAGGGAGTACGTAGGAAGGGGGGTAAGAGGCATTTATCCCTGTCTCTTCATCCAGTGCGATTATATTATTGATACAGGCGCGGCGGTGGATCGCTTTAACATGTTCACGTGGAACAGCTAATCTACGGAGGGGGTTTACTAATATAATCCCCGGGGCCACGAGCCTTGAGGACGGTGAAGGGACCCTTAGATTAGCTGAGGAGCTTGTTCGTCTTTGAGGACAAAAGAAGGGGTACTTCATCGCCGGGTTTATGTCAGTAAACTCTTCTAGACGATTGCCGAGGGTCAATAAATAAGAGTAGGATGATTTTCTTTCTTCATCCAGGCGGGGATTGGCAAATAACTCGTTACGGATGCTTATGGTGCCTCTTGCATTTCGTCCATAGAGGAGCTCAAATAGGGCAAATCCTAGGGTATGATGAGCGATTTCCCTGCAAAAGAAGATGGCAACGGGCAGTTATCGATGCCATTCTACGGGATGAGCATGACACACCTTCTTTAATACGGATTTTAAGGAACCGTTCAATTTTTCACAAATCCAATTTGCTGAGGGGTGAAATTGGGTTGTAAATAGGGGCTTAATCTTGAGGAGCTTGCCAACATATTCCATTAATTCTACGGTGAATTGCCTACCTCTGTCGGGTAAGATCTCCTCCGGGATACCGACGGCAGGGGGGGGGGGGAATAAGGATTAGGGCCTCTGCGCAGGTAACGCTATATATTTTCTTGAGAGGGACCGCTTCGGGGAATCGGGTCGCAAAATCTAGTAGGGTTAAGTAGTAAGTGTCCTTTGCTGGACAGGGGCTAAATCGGGCCGATGAAATTCATGGCCACTCTGAAAAGGGGCTCCGAAATTATCGGGGTCTTCTGGGTGGGGGCAGGTCGTATACGCCCTTCTACTGCAGTCTTCTGGCAGATGTCACAAGACTTGCAAATCTCGGCCATTTATTTGCACCGCTGGGCCAAAAGAAATATATAAATATTTTTTTAACTTTTCTTATGGCTGAAATTACCAGCCAACAGACCATCATGGGCGAGATTAAGGAGTTGGGGAACGTAAGATTGGGGGATACACAAGATATGAATAGCGGAGCTGATCTTATCCGAGCAGTCTCGGTGAAGTAGACCTTCCTTAATGAAGTAGGAGACCTCTCTTTGTCTGTGGGCAGAACCTAGCTCTTGACTCCTTGCTTTATTTCAAAGGTGTAGGAGAGTTATGCACTCCTTTTAGGCTTGCAAAAAAGCTTCGTTACGGACAGCCGCGAATTCTGGGCAGAGGAGACCTCTAGGGGAGCGGGAGGCGCGGAATTCTTCTGAGCCTGGGCCAGGGTAATGACTGGCTGAGCCACCGGATTAGGGGTTAGTTCGGGGCTCTGCCCTACCAACACGGCACATAATTTGATCGGGAAAGCGACTACCTCAGCCACTCCAGTAAAATACTTGCATTCCAGGTAGCATCAGACGACGATGAATCGGTTCGCTCGCCCAAGGTAGTCGTGGACTAGAGCATACTTAGTATGGTCAGGGCCTACTGGTGGAAGTAATTCCTCAGACACTACTTTACAAGCACAGCCTGTGTCCCTCGCGAGGATGGATACCCGGCATCCATTTACAGATCCATATATAACCTAATAAAAATGACAATAACAAATTAGTTTCAGATACAGAAAAGGTGACCAATATATTAAATAATTTTTTTTTAATCAGTATTTATAAACGAAGCCGAAAATAGTATACCACTAACGAATGGCGTGATAAACTTTAACAAGCATAACCGATATTAAATTTTTCCTGGCCGAAATAGATTTTTATATCAGTAAGTTAAAATTCAGTAAATCTCGGGGTCCTGATTTAATCTATCTGGCGTAGTTAAAGGAAATTCGAAACGTGGTAGGGGGACCGCTAACGAAATTTTTCATAAAATCTTTAGAAGAAGGTGTCGTACCATTAGCGTTTAAGCTAGCGAACATAACTCATATTTTTAAGAAGGGGAAAAGAGAACTTCTGACCAATAATTATTGACCCATGAGTTTAAGATCCATCGTAGGTAAATTAATGGAATCCGTCTTTGGCAATAGGGTGATCGATCATTTTGAACCGCATAATCTCATTAATGATATTCAACACGGCTGTAGACAGATACGTTCATGTTTAACTAATATTTTTGAATTTTTTGATAGCATGATTAAAAGCTATGAAGAAGGTAGATCTTTAGACATAGTTTACTAGGATATCTCTAATCTATTCGACGCCCTTTCTCATAGGCAATTACTAACTAAAGTTTTGCTCATGGAATTAGGGGAAACCTCCTACAATGGAAAGAGTCGTGGCTTAGTAATTGTAAGCAGAAAATGGTTTTAAACGGTAAATTTTCGGAGTGGAAAATGTAACTTGTGGTGTTTCGCCGAAGGCTGTTTTGAGACTATTGTTGTTCCTTATTTATGTAAACGATATGTAAAATGGACTACTTGGTAAATTATCCAAATTTGCCAACGTCACAAAAATTGGGGGTAAAGTTTTAAATGAAAACGATAGCTAATTAATTCAGCGGTATCTATATAAAATCTTCAAATAGTCTAATAAATGAAACATGAAATTCAATTTAGACAAGTGCAGAGTATTGCACGTAGGTCGATTTAACCTGTTTTAACTATGAAGTGGGTGGTACAAATCTTTTCTCTGTGAAACAATAAAAAAATTTAAAGGTGCGGGTTTGAAAGAATCTTAAATTTAACAAACAGTGTGACAAAGCGTGTAAGAAGGCGAACCGAATGCTTGGATTTATTGCGAAAGGTTTTGAGTACAAACACTAAGATATAATCATACTTCTATATAAAAGTTTAGTAATACCGCACCTGGAATACGCGATACAATTGTGCTCACCTTATACACATGTAAACATCAATGAAATGGAAAGGATGCAACGATGAGCAACTAAAAAAGGTAATACTTGAGTCTATGGGCACACGCTAGAGGGCACTATTTCTGGGCTACACCTATGGGCTACAATTTAGGCTTTATGACATCAGACGGTAGCTTCGGGTGTAGCCAATCATGGCATTGTATTTGTTTTGGGGTCTCTATTCTTTATCATTTAGTAAATGCCTGCACTTCTACTCGATTACCTTACTTATTAATGCAATGAACTTTTCTATGCTTCGTAATATTTTATTTTGGGGGGCTTTGGTGTAGCTTTTTCGTTATTTCGTTTAAAGATAAAATTGCACAGCTTCTAGCCGAAAGAACCGTGAGTATAAATAGGACCCTCTCCTAAATTTTGGCAGTTTCGTCATGCCTTTTTCCTGTAACAGTTACGCTTCTCGATTATAATAGTGAAAGGTGGAGATGGTTTAGCTTTTGTCGTGAAAAGAATATTTATTAGGTAACTTAAGACGACAATATCGCCGGCAACATTTAGCAATCACCTTTTGCATTCGAAACTCATGTTAGCCTTTCGAAATAGGAATATTACTAGATTTTTAAAAGTTGCGAGGGATGTAGGGGTGCAACCTACGCAACTAAATGGGGGTTTTGGGGTGAAGTCCCTCCATTTCGAAAATAACTAAAAAATGTTATTTGGGGGGAAATGGCCTAATGTAGGCGGTGCTATTGTCTTTATTGTCTTTATTATTTCGATAAAAGTGTAGAGCTGATCGCATTAATTGTAGCCTAGGAATAGCGACCCCTAGCGTGCGGCCATAAATTCCACTATTACCTTAACTAATTCCTTCGATTTTAAATACATCATATATCGAAAGATTAAATATATTAAAACTACCAACTCTCGAAACTAGGCGATTGCGAAGCGTTCTTATCGAAGTATTCAAAATTATAAATAAATTTGAAAACAGAAATTTTGAATTTGTTTTTTAAGTATGACCAGGATACCACACGTAACAACGGTTTTAAACTGAAAGAATGGAGGTTTCAAACGAAATAGCTAAAAGAGATTTCACCTTTAAAATCATCGATATATGGAACCCACTCCCCGCGAGGTCGAAAATGCTATGAGTGTGAATAGTTTTAAAAACAAATGTGACAGCTATTTTACGAATAATAATATTGTTTACATACGGAGCCTTATTGTGGATTAAATATCACATTATAAGCATCCTAATGATTATGTCCAGTAAGTCGACTAATAGCATATTAGCATAAAATGAGACTGGCCTTTAAGGGGAATAAGTAGTCCTTGCTAGCTTCCTATAAATCTGTAACTAAAATGATATTAGCTTAAATGATAAATCATACGAAGCCGAAGTTCGAGTGTAAGAAATGAATGGTCCAAATGTTTCAATGCAGACTTTTGCATCTCCTAAATACATTTGAAGTTAAAATTGGTGAATTTAGATCTACTGGTCATAAAAATGTATGCATCAAATGACGGATATAGTTTTCCCTATATAATTCACTTCAAGTTAAAGCAGGATCCTCTTATACCTTAAATCCTGAGGGAAGTTTTTGATCTACTACTGCGTTCAAAATATGTAAAAAATAACTTATATTTCTCCTATATTGAATTGATAAATTGTCATGGCAATGTTGAGGAATAATGATTTTTTCTAGTGTCTCTTTGTTCACTCTTTGGAAGTCTAGATTAATTTTGAGATAGTTTAAACGATTTACTTTCCGAAAGTTTCCCTAATCGCTTTGAAATTGCAGATTATTTTTTCAAACAATCTTTGCGTTATCCTGGAATAGAGATGCAAGTTATTTGGACCTGACTGTGACATGACTTTATGGCTCTCCAGAGTTTCGCCCACCCCTATCCTCGAAATGACTGTCAATATTGGAATTTCATTAGGATCCTGCAAAAACTGCAAATAGGGATCAGATACCTCTCCATCCTCATTGAACCCGTTAGCCCAAAGGCCTAGGAAGAGGTTTCCATCAAAACCACCGCTATTTGAGTTGGAGTACGAAACCCCACCGCTATTTGAGTTGGAGTAGAGAAATTCCCGGTTACCTCATCTTCCGGAGCGCGCGGGGAGAATCGCTTTGTTTCCGCGGTGGGATGTTCCATGGGGAATGGTAATCAGCCATCTCTGAGCATCTATGAAATTCCTTTAATTTCTTGAACCCGATTACCTAGTGCTCATGGATAAAAGAAGCTCATTTTTAGGGCAGTGAACGAAGACGATAAAACAAGGAGATATAAATAAATAATAAACTGCTGAGATAAAAAAGGAAAGTAGAATGAATTGCTCTATCCAAATTGTCAACCATAAAAACAAGGGATGAATTTACGTACGAATTAAAAACTTTCATCACATGTTGATATTAAGAACACGTTTCAAACAAAAGTACGGACGAAACCGCCAAATCAGGCATGAGTGACAATGACATCTAAATCTGGAGGGCGTATTTGAACTAGTGCGAATGGTACAACAAGATAATAGAGGTTATAATACCATAGGAATGCAAACAACACCCTAAAAGGGTACACAAAAAAAGGAGTGGGTATAACTCCCGAACAAAGCGAACAACGACCACTCGTCCCAACTCCCGATTGAGCTCCACCATCCCCATTGAAATCCAAATCTCCACTTCTGGTCTTCGTATCGGCGAAATCAGAGCATAACACTATATTTTAAGAAATTTATTTGGGGGAAGGGATTAATAATAATAATAAATATTTTTCTCTTAGTTCGGTTGTGACCTAGGTATATTTCAAGTTCATTGTAAGAGTTCCTCTAGAGTTTGAAAAAAAATGTTGAAGTTTAGAAAACTAATTAAAATTGTGGCATGGCTGCTATTTTTTCGTATATTCGAAAGTTTTATTAAACTTATTTCTAAAATAAATTTTGAAGTTTATTTTTTATCAGGAGGAGATAGCTATTGGACCCTAAAAATGAATAAAGAAATGAAATTATTAGATCAGATTTAAATGGAGAAAAAATCTTGAGGATTGTTTTTTCCATATTTAAAAAGACTTCGGATAAAATAGTTTGGGGGGCATTTAGGGCTAGAAAATAATCATCCATTTTAAAAATAAACAGCCATGGTTAAATTTTTCTGTTTTCTGAACTTCGCCAATTATAAAATTTTAAAAAGGAACTCTAAACTGAATTTCCCCCCTTTCAAAATATTACGTTGCTAAAATATAGAGTTATAGATAAAAGAATATATATATATAAATAACTTTTATGAACTTCACCATTTGTAATTCTTTGGGTTTTAAAAAATTCACAAAATTTTGATACATATATTTATTTCTGAACTTCACCATTTTGTTTTTTAATATTATAAAAGAATTATTAGAAATAACTTTTATAAAAAACATAAGTCATAACGAAACTAAGATGAAAGTATTATTCAAATATTAAAAAAAAATCCCCTTCTTAAATTATGTAAGTAGTGAGATGAGATGATGATGATGATTATATGTACTGGAAACCTTTTTAAAATGTTCAAACTAAAAGGCTGCTGCCAAAGGCGGATAGGATGTTGGCTACACACCGAAGGTTTGGCTGCGAAGTGCAAACAACTCCTGTAAGAAGGAGTTGCGAAACCGCTCATCTTGTTATTAATAAAAATTATAACTCAACTGGAAAAGATAGAAGAATATGGACAACAATGATCCACTGCAACTACTCTACATAAAAGATTGTATGGAATAACAAAATATTAGATTTTTTTATAATGGAGTTAGCGTCAAGTTTGAACATCTAAACAACAACCAATTAAACACGACCACTTGACGCATAATCCCAAAACTTTTTGTGTCAGGAGTAAAACACACAGAGTATCGATTAGTGTTCTATCTTATGGTTTCGAAACTATTAATATAAGCAGTAGCAGCTGAGATTGAGACAAGGATGAAACACTACAGGCAAAGATGCATTCAATAGGTGATCAAAAATATGCCATACTTTATAGGCCATAGCGTGAAAAATAAGTTCCTGACGATGTCATAAATCTATCTTTAGTCGCGTACAAGTCTAGTCACGGCCGAATATACATCTCACTATGTCGGTTGGTCCCCGTTTTGTTTTTTATTTTTGCAATAACATTATAATTTTTGGCCTATTCTAACGAAATTTAAAACCTCTATGTTGTTTTGCATTTTCTTTCGAATTATAAAATTGCCAAAGTCCTCCTCACGTTCGCTCGGGAATTATTTTGTTTTGACAATAACATCATAAATATTCGGACGATTCTAACAAAATTTGAAACCCTTGTTGTTTTACATTTTCTTTCAAGTGATACAATTGCCAAACTCCTCACAAGTTTAGCCCGGGAATTATATTGTTTTGACAATAACATCATAACTGTTCGGCCGATTGTAAGGAAATTTAAAACCCTTACTTTCTTTTACATTCTCTTTTGAATGATATAATTGTCAAAGTCCTACCAGGGTTAGCCAGGGAATCACATTATTTTGGCAATAACAGCATAACTATTTGGCCCATTCTAACGAAATTTACATTCACTTTCGAAGGCTAGAATTGACAATGTCCTCCCAAGGATAACCCGGGAATTTTATTTTGCCAATAACATCATAACTATTCGGCCGATTCTAACGAAATACGAAAACATTTTATTGTTTTACAATCTCTTTCAAATGATACAATTACCAAAGTCTCCCCAAGATTGGCCCGGGAATAATTTTCTTTTGGCAATACCATTATACATATACCTGTTTATTCTAACGAGATTTAAAATCTTTATGTTTTTTAAATTCTTTATCGAATGATAGAATTGCTAAAGTCCCCCTAAGGTTAGTTCGGGAATTATTGAAAGTGTGGAAGATTTTAAGTTCATAATAATAATATAATAATAATATTAGGTATTTATAATGCACCCCTCAGGGCTGTTAACCCTCACAAAGCGCAGGTTGTGTAGCGAGTGTAGAAAAAGTTTACAGGGAAGAGAAGACAATTGTGAAGAGATGAGTCTTCAGGAGACAATTAAAAGTAGCAAGGGAGCGAGAGGATCTGACTATGGCAGAAAGCGCATTCCAGATTCTATATAAGAGCACAAATTGAGAAGGAACGGTGACCCACCGAGCAGAGGACAGAACGAGGAGTGTTCAGGATGGGAGCGAGGTTAGACCGGAGTGCCCGAGGAGTTTGACGACGGGAGAACTCAGACGAGAGATAAGGTGGATCCTCGAGGTTTAGGGCTTTGTAGGTGATAATGAGAATTTTATAGTGGGTACGGAAGCGAATATGTAACTAGTGTAGCTTCTGTAACAGAGGCATCGAAAGAGAGAACCGGAGGCGGCGAACGAAGGAGGAGCCGGACAGTATAGTTTTGAACTAGTTGTAGGGGGTAAAGGGACGAATAAGGCAGATTCACTAGAAGAGAATTGCAGTGTGTTAAGCGTGAGGTAACGAAGGCATGAATAACAGTCTCAAGGCTTCGTCGATTAAAATGGAATCGAACACGTGAAAAGTTGCGCAGGAATCCGAGGGAAGGGGGATGTGCGGTTTAAACGAGAGATGGTCGTAGAAAATAACACTGAAATTACTGACGGTAACAGAGAAGGCGACATTGGTTTCCGCAAGGTTAAGGGAAAGGAGGAGAGTTTTAGTTTCTCCACCATCGAAGCTGTACCAACAAGGAGAACTTCCGTTTGATCGTGGTTAAATTTTAAAAAGTTTGCAGACAAGCATTCGTTTATGGAGGTGTAGGCTGAAAGGAGCTTGGTAATTGATTGAGAGAAGGACACAGGGGACGAGGAGAAGTATATCTTAGTGTCATCAGCATAGAGATGGAAGGACAGGCCCAAATCACGAAGAAGGGAGCCGAGAGGAAGTAATTAGATGCAAAGGAGAGGGTACCAAGGACTGAGCCCTGAGATACCCCAAAATAAATAGGCTCGGGCTCGGAGAAGAAATTATCGAGCGCGACGGACTGAGTGCGGGAGTAGAGGTATGAGAGGAACCAATCAAGTGCAGTGCCCGAGAGGCCAAGGAAAGTTGGAAGACGATCAAGGAGGACAGTGTGGTTGAAGGTGTCGAAAGCACAGGAGAGGTCTAAGAGGATGAGTATAAGTGAGAGCACGCGACCTTTTTGTTAGCAGACCTTCTAAAATTAGGAGTTTCAGATGCTAATCATCTTTAGAAAACCAATCCGGTACAGAATACTAAATCCTTTAAAACACTTTTTTAGAATCTTAATTCCATGTATTATTTCCGGGGTGACTCAAGGAATATTCTTCTCAAATGTAAGCTTACTATTCAAAGTTATCCTAAGAATTTTTAATGAGGTAAATTAGCTGTTGATAATGTTTCCTACAATTACTAAAGATCAAACTTTTGAGTTTTGTGACCATTCAACTATACACTCCATAACTTAGCCCACTCATTAATATTTATAAGATCTATATTCTGAGCCTCGGCAAAAGAAAATCTTGAATTTAAAGATGGTAATTATATTGTCAATTAGTGTGGCCTCATTAGTATAGGCGACAAGTCACATGCCACTTGGATAAATAATAAATAACAGTAGAGTGAAAAAACTACGTTGAGGGACAATAAGAAGGGCAGTCTTAATATCACTAAGCCATCCATCAACCAACAGTATGTGAGTTCTACAAGCTACTTAAGCATTTTATTAAAATAATAAGAATTGGATGACTATACTTCACAGCTTCTCCTTGCAAATAATGGCTAAAGGATTTACTTTATCAAATGCTGCACTGAAGTCTAGATCAACTTTCCGACTTTCTAGAACTAAAATCGAGCTTCCCCAAGGTCTGGATAGATGGTTAGATGTGCATTATGCGTACCACAACCATTGCAAAACCTCAAATTTTAAGTCAGGAAGCAAATCGTTAATCTCACAAATTTACTGAGACGTTTAAACAACAGTCTCTCAAATAATTTTGATACAAATGGATTAATGTATATTCGACAATAATCAGAAGGGTCTGATGATGCTGTGTTGCCCAGCATCCAAAATGCTAGAAATCAACCAGCCATAACATATTTACGTAATAAAGCAAAGTTTTCAGAAGCTAAAAAGTTTTTAGACTTCACGAAAACTAATTTCCTTGATAACTATATTTTACCCCAAGAAAGCATGGTAATGAGCAATGAATGCTTAACTTACACTAGGTCCTATCCATTGTGTCAGCTCTTAGGTTACACTTCGTTTTGCGAAGAGGTGTCATTTAGAAACTACACCCAAAAGAGAAAACTTCCAATTATCTCATCACTTATGAAGACATTTAGTATAGGGTGTTCCATAAAGGGCGCCGAAATTGAAAGGTTAATAAATAGAAGTAATTTTGATAAACATGGTTGTTATATTCTACATATTTCTAATGAGTTATGTCTTCCGTTTAGGGTTTAAACACAATGTCGTCCATACGTCCACTATTACTGAGTCTGCAGAGATTTATGTGCTCCTCTAAATTTACGAGAAGGCTCTCACATACGAGGGGCGGTCAATAAATTTTAAGAATCGCAAAGGCAAAACAGAAGAAGGGGGATGGCTGTTTGTGGGGGTGTTAGGACAAGTTATGACAAGTCAGGACCTGCAGCCGCACGCTCCTGCCTCCTCTTTTTAAGAAGAAGTAGCTGATCGCAGATCGTCAGTCACAATTTTTTCAACAATGGAGAAGGTTGAACAGAAAGGCAAGAATGCAAAAAAGATCCATGAACGCATGGTTGCAGTGTATACCGACACCGCCCATTCTTATGCAACCATTGCTCGCTGGAATAGAGAGTTCCGCCATGGTCGTGAGTCCCTTGAAGTTGACCCCGTCCAGGACGCCCGTCAGACGTGACCAACGAGGACAATGTGGCCCGTGTGGAGAGGATCATACTCGAAAATCGACGGGTGAAGGTCGAAGAAATCGAGCGAGAACTTAGAATATCACATGGAAGTGTTATGAACATCATCCACAACAATTTTGCCATGACCAAGGTCTTTGCCCGTTGGGTCCCTAGAAACCTCACGCCCCATGATCGACTTCAACGTTGTCAAAGTCCACAAGGCCAGAGTTGCACAAGCTGCCCTGCGCGAGTGCGGATTCGAGGAGCTCAACCATCTCCCCTACAGTCCAGATCTGGCATTAGCGACTGCTTTTTATTCCGCCAGCTCAAGTCTGCACTGCGTGGACGCCGGTTTGGGGACGATGAAGATGTCCAGCTCGCCGTCCAGGAGTGGATTGAACAGCAGTCGGGAGATTTCTGGTTGTCTGGAATTCGAAGCCTTAGGGACAAGTGGCGCAAGTGCATTGAAGTCAAGGGTAGTTATATTAAAAAATAGAAAAAACACTTTTCCTTATATCTCGTTTCCTTATATCCGGGGTGCAAAACTTATTGACTGCCCCTCGTATGTGTGACTCGATGCCTCCAATCACACACCTGATTTGAGCCTTGAGTCCAGGGTTTGTCCTTGGTTTGTTGGCGTATACCTGTGATTTCACATAACCCCATAAGAAGAAATCACAAGGGGTAAGGTTGCAGGACCTTAGGGGCCATCCTGCTCACCATGTAAAGATATCATTCGTTGCGGAAATTTCTCGTGCAGTAATGCATGCGTTTGACACGGAGTGGGGCAAGTCGCACCATTCTGCTAAAACTAGAGGTTGCCTATCTAGGTATCTTCCAAATTAGGCCATAACTGAGGTGGTATAATGTCTCGGTAATGTTCTTCATTTATGGTAACTGCATTCCTTTCATCATCTTCAAAGCAGAACGTTTCATTTCTCCACCTGCTCCAAACCACACTACACAGTCGCTTTCAGTGGATGCATTTCACGCCTGCATTATTCGAGGATTTTTATTTCCCCAAATTCAGAAGTTCTATTTAGTGACAAATCCACCCAGTCAGCAACTTGATTCTGCCTCCTGTGGTCAGGTGGCTGAAGATGCTGCGTAATTCGAATTTTGTATGCGTACATATGGAGATCTTTATGCAGAATTTGATGTAATGAAGTGATCGGGATGTCCATTGGTGCTAACCTCGGTGAATCGATTTTTCCTAAGTCAGAGTGACACTGGCTCGCACAACAGCAATTTGTTGCTCTGTCCAACAAGTACGATTTTACCCAGGCGATTTGTCCGTTGCAACTAAACCAGTTTGGTTCTTCATCTCTCACTAAAATGATACAAAGTATTCGAACAGTTTGCGTCGCATTTTCTCCGTTTTTGGTAAAATGTCTTAATGATGAGAACGCGCTGCTCAGTTGTAAACTGCTTCATGACGCCTCGTAGATAGGTATTCTGAAAAGCAAACAAAAGTTATTAATCAAAATGACGAAAGATATCATCCATGATAAAAACATGCCTTTAAACTTCATAACACACAAGTGTCGGCCAATTCAAATTCGGTGCCCTTTATGGAACACCCTGTATAGAAAAGGTTTCTTATATAGTCTTATCATATTCCTTTTAGGTTACCTTATAAATGGATTAAGATTCTGCTATTAATGTGGTAAAAAGTCTCCAACAATGATCAAAAATGTTATTTGACCAACGACTATATGCTGACTGCTTCTCAATATACTCATGTCTACACTCATTATTCCAACAAGCTTTATCTTGAATTCTGAACTAGAGTATTCTTGTAGGTAAATTTCTCTCAATAATGTATATACATATATATATATATATATATATATATATATATATATATATATATATATATATATGTATATATATATATAAATATATATATGAAATTGTGATCAACAGTCAGGGAAAGGCATTAATATTTTCGTTCAAGCTTTGTCACCAAAGCATGGAATTCTGTCAATATGGCATTCGGCCTTTTCTTCAAATATAATCGCTATGATAAAACAAGATAGCACGAGTCCGTTGATAGATGTCTAATGAGAGTTATTAACTGTTTACTATTGTTTCATCTTGGCTTGAAGCCTTCTAAAAAGGTTTCCCAATCTCTCATCCCATGCAAGAAAAAGAAAAAAAAGGTCCATTTTATGTTGTATGGTCCATTCAGCCCTTTCTGTTCCAATAAAATTATGTTTTTTGGTAATTATTTAATTTAGAGGAAAACAAACTAAAATCAAAGACATCGAGCCTACCAGAAAGATTCGCCAGAGAATCTTCTTGAACTTGAACAAACCAGAAAACGATGAGGTTAAGGGACGTATAATGAGTGAAAGTCTCATAACTACAGTAGCTGATAAAGGAGACTACTTTGGTTGCTAGAGACTGTGTAAGTATGCGAAATTAACCAATGTGAAACAACTTCGGTGGGGGGCTCTCTAGGATGAGGGCCCGTCGGTAAAACTGAATATGCAAATGGGTCAGTCAGCGCCATCGATTCTCCTGCAAACTTTGACTGGAGCGAATAAAAAAAACGCCTTAATGATCTTAATCGGCTATTTTTCGCGTCGGAGAATGGCCGAGAGAATAAAACGCTCTTCCACTGATCTCAGCCAAACTCCAATTTGCTACAACTCTGATCACTTGTAGACTATCTGATTCGATGCAGTCTCTAACACTTTTGATAGAAGGTTAGATAATTGGGTAGATAAAAAGTATGACATCCCTTCATTTTCAGCTGTTGGCTTTCTATTATTCATTTCATTGCAGCCAAAATCAAATTTCACTAAAATTACCAAGTGTAGCATGTTACACTTGCTACCTAAAGAACAAAAGATAATAAGTCTGCAAAAGGTTAATTAATAAATAACCCATACCAGCCAGCTAATGTTCCCATCACCAATTTCAGTCTCACTTAGCATCCTCATCCATATATATATATATATATATATATATATATATATATATATATCCACTCAATTCTTAAAACTTCCCAGAAAATAATACACTTTTATTACGTGACTACTTAGCTCCGTGTTCTATTCTGTTTACTAAAAATCAGAGCCTCACCTATGTCTCATTTATTATAACCTTATACCAACTTCTAACCTCAATCAAGTTCCATCAATCTCTTCTCCTCTCTTCTCTACTCTAAGCCCTTCACCACAACGTAAGCTTTTCAACCAATGAATCATCTTAGTGATCCCTCTTTGCATAGAATCAAGTAAAGCAAAATCCATCGATTAATGTCATAATGGCATCAGCACTCATATGTCTCATGCTCCTCCCAATAAACCACAATACCCTATTAGTTCTTTCCCCTCTCATTTCCCATTAGAGGTTTCCCTCTATCACTTTTGGCCACCCTCATGTCAAATCATTTTGCTTGAGGAGGTGCCCTACCTCCTTAATACTTTCTTAGGAGCCCCTCCATATATGTATCTCCTTTGGAAGAATATGTTTTACCCGTCTCTTTTGCTTAGGTTCGGGTTTTTTTCCTTATCCCTTCTGTCGAGTGGCCGCTGACAGTTTGGTGATTCTTTATATGTCGAAAACTTGACATAAAGGAGCCTGGTTCAACGGCCTTGGGCACTCATCCGTCGTTGGAGTGAAGTGAGCTCACTCTATGCCCTCTTCACATAATAAATACTGCTGAAAGAAGAACAGGAATACTAAGGACTCTTCTCCTTACGGAGTAGGTCCGGATTTTGATGGGAGCTCTGCTCTTTCGGCAGATGACCAGGACATTACCTGCAGGTACCTCAGCAAAACGCTTTCAAGAGAGGAGACCCAGACAAAGTGCAAATTTTGGTGTGATTAGAGGAGTCTCGATGACGTCGGGAACGCTATTTGAGAGATTACCTAAAGACTTTGTGCCTGCCGGCTTGACACGCTTCTTAGAGATTCGCTTCACAGATGGCAGCATGTTTACCAAAGGCCAACCGATTCTTGGAGAGGACTCTTCTGGTTAATGAGGCAGACCTTTTCGAGGTAGCCAGAAGACTGCTTTCCAAGAATCGGGTGGTCTTTGGTCAACATGCTGCCATCTGTGAAGCGAATCTCTAAGAAGCGTGTCAAGCCAGCATTGAATTATGCGGATTAAGTGTTTTTTTCAGGGAAACTCTTAGACTACTCTTTAAAGGACTTAATCAAAGAAATGGCCGACCGAGAGGCAGTGAAGATCGAGTGTGAGATGAGAAAACAAGATGGGATGGGGCTCGAGATACACCACTACACTCTTTGTTACCTTTGATCGTGACAGACTCCCTGAGTTGGTGCATGACAGTTGGTATCGCTAGAGTGCCAAGGCGTTTGTACCATTTCAGCGGAGGTGCTGCTACTTACCCCGCTTCAGCCATAACATTCGCTCTTTTATAACTGTAAAGTCGGGTTTAGTCGAAGTCTGTTTAAGAGTCCCCCAAGGCTGTATACGATAAGACCTTATTGTGTACGGTCAATTGTCTCAATTGTGGAGAGTTACGTGGGCTTATTTGATTGAAGCAATGTGGCATGTATCTCCTAGATGAGAAGGTACGGGCCATTCAGACTGCGGACCTTCGATATTTTCGCGAAGCTAAAGACTTGGTCCTGTCGCGCCTCTGTGACCTACAACATCCTATGACTCAAAGGTTCAGCAGGCACACTCTGCTCATGGCTCCTTGGCTACGAGCATAGTCACTTTCCTGCCAATTTGTAACACTTCTGTGGGTTCTAATCGCCACGTCCATTGCAATGTTAGAGCTAGCGGCTTCCTAGGCTTACATCCTCTACTGGCTTAAACCAGTGCTCCCCTTACCCCCGCGTGACCGTTTTTCGTGTAGTGAAACGGCCGCACGCCTCCAACGAGTCGTGAAAGTCAGAGAAGAAAAATCTCTTAGGGTGCCGTGATAGTGTACTCCGGGATTTCTAAGGCTGCCCATCGAAAAGAGAATAACATCAAGGAAGTTTCGGCTCCCAAAACCCAAGCCAAACATAGAGCAGGGAAATCGGAGACGCAGGACCCTGCAAGATACGGAACCGTCTTTTGGGCTTTGTACTGACGACAACCGATGGGGATATCCCTATAGGAAGCTTACGGCCATTTCAGTGCAATCTCTTCAAAGAGGACCTATACATCTCCTCAGAGCTAAACGATGAGAGTATATTCCTTCAAAGGATTTGCTGTTAATTCCAGGCTATCTAGGAGGAGTTGCGGAGGCTCGTATTCTCCCCTTTCCCAGTTAGTAATCTCTTTGTGACGGATGCCATCCTCGGCACGTGCCCCTTGTCCCCCATCCCTGGGTAAAAGAGATTAGGACCGGTTAGGAGGAAACTTGATTTACACCCGGTACGATGTCTCTTTTTCCCCCCGCTAGTAATTAATCATTTCAGTGAGTTACAGAGTACCTGAATATGAGTTAACTGTTTTTTCGTTCTACATTTAACTGTCAGCAGATCTCGGCGCTAAACGCATCATAACTGTTATCCCTTAGATTCTAATTCATAGTCACATTTTTATAGATTGAATCTTAACTGGATACTCAGCATAAATGATATTAAACATCAATCATGACTAAATCTATCAGATTAAGGCCGATAGAAATATATCGGCTCTACTGGTAATAATTCATTCAGGCAGTTCGAACATATTTCACTTTGATTTGTTACAAAATATAGCTACAACATTTATCCAAGACTGATTTTCTAGGAAAATATATTCTTTCTTTATTTTCAGTCGACATTTTTGCTAACAAAATTGAGTAGACTTTGATGCTCGGATGTATAATAAGTGGGTAGCTTGATTTAATGAACAATGAGAAGCTCTAAAATTAGTTTTTTCATTGAAACTAGACTACTAAAAGATTTGTGCTCCATTCTATCGTTACGGAGTTTTTCATCAAATTTTAAATCAGAAACTGAGGAATGAAGTAATGCGCATAGAATTAGACTTACAAATGACATAAGTAGGCTATGCATAAAAGGACAAGATACTCGGCCTCGCTAAGAATAGGAATTATACAATAAATTTCCCTTTTTATACGATATTTCGTTGAAATTCATTAGCTTTCTTATTATTCCGAGGTTTTTCTTTTCCATTGCTTCAGTTCTAAAAAGATGAAAACAATTTAAAGAAAAATGAACTTTATGTGCCTATGTTTTCTCAATTTTATTTTTGTTTTTAAAACAAAAAGATATAAGCCTATTATAGACATCAGAGTTAAACGTTCCACCCTGTACATAGCTGAAGAAATCTAAAATGAGAGATTACTTGGCGCGCTTTATATATGCAATTTATTTGAGGGTGTAGTTGTTTCCTAACCATTACAGGTTTCCATAGGGTAGGAGGTAGGTCAACATTGCTAAAAGTATAATGTAACGGCAAATCGTCAGAGGATGACAAATCTTCCCCCCGTCTAAACAAATTGAAATTAACCACAAATGATTACTGATTCAAGCAGCAGATATGAACAGTAGGAACACAACTCATATCACCTGGGCTGATTCATGCCCTATGTTCGACATCTCATAAAGGACACTTTATAAAGATTTCTGAATGATATCCTAATGGAAATGGAAGCCAAAGAAATAAATTAAATTTGACCTTTTCCTTCATCCCAAATGACTTGTTACGGATCTGGGACTGAGTTCTTAGAGGCAGAATGTGATCTATATTGGAGGTTCTAACGGGATCCACGCCAAGATCTAACCTCATGGCTCACGGTATAAAGCTTAAACTGAATACAAAAATTAATATATGATTGAATAAAAAAGGAAACCCTTAACACCAGGAGATAGAAATGGGAAAATTACAAAACACAAGTGATTTAAATCTAAAAGATGGAAATCAATCTCCATCCGTACAAAATGGTTGAATGATGATTTGATTTACCTAAAGTAAACAAGGTTAAACTATGACCAACCATTACAATCACATTATATTTACTCATGTATTATCAAGTCTCACTAAGAGATTTTACCCTTCTAAAAGAAAGATCCGGTCAATAAATTTTGCCAACTTTGAAGCGATGGCTTGAATATCCGACTGTTTACTGAAGGTAAATAACTAAAACTCAAACGTCATCTCATCTGTTTAAGAAATTCTAATTATTAGAAGCGGATGACTCAATGGTGTTATTCAAAAGAATGTCCTAGATATTGCTGTGCCCGAGCCAACTTTCTGCACTCTACAGGCAAGTTTGATGGAAATTCTTTCATTTTCGATAATTTTTCCTTATTTCCGTGCTTTCCATTGATTTAGCCTCATTTATCACCTACTCATACTTTATGCACTAATTTAATTATATCAGAAAGCGGTAGTTTCTAATTCTCAAACTAAATACCAAACAAAATCCAAACTACAGTAGTCCCATTACATTGATCCACTTGATCAATAAATTTAGCGGATTTAAGACCATATGAGCATATGGTCTTAAATCTGCAAAGTTTATTGATCAAGTGGATCAATGGAATGGAACTACTGTAGTTTGGATTTTGTTTGGTATTCAGTTTGAGAATTACCATGCAATTAAGATTGAACCATGAAGTTTCTATAAAGAGCTAGGATGGAAAACGCTTTGCTGGAGCATTCCAAGACTCCGATTTATATCATACTTGTCACATATTTTTCACATTTTCTTTGCGAAAAGAAGAGTTCCTACTTATTAGTACTAGTAAGCCCCCCCCTAGTAGATGAATTTTTGTCATTTAGCACATAAAGTTCGATCTCAGAGGAAAAATTTATATTGATCCTCCTCTTAACGTTTGCATCCTTCTAGTAATAAAAGTAAGGAAGACCCACATACATACGTGAATAACTCGCCTTTCACAAAATGCAATAAAAACAAATGGATAAACTTTAGGTCTCAGCGAAAAAGTAAATGAAGCTTTTGTGCACATTCTCATGGTACACTGACCACTCTATACCACACACTACTCCTATATTATGTGGGAGTGACTTAATCACCTAATGCAACGCGAACAGTTGAAGGACTGTTCGCAGAGATTAATGACTGTCTAGGAGGTTAAACTTGAGGTGTTGGGTTTTAATTCTTTAATAATTACACAAAGTGCATAAATAGTTGGCGAGATTTACTTTAATAGGCCGAGAGTATCGTTCAAGGTGAGTTGAAGATGAAACAAAAAAATCTAATTTTATTTACCAATATCAAAATAAAAATAAAAATAGGCAAAGGAGAAGTATTTAAATTAAAATAATCACTTTATAATTATATGAGAAGAGATTCTCAAATGGAATTAATTGAGTAGCGTTTTAGGTTCAGATCAAAAGGAGGAACTTGAGAATAGTAAGAATAGAAGGGGTTTCAGTCTTACAGTTCGGTAACTTCGAGGTAGGTCCTTCTTGCGTCTGAATGAAGCAGGTGGGGCAAGATCCGAATCAACCTTCCGATGAAGATAGCCAATCTTCAAAGATGACGTTCAACGGCAAGTGTGGGATTACTCGTAATTCCACTGGAAGAGGAAATTTCTTTTCCTAAAAGGTAATCGATGGAGATTTTCTTCGGTTCGATTAAACAAAGGGAGACTGTTGCGCAAATTCCAACGCTTGGCGTTCACAGAAGCTACCAATTGACTAGGGTAGAATAACGGCAGAAAAAGTCTTGCTTTTTGGATAACGCTCACGGGACTTGACGATGGGAAGGGCCTTGACGTGCGTGCTAGACTCGTCTAACTACAGTTAAAACCGAGTATTTGTATGTTCGATTCTGAGGGGGAAGGGAGAATTTAGAGAAAACAGTCACAAGCTCTAGACCTCTTAATCCAGAGGTGGTTGATTTATATTTAACAGCAATGTGCGATACACAACAGCTCTTTTTCGCCTCGTATCCAGGTGGGGGAAGGCTCGGGCCGAATCCGTAGGAATGGGGAATATTTCCCCAATGCGCTCAGGAGTCGAAAATTCTCGAATGTTCCCGAACAGGAAATGACGTTGTCAATGACGGAATACAATCGCACGTGGTCTCCAATAAAGTGTGTGTGTGGGGGCGGGTCAGAGGTTGTTATTTTATACAAACAGTATCCCATTTTTATTTTAAAAATAAGGGAACCCTGAGCAAAATAGTAAGAAAGTTCGTGGAAATTCACCGAATTGGGATTAGGGAATTCCATGAGATGGGAGAACCAATTTCTTGCACTCTAAATGCTTAAATTCGGAGTGGATTTACATAAAATTATGCATCTCTGCACTTGGAAAATCAATTCTTTTTTAATAGATTTATTTTTCAGTTTCATGATCCATTTCGGTTTTAATACATTCACCATTTATTGAGTATCGCTTTTAAGACAGGCACAATTTTGTGCAGATTTGGAAGCGATAACTTAAAAACTACTAATGAGACACACAATGTATCTTTTAATTTTAATACACACTTGCATGATTTTGACAATTCCAGGGTGTAATTAGGAAGGGAAAGTTAGAATGACTCAATGAATGTTATACAAATAGTAAATTTATTTACCAAACTACTGGACTGGTCAAACAATTTTAAATGAAATGGATTCATTCATCTCTATTCTTTCTTGTTAATCTCAACTCTTCCCATTGATTTATTAACCGTCCTCATCGCCTATTAATTTTTCGATTATTTAACTTTTACCCTATTACTTGTTTCCCTTCTTTATTAAGGAAAAGTAGCAATATTCTTCCAGAGGTTTATTTAGTCAATAAACATGGATGATCTAAAAACTGAGCAATCAAATGGCCATTGACGACTCGCAGTCACCGAAATGAAATCCTCAGTCGATTTGATTAATTGGAGAAAAAACAAAAGAGTTTATTTTAACGTTATACCCCCACGCACACACATACATACACACATATACATGCCCACGCTCACCCAGCCATAATCGACTTTTTAAATGATCAATTGCTGATCAATACAAGAAAGAAGCACATCACATCAAATCGCGGTGTTAATTGAAATATCTCTCTCTCTCTCTCTCTCTCTCTCTCTCTCTCTCTCTCTCTCTATATATATATATATATATATATATATATATATATATATATATATATATATCCTCACCCCCATACACAAACGCACAGACTGATAATTGAAATTTTCAGTGACAAAAATGAATTATGAATTTGCATAGCGAGAATTGATTTTTCTCAAAGTGAAGGAAACCATTGATCTCTTTTTTAGGGACAGAAGTGATGGAATAGGTGGATATACAGGAGATACGAGGAAGAATAAACGCTACAGGTGAAAAGGATGGATTAGAAAAACAAAATAATATCGTTGGATTTATCAAAATAACTGACCAAAACTAACATAGGTTAGGTTCAAAATTATAGGTTATGTTACATTGGGGGAAATATAAAAAAACGTCTAAAAATGTGAAAACTTTGTCCATTTTTTTTTTACGAACCAAACATTTAATGTTATTACCTTAATCTTCTAACAGGGTGGTTACAAATACTTTTACTGCTTTATGTGACGCAACCACAGTAGGTCATAGGCTCCATATCTTATATACCCTACACCCCTACAAACTGTTAGATTGATGTTTGCCCATCCTCCTCCAAAAGTAATCTCACCTTAGAAAAAGAAGAATAATTTGGGGACCAAAATTTGTGTCATATAAAATTCTGTTACAAACGAATTGAAATATAAAAATAAGCTGTTATTTAAGTGTATAAATCACAACTATAAATTATGTAACCCTTTCCTCCTTCACCATCCCTACTCGCACCCTACCTACACAGTGATGGCTCAGCGATATTTTAAAAAATTCTGTATTTCTAGAAAAAAATGTTGCTGACTTTTTTTCTGCCACATGTACCATAATATGTATATTAATTAAAAGGTTTGGAAATTATAAATAAAAAATTAAAAGTAATACTTTATTTAGCATGTGGAGTAATTAATGGAGAATATGTAAAACTCAAGAGGTCCAAACATAAAAGGCAGACTGATGAACTTCGTTACATCTCGACCCAATTAACGGAATTGGAGCTAAAGCAAACATCCTCTCAAAACTCGACTAATTTCTGCGTAGAAGCAAAATGATTGCATTTTAATCCCACTAAAAGTTGATAAGGAAGCAATCTTATCATTCATTTGCAAACAGGATGAGCTACTGTTACTTAGTGACCTGATCATTAGAGTTTAAATGAATTCTGTTGAAACGGAATTGCAAATAAATGTGTTGGCATAAATTACGTTAAGGTGGAATTCAATCTGAGGGTATAATACATGATAAGAATGTATGAGATTTAATTGTAAAATAACTGGGCCTAAAAATTCAAAAATATATTTATGAAGGAAGATAGAAATTAGTGTGGTTTTCACTCATGCGAAGAGTTCCGTTGACCTGCTAAAACCGATGATAATCTTAATTGCAAATATCTTGAGAGAGAGAGAGAGAAAGAGGAAAGTTTTAACTGAATGTCATTTGGAGAAATAAAAACAGTATTATTATTAATAGTACTATTACAATCGATCATGCTCTGAACCTATTTATGCAGTCTTTAGAAGCAAGAAATTGGTTAATAAAATATTCAGGTTTAGTTGGACAAACGTGGATGAATGAGGTCGCCCTCATGTTCTGTTTTATTTTTTAAATTTCCCTACTGGTCACCACCAGCAATGGCACAGCCGCGTAAATTATAAACAAGCCTATTTTTAGGGTTCTTTATGAGAAAGAAATAAGGTAATAACAATAAAAAAAAGAAAAAAACGAACCAGCAAAGCAAAACTATAAAAAAAGAAGAAAATAGGTAAGCTCAGGTGCGGGCAGGAGATCCGATCCCCCAGGAGCATGAATATGCAAACAACAACCCAATGAATTATATACTATAGAGAGGGATCTGCCTCATCCTAAAACTCAGTCATTCCGCAATCCAGTGCGCAGGAGTTGCGTCCTAAGTGAAGGGACGAGTACGGGTATGGGCTGCGATCTCCCGTACCGAGCGGTGTATGCAATCTCCTCGTCCGTGAAGAAGGCCCAGCTCACCTGACTACTTTAGGCGTTTACGCTCTGGTAAATTTTGGACAAAAGAAGCAAGGAAAAGTGAAAGTTTAAAAACGTGAATCTTTTCAAAAAAGTTCACTTTTTGGAATCTTTGCGCAAGAATACGATCTACATTCTACGATCACATAAGAAGCTATACTATAAGAACGTAAAGAAATATATGCGCTCACAGAGTTGGATGGAGATTCCTGTTGATCCTTGTGAAAGAGGTAGCCTCCCTAAAGGGCTTGCTTTTCCTCTTACTATTGGACCTTTTTTAACCACCATTTAACTTCTACTTATTTCTAACTAACGCTATATAACTTGGTCACCGGCAAAGTTTGAGAAGCAGTTGGTACTAGGGTATAGTGAACCCCTGCAGGAGACCCCGTTAGGGGGCCAGAAGATGTGGCCTGCTCTCGGCCACGAGCTCGAACCCAACTGCGGATAAAGCTAGGCTCAACTAGGTAGGGTGAGCAAGGATAGTGCGAACTTGGAAGGTACGCGAGGTAAAAGTAAGATATATAGAGGGCTCTCCTGTAGCAGTAGGCTTGTGGCACCGAAATTGTCAGATTTAATAGGCCCAGTGAGACACTCCATAAATGGAAGCTCGTGGAATCTATCAAATCCTGGAAGGCTATTTAGTAAATTAAATAAATAATATGGTACTAAAGAGAATTAGGAAATGAAACAAAATAAATATAAATGTACATCAGTCAAAGTAGGGCAAGCGATTCGCCAAGGGCACGCTATCAAAAGGTTGACACCTGAGTAAACATATGCACACAAACATACAAAAGTGGTTCGACTGCCGCAATAGAAGGTCAGCTGTTTAAACAAAGCTTGGATGTAGGCGTATTCGGAAAACACATAGCAATAGTCATTGTTTAATTAGCAGCGGCCATTGTTTGCATAGCGAAGAACTGTTAAAGATTAGTCGTGCCTTAGTATTTAGACCAGAAACGAATCTCTATCTCGATAACAGGGAGTAGAATAGGCTCCTCCTAAAACATAGGATAGACTCCACCCCCAAAAACACGGTGGATAATAATAGGCCACGCCCATTATTTCTAATACTGATATGTATATATACTATGAAATTCACACTAAGGGTCAAAGAGTCACGGACAGTCAGAGTTAGAAAGAGAGAAAGTGAGAAATCAATAAACAGTGAGGAGTCAAAAAATGTAGAGAATCTACCACTCCTTCCTCTCGTCCATCCGTAGGCCTGGCCAAGCCTACTCACTCACTACGAACACTTCGTGACATTTTGCTTGCCCTGTTTGAGTAGTCCAATTTGAAGAACAATGATATATTTTTCATGCGTCCTTTCAAAGTCCTTTCTCTCGAACCAAATACAAAAACACCTTCAATCAACCCGGCGTATCCAATATCCAACCTTCGGTAAACCAGTCTATCTGATACCAAAGAGAGCGGTCAAACGAATTCCTCTCTGAGCTGAAGCCTATTATAAGAACTCTCAGCGCTCCTATACTCTTGAGCAGCTAATAACATCTCAACCCCTATACTCCCACAGGTGGAGTGGGTTAATTTTCCCTTCCAGAGTCAATTCCTAGGTGCCCCACATTAGTAGAGCACATTACTTAGAAAAATGGACCACTCGGAGCGAAGGAACTGTAAAAACTGCCTCTCCAACTTGTGCTAAACGGGAAAAAGAGGGCATTTCAGCAAGTTGTCTAAAGAATATTCTGGAACCTTTCGATACAAAAATGGATTTACTGTAATATGCATAAGAGAAAAGGACGTTAAACAACTGCTCTCAATGACTGGGAGCATTACACCAATAAATTTGACCTCAAAGTCAAGAAAGACCCTGCCACTGATCACCGAGAACAGGAGCTTCGTATGCATAAAAGTGCAGGCATGGGTAGGTGTTCGCTCATGCAAAGAAATCAGGGAGGAAATTATAGAGAGGCAACGATGGATAAAGACACAGGTAGTGTGCGAAACTACAGAAATGACAGCAAAAGCACAAGGAAAAGGTATGTTATCACCTAGTATGTTGATTTCCCCCGCAAAGATACAAAGAGACACATTTGTAAACATACAAATGTGCTTGAACTGTTATGTCATTACAGAGCATACATCGACTAACTGCCCAAAGAAAGTACAAACTATGTGTTATGAATGCGCCACAGAGGGACACGACTTTAGAACTTGCACTAATATTACGAAAAAGTGCATCAAGTTTGGAGGAAACTACCGAACGATAGTAATGCAATGCCCTAAAAGAAAGGTGATTCAGGGAAAGGAAAGAGACATCAGGAAAAGAAGTGCATGGGAGGCAACACCTATTATGCTGCTGCAGCAATGATAAACACACAAGGTAAATCAATAGCAGCCTTACCCTAATCTCAGGAGGCATTTATGGAAAAGAATATACATGCATTATCTCCACACACGTCCAAAACGCCATAAAACCCAGGACCTACGGGAAGGCTCTAAATGCATTCCTCAAAGCAAACGGACTGGAACCAAAAATCATTTCCCATGATGTAAATTCGTCAGCAGTATTTAATATGCATATGACTGATACGAACGCTAACGAGAACGCTAAGGAAGAAAAGAGCGCGACGGAACTTGATGAGGAAAGCGACAGTGAAGAAGGAATTTCTGAATCAGCAGAGGAGGAAACATAGAGGGTTAGAAGAAAAACCTAAAGAAGAAAAAAATGTAAGTCGGGGAGGAGCCCGAGCCAGACCACGAGAAAGACTCACCTGGCCCATCTCCGTCAAATACAAGCAAGAACACACAAGCAAAAGGAACCAGAAAGCAATCAAGGAAACGGATCAAAGAATCAGTTGAACGACCAATGCTTTAGGAATCACCCATTCACGATGGGCAAAACGGACCTAAATATACTACAGATAAACATCAACGGATGGAGAAATAAAAGAAATGTACGGTAACATTTTTAGAAGATTAGACCCACACATCATCTTAATTTCGGATCACGGAATCAACCTAGAAAATAAACAGATAAAACTATGGAACTATTAGGTCATAGCCGAAACCACACAGAGGAAGCACACGGCGGAGCTGCTATAGTAATGACTGATACGAACGCTAACGAGAACGCTAAGGAAGAAAAGAGCGCGACGGAACTTGATGAGGAAAGCGACAGTAAAGAAGGAATTTCTGAATCAGCAGAGGAGGAAACATAGAGGGTTAGAAGAAAAACCTAAAGAAGAAAAAAATGTAAGTCGGGGAGGAGCCCGAGCCAGACCACGAGAAAGACTCACCTGGCCCATCTCCGTCAAATACAAGCAAGAACACACAAGCAAAAGGAACCAGAAAGCAATCAAGGAAACGGATCAAAGAATCAGTTGAACGACCAATGCTTTAGGAATCACCCATTCACGATGGGCAAAACGGACCTAAATATACTACAGATAAACATCAACGGATGGAGAAATAAAAGAAATGTACGGTAACATTTTTAGAAGATTAGACCCACACATCATCTTAATTTCGGATCACGGAATCAACCTAGAAAATAAACAGATAAAACTATGGAACTATTAGGTCATAGCCGAAACCACACAGAGGAAGCACATGGCGGAGCTGCTATAGTAAAAAAAGAACGGCATCAAATTGAGAACTCGTGAAGATCTAGAAGAATCTTACATCGCAATTAAAATAAGAATGGAACTGACTAACAACATAATATATGCAGGAGATCAACAGCCAAGGAGAGATCATTTGCCTATTAACAACTTCATTAGCAGAAACCAGGTATTATTCATGGGCGACCTCAACGCTCACCGTTAATTGAGTGGTTAAATAACCAAAAACCAAATACAAAGGAGAAAGACACCTAGAAAGGCTGCTCGAAAGAGGCATCTGCCAAAGACTAGATCTCGTATATACAACTTTTGTGACTGAGACCACCGCCACCAAACTGGACATCTGCCTAGGCAATAATCATCTCCCCTATAATTATTATATGCAGATGAAAGATATACTATGTACAGACCACACAGAAACTTTCCTGACCATAAATCAATGACCAATACAAATCCCAGGAAAGGAAAAAAAGACCTTTGATAGAGTGGACGGGGAAAGATACAAGAGGGAACTAAATTCATACGAACCAGAACCATTAGAAGGGGCAACATTAAAAGAGATTAATTTTGAATAAGAAAATATAATGAGCTCAATGCAAGCAGTAGACGAAATAGCCATTCCCCAAAACCGCTACACCACAATTAAGACATTCATATGGACACCCGAAATGGTCGAGAAACACAGAAGACTAAAGGAAATGTCAGAGGAAATAAGAAGAAACAGAACAACGAGGAAGCTACACACCGAAATTAGAAGGATCAAAATAAAGAACTGAATAAGGGAACACTGGAACGAAATAATTCCTAAAATCGATAATGATGCACCCGTAAATGAATTTTGGAGGAAAGTGAACCAAATGATAGGCAAAGCTGGAGCAAAGAAAATGTAATAAAAGACGATGGAAACCAACATAGAAGACAAGGACATCATAGGACAAATATTTAGGGACCACTCAGAGACGACATTTGACATAATTGAAGAAAACAATGAAGAATTTGACATTAATTTTGAACACATCATTGCAGCACTCAACGAGGAAACCGATAAAACGCACACTCACCTATCACTGGCTGCAGAAAGAGACACCTTCAACGTTATCGACGTAAAAATCACCGTCCAAGAAGTTAAAACCACAATTTCGCAATTCAATCAGAAGGCACCCGAAAGATCAGGACTCACCAAGAAGCATTATGAAGAAGCGCCCGAAAAATTCTGCAAGGAATAATGTCTGTTCTAAATTCTAGCCTTGACACCGGCTACTTCCTAGATGAACTAAAGGTAGCAAACGTGGTCTTCATCTCAAAAACGGGAAAACCACAAACACGAGTGGAGAAATATAAAACAAACTCTCTACTTGACTTTATCGGAAGGTGTTTCAGAAAATAATAGACCATCGGCTAAGTGAGCACCTGGAAGCAAACAATCTCCTGAACAAATTTTAATTTAGATTTAGAAAAAAAAAAGAACAAGGAAATGACCCTCACGGCCATTACACAAAAAAATAGCCTAAGCTAAAAAGGAAAAGGCTTACGGTAAAATCGTCTTCAAGGACGTTATAAAAGCCTCCGACAGAGTTTGGTTAGGGTAATGCAATACAAAAACTACAATTACGAATTGTATGGGAATCGTCACTTCTTCCCCCCCCCCGTTCACTCGCGGTGCAGTCACAAGGTGGTTACCTCTAAGACATCCGGCCGAATGCATCGGCGGGTCCCGCGCTTAACCGTAGCGTCGCACCACTCGGGTCCATGAAAGACCTAAAGGTCAAAATGCAAGATCTCCCCCAGGAGAGTGAGATCCAGTTTCACGTCAAATAAGAAATTGGAGACGTGTTTCTCCCAAGCTCGACGGCTAACGAGAAGCCGATATAAGACTCGGTGGGAAAAACCGTTGGGCATTAGAATTGTATGGGAATCGTCACTTCTCCTCCCCCCCGTTCACTCGCGGTGCAGTCACAAGGTGGTTACCGCAAAGACATCCGGCCGAATGCATCGGCGGGTCCCGCGCTTAACCGTAGCGTCGCACCACTGAGGTCCATGAAAGACCTAAAGGTCAAAATGCAAGATCTCCCCCAGGAGAGTGAGATCCAGTTTCACGTCAAATAAGAAATTGGAGACGTGTTTCTCCCAAGCTCGACGGCTAACGAGGAGCCGATATAAGACTCGGTGGGAAAAACCGTTGGGCATAAGAACTCTCCTGGGGCCGTCCTTAAGCCCCTCATCCCCTTACCACTCCCCCAGTGGGGTGACAAGGTATAAATGAGGAACTCTGAGAAAAATCGAGGTAGTATACTTCAGATTCCAGGTGACGAAGTCCTCGATTAAAACCGAGCTACCTAGACTGGATTGGTAGTGTACTTGGCTCGCCAGACCAAGAAGTACCCTGCAAGAGAGGCAGGGCTACCTACCTTAAGGGGCTGAGAAGCAGCTCATCCTCGAGCTAGTCCCTGGTTATTAAACCAAACGATAAGTTAACTTTGTTAAGTTCAACTTACTCTCGCCAGAGAGACTCCTCATATCCTGGTGCACCTTAAAAACTAGGGGTTATCCTCGTCCTTGAGGAATTAAGAAAAGAACAAGAAAAAGGCTCCCCCTCGAGCCCGTTATTCGGTGAACCAAGTTCAAATTATTCTCGTCAGAGAAATCCCCCTCTGTTATACTCGCCCTTGAAGATGACTGGAACTAAGAAGAAGCTCATCCTCGAGCTAGTTCTCGGTTACCAAACCGAACTTTAAGTAACTTATTCTCGTGAGAGAAACCCCCCTCATCGATCATCGCCCTTGAAGAAGACCCTCTCCGAGTTCAGTCCTCGTCCATGAGGAATTAAGTAACGAAGGAAAAAAGCTCCCCCTCGAGCTCGTTACTCGGTGGTCACACCGCACTTCAAGTTAACTTGGTTTAAGAACCAAGTTCGACTCACTCTCGCCAGAGAGACCACGAATACCTTGGTGCAGCATAAAGCCCCGTAATTGTTCTCGTCCGTGAAGAAACCCCCCCCCTCCCCGGAATACCGTGTGGACCCCCCAGCTGCTACCCTCGCAAAAACGACCTTGTGATCCTGCCCATCTACATCTGGCCAGGCGGCACGCGTCGTGAGTCAATAACATTTCTGAGGTCTTTAAATTCCAGTAGATTCCGTAAGCCTAAATTTTATATTATTGTTGTGTGTAGAGAAATTAACCAATTTTTGAGGGTCAAACTAATATAATTAATTCTTGTTTATGATAATATTCAGAGTATTGCTGTAGTTAATGTTTAGATGTTGTGTATTCAATGGTTAAAGTTAAAATATAAGTTTATTTTAGGATTATTGTGCTTTTCTCTTATATCCTTACGTGTTTCGGAACGGCTCTGTTCATTAAGATATTCAGATATCAATATATTAGCACTCTTAGCACTCTTAGAACCAAAAGGGGGGCATTCTACGACACGAATAAACAACTAAATGGAAAGACTAATTTGCAACTACGTGACGGAACTATGTCCCTACATCGAGATAGGGAACCATCGAGGAGAAGAATTTAAGATGGAGGCTGGTTTTCCGCAGGGGTGGTGACTAAGTCCTTCATCATACTCAGTGTATACCTCAGGCATCCTACCCCCATTTACGGATGGGTGCTTCAATATACAGTTCGCAATCGACGTCACACAAATCTCGTTTGTTCATACAGGAACTCCGATATGAAGGCAAGACTATCAGCAAAGGAAATAAGAGGGGTAAATTTAAAAAAAAGAAAAATGGAAAATAAGTACAAATAAAAGTTAGTTTAAAAGGATAGCAATGTGCAAAAGAAAACTCAGTGACATACAGGACGAAGAAGAGAGGTTCAACTACTCCAATGAAATTAAAGTACTAGGACTAAATATTATCAAGACAGGTTACACCAAACACGTAAGAGAACGAATAGAAAAGGAAGAAGGGGACTGGGTTTACTGTACAAGCTAAAATCCCTTAACCGGAGAAACAAGAAGATAATTTATCAAGCTATAATTTAGTCAGCAATGGTATATTCAGTGATCCGTTTGAACACCATTTCAAACAGTAGAATTATTGAACTGCAGACTATTCAAAACAAGGCAATATCTGCAATCACAAACACAAGAAGAGGAGACAGAATAAGACAACGAGACTTACATAAAGAAGTGAAAATGAAAACACTGAACAAGATAATAGAGAAAAGAGCAAATAAATTAATTGAGAAGAAGCAGCAGGAAATAAGAGATGAAATCATGGATTTGATAACCCAAATAAAGCAAACAGAGCACATCGCCTCTTCCCCACATATACATAAAGGATCGCCCAAGAAGAGAACATAACAGCACAACAATATAACATATTAATCAACAAAAAAAGATAGTCTAGGACTCAGATAACTACTAATATAAACTAGCGAATTTCGAAACTAAGTCTACTAAAACGAAAGAGATTTGCATGACCTCTATGCACCCTCGCATTCAATTGCAAACATACTACTTCTTTCCACTTCTTTCTACACTTTTCTTCTATCTTTCACATCTAAAGGGCTAAACACTCCAAACGTAAGACATATAGAAAGAATGAATAGTAAAATAATATAATACACACCGTGGCTCGGAACCCACGTAAAGCTGTTGGTCTATCTACCAACTAGGTTAACTTTCAATTCTGCTACGCTATTTCAAACTTTGCTATTTCTACCTTTTACTCTCCCTCTCCCTCTCTAACTCTTGGTCTCCTTCTCGTTTATCCGATAGCCCCACTAGGACTCTGGAGGGGCGGAGAGGAGGCGGTGGGGGTGGGGGTGGCTCTCCTTGCCCTCCCTCCAGTCATCTCAGGATGTCCGGAGTGGGAGGGGGGCCTGGCAATCTTTCACTGTCTCGACTCCCACCTTTCATTTCATTTGATTTCGCCCTTGAAAACAGGAGGCAATTTGAATCCTCAGTTGTCAACTCACATCTTTTTCATTATACGTAGATGCTCTGAATTGAGTGATGCAATGATCGAGCGGGAAATGGACAATAGGAAATTTGCAAGGTACATTTCTGACCTATAATTATAGCAGGATTAATGGGGTCGTCCATTTCATGGATGCCTCTAGATTTTTGACTGGCTCCGGGGAATTTATATGCTACTTGATAAGTAGATTGATCGAATTTATCTCGTTTTTTGTTAGTTAGGAATTAAAACTAGCAAAAAAAAACGAGAGATCCGGTCAAGGAATTATTATGGGGGAATAATAGTTGATAAATTAATAGAAGGAAGTGAAATAAGGTGAAAAGAATAGGAAGGGGAAATAATCTCCCGCAAACTTGACTGCAGAGAAGAGTTGGGTAGTTGAGGCTGAAAGTGTTTTTCTTAACTTCTTTTCCGATTTACGCCACGGATTCATCTGATTGAAATAAATGTTTATTAAACAAAATTTATGTTGTATGTGTTTAAATGATTTGCCTCTAATAGAGAGTAGAGCACTAAAGATATCGTTTTCAAATTGACAAAATACATACTATGTGTTAAATAGTGAAATTTTTGAAATTGTAATGGCTGTTCATTCGATTATTATTCATGGTACAAAACATTAGTTTCCATCTTTTAGAATTATTCGACTTCCGATTGGATTTAATTAATTTCCATCTTTATGTTTCATTATGTTCTCAATCAAATATTGTTAAATCAAGTTAGTACAGTATAATTTATATTGCAGCTGTGAGCATACGTATGTGGGACTCCTGCATTTTATTTTTCGGGTTAAGGTAAAATCATTGAAGGATTACAATCAAGTTTTGGCCAGAGTTTGAAGTCATGTGCATCAGACTAGGCGAATGGATATATACATTCAAGGGTTCTTACCCCACTTGGAAGAGCTCTGATGAATCTTTTCCCTTACTTCTTTAAGGGGGGTTGAATTTGCTCAGATGGGTGAAGCGTTTCATTCTACCCACACAACTCTATAATAATAAAATTGATCCCGATTACTGACACGTCGTTTATAGAGCATTTTAAATCAGTATGTTTGCTGCCTTATAGGTCATTTAGGCTGATCTTCCCATATCCATTGAATTCAGGATTTCGAGCTATTGGTTTTCATAGCTGGACGATCAATCTCGATAGTCGGAGATTATTTCATGGGTGTTTTTGGCGGTTGAGTAAAACGTCGTGCTTATTTGTATATCAATTTACCGATTCTAGCATCTCCGTCTCCTTAACGCCGTGTCTACTATTTTAGTGGAGTATGAAGTGCTGCGCAATTCCTTTAAGGGAAAATATTTTTGGCTGCAGAGCTCACACAATCCCAAGGTGGATATCATTCAGGCTTGAGGACTATGTTCTGGATCGATGAGGGATCTTTCTCGGTCTTGGAAGGTCATTTTATCATCATCATAATTATCACTTACTGTATAATTTAAGAAGGGGAATTTTTAAGTATTTGAATAAAAATTTCATCTTAGATTGGTTATAACTTATGTTTTTTAATCAAAGTTATTTCTAATATTTCTTTTATATCAACCAGGCAATGGCTTCGCTACTAAGATTAAAATTTAAAATTATTATAATTGGCGAAGTTCAGAAATTTTTTAAAAATAAAACTATGGCCGCATTTTTTTAGATTTTAAATTTTAATCTTAGGAGCGAAGCCATTGCCTCATTGATATTATGAAAGAATATTAAAAATAACTTTGATAAAATTAACATAAGTCATAACCAAACTAAGATGAAATTATTATTCAAATACGAAAAAAAAATCTCTTTCTTAAGTTGTTTCCTAGACTTCTTGTTCTTCATTCTTTATCTTCTTTTCTCGTTTGCTGTCTTTTGAAAGCTGAAAGTTTTGTTTTCATGTCCCTGGCTTGAGTAATTTGGGGTCTACTTGGAACTTGTCTCATCTATGATGTCTTAGTCATGTTCAAAGGAGTAAATCCACTTGAAGATACCGCTGTTAATTACACTAAAGTTTGTACCTCGGTCCCAGTTCTTTGGGAATGGGTTTTGCCTTGTGGTGTAGATTATTATATTGATAATTTCTACTGTCATAGCTTCGGTGTTTTTTGGTCTTTTTGTACTTTCCTATGCCTCGACCTTGAAGCACTGCATACACGTTTTTGGTGTTATTAATTCCTCCTCTTCCGTTTATTCTGGGGTTACCCGTAGATAAAGGCTAAGAAGCCGACTTGTGTGGCTTTTTAGTCATACTGGCCTCGTCAAATATGACTTTTACTGTCCTAGCCAATTGCGCAAATTTAATCAACGATCGTACCTTGGCATATTCTTGTTGGCTTTGAATCTTTGCGATGATGCCGGTTGTCTGTTTCCCAAATATGGGGTCCAGTTGCTTACAAACACAATATCTTTGGTTCATGACTTCATCTGGGGATAGTGGTTCAGTTTTAGACTTTGAATCGGTTAGATATATGGCCTTTTCTGTAAGCAAGGATTACGGATCTTGGTCCGAGTCGCCATTAGCTATTAATCCTTTTAAGGAGTCGATGAGACTTAGGAGCACCATGTTTAATTTGCCCTGGACCATTTACTCGATTTCCTCGCTGGCTGGTTTGTTGTATTTTGGTAAGATCATCATGATTAGTCTTCACCACCTTTCTGCACATTGGTTAAATACAACTTCTGTTGACCCCTCTCCCTAAAAAGAGAGACGATGTCGGTCTAGGCCAAGATAAAAATTTAAGTTTAGCCAAAATTGCTTTTCTAGCTTTTATAATGATTCCGCTGATAACCCACGTTTTTTGCTTTTCTTGTCCTTGTCCTTTCTTTCCCTAGCGGTTGCGACTAGTGAAGGTTTATATATTCAGTATTAAATCGTTTTTCCTGATTCGGATCGGTTCATTGTATTTGAAGGATCCTTAAATGCAAATATGGGACGGTTATATTAAGAAAGGCAGATATCTCTGCGGTCAATTTAGAAGCATGAGGTTCAAATTATAGGAGAGACCAGTATATCATTAGCTTGGGTACAGAAGCGGGCTTAGGGAAAAGAGGAAAGGCGTTTATCAATATGTCGTTCAATAAGATTAAAAGGGAAACAATTTACATATTACGTGCGTCAAATGCACAAATCTTTATTTTTTAAGCGTTATAACCCATATCCTATATCATTCCCGTATATGAACATTTAGGCAAACAAAAGCTAGATTAGATATTACATTCGATCTCCTCTTGCCCTAATTTTTGTGAAATTATATTTTCGTTGTAGGTCAACTTCAGCTGGGTCTGTGGATCTCTCCCTTTTTCTGATTCAATGACACGGAAACTTGAAGATTCCTTATCCCGCTTTGACAAAAGATCGACTTTTAATTGATGTATGGTAAACAAATGGATATTGATGGAATAGTAATAGAACTCTAATGAATGCGGTTTGGTCACGAAGGGAATGTGTAGAGGAGTGACGAATCTTTCAGAAATTGATATAAAAAGAAGTTTTGATTTCTGCCATGATCATCCAAATATATTGAGAAATATATGTAAAGAAGTGAGAAGAGGTGGAATATTTAACAATAATAGACCTACATTTTCGTGTGGTATGTAATCCTATAGTTCATACCTGCATTAACAACTGGTAACTCTTCTGGTGAAACTTGACCTTGATAAACTGTTAAGTTTTGAGGATTTCACGTCTCTGATTTTGCCCCACCTCATCTTCTCCAAAAAAACCTACTTTCTTCAGAAAACAAATGCAGGTTGAGTAGGGTTTTAACCCCCTCCCCTTTTTCTAGCGCCACATATAGTGCTTTCTTATACTCTTCTCAAGCTATGTAATCAGCGCGGATTTACAGTGCACTTAATCTCAATATATTCTTTACCAACCTCTCATCATAGACTAAATAATCAATCTGTTCCCGTGAAATTTGTAATAGCATTGAAAAATTATCCATTATGAAATTGTAGATTCTGCCACTGTGAATTGTTTTCCGTATTTCTCTTTACAATTCTTTAAAGTTCATTTATTATTTTTAACTCAAATTTGCCTGCATAAACGCTGCAGTATTTGCAGCTCGTCATATGGCTCACGCGCAAATTAAATTGTTCCTTCCACACATTGAATTATTAATTTGCAATCGATTTGAAGCTCCGCTGAATTTCAAATATTCAGCATAAACTCTGCCTTAACTTCGTCAGTAAAGATGGTGGCGAAGAATAAACAGGGAATGTATTTTCATCGAAATCCAGTATATAAAATTAGTTTTGTGTAAAATCAAGCCAGAGTTTAGTTAAAATATATGGGTACGTTATTAACAGAAGACCCGAAAAATATAGTCTTGGCATTATTCTGTTAAATTGATTAAGGATTGATGAATGTTAAGATTTACGCTGGTAATTCGACTAGGCCAAAATCGGTTCCTATCAGTTCCCCCTAAATCCCCGTAAATTTCTAATAGAATTTTTACTATAAATTTGGCTGGAATCAAATTAAGAACAAATAGCAAATGACGTAAAATAATGGGAATGTATAAAGTATGAATGGTACAATAGTTTTTTCTAGTTTTTATTTACCTACCAAGTACGATTAAAAGTTTATCCAATAAAATGTCGATATAGACTTTCTGCTCCACTTTATTGCCCATCAACTTTCGTAACTTGCATGCAAGCATCTTCACTAATGGTGACATTTCCATGCCATTTAAAGATCATTAAGAGAGAGAAAGAGATTGAGTAAACACCACTCCAGCAGCCGTTGAATTTATGATCTCGGTCTCGAAGGAGCACAGCAAAAAGTAGATCTATGTGACGGATTCTTTCTAGCGAGGTCTACTTTTATGTGAGAGGTTAAATGGTCTCTCTTTGAGATGGTTTCTTGGATTGAGTCGTTTCAATTGTCTTTTGAATTTGGCTTTTTAACGGGGCTTTGTAGCAAGGTCTTTGTGTCGTTCTTATGGAGCACTTATTTTAATAGCAGAGCTACCGTTTTATAGACAGAATATCATTTCTACCATTCCCCTTCGAGAATGGTTGAAAATAAAAACGTTTCGGAATTTTATATTCAATATTAATAGAGATTTACTACTTTTTATACTCACCTAGTAAAAATGATAGTGGATCGCCATCCCCGCTGATACATCACTTTCCCCTTTATGTTTAGATCACTTTTACTTTGTTCTGTGTTTCAACATATAATTTTAGCACTATTACTACCTACTGTGTAGGATACTATTACTTCTATTATTGCTACCTCTACTGTTTCACTTCCTAGTCACTGGTCACTAAAGAATCTTGTCGGATCCTGCGATTGAACGTTGGTCTCCGCTTGAGTGGAAGCAACAGGATATAGTGTTCAATGTTAGTCACAGAAATGCTCATTACCTTACTTAGTAATAGTAATTTAAGTGCAAACGTTGAACTTAGTTCACATAATACTTTCAGAAAATAACAAAGTCGCCCGAATATTTATTAAGAAAGAAAACCAAGTTCAATTCGAGGCAGGTAAAAGGTCGCGCCACTATGCTACACTAAATAGGTTACTGTTGGTCACCAGGTGTGTCTTAGAGTATCAGCGAGAGAAAAACGAAAAGAGAAAAATTCTAACCTTATAATTTAAAAAAAGGAAATTATTGATTACAAATACGAAATATATCTATTAAATAACAAAAATAAGATTCATAACAAATAAATGTCACATCGGCCACAAACGCCTCAAGTCGTTATAAAAAAAGGGGAGGACGCTTACAAAGAATTTACGTCATATAAAGAAAGCAAGAAATAATAGGCTTCACTCCTCAGGTACGAGGAGGCAGACTAGAGACTTACTCGAATGCCTAGTAAAGGGGCAAGATGAAAGAACTCTTCAAAAATACCTGATACTAAAGCAGTGGAGGGACACCTCGGATGATGGTAAACCAACGGAGGACGAATCCACGGATGATGACAGCGGGGGTGATGATGGAACCAATGGAATTGAAGAGGATCCCGGTTATGAGGGATTCCAAAGTTGGAACGGGAGATCAACCGGCGTACCCTACGGGGCTAATCTTGAATGACGAAACTCCAAAAGCGGAAGGTGGTGGCGTGAAAAAAAGGGTAAAGAGGGCGGAGAGCCAAAACAAGCCAACGGTTTTCAGACTTTCCAATGGAGAACTGTCAAACGTCTAAGATTAGCAGCACACGTACAACTGGTTGGAAGATCAGCGTCAAAACTGGCAGGAGATAAGGTAAGGGTCCTCGCAGTACGGACTTGAACGGGTTCTCCTCTTTCGAGAGAAGGAAGCGTCCTCTTATACGGGTGGACGTGACTAGCGTGACGTAATAGCCTCATGCGCACGACACTTTTCTGGGATGAATTTTGAGCGCGCGCGCGGGGCATCGACTAACGGTGCAGGGTTCAGAGGCGAGAGAATGACGTCATATGGGGGCGCCGAACTATTTCGCCCTTACAATTAAGAATAGGCTTATCTTATTTTTTCCAGTAAATTACAATGTGGCTCACAAGAGTTTGCGTTTTATTTCATAAGCTTCTCACTCTTTACTTATTATTTACATTTCAAACGTAGGATTTGACTTAAAAGAGTGGAAGTTAAGCCACATTGGTGTGTGGACAATCATTCAAAAATTATATTTCTAAATGGCACAATAAAATGTTGTCGAAGGTGTGTCCAAGTGGCGAACCCATAACCATACCATCAACTTGTTCGTATATTTTTTATTAAAAGTAAAAAGAGAATTGTGAACGGCTAATTCTAGAAGTGTTTCAAATGTAGATCGAGAGATTCCATGATGTAAGCTATCAGGACAGGGAAACAGTTTATTTAAAATTATGTCAAAGGGATTCAATTAATGGAATGTTGGTTAAGAGAGAGGAAACGTCATAACTGATCATGTGACGGTGGAAACGGAGTGGCGTGAGTGCAAGAAAGTCAGCCATTATAAGCAAGAACCTATTAAGGGATTTAAGCTAAACCTAGTTTCTATTTGCAGAAGTTTCTGAGTAGCTGGGTGATAAAAGTCTGAGTGATAAAGAGATTTTCTATACAGTATCAATTTTAAAAAATTGGGAGTAATACTATTGAACTTACAGCAAGAAATGTAGTCCAAGTAAATTCGAGCTTTATTCTTTTTGCGAAAGGAAGATTCAGTTTTTTGAAAGAGTGAAAAGACGTCTGCATTATATTTTTGCTGGACATATTCGTGAATGTTTCTGGTTCTAGCAAGCCGGAACTTCAGCAACAAAAGGAGAGCTAGCACTGAATTTAACAGATATTTGCCAAAGTTTTAGGCTCTGGACCAATCGTCTGGTCTAGAACAATGACGATATATAAAAAAACAATAATTTTAACAACAGAGAACTCATCCAAACTAAATCGGACCTTATCAGAATTGATTCTCAATTAAATAAAGCCTCAGTTAAATAAATATTTAAGTTCCACACATTTATACATAGCATAATTTGAAATAAAGACGCTCTTATATAACTAGTTGGCAATAATTAAATACCTCTAAAACAACCAACTAGCTACCACAAAACTTTTTTCTAACAACCAATTACATAGAATATAAAAACCGAGTAACACAAAATTAAAGCTTTCCTAGTACAAGTTTTTAAATTTCATTGTCATCTCAGCTTTCGCTGAATAAGTTAATGTTTGATACTGTATTGATTATGTTTGCCTCTTTTTCCTCTTCTTTCCCCATTAATGTCATTTGAATTCATTTTTTATTTTGTACTTTTAATTTTTACTCAAACTACAGAAATTTGTCCTTCATATTGAATTTTTAATTCTTTGGGTTTACATTTATTTGTATTTTTACTTTTTGTACATTTTTAGCTGTTTTTACATTTTTACCTTTGAACACTTAACTCTTGCCATTGTTCTCTTTTGTAAAAATAATTATTTTTTATATACTTTCATTGTTCTAGCCCAAAAGATGTTTCTAGAGCCCGAAACGTTGGCCAATATATGTTAAAGTTAAACCCAAGCGACACTGTAACCTATAACTACTAGCCTCTTGTTAAACCCACCATTCACTCTCTAGGATGGATCCATTTTAGTAAGTACCAAAATTAACTGTTTTTTATTAAATGTTTTTAACTCTTGGAGTGTTTACAAAATTAAAAACAAAGTTTAAATTTATTATCTTTAATTACTGCCAGGTCAATTTCTCTTATAGTTTTTAATTAATTTCTGCAATAAACTTTAAATTTATTAACTAATTTTTTTTAGTCAGTTTTAGAGCAAATTTAACTGTTGCCAAGTCATATTTAAAATTTTAACTTATAGTACATTTACTGATATTTTATAATTGGCCACCTTTTAAAATAATGTCTTGTTAGCCTTTTCAAGTTTTCTTTATATGTATTAACTTTGTAAACTTATTCTAGCCTGAAGATGAAAACTTGTAGTTTTTTCTAAACGTTGTGAAAAATTAAAAGATGTTTCATCCGTTCCTCGTGGCTCTGGGATTTATCCTCAATATTAAATGCAGGCTTCACGGCCGAGCTCTATATAAATATATATATATATATATATATATATATATATATATATATATATATAGAGAGAGAGAGAGAGAGAGAGAGAGAGAGAGAGAGAGAGGGAGAGAGAGAGAGAGAGAGAGAGAGAGAGAGAGTCGACCCTAGGCTATTCGTGGCTCGTCATACGCGCCTTCAAATATCCACGAAAAATTGACGGGGGGGGCTTAAAATTCCAAATTTGCGCCAAGTCCAGACATCCGCGGAAACTTACGTACATAGTCGTAAAACGTAAGTGTTGGTCTCACTCGCTCGCCTACAGTATGAACAGTATATGTACCGATTTCCCGCGCTTCATTCAGTACGCTTGTGTCCCACGTGTGTGAGCGGTGAGTTGTGTATTTGTCATAATTTTGCGTGTTTTATTTCTCGTTTTTTAATCGTTTTACACTCTGAATAATTCTTGCTATTTGCACCTTAATATTAACAATCCCTAAGCGCCCTGCATCGTCTAGTGTTGCTAAAGACATGTCTAAACGTACCAAGAAAGTGATGAGTGTGGAGGAGAAGGCCAAAGTGTTAGATAGGTTGAAAGAGCAGGAGTTGGAGGATAATTAAAATCTCCTCAGCTTCCCTGTGCAGTTAAATGATCATCACTATCATCGCAATCAGAACTGCACATGCAACATCATCTACAATCATCAGTCTTCATCAAAACAAAACTATCTCCAGATGTGTAAACATTATACAATAAAATAATTTAATGTGTTCTGATACTTTATTTCGTACTGTATGTGTATGATCATGACAAAACATAAGTTTTTGAGTTAATATTAGGAGCGTATTACGATGTTTGGGAAGGGTTGGGGGTGTTTTGGGGGTAGCGTCAACGATCCGCGATTTTTCAATATTCGCGGGGGTTCGTGGTCCCTATCCCGCGCGAATATGGGGGGTCAACACTCTCTCTCTCTCTCTCTCTCTCTCTCTCTATATATATATATATACATATATATATATATATATATATATATATATATGCAAATTTTGTTGAAGGCCATTGTGTATTTTGCCTTAATTAATTTCCTTTGCAAACTTTCTCTTCTTCTAACTATCTTTTGTATTCCATTTTGTAGATGGTGGATTACTTGTCCAGTATTCAGCTCTTTTTTAAATGAATGTGTTTGGTAAAACTAAACTAAATTGCTAAGCTTTCGATCTTATTCGATCATCTTTGGAGCCTTTTGAAAGGTTCTCGCCTCCTTTACCGATGTAATGAGTGGAGTCAGGATCTGACATTTCATTTTTTGTAAGAGTAGATGTAGGTATTGGATAGAGTAAGGGTGTGTGGACAGAGAGCGGAAAGTAGACCAGCGGAGAAGAGAGAAAGAAATGTGAGAGGGTGCAAAGAAATGCTAGAACCTGGTGATCAGGCCTATCGTTTTGAAGTATTTTTAGGTTTGGAGTTCCTTTGTTTTCTTTGAGTTAGTTTATAAATATATATATATATATATATATATATATATATATATATATATATATATATATATATATATATATATATATATATATATATTATGGCGTTCAGGCTATTTGTGTTCAAAATCAATTAATGTCTTTGGATATGATATGCGCATTTGCTGTTGTGGTAATAATTACTTTATTGTTTTGCTTAGAGTCTTTGTTTTTTCGTATATTTGGTAATGTGTGTAATTTGTGTTTTTTGTTTTTTCGTGGATGTCTTCTTCGGTAAATTTTGGTCTTCATGGGTAGATTTGAGTCCTCATCGGTGAATTTGTAGTAATCGGTGAGGTTTCATATTTAGGTTAGCTTTACTTTAGTCGGATTTTTTATTGGTTTAGGGCAAAAACATTTCTATTATCATGCGAAAAACGGCACTTCTGCTCCACCAACTAAAACCCAGGCGGAGCTTGGATATCCGGCGCGACTTATTCTTCTTCTGTTCTGGTAAATTACTTGGACGATATCATGGTCCAATTCACGATTAACCATTCCCAGCATATTCTTTGTGCGTTCTTCTATGACAATGTTAATGGGATTTAATCCCACCTCCCAGTGCACCTCTTCCTGGCGTCTTCTTTTTCTCCTGCCTGTACCTGTAATTAGGTACGTACATTTATTCTACAACACTTGTAGTTTCCTCTTTTATGTCTTCGAGACACACGAGAGGGCGGAAGCGAGGTATAGCAGCGTCAATCTTACAAGTGCATTGTAGATCTTTTTCTCATTGCTTTGACGAAGATTTCCAAACTTATATAGAGTCTTAACTGCAGCAGTGGCCTTGGTGATTATTTCTTGGATGTACTTCTTGTAGGCGGATAAGGTAATCTTCATTCCGAGTACATTGCACTCCGTGGTGTAGAGATAACGTCTATCCCCCACCCTGGAGGTCGTTAAGTAGTCTCCTGCCTATTGGGACTACTTTGAACTTTTCCTGGTTGGTGCGGATCTTCCACCGGGCCTCGTAGGTGTTAAAATTTTCAATTTTTGCTGCTGTCATACGAGCTTGCCAAGGCGCATTCCTCCATGGACAAGTGGTTATCTGGGTGAAATTATCGGCGAATTGAATGTTGAGGCAAGTAGGGTTTACATGGCCTGGGAGATCCGCGGTGTAAATCAAGTAGAGAGTGTGGGACAGGCACGCCCCCCCCCCCTACGGGATGCCCGCATTGAGCGGAAAATTTGTTCCGTCCATGGACCCTAAACTGATGTACGCCGCTCTCTCCATGACATAGTCACAGAGAGTTCTTTCTAATTTTCACTTAGGCCCAGTCGTAAGATCTTGTACTGAATTCCCCGTTGCCACATCTTATCAAATGACTTTGATACATCCCGACAAACAATGTCCACGTAATTCTTTTCCCGTTTAGCTTAGGCTAGCTTTTCCGTGATGACATTAATCGCCATCTCTGTACTTCACTTTCTCCAAACCCGAATTGATGTGGGTTGAAGAGGGAGTTCTCCTCCAGATGAGACACCAGTCTTTAGTTGAGGATCTTCTCGAAGAGCCAAATTCTAGAAGTGAAATTGGCTGATAGCTTTCCTTAAACGTTGAGTTCTTTCCGTGTTTAGGCAAGAAAATCATCTTAGCTGTTTTATAAGCATCTGAAAATTATCCCGTTTTCAGGCAAGCGTTTTATATTCTTCTGATCCCTTCGATGACATTGGCTGGTGCCTTTTCAAAGTTAAGCTTTGTAAGCCCCGATGGTCCTGGGGCTTTTTGTTTGAATGAGCGGAGCGTGCCAAGTAGTTATTCTTCGGTAATCTCGGCGTCTCCGTCGCGCTGTCTATCCACCTGGTAGTGAGGGTGCGTCTTGTGTATTCGCTCGTTAAGCTCGGCGATGATGTTGCTTACAAAATCTAGGTCATATTCTTCGTTTTCCTCTTCAGTTATACTAAAGATTTTTTCCCAATCACTTCGGAATATCTCTTCAATTCTTTCAAAATCCATTTCAATGTTTCCATCTTCTTTTTGTAGCTCGATCGTCTGCTTCTTCTTTCCAGTCGATCCTTTGAGATTTAGGATCTTTTTCCAATAATCTTTGGGAGTTGCCTCGTGATCGAGGCTATCGATCGCATCCTCCCATCTTCTACATTTATGTTCGAGGATTAACTGGTTCAGTTCTTCTTTGACTTATTTACTTCGCTGCATTGAGTGAACTGACGCATTCACGATGTTGATTTCATACAATAACTTCAGCTCACGGTATAATTCCTTCATGTAGTCGGTCCATCTGTAGGTGGAGATGTTCCTATACTCGGAATTAGGGATACAAGCCCTATCTGCGTTAATGAGATGGTTATTGAGATCGTCGAGTGCCTCGTCAGTCTCCTTGAGAATTGCCTTGTATAATTGGGGCTGATTGTAGGGCTTGAGAAGGCGCCAGTACCGTGTCCAATCTTCTCTTTTGTAGTTCATTCTGACTACAGCCGATCCTTTGAGATTTAGGATCTTTTTCCAAAAATCTTTGGGAGTTGCCTCGTGATCGAGGCTATCGATCGCATCCTCCCATCTTCTATATTTATGTTCGAGGATTAACTGGTTCAGTTCTTCTTTGACTTATTTACTTCGCTGCATTGAGTGAACTGACGCATTCACGATGTTGATTTCATACAATAACTTCAGCTCACGATATAATTCCTTCATGTAGTCGGTCCATCTGTAGGTGGAGATGTTCCTATACTCGGAATCAGGGATACAAGCCCTATCTGCGTTAATGAGATAGTTATTGAGGTCGTCGAGTGCCTCGTCAGTCTCCTCGAGAATTGCCTTGTCCAAGTTGGGCGGATTGTAGGGCTCAAGAAGGCGCCCGTACCGTGTCCAATCTTCTCTTTTGTAGTTCATTCTGACTACAGCTGGAACTTTTATAGCGTTCCTGTTGATGGTGAGTAAGATCCATATATAGTTAATACATGGTACTTCGACTCGTTCCATGTAGTAATGGAACGACAGCAGACGATTCACAAGACATGTCATGTTTTGTGGCACTTCCTGCTCTTACAAAGGTGGGGAAGTCGGGGACTATTCGCTGGGCAATATTTCTCTTCAGAAATAGGTCCAGGCTTCTTCCTATACCATTGAAGGTGCTGTACCTGGATTTTCAGCACCTGGTGCTCAGATGCCCCATTAATATAGTGGGGGCTCTTCTGCCAAATAGGCCAGTGAGAGTGTGAATTGGTAACACATCTCTCCTTGGCGGTTGATATCCGGTAGCAATGACCAACTTTCTTAAGTCGAGTTCGACTTCAATCACGAGGTAGGATTCTTCTAGATTTCTTATTTGATTGTATTTAATCCCTTCCTTTCTTGCAATAGCGGCTCCGTCGACCCGCTCCTGAGAATAATTTGTAATCAACACATCGTAGTTCCAGATTTTCCTTTCGGTACTACGAGTGTCCAGCCAGTGTTCTGATATAAAAATGATGTCCGCATAAATTTTCCTGAAAACATTTTTGTAAAGAATTCCTTTCGTCGTCTAGCCGTTGGTATTAATTTCCAATATCCTCCCAGTGCGTTCCGTTACATGGTAAATTATTTTTACCTATGCTTCTTCATATTCTTCTTCTCGAGGGCCGGCTGGGCGGTTTTACTTGGCCACTCCATCCACTTGCATCTATAGATTACCGTCCGGTGTCCTGAACGGCGCCACTGGTGTGCATGTAAGTAAAATGCTCCTTAAGATGTTTTGGTCAAGATTTGGGGTCACCCTTAGGGCCGAATTTAGCATACTATTACATGGGTTAACTTGAGGAGAGATTATTGGAGACCATGGAAAATAAGCCACACACATATTTCCGATACGTAGTGACATCTACATCAACGTCCAAAACGAAGAACATCTGGCAAACATCAAGCAGCATTTTGAGGAGAACTCCGTGCTAAAATTCACTTATGAATTGAGCACAGGCAACTAACTCCCTTTCTTGGACGTTGATGTTCAAAACATCAATGGCAGCTACATCATTGAAGTACATGGAAAAGTACGGATATGAGAAGATGCCTCAATGGGGAGAGTGAATGCCCTGAAAGGTATAAAATAATCGTAATAGACTTGTCGAGATATTGTTGGGTGCTTATTTTTCTCTGTCAGAGAATTATATATTTAAGGACTTTAGAGCGCTGGTCTGATACTTCTACTTAGGAAGGAAGGGTCTTATTAACTAATGTATGTATATATGAGAGTGCCACAGCGTTTAATCTGTTTTAAGGAAAGAGCTAGTCAAACACGTAAGGATCTAGTGAAACACCAAGAATTAACCAAAAATATATCCTTTTAATTTATCCATTAAATCAAAATATTTACAATAACATATATAAGATTAACATGGTTTACACGAATTGAGAAAAGGCCTATTTCAGACGAGATTGATGCCTAACGCAAAGTAGGCTCCACGTAAATAAACCAATTGCCAGTAAGTTAATTTATAGAGACCTTTTAGCATAGCGTTTAGCCACAATTTACGTGCTACTACTCTAAACTAGCAATAAGACAGGAGTCACTAAATATTATCTCTTCTTTAGTTAGCTTGGGTACAGTATTAAAAATCCCACTCAATCAAAACAAATATAAATTGTTATTCGGACTTCCATGACCTTGAAAGGATCAGGGGTTGACGGATGTCTCTGTATTTGATTTTTCACGCTTCTTTTAGTTGCAGCGGCCGACTGGATTTTTTTCACGAGAAGTGAGGGGATACGATGTCAAATTCTTTTTATGACTTTATATCCGGTTATACGTTTAAAAGAAGGAGAAAGGAGTTGTGCTCTCTGGCTCAAGGAGTACTCTTCTGGGTAGCTCTTGAAGTTTTTTAGTCTCCTCGTCTTCTTCGCGGGGTTGCTCAACTGGGTTTTGGGATACGAGGTGATTTCGAAAGTACTTAAAATGGAACTTCCTCTTTTATTAATTCTTCTTCTCTCACAATTATTGAGATTTTAACTTGAGAGTCACTCGAGGGTGAACGGGTCTTCTTTTGTCTTGTTCCCGAAATTCCTGTTTGGCACTAGGAATTGTGATCCAGCCAGACTTCTTACTAAGTCTGTGAAGGATAACTCGGTATAGCACTGATACAAAAACGTCACGATCTTCTAAGTTATAGAAGTCGATTTAGGAACGGGGTGAGGGATCGATTTCCTTGATCTAGTCCTCTATCGTCTCTCACGGAATAATCCTCTTTCTTTCCTCATGGAGCCTATTTATAGACCGTAGACCGCCCCACTTAAGGGGGACTGGACGAGGTCACTGAGGGGAGTGCGAGGGGCGAGGTGGTGTGCCACCACGGAGCCCAGGTCTGCTTCTTAATAAGAGGCACCAACGTCTGTCACAATATTTATCCTTGGTGTTCTTTTTGATCTGGCACTGATTTGGGGGGGGCGCTTAAACCGCGGGCCTCCAGACCTCAGAGGTAATCGGATCTTTAGAGAGCTGCTTAATGTACTTTTGGGGTTACCTTGGTCCTGCAGTGCGATTTGACTACCAACTCGGTGGGGGGGATTAAAGCTTCAGGAGGTTGAATGTTAGTCAGACGGCTAAAGTTCTCACGCCCCTCCTCTTTTGGTATGTTTCTCTCACTCTCTCCGAAGAGGAACTTTAACATATATGTACGCTTGGCCCGCTGAGTGTGGTTATGTTATAATTCCTCTAGATGGCTCATACATCTGCCGAGCTTATAAATGCTGCTCTACGTTGGAACTTTTACATCAAGAAATTGCACGAGTAAAACAAATACTCGAGAATAATTGTTTCTCAAACAGCACGACTAACAAACAACTCCAATCATTTTTAAATAACCATTACAAACATGCGAATCAAACTGAAAATAATCATGGAGAAGTCAACAACATCAAAGTGTATTACAGAAATCAGATGTCCACGGCCAATAACATATATGAATAAAACATCAAGGAGATTATTAACCATAACATCAAGGTTAAAAATCAAACGGATAAAAACCAACTCCTTATTTATTATAAAACAACAAAAGCCAGCAATATCCCAATGAAAAACAACACCTGCCTAAACTTCTCGAATCTCAAGTCAACCAAAATAGTTTACGAGTTCATCTGCACCGATATAGACTGTAAGCTTTATAATAACTCAAAATATATTGGCAAGACAACCACTACACTTTCGAGACGTTCAAACATGCATCTACAATGTGGAGGGCCTAAGAATCATTTGGAAAGTGCCCATAATGTTAACCTGACGAGAGATATGCTCTTACATAACACCATCATTAAAAGAAAAAAAGTCAATAAAGCGAGGCTAAACATCTTAGAAGCCATATTAATAAATGAAGATAAGCCGGCCATCAACAGTCAAGCACCAAGCTGGAATCGCACATTAAAACTATTTTAAATTTCCACTCAAATGAGTTACCCATTTCCTCTAACGTTACGTTTAACCAAGGCGGACTAAATACCCCTTAAAAATCGTTTTCTTTCACTCTGCAGATCCTCACCCCACTCATTACATCGGTAAAGAAGGCAAGAACATTTCAAAACACTTCGAAAATAATCGAATAAGATCGAAAGCTTAGGAATTTAGTTTAGTTTTACCAAACACATTCATTTAAAAAAGAACTGAATACTGGACAAGTAATCCACCATCTACAAGATGGAATAAAAAAGATAGTTAAAAGAAGAGAACGTTGCCAAAGGAAATTAATTAAGGCAAAATACAGAATAGTCTTCAATAAAATTTGAACAGGAAAAACTGCTACCTAATTACCCTAATATATATATATATATATATATATATATATATATATATATATATATATATATATATATATATATATAAACTCAGGGGAAACTTGTCCGACGAGTAGTAAACCACAAATGGAAGATTAACTGTGCGAGGGAGGCAGGAACGAGGAGGTCTCAACTGATTGGTTAGTTTAAAATGCGTCAGACAAGGGTTGTGATTGTTGAAAGGAACCGTACATAGAATATGGTAATCGTATGGGGTAAATATTATCGGAATGTCGTACAAATGAATTTTACGGGGCAAGATGTATAATTTCTTAGATGGGGAAATGCCACCTGCATTTTTACGAACTTTTGTATGAGCTAGCAAAGATGTCAGCTGCTACATCCGTACTTTTATTACGTTGTTATGCTTATGTACTTTCAAATTGTTCATGTTAGAAGTAGAAATTGACAGTGCCATAAGTGAAGTAAGATTTTCACGTTGCAATTAATGATGAGCAACTTTACAGTTGTTTTTTAGTAGCATTTTTTTGTCAGAAGTGCATCATACTAGATTTGGAAAACAAATTTCTGATTAGTTGGGTATTCTACAGAAACAAGAACAATCAGGGTATAAGTATTTTATTTGATTGAACTATGCCAATTATGTTGTTGGATATGAAGGTATCTTATATCCTTTATATTTAATCCCATAATCATGTTTCGGAAATGGGCAAAGTGTATAAATTGAAGGAAAATAAAACATCAAGTTAACAATAGCGAGGATACAAATCTACCACTCAACAATTTAAGATCGAGTGTGTGAATTTGTTACAATGAATTTCAGATAGTGGAAGAAATTATGATCAATGAATGGTCGTATCACTATTGGTCTTTGCTCTCTTTGCAGAGTAAAGTTGAATTATCAACAATGGCATTGTAAATGAAATTACAGGCCTGTTTCTTAGGAATAGAAGGCGGAATAAAATATGGATAAAACAGACTAAACGACGATGAACCTGAATAATCACCCCGGGGTTAATGTATCTTGCCAAAAAAATAATAGTGGTTAATACCTATAATTTCAATGATCAAAGAATAGCAATAATGGGACTCCCACCTGTGTGGACACTCAAGATCACGCGTGAAATGAATATCGCATTAAGGACCTTCTTCTGCGAGCAACGAGGACCGCCGGAAATAGCGGCATATTCACTGTTAAACTATTTCGATCTATTTCATTTTGAGAATAAATTATTAATAATAACGTTAATATTAAGATGGACATCTTAGTGATCGACGTTAAAATCAGAAAAACGAGATAATCGCAATAGAATTTAAGCTTATTGATGTAAAGGTTTTTATATTGCTGACTGTATGTAAGTGTTATCATAAAGAGAACTCAAAAAATGCACATTTATTTCATTAGTTATCATTTTAATCACTTTTTTTATTATGTATAATTCATAATCTGATGTTTTATATAAATTGTTCACGTGAATTTTCACGTAAATTCTACAATTCTTTATAACATTTCCAATTTCCAAATATACTGAAAATTCCTTCATCTAAATGCAGAATATGATTGGAGATATGTATTAGAAGGGGGGCAATATTACAGGCAGCACTAGACAACATCACATGATCCCATGCATTAATGGTAGTTCACACATATTAATAAGTCATAATCGATAGGTGTTCTCAATTCATATATGCAGACCCCACATGAAATTCATCTTGCTACGTCCTGCCTTTATAAAGGCAGGACGAGGGGAGATTTCAGCCAAACAAATAACTCTACTCTCATTCATCACAAGCTGAAGATACAGTCTGTGTGCCTCTAATATCGGAGCTGTTCATATGAGTTCCCTATAAGTCATGTATAATTATACGTGTACATATGTACGCAGTAGTATACATATAGAGTAAGGTCAGTGTAAACAATGAAGAGGCGTATTTTTTTGTCTTACTTCAGCATTATTGTTATTTTAAGAATAAGTGTAAACCAACATGCACACTTCTTGAAAGTTTTGGAAGATATTTGTCATGAACATGGTGAAGATAGAAGAAGTGAAGCTGTGGGGAAACTACAAAATCCTGAAGAGGAAACTACGTGTATCTCACTTGACCACGAGGTTTCGCAACACTCAAGGATAACAAACACCGTCAACAATAGGTGTTGGGGCCAGAGGGGTGTAATTCAATAGTTTCAGAAACAAACACTTACAATGGTAGAAGCTCTCAAAAGAAATATCACGAAGCCTATCTTGGAAGAAGAGTGGAAATATTCCTTTGATCTTGATAAGCGTCAATTTGTTCGTATCCAGAATAAGCAATTCTTGCAGTTACGAATATGTTCCAGAGCAACTGCTTACTCCTCATATATTTATGCGGTGCAGCTATGCACGACGCATTAACATAATGCTACGATTTGACCTATGTTACCTCATAAGTTTTTATGATTCCCAACAACTCGTTTCATGCCATTATCTTGGTCATGAGCACATCCTCCATCCATTTGTATAAAGGCTCCATTAATATATCCGTAACCGTATCGTATAATAAAGATCTTGTTCATTCCCCGAATTCCTCAACCCACCTATATGGCACTCTCCTTCACTCGGCATTCCTTCGCCGAATGCCAGAATCCATGGCAGAGCGCCACTGCCTTTATTATACTGCTTCTTGCCGATATCGAACGAGATCCATCCGATGGTCGAATCCCCACGAAGCTGTTTATTGGAGATAATATACATTTTACCTCTCAGTGCCGTCATGAATTAACCGGAGTCCTAAAAATACAATAACTGAATCTTTTATTTAGATCTACAGAGGATTGGAGGGGAGGGGGGCCCGAGACACCTTACGGTCAGAACCCGCTAGTAAAACTGCTGCCTCCCACCCATTTTCCCCTTTAGATAAGGACTCATATATGGCTGATATCATATCAATAATTCGATACTTTATGATGATTGCATACAAGATCGGTTCGTAGGCCACTGTAGCTATTGTGATTGTAAGGATTCGCGATAAAACTCAATCCGTAGAACCCCAAATTTCCATAGAAATCACCATCTCGCCTGAGAGAATTTTTCACTTTTCTTTTCGGTTGGGTTTACTTCGTCGCCGGAGGCAAGAGGTGATTCGTATATACATAATCACAGTGAAAACTAATATTGGCATCTCCACATGATAATTTTATTATTACTATCTAACGACATAAGTGACATGTGCCAAGACTAGGCAGAAATTGGGAGCTAATCTAATATTTCGAAAACACATTAAGGAATATTCAACCGGATCCAAAGTGAAAGAACTCATTGCATTATTATACAAAGAGACTTCAAACATATATATATATATATATATATATATATATATATATATATATATATATATATATATAATATATGCGAACTTTACTCATGGGTATCTTCAAATTTAATCAATGTCTACGCCTTTTAAATGATAATAAAATGGTATTTACGGCCACACCAGGGAAGGAAAATTAAAACTCTTTAAACGCATTATTTTACTTCTTTCCTCAACAAAATATAGTCCTGATATCTTAGGAATTTTATTTCATTAAATTTTCACCAAAAACCAACGAGGGCATATCCCGCAGAATGTTATTAAGCAGGAATCTGTAAACTGGTGAAGATGTTTTTTTTTAAACCAGCATCTTGCAACTTGTATCATACCTGTCCGTTTTTCCTACTACATACTCGTTTTTTGTAAATCGCAACGATTGTAAATTTATCCCGGTCAGTTTTGATTTCACATCTTTTTAATTCTTCGGCCATTATGTTTAGCATGCATCGCTCCCTTTCCTGAACGGGCATTTATGTAATTAATCAGCTGACCGACATCGTCGGAGAATTGAATCTTTAAGCATTTCTCGTTGATATGTGATGCTAAACAAACAATATCTGCGTTATTATTTGAACAGAGATATGGGCTTAGACACCCAACTTGAGAGAATTCGACAGCAAGCTTAAATTTTAATATCTTATGGTTGCCTATTTCTATAAATACGTATCTTTTCATAACATAATCGTATAATATTTTTTTTATCGTAGCCCAACGAGAGGATATACCGTCAGCTCTATACCTGCCTAAAGGCACAAAAACCCTCTAGCTAGGCCGGATAGTAGATACGAAGTGTGTTCGGTTAGCGACTCTGTTTACCACTTCAAAAGCAAATAAAAGGTATGTACGTGGGTATCATCCTTTAGACTTCCCAAACCACAAGCCAAAGTCACCATTACGGCGGGTCGAGTGGTCAAGGCCTATCTTAGCTTGAACCTGTAGGCTGAGTATCTGGAAATAATATAATTCTGGAGATTTTTTTATCCTATGAGATCCTTTGCCTTAAAATCTCAAGACATCTAAAGGTCATAGTATCTAAATGTCGTGGTATGACATTACATTATATCAATACCATATTATATCTATCAGGGAGGGACCAATAACTTGAAAGCGAACAGACAAAAGGGACGGAAAACAACGAGTTCAGACGGGCAGAGTAGCAAGAGAGTGCAACAAGGTCAGGTAAATTATGGACAATGGCAAAGCGCTAGGTTATTTAAAGAGGCATGTACAAAAATATAATTTTATTTACACAAAAATAATGAGAGAATTGATGGGTAAAATTACATCAGAGAATTAACGGGCAAAATCACATCAGTAAATGGAAGGGGGAATTGTAGTTATAAATTAGGCTATGAAGTTAGAACTTAAGGTATTTCCGGAGGAGACTATTCAAATGAAGGGGGGGGGGTTAACTCAATTATGTGACTAAAAGGGGGAGAGGGTTTGGCTTACGGATGTCTTCTGCACTTGAGGTGAGGCCACTCAGACTTCAAAGCGAGAGGTTGGAGTGATGACGGTTCTCCAAAAGCAAGGTGGGGGGGCTAACTTATGGTCCAGGGGAGAGTGTTTCGGCTAACCGAAAAGAAGAAGGGCTTTGACAAGAGTTGATGAAAGAAAAGAAGTCGGGAAAATCACTCGGGGCAATAGTTCAGTGGAATTACCTCCTGGCTGGGGCTAATTCCAAATACACAAAATAGTCCAGCTGTCACTTTGCTTTGTTGCTAGCACTTGACTTGGAACCATGGGGAAATCTTCTGGGTTCTGGGCGAGACTTCTCAACTCTGTGTCTCCTCAGGGAAGTCGAACTCTATTTATGTTCGAGGCTCTCCCATTAGGGGTGCTAGAGTGAAGCAGCTCTACTCTCGACTGGCCTCGATTCTTTTTGCAGAGGCTATTCCAGTCTGCGTAAAGGTAATTCGTGGGGGACCCGGTTCGAGGCTACCGCTTGTGGAAGGGGGAGGAGGTGTAGCTTACAAATTTAGGCCTCACTGGGCCTTCTGCAGCGCGTGGAAGTTCCGTCTGCTCAAGAGATTCCACGTGGGGTTCCCTCACACATCTCCTAACCGAAAGATGATACTTTACAGAGCAGTTGCGTAGTAAAGGATCATCCCAACCCGTCAAACTAGAATTATGAGAGGGCTAGAGAAATCCTGACCTGCTACGACAGGTGTACACACACAAAAAAACGTAAATCTGAGCTCAGCGGGGGATTTACGGACATAAGCCTTAAACAGGTCGATTATAGAGAATTTAACTAATACAATTTTAAACAAAAGAAAAATCATACGAGAATATTGGCGACATTCCAGTGGAACCCCCCAAAAGTTGACAATTAGATGGAGACATAAATATGGGAAAAAAAAACTTAACAATTTAGTGGACCCCCAAAAAATCATAATTAGGAACATTGATGATATAATATATATATACAATTCACGTGGAAAACCTTCATTCCCGCCGGAGTATGGATGAGGTAATCCACGGGTCCTCTAGCCTCGAGGACGGGGTCGGGTCCCTTTCACTGGCTAAGTATTTTGTTGCTTCCCGTGGGAAGAAGCACCAGCGCCTTCGCGCCAGGCTTGAATTTTCGTTCCCGTGACTTTAGGTCCAATTAGGTCTGAAACCTCTCAATAAGTCCTTCTTCACGGGATACGAGACTCGTTTGTTACCTCGGGTTGACTTACGCTCGAGAGCTTTAGTTTTCTTCCAAAGGGGGGCCACATTTGCGCACTCCTTCTGGGCGCTGGAAAACTTATCGCTCCGGAGGGCTTGGAACTCCGGGTCAAGAGGGGTTTCAGGAGAACAGGTGCACGGGATTCCAGGGCTGCCTGTGTACGGGTACTCACGGGCGGGGCCACGGGATGGTCGTGAATTACGGGGTTCTAACCGAATAAAACAGAGCAGAACTGAATTGGGGCCGCTACCACTTCAGCCCAACCGGACATATAGTCACACTCGATGTGTCAACGAATTACTGGGAAACGCCTGGCACGGCAAAGGTAGTCGTGGACCACCGCAAATTTCTTGTGGTTGGGTCAAAAAGGAGGGGTAGCTCCTCGGACACTATAATACAGGTGCACCTGGTGTCACGGACGAGGGTGGATACTCGGCGACCGTTAACAGTTGCGTTCTCGAACTTCAATCCACCAGGGTTGTTCTTATTAAAGAGAAAGTTTACTTGATGGACTGGGTCTGTTGCGGGCGAGGGAGGATCGGGAGTTTCCTGAGGTGACCAAGGAGGATCAGGGGCGGCCCAGATTTGGTGCACTTGGTGGGACGGAGAGTTTGCGAATCGGGAGTTTTGAGGACAGTTCGTGCGGTAATGGACGGGAACTCCGCAGGTGTAGCAGACGATCGGGTTCTTTTGGTACGGCACAACTGGGGGAGAAGAAACTGGGGGCTTAACGTCTCGGTGTCCCGATGGATGGAAGTTTCTTGGCTTCGAAGAAATAGGAACTTTGGTAAATCTTGGAACCAAATTAGGGGGGTATAGGGCCATAAAATTTAGTTTTGGGGGTGATTTGGGAGGCTTTTTAACATCCTTAGGGTATACATCGTGACTACTCGTGTAGACATCGGCCTCTTCCAAGCACTCCTTGAAAGTTGCGCAACGTTTATCCTTAATGAAGGCGCGAATTTCGGGAGCCACGGCAGCTAAAAGCTGATCCCTAAGGAAGAAGTCCAGAAGGGACTCGTAGACCTGGGGAATTTTGCGCGCATCCATCCAACACTGAAGTTTTCTTTGGAGGATGTACCCGTGTTTTTGAAATGTTTGGCCATGGTGGATCCTTTCCTGGCGGAATCGGGAGCGGTAGAATTCGCTATTCATATGAACAGCAGCTAACAATTCGGACTTGAATGTGGAATAGTCCAAAGTTGCTTCCGGGGTAAGGGATACGAAGATATCCCTTAACTTGGCATTTAGGAGGGGAAGTAAGCGAGTGACGCCATCATTGTCGAGATCCCATTTATTGATCTGAAATATTCTCTCAAAATGGGCTAAAAATAACCCAAAGTCCTCTTCATCATTAAAAGCGGGAAGGTGGACGAAAGGAGTTTGGGGAATTTTAGCCCGGGAACCGATGGACTGAGAATCCATTTGATTTCGGCTCATTTCCAGCTCATGCTGCCTAATTTGTTATTTCCTTCCATCTCAATCTTCAGTTTGTTCTCCTTCATTTTGTTCTTCTCCATCTTCATCTTCAGTTTGTTCTCCATCTCCGTTTTTAGTTTGTTCTCCTCCTTCTCCATCTTTCAGGTTGTTCTCCTCCATCTCCATCTTCAGTTTGTTCTCCTCCATCTCCATCTCCATATTTAGTTTGTTCTTCTCCATCTCCAATTCCATCCGCTCTGCCCGTTTGTTTCTCTCTTCTTCCTGTACGTAATTTAGCAGGTCTTTGCACGAAAGACCTAACATTTCACCCTGACTCTTGAATTTTTCGAAGGATGACATTTTTATGCATTTAACTGAGGGAAACTGATACGCGAACAAGCTAGGACACTACCCACGTGAAACGAATACTTGAATATTCGTGAAGGCCTTGATCATAAAAAAAAATAAGATACAGCTACCTACCTCTGCTGTTTCTAAGCGGGAAAGAAAATTTTTTTAAATGGTCCTACCGGAAGTAGGACAACAAAGACCTTAATTCTTTTGGATTAATAACCAGGAGAGTGTCCAAAATTCGAACACAATAAAAAAAATTAATAACCCAGGTCCAACTCAAAATCTAAATAGATTACGTTCCACTGCTCTTGAAATAACTTGAACATGCCTTCTGCCAGTACAATACAAAAATTAAAATCAAAGGGATGTACGTGAATAATAAGGGAACTTCTAATGTCGAAATTAAAATGACACGGGTTCAAAAAAACCTCAACACACTTGAAACCAGATTTATATAATACCTATATTATTATATATGTATGTCGTAGTAAGGGAAATTGTAGTTATAAATCAGGCTATGAAGTTAAAACTTAAGGTATTCCCGGAGGAGACTATTCAAATATGGGGGGTATTAACTCAATTGGGTTACTAAAAGGGGAAGAGGGTTTGGCTTACGGATGTCCTCTGCACTTGAGGTGAGGCCACTCGGACTTCAAAGCGGGAGGTTGGAGTGAAGACGGTTCTCCAAAAGCAAGGGGGAGGGGGTAACTTCCGGTCCAGGGGAGAGTATTTCGGCTACCCAAAATGAGGAAGGCTTCGACAGGAGTTGATGAAAGAAGTCGGGAAAATCACTCGGGGCGATAGTTCAGTGAAATTACCTCCTAGGCTGGGGCTAATTCCAAATACACAAAATAGTCCAGCTGTCACTTTGCTTTGTTGCTAGCACTTAACTTGGAACCATGGGGAAATCTTCTGGGTTCTGGGCGAGACTTCTTAACTCTGTGTCTCCTCAGGGGAGTCGAACTCTATTTATGTTCGAGGCTCTCCCCCAGGGGGGTTAGCAGGATACAGCTCTACTCTCAAATGGCCTCGAATCTTCCTGTAGAGGCTATTCTACTCCGCGTAAAGGTGAATCGTGGGGGACGCGGATCGAGGCTACCGCTTTTGGAAGGGGGAGGGGTTTGGGTGGGGGTAGGCTTACCAATTTAGGCCTATCCGGGCCTTCTTCAGCGCGCGGAAGTTCCGTCTGCTCAAGAGATTCCACGTGGGGTTCCCTCACACTAACCTCAGGTCTCATTTTCTTTTTTACATGTTTTTAAGGCGAAAAATGAGGAAATATTACTCCTTTCGGTCAGAATTGAAAGGAAGGCCGCCTCGTCTCCAAGAGCGCCATCGCGCTTTCAAGTTGCCGTCGAGGACGAGGCAACAAAATGCGCCTCTTTAATCGGAAGAGAACCTCTACTTTTACCATCTCCATGCGATAATGGCTGTCCTATTTGCCATCTTTGGAGCTGCCATTGTGCGCTTCACCTCTGAAATGGAACTGATTCATGATTATTTCATAAATGCCAATTATCTCCTAGCAGAGCTTCTGATTCGGGGGTTCCTCCTTGCCTTCTCCGGTTGACTCTGTATAAGTGTCGGAAAGCCACTTATACAGAGTCAAACGTCAAATGTCTCGTACAAAATGAGGCAGAGGAAGCGTTGCCAAGTGTTCCAACCTTAAGGAAAAGAGATGGGCAGGCGAGCCTTCCTAAAGAGATACAGGGTGGCGTAGTCCGCTGGGCGTTACCCAATCACCTTCTCGATCCTAGTTTTTAGTCATTGATTGGGGTTAACATGCCTCCTCCCTCCAATGCTATTTCTTAATGTAGGTCAGCATGCTGGTCCCGAGGACGTTTCCTTTAGGCAACATGCCTATTAAATCTCCATATGGGATGCAAGACAACTTAGAGGGTGGTCACATAAAATCCCTTCCCAAGGTGGAAATGCACCAGATAACAGGGTTTTTCTTGAAGCGAACATTGCTTTTGTGCGAGATACCCCCAAACCTAATTTCACTACAAGATCCTCCTGAGGTAGCATGTGCCAGAAGATTCAAGAAGAGAGGATGGACCTACTCCCTCGGGTGACACTCTTGGCACAGCCAAATTCCTCCCATATTCGGACGAGGATAAGGACCTAGGCTGGCTTGTCTGTCTTTGGAACCCCTTTAGAGGTATTTAGATAGGAGGATTCACTTTCCGCCCTCATCTCCAAAATTAAATATAATAGGTTATTTTATTGATTACCTTTAATATTTGCTTTTCAAGTCGTATGAGTACCTCTTGTTCAAGGACGGTTTTGGAGTCAGACGGACCCCTTGCATTTTCAGCAGGTTGCCAGGCCGAGCATGACTCGTCTTTCTCCGGGTGCCCTTGGATAGAAAGTATAAGTCCAAACAGACCAGTTCCAAGACTAAGGTGAGAGGATCATTTATGGTATCGTTGCCACTCTTCGAGAAGCTCCTCGGTGTTTTGGAGCCTGGTGCTTTCAAACGCTTGCTTTTCATTCTGTCCACTGGTGGCCGGATTCAGGACAAAGGTCACAAATTCCATCAGAGACAAGTGCTAGATAGCATATTAGGTAAACAAACGAAAACAACTCATTTCTCAGACTGAACTCTTCTACAGAATGAGACTAACCCTGCCCAGTCGGCTATTAAAAGTGCCCGTTGGAAACTTCCTGACTCGCCTTTGGAGATAATATGGCATTCTTCGAGTCATTAAGTGAAAGTAATAGTTTATGCGAAGGAACTCGTGGACTACTCCTTAGAAGATATCACTTTATATGTAAATAAGATTTTCAAATCGAGAGAAGTTAAGGCTGAAGATAATATGATAAATGAATCATTTACCATATTATATTCAGCCTTATCTTCTCTCGATTTGAAAATCTTAGAGTCACTGTACATCAATAAAATAAATCTAAACCTAAATAATTACTCATCTTCAATTGAATTATTCATATATAACCAACCAACACTTCATTACATTGACTAGCCAACCGAACAAATCTCGTTAGCAGTTTTTATATCTTAAGTTAGTTGATTTCACAACTCCTACGATAAAGGATAGTCACTGTTTAATTCATTCACATTTGTTTTCGTTTTTTTGGTTTTATCTTTATAATTTAATATAATAGGTTATTTTATTGTTTACCTTTAATTTTTGATATTCAAGTCAGTTTATGTGATAACTTCACTTCTTTCTATTATTTTTCAAAATTACACTGGATAATATCAATTAATTCTATATACTGTTATTTGTGTTTTTACTTTAATCTCACTAATTGTCAATTTTATTATTTTAACTTGTCTTCATCCACTTTTTCAGCCATTATACATATAATGCATTCTTCTAACTTTTCATCTGTTATCGTTAAAATTCCTTTCCAATCTCATTAGTCGATACAGTCGCTGAAGATGGTCCTAGAGAAGGTCCGAAACGTCCGGCCAATAAATGATTAGTGTAATCATCAGGGTCTTCATATTCTTACTCCATATCAGATTCCCAAAGAACAAATCAATTACAAGCATATATATATATATATATATATATATATATATATATATATATATATATATATATATATATATATATATATATATATATATATATATATATATATATATATATATATATATATATATATATATATATATATATATATATATATATATATATATATATATATATAGATATATATACATGGTGTCCACAAAGTCTGGGTACATAGGAATTTTAATATTTTATTTATTTATGTTATTTTTCCTCCCCAGATCGAATGATGGCTCTGTCTAAAGAAGAAATAATCGAGTTCGTACTCTTAAGTGGACGTGAAGGATGGTCTTATCGCAAAATTGCCGATGAATTTAACCTTCGACATCCTGATCGGCAACCTATTTATTTTACTGCCGTCGGGAAATTGGTCACGAAGTTTAAAGAAACAGGCAGTGTCTTGGACAAACCCCGTTCCGGGTGACCAAAGACTTCAGACGAAACGAAAGAAGTTGTCATGGCCAAGATTGCTGCTAGCCCAAAGAAATCACTTCGTCGGACATCAATGGAGTTGGGATTTCCAAGGTCAACTATCCACAAAATCCTGGTAGAGCAGAAGTTCCATCTGTACAAATTACAGATATTGCATCACTTAAATGAAGACGACCCCGATACACGAATGCAGATGTGCGAATGATTTTCAGATAAATTGGATGAAAATATCAATTATACTAAAGATCTTTTGTTGTTCAGTGATGAAGCTTTGTTTTATGTTAATGGTGAGGTCAACAGACAGAATCTTCGATACTGGTCTCAAGACAATCCACATTGGATGGATCCATCCAAACAGCAAGGCTGCCAAAAGGTGATGGTGTGGTGTGGTTTGTGGAAAGCTCATGTGCTAGGACCCTTCTTCTTTGATGAACATGTAACCGGTGAGACTTATCTGAACATGTTGAGAGACAAATTAATGCCTCAAATTGAGCGCCTAGGCGAGGGACTTTCGGACTGGTTTCAGCAGGATGGAGCCCCTGCCCATTTTGCTACAAATGTTAGAGATTGGCTGAATGGCACCTTTCCTCACTGGATTGGAAGAAGAGGTCATGTGGAGTGGTTTCCTCGTTCAACAGAACTTTCTTCCCTTGATTTCTTTTTCTGGGGTATGTTACAAGAGAAAGATTATTCAATGAAGATTGCAAATCTAAACCACTTGAGAGAACGCATTATCAGTCAGTGTGCTGAAATCGACGGCAATGTACACCTATTCAATCGAGTTCACCAGAATTTAGCAAGGCGCATCGAATTATGCATTACAAATAATGAAAAACATATTGAAAATATAATTTCTTAACATTATAATTAAATAATATTGTTTTTTTCTATAGGTATGTATTTATCCCCTATGTACCTAGACTTTGTGGACACCCTGTATATATATGTATATATATATGTATATTTATATGTATATATATATATATATATATATATATATATATATATATATATATATATATATATATATATATATATATATATATATATATATATATATATATATATATATATATATATATATATATATATATATATATATATATATCTCAAAAGAGCACGAGAGAATGATGAAAATGAATCCATTAAACCACATTGAAAGAGAAAACGGAATAATTTTTCCTCGCAGAGAATTTTTTTGGTTCTCTCTGTATAGTCTACTAACGGCATACTTTTATCTGTGATCAAAGCGGCGCTCGCTGCCTTAGTGTGCCTGGTTCGAATCGATTCCCTGCGCGGATTATTTCGAAAAAAAGGTAATAAAAATATTATTGCAAGGAAAAGTTATTTCGTTTTCTCTTTCAATGTGGTTCAATGGATTCTTATATATATATATATATATATATATATATATATATATATATATATATATATATATATATATATATATATATATATATATATATGCCTCAGATCCTCTACGAGATTGTGATTGGGAAGGCATGCAATCACCAAGATGTCAGGTGTATCATTATGGGCCATGTCATACCTGAAAACCCTCTACGTGGTATATATTAGGGTAGGAAGGGTGTACCATTCATCCCAGTTTGAGGTATTGCAAGGGCTTTTCCCCTGCCACACCATCCATTTCACCTTCCCCTACAGACAATGCCAGTGGTCTCTTGTGGGCTTAGAAGAAGCTCTGGGTGAACTCACTGGAACCCATTTGATACCCGACAGTCATTCTTCTCGTTCAAATCAACGGTATTGACGATACTCCCTACTGGCAAAGTCTACTTTGGATTGCCTTCTTTCTTTAAATATTGCTCGGAGCCTGGCTACTTCCAAGGGAACAAATAAGAAAGGGTATGAAAGACTAGAGTTTACTAGACATTTATCCTAAAATTGGGGACAACACGACTTATACGCCTAAATTTTGAGCAGTTGAGATAAACAATTAAAGGAGGGAGACGAAACAATAAAACAAAATTTCACCTACCACGAGATACTATGCCTCAATATAGTCTAAATTTAGAGAAATCCACAAAACTGTATACGGAAAATGACTAGGCTTGAACTTTGGAAGACCCGACAGATGAAAGATCCAGGTTCTATATTCTAAACCAATTAATTTTCCCTCCAGTTTCTTAAAAAACCCTCTGCATGCTTCCTAAGGCACGGCACCTCAACGCTATTCAGGTGCACATCATCTTCTACCCTACACATGGTGGTGCTTTCGAATCTTTTGAACTGACACTTACTCTTGACTGCCGCCTGTGTGTCGAATTTCCTTTGGATCTGCTTTTCCCCGACGCCTGCGGTAAGTGTACTCCGTGCGCTCTCTTACAAAACATGAGCTCTTTCCCTTTCTCAAGGTATAGAGTTAGTGACGGTTCGTAACCCCTTTGGCCCCTTATCCAACAGTGTGAAACAAGGGCCTGTTCTCGTTGGTGTTGGGATTAGCGTTTTGTCGAATGACGTATTTGAATGGGATTTTCAGCGCGCAAGTGTTCCACTCAGTGCACTTCCTTTCGATGATTCGTTACATCTAAGCTCCGTATCTTTAATCCTTTCCTCTCTTGCTCAGATCAAACCCGGCTCTTAGGCCTAAAAAGACAATGCCTTATCCACTTGACGGCGAAAAACTCCTAAAAATTCGTTAATTAACTTCGGGCGGATAATTTTGAAGCAGAAACTTGAAGACGCATGTGTAATTTCACTAGGGTAATTTTAATAAATATATTGCCTTTTTAAAGTCATTACTTTATTAGATTCTTAGGTATAAATATTAAAAAAAATATATATCCTCTTTTAAACAATAAATAATTGGATAAATTCTTTTTAAAATCTACTATTTTTAAGTGATTTAATGCTTGTCATTATTCTACAGTTCTATATTTCTTTCTTCGGTTATGTTTCAGTGTCAGTCAATTGATTTTTTTTTATTTATTTAGAACTGTGTAAAGTATAAACTTTCTAAAAAGACTACAAATAGAAGTTAATTCTAAATGCTATGAAAGTGACAGGTTATTCAATCAAGTATGGAATATTAAATATGTGATTATTAAACAAAAAGAAAGTCTCTTTGCTGACTTGGCAATGAGTCAATGGTTGGCCAAAACGGAAACCCACCTACTGATACTAATTGTTTAAAAGAATCTCCCACACATTCATCTGATTTTTAACCTCGAACTAAAAACATCATCAGCTAATATTTCTGTGTAACAATTATTTGTCTACAAAGATGAAAATGTAGTATCTGGCGTAGTTTTGGACTTAGATTATGAAAATAACATTAGTTTTTACGAAATAACTCCATTTTTTGGTAAATTAGAAATTAATTTTGTAACATAACACGAAAAACTTATTCATGATTCATGCCTATACGTGTATTACTTTTATTGGTGTAAATTGAAATTTAACTTGCATCAAACATACATATAAGAAAAGCAATCAAACATGTTGAATGAATGAAAATACTTAATTGAAGCCAATTTATAAAATGATATATCCAAAATCTCCATTAAAGAATGTATCTTTTCACATTTTTCAATATTACAAAGGTGTGCAATCTTTGACAGTTTCTATACAGTATTTAAACCTTTTCCTGTGTATAGCATCTAATGTATCTCTATATTTCTGTAAAATTAGCTATCATGGCCTGGCACCATTTGGCTATATAAATATCTTCTATTGTATCATTATCTTGGGCCAAGTCTTTCTCCATGCTCGTCCATCACTTCTGCTATATTCTCGGGAAAGAACGACAGATATGAAGGGAAAAATACACCTTTAGAGACATATTAAAAACCAATTGCGTATACGATTCAATCATATTCTTGACAAGCATTTCATAATTGGTTACTTTGTGCTTTCCAAGTAGACCATCAGTCAAGCTTTTCAAATTTTGCCAAATTTCTAATTTCAATTCGTCCAAAGTACTTTCAAATTAATTATTTATCTATCCAAATTTTTCGAATCTGAGGCCCGACAAAGATTTCCTCTTTAATTTTAATATCACTTCGATTTTTATTACATAAAAGATTAACGGTCGCGTTTTAAGGCTTTCACGACCTACTGCAGGAATAGATGTCAATTTATTCCCAATGGCAAAAACACTGCTTACGTGTTATAGAGCGAAGCGTCAATAAAGCGCCTCCACTGATTGGGTTCGCAATGTTAAATCTAACTCACCAAAAAGTTCGGATATATCTTGTAGTAACATAAGTTGTTGTTAATTAAAACTTTACTTGTAAATCATCAGAACGGTTCCGAAACTTTCCAATTCGAGCATCCTATCCGCGTGAATTTCGTCCGTTGAGCTTGGAAGCCAATAGCTAACTCTGCTGTTTATTTAACTCTAAATCTCACACAAGATCATGAAAATCATGCTGCCTTAAAGGTTATAACTCTTCACGTTCTGGCACATAAACATCCACTTCTTGTTCACCAGATTCTGTATCTGATTCGTCCGAATCTGATAAATTATAATTTACGTTGTGGTGTGAGTGAGTATCAGGATATCTAACGAGTGGGGTACGGGTCGTATGGCAGATTTAAGGTTTGGATACACCACAGATAAAGCATATTTGTTTTTTTTTTAACATACGTTTTATTGCCAAGCAAGGTAGTGTATGGCACAAAAAGAACTCACTCTCATATTTGCATCTTCACTGGTATATAATATGGTACATCCCCTACCGGAGCCCATTTCACAGCAAGGTCGTTTCATATCTCTTGAATGTGATTACCTAAACAGGTCGTCGCCCAGGATACACCATTTCGCTCGACTTCACTCTAACGTGCGCAACTCTTTTACCCTCTTTGAAGCAAAGCCCACTGCTCAACCATGGGGTATAAAATAGTATTAAATATGCATATACACCATTATGACTAAAATTTTAAAAGGTGTCATATATTAGTACTATAATTCTAATTATTGAGAAATATTCTATTGCAAAATTCAAATTTACATAATTATTTTATATGTATGCTTACTTTATATGTCTACTAAGAAAAGTAGCAGTCAGTGACGGTATTTTGAGCCTCATGCAAGACCATTGGTTTCCCAAACTAAAGCATTTTTTCCATTGCAGCATTTGAACAGTGCATTGCAGCATGATGTGAAATAATTTATATGCTAAAAAATATATTTCTTTGCTGTATCTATTTCAACTTGATGCTCTTTCACCTTTTTTGCATTCTTTTTTTTGATGAGAGTTGTAATGGCGTTGTCCAGTGGTCTTAGATGTTCCTTAAGAGCATGTTTGTATAAAGCGTTCCAGATTTATAAACATCAAGTTGATTCGCCCCCCATCTTCTTGTGCTTAATGAATAAAAGTTTGATTCGTTCACTTCACCTTCGTAAGAATTGTGTTTTGAGACTCATAGCCACTCTTGTGTCGTAATGCTAATGTAGAATTCTTTCAAGCATACATACGAGGGGCGGTCAATAAGTTTTACAATTCGGATATAAGGAAACGAAATATGAGGAAAAGTGTTTTATTATTTTTTAATATAACTACCCTCGACTTCAATGCACTTGCGCCACTTGTCCCTGAGGCTTCGAATTCCAGACAACCAGAAATCTCCCAAATGCTGTTCAATCCACTCCTAAACGGCGAGCTGGACATCTTCATCGTCCCCAAACCGGCGTCCACGAAGTGCAGCCTTGACCTGGCGGAATAAAAGGTAGTCGCTAGGGACCAGGTCTAGACTGTAGGGAGGATGGTTGAGCTCCTTGAATCCGCACTCGCGCAGGGCAGTTTGTGCAACTCTGGCCTTGTAGACTTAGACGACGTTGAAGTAGATCATGGAGAGTGAGGTTTCGTGAGGTTTCTAGGGAATCAACGAGTAGAGAGACCTTGGACATGGACAAATTGTCGTGAATGATGTTGATAATACTTCCATGTGATATTCCAAGTTCTCGCTCGATTTCTTCGACCTTCACCCGTCGATTTTCGAGGATCATCCTCTCCACACGGGCCACATTGTCTTCGTTGGTCACGTCTGGCGGGCGTCCTGGATGGGAGTCATCTTCAAGGGACTCTCTATTCCAGTGAGCAATGGTTACATAGGAAGGAGCGGTGTCGGTGTACACTGCAACCATGCGTTCATGGATCTCTTTTGCATTCTTGCCTTTCTTGGTCAAAATTTGATCACTGCACGGTGCTCAACCTTCTCCATTATTGAAAAATTTGTGACTGACGATCTGCGATCAGCTATTGCTTCTTAAATATACGAGGCAGGAGCGTGCGGCTTTAGGTCCTGACTTGTCTTAACTTGTCCTAACACTCCCACAAACAGCCCTTCCCCTTCCTCTAATTTGCCCTACCGATTCGCATAATTTATTGACCGGCCCTCGTATAGAAATATTCAGCAACTACCAACTGATCTCAATTGAAAACTAGAACCGTAGAAGTAATAGGGTATTTTAGAGCGATATGAATGTGAGAAAATAAAATGCATGAAACTGCATTAGCAAAGAGCTGGGAAATAAATCCACCGATATTCTATTACCAAGAGCCCAAAAAGATCCTTTGGGGAAAACATAAATTAAGCCCGTTCTTCTTAACCCCATGTTCGAGAATTTTTCAGGGAATGGCGAAGGAAATTTAAAAAATTTATTCACCTATGTTCTAGAGTGCAAATATTTGTCGAGCTGTGTTGCAGTTATATTTAACGTAAGAGGGTATTTAACTTTAAATCTATATATAGATCCTTTACTTCAAGATAACTATGTATTTCTTCTTTAGCTAGAAATATATACATTAACACTATAACAGCGGATATTTGCGAATACCTTTAACAGCGAGAGCGGTCATTTTGATCTCTAGGAACTCTTATTTTTAATTTACGGTGATTAGTATTTATCGAAGAAAAATTATACTTTTTAATGATTTTAAATTTAAGTAAAAATAATATACTATTTTTATCACCATGTATAATGAGAACAGAAATTAATAAAACCACAAGGTAAACTTTCAGAAGAAAGAACCCATTTATTTATATCTTACTCCCAAATTCGAGTATTATTTCTGACTTTTTATGGTGAAGAAGACCTATTGCAAGTAATTTATTTGATTATGTTGAATATACAGGATCGACATACATTTTCTTTACATTTGTGGCAAAGTTCACACGTATTATTTTGCTTGCACATTTGCACTTGGGATTGTTTTCTATTGCGGGACAATGTCATTTCCGTCTCTGCCGTGTCGTCTTGACTGATTTCCTGCACAGCGTCACTTTTTTCAAAAGACAGTCACAATTATAAAGTTAACTATAGAAGAAAGACACGAAGATTAGTTTTCTTACCAGTTACTTCCCGATAAAGAAGAGCTGCATTGATTTCAACGAGGTCCAACATATTCTAGAAGAATTGAATGGGGCACCTTATTGAGCCAGTTTTTATGCTGTATTTGTGAACCATCTGGTCAACTTAATCCACTCCAGATTTAGTTGAAATGTAGAAAGTGACGGTATCAGAAGTTCTTTTCATATTATTTTCAACTTGAACACATCCATGTATGGTGCTCAGAAGTACCACATTTTCATTTGGTTAACATTAATAGAGAATTATCGTTTCTTGGTCATTCTTCAAAACATGAGTGTTGAACTTTTTGTCTCGCAAATTCTTGATGACAATTGGCACTTTCTTTCGGGCACAATTCATTCTCCCAGCGGAAGTAGTATTTTTGTATTGTAATTTACGGTATAATCTCAGAAAGTAAAAAAGTTGTTTGTCCTAACGTTTTTTCCTTTACCAAGTTATGGTTCGACAAGATAAAGAACTACATACGCTAAAAGTGGTTGGTTTAATGGTCGATTTTCATCTTTACCGAGTACTGTAAATCCGTTAAAAAGGTACTTTAACTTGTTACCGGCAGCTATCCAAAATTTTATTCCAAATTTAAAATGGCTAAGTGGAAAAGTACTAGGTAAAGGGGCACTTTGATTTAATGGAGAACAACTGTTCATCAACAATTACATTTTTGTGTGAATCGATGCCAAACTTCAGATACACAACCAATTTTGTCCATTTTAACCGTTCCAGATCTGTTAGAGGGTAATGTCAAAACTAAGGTATCGCATAATATCTCTAAAATGATATCGTGCCATTGTTTCATGTGAAAAAGGAGGCCCCCACACTTTAGGCCAGAGATTGTAGGCAGGTTGTCCCTTAGATAATATTCCTCGAGCAAAGAGTGACCATAATTTCTTTCGATGACACACTCCATTAACTAGCTTTCGATCTTCTATGAAGTTCTTCCCGAGTACATTTTTACATATGTTTCAAAATGAAGTCATCAATTAGCAATTTTAAACGCACTCAAAAAATCATTCTCAGCAATTTGTCGTTTTGCTTAAACTGTTGATCCAGGATCTCGGCGTGAAATATTGTGTTATCGAGTTTGTGCCTTATTTCTGTTGTTGAGTTCGATAACTTCCCATTCTGTGCCATCCTTCGCAGTTAGAACGGAACCAACTTCCAACCTAGTAAGAATTTCGAATCTCTTTTATTTGTTTTTAGTGAAAATCAAATAACTTTTTCATTTAGAAGAGAGCGTTTTGCACACGTGTTCGTAGCTCGGAACCGAAGCACAAAATGATTCACATGAGTATAGTAGTAAGCAGCATACAGTGAGATTGAACATGTTGGGACAAGTTGTGATATCGCTACATTATTGCTCTTATGATAGGCGGTGGAAGTGACCGCTTCGCTGTTTTAGTAATATCGCTGAATATCTCGTGAAATACCAAGACGTATTGAATTACATATATGATACCACACACAGGTTAATGGAATAGTGGAGGCATTCCTGGAATATTATGTCAATTTAACACGAATTAAACAAGATGCGAGAATTTAATCGCTGTTCTAGAGTCAACTAATCTAAATTTCCTATAAATAATGAAGAATTTATTGCATCTAAAGATATAACAAACTGCAAATAGACTATGGTTTATATATATAATTGTTAAAGTATATGTCTAATCTTTATTCCCAATTGAATTACATTATTTTCTTTGAGTACATTAATAAATTTATTTCCTTCACCGTAATCACCATTTTAAAAATTTTATTACTTCTTCCTCGTAGCATTTATTGGTGCTCTTTACGAATCTGTTGCTCTTTTTAGGCTGCTGGAAGGCGAGATGCGGCCAAACAGAGTTTGATTCGGATTCCTTAGAAATCAAAGTATAGCTCAATTTTGCCGCATTTTTTATTCCAATTGCTAAAAATGAAGAACAGATTTGGATAAATAACCTCAAATAATAATTTCAAAATGACCTGACCTTGAATATTTTAACCTGACCTAAACTAGAAGTATTTTTAATAATTTTTGTTAGCCTAAATATCTAAATTATTAGTTTCTGAATCTATACGAACCTTTTGTACATTACATTGCGGGGTGCTCTATTCCACACCCTTAAATTCTTTCAATCAACTCGTAGTATAGGCAACTCGAAAGACAAACAAATGTCAGTCGGGTAAGTATACTTGGTATTGTTGTTTTTCGTTGTGACCGGTACCAAATTATAACCCTCTTCTATTTCTACGATGTTCATTCAATCCCGAATAGAATCCTCTTTACCGAGCAATTGGGAACACACTTCGTAACTAAAACTCTTCCAATGCTTTCAATAAATTTTTAGATTTATCCCGTGTTCTTGCCAAAATTCAAGTTACAATTATTGTCAATTTATCATTAGTTATAATGCAAAGCTGTCTAATCCATAAATGAGACAAATGGGGAAAAAAATGTGACGAAGTAATCTCGGTAGAAAATATATAGACAATGTGACGGCACTATGTATATGAAGTTTTGTGAAAATACTTTTCCAATGTCATGTCAGAGTAAAATTATTGAAATTAAGATTATTGAAATTAAAATTTGTAGTTTCTTCGAAAAAGAAGAATAAGACTGTTTCTTTATTTCGATTTGATGATACAAAACACAAATGTTAATTTAGCTCCATTTTCAAACCTTTTCACCAACATTTAATATATCTGGGGCGCCAGGTAATTGAGAACAATTTATAATTTTATGAAAAACAACAACGATATGTAATAAATACAAACAACATATATTTTCATAGAAATTAGTCTACATTTTTTTATATGCTTATATTTTGGAAGATTTAATAAAATCGTCTTTGAACTCAATGGTGGCCTAGGTTTGACTTGCGGGCGAGTGTGCCGTGTTTAGCTGGGTCATACGTTGGAAGTGTGGTTCTTATTCATGCTTGCTAGGTACTTAGTTCTTGTTTATGTTGGCCAAGTGGTTGTCATTCATGTTCGCAAGGCGGTTCTTTATGTTTTCAATAGAGTATTTAGAATTGTACGGCTGTTACTCGGTCTTTCTCTCTCTCTCTTTCTCTCACTCTCTCTCTCTATGCACCCTCGCCTCTTCCCATAAAAATAGGGAAATATCAACAATCGGTATGGCTGCGCCAAGTCTTACTGAGGAACACACGTAGACATTCACAAACTGCTCTGTGTTCTACTGCCCCCTTCACACACACAACTCATCCCTCTTCTGTCAATCCAACTTGCCAAAGGGGATTATATGTCCACCCTCTCCTGAACCATGAAAGCTCTCCACACTCGATGGTTGACGGCAAAACATAAGAATACCGTTAATACTGTCCCTCCTCCGCCGATGCAATGACTGACATCCTGGTTCGCACCTTTACAGTGACTGTCAGTTATATCTCGGTGTGAATTTCATCATCTGGTCACAAGAGCAATGAATTCACATGAAAGGCAAGATGATAACATTGGAGAAATTTTTAAAAACAATATTTGTTTCACGTAAAAGATTCGTTGAGTAATTTGGTTATTGGGGATAAACTTGCATTTCACGACTTTAAATAAATGAGACTCGAAAAAATCACCACAACCTAGAATGTTATATCCATGTCAAAAGGAATAGCCAGAATCAACATTGGTGTTTCCATGGCAAGAAAAAAATCCAGAACCTACAATGGTGGCTCCACTTCATGATAAATCGTCAGAAGTCAAAATTGTTTCTCCATGTCACGAGAAACCGATAGAACCTACAATGGCCTTTTTTACTTGAGGGTTGATATTCTCCCATCATGCTTCCTAGACCTGTCTAGGTCTCCAGTTCTAAAGCTATGTAGATAGCTTCTATTCAATTCTTCCAATCCCTATAATATATACTTTTCTCAACTGCAATTACTTGATTGTGCTACCGTTTTAATTTCCATGCATAACTAAAAAACCCAATTGCTCATTTTCTTCGTTCTTCTTGTCATTTTAAATTCTCAAAATCTCTCTCTTTGCCGACACACTTCTAGCCATGACTCTATGTGGCCCATTATAATTCAAGCACTTCTTGACCTTCCTTCTGCATTATCTCTTGTCTCCACTTTTACTGCACCATTCGTTTCTATTGGATTATCGCTTTCTTAGGTCTTAAAAGGCATAATATCATATATATGCATACCTGAACATAAGTGTATTCATCAACGAATATCTGCAATTGCGTGAGCCTCAACTTCAATGCTAATAGACCTTGTCCTCTTAATCGCAAGTTTTGTGTCTATAAATGTGAGTTTAAGGATATTCTTTTCCTATCCATCTAAATTCATAGTAAATTGTTTTTATTTTAATTAGAGATATCTTAATCTTATCGAAAATAATCAAATCCATTATGTTATTAGTTTTCTTATAAAGCTAAACTTATATCTTGCATGGTTGCCAAATGTCACAATTTCTCTTATTTTATCACCCTAGATGCAAATATGCTTTTTATCCTTAATTTTCCCCGATTAATATTAAATATATAGAAAGAATAAAATTTTAATTATTGCGCTATAGATTTTTACACAAATTTTCTATTTATGAAACCAAAATCATAATATTGTAGTCTTTCCTTTATTTTTTAATATCGTTTAAATTTTCTTAAATAAAGGAAAGAAAAAATTATTTAGTTAGTCGTTCAACCGGCAATTTATTAAGGAAATTGAGAAATATTTTAAATAGTTTAACTGAACTGTTTAAATTCTGTAAAGTCACGAGATATAAATTTTACGTTAACGGTATTTGTTCTTTTAATTTTAATTAATTACATTCTAGGTCGGTTATTTAAATGCAGCATCATGGCGCAGATCATCTGACTCTTTTTCTGCGCCGACACTGTTAAAATCTTCTGGCAAAGAAGGCAAGAAAAGAGAGGGTTGGAAAATGTGTTTTTTTTTCTCACAACTTTGCTTAACTGATTCTTTTCGGAAAAATACTCTCCATAAACACTGAAGAAATTCTACTTGAAGAGATTTATGCGCTCACAAGGTTGAATGCAGATTCCCCTTGTTTCTTGAGAGCGAGATAACTTCCCCAGAAGGGGGCTGCTTTTCCTATTACTACCGGACCTATTTTAACCATATTTTTCCTTCAACATATTTCTAACTAGTGATACTTGGTATTGGGTGTAGTGAACCCTTGCAAGAAACACTGTTTGGAGTCCAGAAAAGGGGGTGGATTCTAGGGCATGATCCGGAACCTAACTGCGGACTACTGATCGGACAAACAAAGGTAGGGTGACCAAGGAGAGTGCGATAATTGGGAGGTAAGAGAGATATTAGTAAGATATATAGGGGGCTCTCCCACTTGTGGTACAATATAATATATTTCTTCTAGGAGCCCCACAATAGTGGGGCATAATAGTTATCTACATAGATGGACCGACCCAAGGATCTTAAGAGACTGCCTTTACGACTTGTGGCGAACGGAAGCAAAAGGACTTTGCAACAAGTTGTGCAAACAATTTTCACGGATCTCTCAATTCCACTGATTAAATGCATAGAAATCCCTAACGGATTCCCGGGATTTGCCACAAAAGTAAGGATGTGGAGCAACTACTTTGGACGTCAGGGAGTATCACCTTGAAGAAACTGGACTTGGAAGCCAAAACACCACCGCAAAGAGAAGCTTTGTCTGTAGGAAAGTCGAAGCATGGGTGGGCGATCATTCGTGTGAGGAAAGAAAAGATGAAATAATGGAAAATCAAAAATGTTTCAAAATACAGGAAGTAATTAAATTAAAAGAACACACCTACGTTTTTAAAGTGGTGTGTGAGACGAGGGAGATGGCATCAAAAGCCCAGGAAAAACTGTAAATAGCTCTCAGCATGATGATTCCCCCTGCTAATATACAAAAGGGACACATTTATACACATTTAGATGTGCTTTAACTTGTATGCTATGGAAGCACATACTTCGGCCAACTGCCCCCAGAAAAGACAAACTATGTGTTCTGCGTGAGCCACAGAAGGTCACGATCCTCAGAAGCTGCAGTAACACTACGAAAATATATGTTAACTGTGGAGGAAACCACCGGACGATGGCAATGCTATCCCAAAAAGAAAAGAGGAAATTAAAAAAAGGGAGAAGGAACAGCAAGAAAAGAAACTCTTGGGAGGCAATATCTTTTATGCAGCTGTAACTGAGACTCAGAGGAAAACTACAGTGACATTACTTAACATTTCAGGTGGCATGTTTGGGAAGATATATACGTGCCATCTATGTTTATGTACAAAATGCTCTCCAACCTGTTAAATACGAGAGAACACTAAACGCACTTTTAAAGGCCAACAGACTGGAGCCGATAATTTTCCCCCATGAAGTGAACTCAAAAGCAATTTTAAATATGCATGCAACAGGGAAGGATGCTGATAAGAACGCTCAGGTAGAAGAGAGCGCCACGAAGAGGATAGTGACAGTGAGAAAAGAAGCTCAGAATAAGCGGAAGAACAACTCATTAGAGTAACTAGGAAAACCCAAAGAAGGAAAAAATCCAAATCGGCGAGGAACCTAATCCAGACCATGAGAGAGATCTCACCTAGCCAGTCTCCCATTGCCACATGGAAAAATACTCATACCAACGGAAACAGGAAGCAGGTAAAGAAACGGAAGTAAGTACCACTTATTTAAAAGATCAGATTCAAACGATAAAATGGATCGGTTACGCTATAGGAATCACCCAACTACAATAGACATACTAGAGATTAACGTCATCGGCTGGAGAAATAAAAGACAAATGTAAAGGAAACATTTTTAGAAGATTAGCCCCAGATATTTTCTTAATTTCAGCTCACGGAGTCAACCTAGTATATTATGAAATAAAAATATGGAATTACTATATCATAGACGCAAACAACACGGGGCAAAAAGACGACGGACCTGCCATAGCAATTAAAAAAGACACGGAATTCAGAACTCGCGAAGACTTGGACTAATCTTACATCGTAATAGAAGTAAAAGTGAAACTTACGAACATAATAGCTGCAACGGGATATGAACCGATGAGGAGAGACCATTTTCCTATAACTAACTTTATCAACATCTTTAAAAGCAGAAACCCGGTAATATTCATAGGAGACCTCAACGCTCACTGCCGAGAGAGCGGATACAGGACTAAGAAGTGAATCGGTAGACACTAAGAGGCGTTATACGAAAGAGATCTCTGTCGAGGACTGGGCCCCGAATCGGCAACTTTGTGACTGGAACCACAGCCACAAATCTGGATATCTGCCTAAGCAATAATTATCTCCCGTATAACTATTATAAGAGATCGAAGGATATTCCTTTTACAGATCACACAGCAACTATTCACACCATTAACAAAAGACCGATGCAATTACCAGATAAGGTAAGAAAAGCCTTTCATAGAGCAAAATAAGAGAGGTACCGAAGAGAACTAGACTCATATGAACCTAATTTATTAGAAGGAGCGACTTTAGAGGAGATAGATGCTGAATTAGAAAGTATAAGGACATTGATGCAAGCAGCAGACGATAAAGCCATCCCCCGTCAAAACCGCTACAAGACAATTAAGACTTTCACATGGACTCTCGAGATGGTACAGAAACACAGACGGCTAAAGGAGATCTCAGAGCGAATAAGAAAGAATGGACTAACGTGGAAGCTACACACCGAGTTGAGAAGGACAAGGAGGGAGCTAAATACGAAAATAATAGAAAAACAAAAGGAACACTTGAATGAAACAAACCAGAAGATTGATAATGATGCACCTGTAAAGGAATTTTGGAGCAAAATAAATCAAATAAAGGGCAAAGCAGTGTAGCAAGGAAAATTTTAATTAAAGACAAATAAGAAACAAAATAAAAGACAAGGACAAGATAGGAAAGATATTCAGGGACGACTGGAAGAGGATATTTTACATAGGCGAAGAATATAATGAAGAATTCTACATCGACAGTGAACGAAACATTATTGCAGCACTCGATGAGGAAATTGATAAAAGACACCGTCTCTAACTGTGGATGCAGAGAGTGGCACCTTCGACGGTAACGACGCAAAAATTACAATATTTAAACAGAAGGCACCAAGAAGATCGGAACTCACAAGAAGCACTACGAAGAAGCAACAGAAAATATACTACAGAGAATTGCTTCTGTATTAAACGCGAGCCTGAACACCGGCTACTTCCCGATGAACTGAAGGTCGCAAGATGATTTTCATCCCCAAAGCTGGAAAACCACCAACACGAGTAGGAGTTACAGACTAATCTCTCCACTCGACTTCATCGTAAGGGTGTGTGAGAAAACAATAAACAATCGACTAAGTGAGCACCTGGTAGAAAACAGCCTACTGAAAAATTTTCAATTTAGATTTAGAAAAAAAAGGAGCACAGAAATAGCCCTCATGGTCATTACCGAAAAAATAGCCAAAGCTACAAAGGAAAAAGCTAGCGTTCATATCATCTGCAGGGACATTTTAAAAGCATTCAACAGAGTTTTGATTAGAGGAAATAAAATACAAACTACTACAACTACATATGAACGACAAAATCGAAAGACTAATCTGCAACAACGTGACGGATCGCCGTGCATTCATCGAGATAGGGAAGCATCGAGGAGAAGAATTTAAGATAGAAACAGGCTGTACCGCAGGGAGGATGCATGAGTCCTGCACTATACTCAGTGTATACCTTAGATATCCCTCCACCACTTACATATGAGTGTCTCAGCTTACAATTTTCAGATGACGTCACAAAAATCGTCGTATGCCAATACAGACACCCCGAAATGCATGCTAGATTAACAGCAGAGGAAATAAGGATGAATAATGCTTACGAAAGACGATGGAAAATAAGCACTAATAGAAACAAGTTCAAAACAGTGCCAGTTATAAGAGCAAACTCAGAGACATACTCGTCGAAGGAGAAAGATACGCCTACACTAATGAAGCTAGGCTACTAGGAATGACGATTACCAGGACAGGATACTCCAGGAACGTTAGAGAACGAGTTGAGAAATGAAGAAGTGGAATGAGTCTACTATACAGGTCTAAGTCCCTTAAACGAAGAAACAAGAAGAATATATACCAAGCGATCATCCAGTCAGCAATGATATATCTAGTATTCCTTATGTCCACCATTTCAAAGAGTAGAATTATTGAACTGAAGCGTATTCAAATCAAGCCAGTATCAGTAAACACCGGTACGAGAAAAATAGATAGAAGACGACAAAGAGACCTACATAGAGAAGTGAAGATAAAATCATTAAACAAGATACTAGAAGAAAGAGCAAAGAAACTGACTCGGAAAACACAACAGGAAATAGGAGAGGAGATGACAAATTTGATCACCCAAAGACAAGATGAGGGAGCACATAACCTCTTTCCCACTTATACAACAAGGTTGACCAAAAAGTAGATGAAATTTTCACCGGTTAACTTGGAAACTTAAAGAGAGAGAAAGTAACAAATTGATTAATCTACAATAATTAGAAAAAGTTTAGAGTAAAACAAGAAGAGATAGCAAGGAGAAAAAAATTACTAGTAGTAAAACATAAAGATCAGCATAAACGGCTTGAACGCCTAATAACAAAACAATAACACAACAGATCACGAGGCAAAAAGGAAGGATAAGCCTGAAGCTCAGGCAACTACTAGCTTGATATACCGTATTTCAAAACTAAGAAATTCTAAAATGAAAGAGATTAGCATGACCTCCATGCACCTTAGCATTCAATTTAACCCTACTACTCCCTTATAATTTTCCTTACACTTTTCTTCTATCCTTCACGCCTAAAGGGATTAACACAGTATACGTGTGACAGGGCCCTATAGAAAGATTGAATAGTAAAAGGATATCATACACACCATGGTTCGGAACCCACGTAAAGCTGTAGGTCCACCAACCGTCTAGGTTACCTATCAAGTCTAATATGTTATTCAAAACTTTGCTATATATCCTCTACTCTTCCCCTAGCTCCCTTTCTCCTGGTATCCCTATCTCTCCTCCGGTTGTTCTTTAAACAGGGCACTGGTGTAGAGAGGGGTAACCAGGGGGGCCGGGTTCTCTTCCCTTTCCCTCCAGTCATCTTAGCATGACCCGAATGGGGAGGATAGGATACTGGCAATCTTTCTCAATCTCTCCTCCAACAACTTTTCCCGTAATTAATTAAATTTTATTCAGCATACGAAGGTTTTTGCACTTCGCTAAAATTGTACATGATCTCCGTTTTAATCTTTAAGGGATCTGAGCTGTAGGTTTTGAGCACTTATAAAACTAACTTTATTTGCTCGCTCTTCCAGATCCCACCAGCTTAGGAACCACAAAAAAATCCATGATTTAATTTAGGTCCTGTTGGACTCTCAAAAATGAGAGGCATTCTTACATTTAGGGAGGAGTGCTCTTCTCAGCGGACTCATTCAGATGACCCTCCTTCAAATGTGTTTTGGTTCAAAGTATGAACCCATTATAAGATTTCATAAAACTTCGAAGTGTTCATTTGAGAGGTATCTTGACTGCCATATTGCACCTTACAATGTGGTTCTAACACTACAGACATATCAAATAATATGAAAAGAATGAACTAAATGATAAATAGAAGAAAACTTATGAGTCTGGGGAATAATAGCTATGGCTTGTTATGCCGTAGAATTGTATCTGACTGTAATTGAATCTTCGAGATACCCTCACTGGTTATCTATTATACGCTGGGCTAACGGGAATAGACCTAATCTTTAGCGTAGGTAAGGAAATTAAAAAAATGGGGGGTTTGTAGGTTTATTCTTGGTCGGCCTATTTTTCTGGAAAGGGAAATCGTTGAGTTCCTATTGGTATGGAGATGGGGTATGCACCGTCCTTGTATCTGGCTTTTGCTGATGACTAATCTTAATTTCCTTGTATGAGAGACTGTCCCATTGATATTAATTTTAGTCTCAAAATTGTTAGAGAATACGAGTATACGAGTAGATTTAATGTTAAATCACTTAAAATTTAACTTTATTGAATTACTTGCTTCGCTCCATTTATTAATATCCGTTTTGATTCCCTCCCCCCTTATCTAACTTATTTTGGATTGTTCGCCCTGCCCTTATAATTCTTTCTTGCTGTGGTGTATAGTGAGTTTCTTGTATTCTGCTTAAGAATTTGCTGATGATGGTGATCGTTAATGACCGAAACGTCCGGAAAATTAAATGTTCGTAACCATCGCATATGTCTTCATATTCCTCCTACGAATAAGGTTCCCAAGGAAAGACTCCATCACCAATATATATATATATATATATCTAAGGAAAAATAGTAACGTACATGTAAAGCAGGAGAGAAACCACAGTATTTTGAGACCGGTTTAATGCGACACCAAGTTTTGACGGAAATATCACTGGCAAACTAAGGAATACAGAAAGATGCTTAATTTAAGAACACAAATCAAAGGATGTGTTGAATTGCCTATCAGAAGAAATGAAGTTTAGAATTTCCTTAATGAGGGTTGATTTTATTAGGCGCCTATGTATATAGTTGTAGGAACTATAATTTTGGAGGGATTTATCAATATCAATCTGCTTTTTTATCTAATGTATATTTGATCGCAAATTTTGCATTGGATATAAACAATGGCCTGTTTTTATCGGTGGATCTATTTTGGTGCAGACTCTTTTGTAATAAGTTTTGGCATTGAAAAGCAAAATTAATGTTCTTGGCCAAGGCAAAGTTCTATTCTCAATTATTAATTGAAAAGGTATTCGTGATTTTATCATTTCCTAAGTATGATTTTATTCGTTGAAAAACTTTCTCTATGGATGGTCAAATTTTCTTCACATTTGGTTGAATAATGGTGGACCCGGATTAATATGAGTGAAGGTAACCAAAATTCCGTTTCCACAAGGTAAGGGAAGTAACTTTGCACCTAATAGTTGATAAGATTTTTGAAATTATTTTTCTTGTGTAAATATGATAACAATTTGCTATAAATTTAAAAGAATATACTAAATAATTTAATTTCACATTCACTTACTGAATGAAATAGAAGTTAAATCTACTCTTATACAATTACTTTTCTTTCATGCAGTTAAGAAAATAATATTCGCGGTTACAAATGGATTAAAGCTAAAATCATTGAACACGTATTGGATATGTTTGGTAGAAAAGACCTCTACCAAAGGAATGGGGTGCACCTCTCCTTTAAGGGCAAGGCATTCCTAGCTAACCTCATCCAGGATGTCGTAGAGCGCACCCAAAGGAGTGTCCGGCCCATTGGGAAGGTCGGACCTACGCCAGTACGCCCAAGTCACTCATCAAACAACCTTCTCGGAGTCTGTCAAAAATGGTGCCACCGAGACAACCAAGAAGCCGGGAAACGGAAGAGTATAAGTGGTCCTACATTAGGGGACTCCCGGAAAGTTCTTCTGTTCAATGAGAGGTCAATCAAGAACAAGTTTTCTGAGCTCCGTGGCCTCGTAGCGACAGGAGAACCCAAAAAAATAGCCATAACAGAATCGTGGATAAAAACCTCAAACCGAGACGGTTCCTCGCTGCCAACTCTTTCACAAAGATAGGCCAGACAGAGAGGGTGGCGGTGTAATGTTGTATGTCAAGGATACAATCAAATCTACGAAATCCAACATTATATCCGATTACGAGCTCCTAGGCGTTGACCTATAGATAGGTCCTGTCAGATACAGGACCCTGCTGCTTTACAGACCCCCTTCCCAACCCGTTGAGAAGGACAGGGAACTGTACCAGCTGCTGGGTGAGCTTGTTCAAGGCAGAGTGTGCATCGTTATGAGCGACTTCAACAGACAAGTTGACTGGGAAACCAGAGCAGCCTGTGGCGAGAGCGCGCTACTCCTGGAGTTCACCAACAACGAGTTTCTCACTCAATGGGTCAGAGAACTGACGAGAGGAGACAATATCCTCGACTTTGTCTTTACCTATGAGGATGATATCGTTGAGGATCTCTCTGTAGGCGAAGTGCTCGGTGGCAGTGACCACCAGCTAGTTAGATTTAGCTTCAAGATCCCGAAGGTAAAGTCTGTTGCCAGTCAATCAAGGAAACTTGACTTGAGAAGAGCAGACTTTGCAAGCCTTCGTGCTGGGTTGACTGATGTAAGGCTAGCGGTATGCGAAGATGTTGAGGATTCGTGGAACAATTTAAAAAATAAGTTCATGAGTCTTTAATCAAGTTGCATCCCTCTGAAATGCCTTCGTCGGTCTTCTGTTTAACCAAAGTGGTTTAATCGAGAAATCGAACAACTGCTTAGGGAGAAGAGAACTGCGTAGTGGCGATAGAAGATCTCGGGTGCCTTTGACGAATACCGGAGACTAGCCAGAAAAGTGAAGTCCAGAATAAGGGCGGCTAAGCGTACTGAGGAACTCCTAGTGGCAAGACTCTGCAAGGAGAATCCCAAGGAGTTCTTCGGCTATGTAAATAACCGTAAACCAATCTATCGTAGGATTGGTCCCTTAGTGGACGAAGAGGGTGCATTAACTCACTCAGATGCAGAAAATGCTAACCTGCTCAATGACTTCTTCTCTTCAGTGTTTACTAAGGAGTGTGGTCCCATCCCCCAGCCCACGGATTCCTACTCGGGAGAAAAGCTGGAGGCGATGGACTTCACCGAAGGAGAAATAAAGAAAAAGATCGCTGACCTAAAGACGAATAAGTTCCTTGGACCGGACGGGTTTCTATCCAAGGTGTTGAAGGAAGTGCACGATGAAGTATCACGACATCTGTGCGCTATCTTTAACATGTCAATCCGGACCGGATGCGTTCCTAGAGACTGGCGTGAGGCGTAGGTGACACTGATTTTCAAGAAAGGGGACCCCAGCCATCCATCAAACTACCGACCCATCAGTTTGACTTCGAGAGTCAGTGAACACATGGAAAGCATGATAGTGGACAAGATACCGTCTTATTTAGAGTCAAAACCTGCTACTGAAGAGTTCCCAGCACGGCTTCCGAAGGCAACGTTCATGCCTGACGAACCTTGTGGAATTCTTCCACTTCGTGTTCAGTGAGCATGATTGGGATAAAGCGGTGGATGTTGTCTACCTTAACTTCCAAAAGGCCTTTGACAAGGTACCACACCACCGCCTTCTCTGAAAGTGCGTGCTCAGGGCATAGACGGCAAGGTAGCAGGTTGGATAGAAAGCTGGCTAAGTGAAAGACGGCAACGAGTAGTGGTGAATGGACAGGCTTCTGAATGGGCGCCCGTATCTCGCGGTGTCCCTCAAGGTTCCGTCCTGGGACCACTACAGTTTATTATCTATGTCAATGAAATAGACGGAGATATGGTTTCCAAAATCTCCAAATTTGGCGACGACACCAAGCTTGGTATCAATGTGGCAAAAGAGGGGAACACTGCCAGCCTCCAAGAAGACCTTCAAAGGGTTGTGAAGTGGTCGGATACGTGGCAAATGCCTTTCAACGTGGGGATACGCAAATTAATGAAAATCAGCCACCGAAAGGCCAAATCTCACTACGTCCTTAAGGGCACTGCTCTTGAATCGAGTGACACTGAGAAGTACTTGGGTCTAACTATCACTAGAGCCCTCAATTTCTCGAAACACTGCATCGAGGCAGAGAAGAAAGCCCAAAGGATGTTAGGCTACATAAAGAGCCAGTTTGGATACCACAACAAGAAGATAGTACTTTGTCTGTACAACTCCCTCGTTCGGCCGCACCTGCAGTATGACGTACAATTTTGGAGTCCTTCGGTTTGAAAGGATATCGCAAGGTTGGAACGCGTACAAGCCAGGGCAACCAAGCTGATTCCCTTTATCCAACATAATAGTTATGAGGATAGACTAAGGGAATTAGATATGTTTTCGCTATCAACCCGTAGACTGCGTGGTCAACTCATCGAAGTTTTCAAAATACTTCGAGGGTTTGACAATGTTGACTACCGGGACATTTTCACACTGAGTGAGAACAGAACGCGCAATCACAGCTTCAAACTTGAACTGAAGCGTTACAACCGCAATCTGTGTGGAAACTTTTTCACTTACAGTATCTGTGGTAAGTGGAACGCACTTCCAGTGGAAGTTGTCAACAGTGAATCTGTTGAGAAGTTCAAGTCAAGACTAGACAAAGTCTTGAAAAGTGGCCGTTTAGGGATGCAAAACAATAGAGCAGCCATGTGCCCGCTCGATTGCTAGTCCAAAGGTACCCTCCTTGAATGGACCGTAAAGTCTCCTAGGGTACCTTCTTTCCTAGTAGTTACTCCTTGTTGTTACGTTATCCTGATATGCAGTCTTTAAATAAAGCTACCATGTAGAACAATGTTTGGAAGTATAAAAAGAGTGTGCCATTTTAAATTTAACAAAGGTCGTTAGGTCCTCGCGACTAATTAAGAACCGAAGAAACTATTCAAGATTTTAAAAGAAAACGTCTGAGATCCAATTGTATCTGCCCGAAAGAATTGGATGCAAATTTAAAAATAATTATTTAATCGCATTGTTAAACTTGATTTGAATTCGCAACATTATAAGATGCACCTCCGGTATCTGATACACAGATTGAATTTTTTCGCCGAAACATATTTGTCGAATGTATTCTCCATTAACCCGCTAATTTTGGATAGCCTTTTTCATGGATAACAAAGTAATAACGATGATGTTCCACAGCAAGCACCACTGTATCTCTCTAATTCAACTTTGGCCACGTTATTTGGGAGGAGAGAGCTTTTCTTCTCGATCATGATATGCGGGCATGGCAGTCTTATTGGTCCACTATTTTATAGCAATAACATGATTGAAACACTCGTAACGAACTCGACTAAATGACAAATAATTGCGGAATACAACGCAATCATCATAATAAAGTTAATAGACTTACTAGATTCATGATGGTGCCCAAGCACATCGTGAAGTTTTAAACAATCACATAGTTACACTGCAGTCTTTAATTAGTTCCTAAGATCACCAGATTTAATACCTTGAGGTTTTACTCATGAGGGGAGCCTTAGATAATGATTTTACTCCATATCAAATTCAAATGGATACTGAGCTATGCTTCGTTGAACATGAAAAGAAATGGATGGCATCTGGAGCGACCGATGCTTACGAATATTTTTTTATTACTATGTTCAATGGAATTTATTTATTATTTAATTTTAATCAATTTATTGTTCGAGTTAAAGATTATTACACTAAATTAATTTTTTGGAGTTCTATAAACGTAATTTGGATTACATTCACCATAAACATCATTGTTATTACTTTGTTATCCATAAAAAAGGCTATCCAAAATTAGCGGGTTAATGAAGAATCCATTCGACAAATCTGTTTCGGCGAAAAAATTCAATCTGTGGAACAGATGCCGGAGGTGCATCTCACAATGTTGTCAATTCAAATCAAGTTTAACAATGCGTTTAAATGACTACTTTGAAATTTGCATCCAATTCTTTCTGGCAGATACAATTGGATCTCTAAGACGTTTTACTAAAGCAAATTTGACCAAGATGAATTTCACCATATATTGAGGCGTTCTAAATAAACAAAATGGGTTTGTGCAACGACAGAAATCACGAATTCTTTTTTAACTAGAGCACGGGTTCTCAATTTTTATAGTCTAGCGAGAATAAAATATAAAAAAACACACTCATTTACATATTCAAAATAAAAAACTTTATTTGAATATATTTTATCAAGTATTTTATGTTTAAAAATACAGTAAACCAAAATAATACTTCCTTAAATAGATCCCTGATTATGAAAGGAAGATGCTAACTTTTTGAGGTTTATTTCTCGTCTATGGAGTGTTATTGGCAATTTTTTTCCGATTTTCTTCTGATTTTGAAGAGAAGATACTAACATTTTGGAAGTTTATTTTTCATTTATGGAGAGTCATTTGCAAATTTTCTTCGAGATATGTTATAAGCAATCTTGCCCTTTGTTAAATTTTATGTTAGTTATTAATGAAAAAGCAGTTTCACAAGTGTATTTTCATCAAAATATTGATAAAATTTTGAATGTATCTCTTAGAAGCAAAGAAGATTTTTTGCAACCTGAAAATACCTGAAGGTTGACAGAGATTCGTTTTGAAAAAGGTACTTTAATCATAAAGATAATTTCATGAATATCTAGATGCTCTGGTTCAGCACCTTCTATTTAATTTTTATTGAATTTTTTTTATGTTTATTGATATCAAAAACCCTATAATTTTAAGATTATTAAAATTTGCGCCCATGTTCCTTGATATATTCCAATCTTTTTTTAAGTTTAATAAAGAGATTCTTTACAGTGTCCATTACATAGAATGAATTTTGTTCAGTAAAGTCCTCAGGACATTTTTTGAGTGTAGAAAATTGAAGTAAATTTCGTTATGAGATTTAAATCTCAAAAAGTTAAAGATGTCAATTTAAGTAATTTAAATGACAAGAGATGGGAACCTTGAATGAAAGTTTAATCTTAAAATCTTCAGTGAAGAATTCTGGAAAAAGATTCTCTTTTCTATTTTCTACTAAAAGTGCTTTTACTCCTTTAAATGCTTTCTAAATTCTGGAAACAACTTTTCCATGGTTCAGCCACTAAACCTCTAAATAGGAAATAAGATCAGATTGAAAAGCCTGAAAATTTTCCCGAAATACTTGCAGTCAGTCTCTTGTTGAGAGATTTAAAAAATAAGTTATTGATAACATTTACAATGACCTCATGATATTTATTTTTGTTCTTTCGATTTTGAACACAATGCCTCGATATGAGTGGAATAGTGATAGTTTACTAAATTAGGTATTTTTCATCTCTGTTAAGATAAGCAATAAACCTATTGTTCTTACCTTCGAAAGATGGGTACCATCAGTAACGGTCGAAGCAAGTTCATGCAGATTAATTTTGTGTTCCGTGAGATATTCTAAAGTCATTTAAGACTTTTTCGGTTTTAAATTCAGGAAGTGTCAAAATAGCCATTAAATTTTCTTCACAACTGACATCATGTTGAATCATTGGACGAAAGAATCACATTAGTTACTCGTACGATATACTCGTATCATTGATTGACTCATTAAGTGCTAGAGAAATAGGGCAAAACTTTCGAATTAGATAATTATTCACTGATTATTTCCGCTGTTATTTTATGAACTCTTTTGACAAATCTATCATTAATCATGCGAATATCTTTTGCGGTGCTAATTAAAGTACCTCTATGTTTTTTCGGGTAAAGCCCTAGCAAGTATTTATAAAGATTACTACACAATATTTTATGAACTCTTTTGACAAATCTATCATTAATCATGCGAATATCTTTTGCGGTGCTAATTAAAGTACCTCTATGTTTTTTCGGGTAAAGCCCTAGCAAGTATTTATAAAGATTACTACACAATATTTTGGTTAAGGTATTTTGTCGTGGTACAACACTCTATATCATACACTACTCCTATATTATGTGGGGGGTTATTTAATCACCTACTTCAACGCGAACCGTTGAAGGACTGTTCGCAGGGATTAACGACCGACTAGGAGGTCCAAATTGAGGCGATGTTTTCAAATCATTAATAATCAGACAAAGTGCTTAAATGGTTGGTGAGTCTTACTTGAATAGGCCAAGAGTATTGTTTAGGGTTAGGTAAAGATGAAACAACAAAAATATAATTTTATTTACAAAGGAAAAAATAAGAGTTACTAGGCTCAGATCAAAAGGGGGACTTGCAATACCAATAATGGAGGGGGTTTCAGTCTTACGGGTTAGTGACTTCAAAGGAAGTTCCTTCTTGCGATGAGGTGAGTGAGGATTGATCCGATGAGGCAAGTGAGGCATGATCCAAACCAACCTTTTAATGAAGATAGCCAGTCTTGAAAGATGACGTTCGACGGGAAATTTGGGATTACTCATAATTCCACTGGAAGAGGAAACTTCTTTTCATCAAAGGTAATCGATGGGGATTTTCTTCGGTTCGATTAAACTAAGGTAGACTTTTAAAAAAATTCTAAGGCTTGCCCTTCACAGAAGCTACACATTGACTAGGGCAGAATCACGGCGGAGAAAGTCTTGCTGTCTGATGAACGCTTACGGGACTTTTTTAAACTTGAGATGATAAGGACGGCCTTGAGGTGTGGGCTGAACTTCTCGAACTACAGAAAAACCCAAGGATTTATATTTCCAATTCTGAGGGGAAAGGGAGAGTTTAGAGAAAGGAGTCACAAGCTTTAGGCATCTCAATCCAGAGGCGGAGTCTATTCAGCAGCGAGTTGCGAGAAACAGCGGCTCATCCTCGCCTCGTTCCTGGAGGGGGCGGAGGCTTGGAACGAGTTCGCAGGATTGAGTAATATTTCCCCAATGCCCTCAAGAGTCGAAAATTCGTGAATGTCTGAACAGCCAGTGACGTTGTCCATGGCGGGATACAATCGCGCGTGGTCTCTGTTAAAGTTTGGGGGGTTCAGAGGTTGTTCTTTTAAACCCCTCCTTTCTATACGATGGAACCTTTCTGAGAGAGAGGAAGAAACAGGAGACATCGCAATTTGAGATAGGAGGAATTATTATTAAGGCATCAGCTTGATAAAAAAAACGGGGAACCTGACCTGTATTCGACAGGCTTACAAAAAGTCTATGATATTGATCTGCGAAAAAAAATAATATAAATGGGTAGACAAAAAAAATTACATTTAAATTAAGGAACAAAATTACAATTTTGTCTAAAAGGGTAGTGGAACAACAACACATAAAAAAACAAACACTATATTAAAGTGAGTATCTACAGAGACCATAAATACATGTACAGAGTTAAAACAAGAAAAATAATATATACATCATTAGCTTACGGGTTTACAGGCAACCTATAATTTAGTCGATTAGCTAGCATTGTCGGCTAATGGATTCCGGCTAAGATTATCGGCTATACGATTCTCGGTACCACGTATATACCAAACTTTAAACTGATATTGTTGGAGTATCGAAAGCCATCGCATTATACGTCCGTTCTGGCTCTTAGTATTTCGGAGATACGACAAAGGGCGATGGTCCGTTTTGACAATAAACTCTTTCCCTATTAAATACATGCTAAATTTGATAATACTCCATACTATTGTTAATTCTTCCCGTTCTATTACCGAGTAATTGCGTTCATGAGGCAGTAGCTTTCGGCTCGTGCAAGCCACCAGGTGGCTTTCACCTTCGTCAGGGTATTGGAGCAGCAATCATCCAATTCCTTCTTCACTCGCATCCGCCCGGATGCCGAAGTGCTTGGAAGGATTAGGGAGCTTCAAAATGAGGACGAACGCTAGCTTGTCCTTGAGATCCTAGAACCTGACACTAGCTTAGGGATTCCATAAAAGGGGATCTAGTGATTTCTGCTGAAGGAGGGCACTTAAAAGGGCGAAAATAGACGCGAAGTTAGAGATAAATCTACTGTAAAAGGAGGCTGATTCCATGAATGACTTCAGCTGTGTCATGTGCGGGAAAGTGGCATCTCGACAATGGCTCTGACCTTTTCATCTTGGGAGTCCATCTGATTTTTTGAGCAAACAGGCTCTTGAGTAGTAGGGATGATGTTATGGTCAAATTTATTAGAGCAACCGGGGACTCGGGGATGACATCTTCGAATCCATTTTGCAACTGCTGCAGCTGACTACTTTGAAGAGGCGATGATTCCGGGGGTCCAGGTAAGGATAAGCATACTAAGGTAAGCATACTACTTGCTTGACATTAAAGGGGTCAGCGGGACACACCGCTTCCAACGGGGACTCTTCATCGAGGGCCACAATATTCTTGAGACACGTACTGCAGTAATATTTCTTGAACATATTGATGTCAAAAACCTTATCTTTGAAGGTGCTCGAATTAGATAATCCAGTGGTCCTTTTACCTTTGAAATGGAAAAGGCGCCCTTCCACTTTCTAAGTTCGTTACTCTTCTTGGGAAGTAGCAACAGCACCTTCTCGCAAGGCTTAAACTTCTTTCCTTCGCCTTGAAATCAAAATAGGTTCGACATTTCTCCAAATTTACCTCACTATTTTGGTACGCAATGTTTGCAAAAATCTCGAGGCGTTTTCGGAGGTCTAGGAGGTACAAAGAGGAGGAATGGATTTCGTTATCCAGATGAGGTTTGGTGAAAAGTTCTTTTTAAATGGCAAGTGGGCTTCGAAGATTAGGGCCATACAGTAAATTGATGGAAGCAAATCCTAGGGTCCTATGTGGATTTAACGACACGCAGACAGTGCTCCGGGTAAAAAGCATTGCCATTCTCGAGGCTGATATATACACAATTTTCTGAGGATTGCTTTCAATGTGCCATTTAGCTTTTCGCAAACTCCATTTGCTGGGTGGTATTGAGAAGTAAAGACAGGTTTTACTCTGAGGAGCTTGACGACATACTCTATAAGCTCAAAGATAAATTGTCTTCTTTGATCCAACAATACCACTTTAGCAATTCCTACCCGATAAAAAATAGAAATGAGGGCTTTGGCGTACGAAACGCTATCAATGCACTTAAGGGGAACTGCCTCAGGAAAACGGTTAGCGCAGTCTATCAAATTGAGGACGTAACTGTGTCCTTCGCTAGACGTGAGATGAATAGGGCCAATAAGATCAATGGCCACACGAGAAAAAGGTTCCGAGATGATCGGGCTTTTTTGAAGTGGGGCTGGCTTGGCGCGCCCTTTTGCTGATGTCTTTTGGCAGACATCACATGATTTGTAGTACTCTGCAATTTCTCTGGTGGCCGCAGCTGGCCAATACAAATACTTAAAATTCCTCTGAGAGGCTTTATTATGACTAAAATTACCGTAGAATAAACTGTCGTGTGAAATCTGAAGGACTTGGGGGGAGGGGCGTGAGAGCTGGAACACACAAGGAGTGTGTTTCAGGTTTGTTTCCGTCGGAACATTTACGATGTAACAGATCATCCTTGACAATGTATGAGATGCTTTTTCCCCTACGGGAAGACTCTTGCTTCTGAGTACTGGCTATTTTCAAAAGGGGGAGGAGAATTGCGCACCCCTTCTGGGCGATGGCAAAATCGTCGTTACGGAGGGGTTTCAATCTCCAGATAGACGCGGTTTTCTAAAGGAACGTGTTCCAGGGAAGCCTTAGCAGCCTGGACACGGGTTACCACGAGTTATGCTACCGGGTTCCTTTTAACCTCAGAGCTCTGACCAATCAGTACAGAGCAAAACTTGATTGGGGCTGCTACTACTTCGACCCAATCAATGTGTCTTTTCACAATAGGGAAACGATTGGCTCGGCCAAGGTAATAATGGACTACACGAACATTTGGTGGTCAGGACCGACTGGGGGACTTAACTTCTCGGATACCAGGAAGTATGTGCACCCATTGTCACGTACAAATGTCGTGACACGGCATCCATTCACGGCTTCATTTTTAAATTTAAAACCACTGCGGAGATCTTATTAAAGAGAAAATTTACTTGTTGACTGGAGTTGTTGGTCGACGAGAGAGACCTAGTGGTATCTTGAAGAGACGGGGTAGGAGCAGGAGTGGCACTAACTTAGTGTACCTGATGGGAGGACACGCTTCTAAATTGGGAATTTTTAGGACAGTTCGTGCGTACGTGACCTTTTATTCCGCACGTAAAACCGATTATCTGCCTTCTGGGGAATAACGATGCGGGGGGAGTCGTAATCATGGGCTTGATGTCTCTTGGTTGCGACGAAGGGAGGTTCCTAGGTGTCAAGAACCTTGAACTTTTACGAATTTAGGGGTATTTCTGGATTTATTAATCTTAAACTTGGGAGTAGACGGGGGAGGCTTCTTATTAACCTTGGGATACAAGTTATGGCTACTTGTATAAACATCAGCCTCTTCTAGGTATTCCTTGAACGTAGAGCAGCGTTTGTCCTTAACAAACGCACGCCTTTCGTTGGTCAAGGAAGTTAAGAATTGATCTATTAGGGCAAAGTTCAGAAAGGACCCGTACTCTTGGGGGACTTTACACCTATCCAACCTAAATTGGAGGTGTTTGTGGAGGGTGTACCCAAAATGGCGAAAGGTCTGACCTGGGCGGATCTTATCATGACGGAAACGGGCACGATAGAAGTATGGGATCATATTCACGGCAGCTAAGAGTTCATACTTGAGGGTATAATAGTCCACAGTGAAATCTGAGAAAAGGAAATGAATATATTCCTCAAATGAAAATTTAGGAGGGATGGCAGTTTAGCGACACCATCTACCTCTATGTCCTAATTGTTGATTTCAAAAATCTTTGCGAAATGCGTACGATATGATCCAAAATCATCTCCTTCTTTAAAGACGGGTAATCTTACTGACAAGGACTGTAGAGTTTCGGTTCAGGAGTTAACCGAAATTGACTCCAATTTATTCCGGCTTAATTCCAGTTCATGCTGCCTTATTCTCTCACGCTCTTCCAACTCTGCTTCTCTTAGTTCTTTTGCTCTTCTCTCTTCAGCTTCTCTTAGTTCGTTTTCCTGCCCTATTAGTTCTTGTTCCTTCGTTCTTCTCTCTTCTCTTTTATTTCTTTCTTCTTCTTGAATATAAATTAATAATTCTCGGCCTAACAGGCCCAACGACTTTCCTTTAATCTTGAAACGGTCAAACGAAGAAGACATCTTGTTGGCTTACTTGGTGGAACGTAATGCGCAAACGGGGCTACTGACGTAACGAAATTTCTTGGCAATATACGTGAAGCCTAAGTTTCCCCCCAAATAAATATTCAAAAGTTATCCCATAAAAGAACCTTAAAATTCGTCCTGCACGGTTAGGACCGGTTAATCTTTCTAATTCGGCTGGGGATTAACTCATATATTCCGGTTAATCGAATACACCAACAGAAAGAACGGGTCTCAACTAATAATCTAAATTTTAAAAAGCTAATAGAATAAAGTTCCACTGATCTAGAACTAACTTAAACTTACTTCGGCCGAAAATAGAAAAATAAAGAAACTTTAATGATGAGAGGGGACTACAAAAACTCAAAGGGGATGTAAATCAACTAGACTGATTTACTATGTAATAGACCCCTCACATTTGACACCAGTTTTTATAATATAAAAGTAATATTTATATAATATATGTTGTGGTACAGCACTCTATAACATACACAACTCCTATATTATGTGGGGGGTGACTTAATCACTTACTGCAACCCGAACCGTTGAAGGACGGTTCGCAGTGGTTAACGACCGAGTAGGAAGCCCCACTCGAGGCGTTGGATTTCAAATCATTAATAATCAGACAAAGTGCTTAATTCGTTGGCGAGATTTACTTGAATAAGCCTAGAGTATCGTTCAAGGTTAGTTAAAGATGAAACAACAAAAATTTAACTATTGACAAATATCAAAATAAGAGTAAAAATAGGCAAAGGGGACTTATTTAAATTGAAATACTCTCTGGATAATTATTATGAGGAGGGATTCTAAAATAGACTTAATTGATTAATGTTACTAGGCACAGATCCAAAGGGGGACTTGAAAATACTTATAATGGAGGGTGTTTCAGTCTTTCGGGTCGGTGACTTCGATGAATGTCCTTTCTGCAAAGAGGCGAGTGGGAAACGATCCGATAGGGCAAATTAAGTACAGTCTGAATGAGGCAGGTGGGGCACGATCCGAACCAACCTTCCGATGGAAATAGTCAACCTTCAAAGATGACGTTCAACGGGAAATGTGTGATTACTCGTAATTCCCTTGCGAATGGAAACTTCCATTCCTCAAAGGTAATTATGTGGATTTTCTCCGGTTCGATTAAACGAAGGGAGACTGTTGCGCAAATTAAAAGGCTTACCCTTCACAGTATCTAACAAATGACTGGGTTGAAATCACGGCGGATAAAGTCTTGCACTCTGACCAACGCTCCCGGGTATTACTTAGACTTGAGATGATGAAGACGGCCTTGAGGTGCGTGCCTGCCTCCTCGAACTACAGAATAACCCGAATATTTGAAAGTCCTATTCTGAGGGGAAGGGGGAATTTAAAGAAAGGAGTCATAAGCTCTAGATATCTTAATCCGAAGGCGGAGTCGATTCAGCAGCGAGTTGAGAGAAACAGCGTCACCGATGGGGGGTTGTGATGAGTTTGCAGGATTGAGGAAAATTAGTGAATGTTCGAAAGCCAGTGACATCGTCCATGGCGGGATACCATCGCACGTGGTTTCCAATAAAGTAGAAGGGGGGAGTCAGAGGTTGTATTTTTACATATTTTAAATAATAGCTCAGTTGCCAGTTCTTTATTTTTGATCTTCATCTAAACGGTAAAAAAATATTTTTTCTTGTAATTTCTTATTTTCTTCCTCAAGTTTAACTATTCTTACACTGCGTTCTGAAAACCCTTTCTAAAAATCTTTGATGCACACGATAATGTCTTTCGCATTTTGATTTTTGATAGTCTGTCAAGCATGTATGACGCACTAAACAAATAACACCATCACTATTATCTATTATATATTGATCAATTAGTAGACCTAATCTATTATATCCTTTCATTAGAAATATTTTTGCTTGCACTAGATGACTCTAAAGGTCCTGCTGTGGGATAAGGCCTATTTGTTTTTCTCTTCATTTCGCCTACTCTTTAAAAACTTTTCCATTTAAAAGTGGTTACTCGATTATATTATTTGCATATTTTCTTGACCACATATACATGTAATAGAAACGACTTTATTTTACATTTAACATTTAATAATCAATCACCCTTGCTACACAATATGCAATGTGTAACTGGAATTAGTTTAATTGCCATAAATCGATAGGGACCCAGGTGTACGGCGGCTCACCACATCAATATTGATTTAACACTTTCGCGTTAATTTACGAAATAAAAATAAATCTAGCTTGTGCTCACGAACACAAATACCAGGAAGTTAGGCAAGAACAAAAATGTGGAAAGTTTTAAGATTTTTTCTAAACACATTACGGAATAATGTCAATAAAATCTTTTCCTTTACAATAATTTGCATGCAGTATACAGATGACGTAAGTTCTCTTGTCACATTTTTTAAAATGTTTTGGAGAAGGCAGGGTATATTTTGAAATTGTTTACACCTCCCTCCGATCTGCATCCGCTTTGTTCTTTCTAATGATAATCTATAGGTTGTGGATGCTGGGTAAGCCTTTTCGAGAGTGGTGTAATTACCAAGGGTCATTTGTCCCCTTTTTTTGGTACCACTCTTGAGACATCCAAATGGGTTTTTTGATTCGGTTTGGCGGCTGCCTATTTTCATCTAATGTGAATTCTTGGTATTCACAAGGCACTGACTCCAAAATAGTAGAAAGCTCTATTCTTGTAGGCTGAGTAAAGTAATGAGATTTTCTCAAACGTAAAATGAATCTTGTAGCTTGATTAGATATTTTTAATTCAACGGGAACTGAGAAGATCTTGAGATGTATTTTCTTTATAATAGAATTCATCCTTAAATGTAGTCCATCTCTCCCTTTACATCAACGCCCTGCAAACATGAATGCATTCTTTTAATATTCACATATAAGAAATTTCTATATTGAAGTAGTTTCCATAACATTATTTTTTCTCTCTACTTGTATTAACTTATTTTATAATACTTAAACAAGTATCAAGTCTTACAATTGCTATATAATAATATACAAGGAATTAATCCACCCTCTTTAATATTAGTAAGAAAGAGTGACTTACTCTTTTGACCTTGCATGGTTGCCAAATGTCACCGTTTTTTTTTTTTTGTCCGCGCCCTAATCCATATGCTCTTATTTTGGTTAATTAAACTCGTTTGATATTAAATATATGGATGATAAAACGATTTTCAATATTATCTATAAACTATTGCACTAATTTGATATGTATTAATCCAATATTACTATATTCCACACTTTCGTTTCTTTTTGAAGTTTGTTTAAAGTGCCTTATAATAACGGAGAGAAAAAATATTTAGTAACTGGTAAAAATAAGCAAGTGTTTAAGAGAATGGCAATAATTTGGAGAAATATGACACAGTTGTTCATTCTACATTAATATGCAAAGGAAAAGTATTTACGAATTGGGAAGAGTGCTCTTTCTAGAGCACTTATCTTTCGGATTCCTATTTCATGTAATGCTATTTTGGTTTAAAGCTACCCCATTATAAGACTTCGTACAACTCCAAAGTGCTCTTATGTGAGCTCTCTTTGGTTGTCTAATTCCATCTCGCAATGTGAGCACTACAACTCTCCCTTAATAAATAGCCATTCATTTCCAAAGGGCACGTGATTTTTACTACGTTTTTATTATTATACGGAATATTGGTATTAGATCACGACCTTGATGAAAAAAAGTTGATATTGGGAAAAAATAATCGAGATAATCTAAATTGAAGTCAACGTCAAGGTATTTGAGGATAGAATAGAAATAGAGTATCGTCCGCAGGCTCTCCCCATTTCACCTTACCCGGAATGGAGGGAAAAGTATTCCTCTGGTGACCCCTTCTTCCCTATGTCCCACCGTGTTTGGTGGGCCCTAAGGAGAAGGTACGGTGGGGTGCCATGGAAAGATAAAAGAAAAAGAAACATTAGTCGAACGAGGAATCAGTCTGAGATAAGAAGTTGGTCTTACTTGACCTTGTATTTATAAACAGGGGGGTAGAAGCAAATGAATGGTACATACCATTAGTAAGAACTACTAATTAACGTAAAATACACGCTCTTTGTTTTTTATTTATCCAGTCATTCTGTACAACTTCTTAATTTGCGGGAGAGCAGCCAATCTCTGTCACTCTCTTTGTTATTCATATTCTCTTTAATTAGTTTGACGGTTGGTTAGTATAACCTCTGTTCTGTTTTCATTTATTTACTCTTGCATTCATTGTTATTGGTAGCATTCATGCCATAATGTTTCTGTGTTTGAGATATTTATAACAACGGTGAATTTTAAATATAAATTTCACGCTAATGCTAAAGCAAATTATGAAGTCTGATGGAGAAACTTCTCCTAAATACGATGGTGTTATCAGAATTAAAGTATGTAACATCTTCCCGGAAAGGACACACACACACACACTTTCTATATATCTCTCTTATCCACTCCTTAAAACTTTATCTAAGTTCTTGTTTTTTTGTTCCACCTGCCCTAAGGATCCCTAAAGGGAACAGTGGACCAGTGTAGACTCGTACAGCTTTCATAGGGAGGAGTAATATTGCCCCCAGTCCTCCATGCCGCCGCTCTCCCGTATATAAAATAAAGCTCCACGGTCTTTTTCGCTCCTACACATGTTTATTTTACCCTTTTGTGCACTTTTCACTAAATTCTTATCCCCTGGCTAGACCCAACAGTTGTTATAAGCCGGTTTAAACCCCTATCGAAACAACCATTGAGGATGTGTCGCCTAGTTTTAGCCTTTCAACAAATTCCTTAATTTATTAATATAATTTATTATTTATAGTAAAATTATGTATATTGTCACTATTTAATCTTCTTTGTAAATTGATCAATTTTATAATTGTTATTTATATTGGCATGATTGTTATTACTGTTGATATTATCATTATTATTATTACCAGTAATATAGTACTTGGAAATATTATCAACATTATACACGGCAAATATTGAGGAGAATAAAACAAAGAATTGCGGCTTACTTTGGCGTGTCGTTTCGGAAGCGATGGCGCAAGATTTTCACAAACATGTCGTTGTCGCAAGTCCTCCCAAATTTCAGAACTGTGACGGATTATGTTTTCGTTATTTTCCACGGCCTTAAAATTCCATTTTAAGAACATGTTTGAAACGAGGTAGGGAGACTTTGCAGGTCACTGAAGACGAATAACTTTTGGGTGTTGCCCCCAACTATTAATAATGTTGAAGTCTTAAATTGGGGCGTTGTCCATGGCTAAGTGGATATTCTGGTGCTCTGGAAGCAACACGCTTGTCGCAGAAAGGATCATGGCTTTTTCTCCTTCCTGCATGTCCGCGTATGTTTGTCAAGTGAGGCAGTCGTGAATCGCTACCAATTACCCAGGTCTGCTACCCGCCCCCTAACGCACAATCCTCCCCTGATTGTGCCCTTCGGCGTGAAAGGCTTCACCTTCTTGGTTTTAGATCTATAAGGAAGAAATGCAGTTGAAATGTATCCTGAAACTCTAGGGAAAAATAAGAATGATGGACGTTATACATATTTTTTGGGTTGAAACAAAGCTAAAAATTACTAAGGGATGATTATGGAAGGTCTCACTAATTTAGACGATACGGTGTTGGTCTTCTAATGACAAGTTGTCGAGTTCAATCCCAGGCAATTGCGGACACGAACGTCACCGCACATAAAAGGTAAGACACCACCAATTCACACAAAGTGCTTATAATTCTCATCACATAGATAGAAAATCACAACACCTTTCTTTCCTCTTCCGGCTTAATAAGACAATACCAAATCTCTCTTCATTTGTTCCAAGGAATCCTGCCGATAGGTACTTAAATATATCTACATAACTCTGACGCGGAAAGATTCCTACCCGAACGCAGGTTGTTTCAAACACAAAATACGTCACGCCCCCCTACCGCTTTCAACGAAGAATAGCCCCGGGTATAAGAGGCTTCACCAACGATTGTCATAGTGATCTTGATGTTTGTCTAATTATTCTGTCAATACCTTCCCTGGCCAAGGAGTGAAAAATGATTATAGCAAAATAGCCAGTAAAGTTTCCAGAACTTTTGAAGAATATCAGTACCATTTTACCCAAAGACCGCTATTATTCAAAGGGGCAAAACTTTGAGCCCTATTCTTCGACTGGGTCAATTCTTTTTTAACACGCCCATCAGGTAATTGCTATCAAGGGCATAAATTGCCGCTCGGTCGATTTGAAAAAACCCGATTTCCCCCTCTTCAAAAACTATGAAAAGGTTATTTCAGTATTTGTGTGGTTGGTTCGAACATCGCCTGTTTAACAACTAGGAGGTTGCTCAATTTCAAACGCCGCCTACTTGTAAAAAAAAGTTATTTGTTTAGCTTACCTAACTTCGTTTAAAGCTTCGTTATCATTTATGTATTTAGTAGTGGAAAAAAACACTAAATAAACATGGAACCTATGATATTCAAAGAAGGACTAAAAAATTCAATTATTGAAAATTTTCTTCAAATGTTTCCTTGGATAAAGAAAAAAACTTATTTCGCGCCAAATGAAATGTGTTTCTTGTAACTCGGTGATGAACTGGACGAAAAGTGTTTGACGTTTGGATAATTAAATTTGAGTGTCGGAAAAAGTACTTACGAAGTTCAACCATAAAGTCTCAATGAGAAAATACTCTTTTTTTAGTTGCGTGAGACCCTATATCTCACTCACTATGTCGGTCAGTCGGTCGGTATCTATTTTGCTTTCTTTGTTTTAATAATAACATTGTAACTACTCGGCCGATTCTAATGAAATTTAAAATCCTTATGTTGTTTTATATTTGCATTAGAATGATATAATTTTCAAATTCCTCCCAAAGTTAGCCGGAATTATTTGGCAATAACTCCATAACTATCCGTCCGATTCTAACGAAATTTGAAATCGTTATGTAGTTTTACATCTTCATTTGCATGATATAATTTCTAAGGTGCTCCAGAGGTTAGTCCTGTATTATTGAAAGTTTTGTAGGTCGTATGGTCATAAATCAAAATTGGCGAGAGCAGGTGACTTTGGTCAGCGGACCTTATTAATTCTAAAGTGAGTCTGAATCAATTTTCTAATGGTCTGATGAAGTTGGCGAAACTAATGCACTTGAGTTATTGATTGTCACACATAAAGCTATGGTTAATTTGCATAGTTTCTTTCATGAAATATCTAATAAACATTCTTAAAGTAACCGACTAATATGGGTGAGCTTGGTTCCAAAGTACAAATTGACGAATCGTAATTTCACACAAACTAAAATATCATAAAGGAATATCGACCCTTCGAAAATATGGAGTTTTGGAATTGCAGATTCATTAACGACACCAGCCCTGAGATACATGGAAATTATGGAACCTCGAGATACTGCAGACCTGTCATACCAAAATATGGGCATTATAGGATACGTTTATAAAACTGTAAATCATTAACTAAATTCGTATGCAAGGATTTAGGTTTCCATACCCAGGATGTAAATCCTTACTAGAATAAACACAAAGGTAAAATTAAACAGATGCTTTTGTAATGCAATTGCCAGGCAGTATGTTTGTACCTACGATTTAATTGATTATTTTATCCGTTTATATTTTTGTCCATACCTTTTTATCCCTATTCTTTAAATGGGCAAAATGGGACTCTTTATCTTTAAATGGGTAAAGCTAGGCCCATATTGTTCGATAGGGTCAAATAGGACCGCTTTTCTTTAAGAACTCCGAAAGATCTAAGAAGTAAACAAGTCAATTAAGGCTTATGCCAAACCCTTTTGGGCATAACTGTGGTTAATTATAATAAAAGGACCTAAGGCGAATCATATTCTTCTTTTCTTGCGAGCAGGTTTTACCTTTTGTTTCGCCATTTTTGTGAGAAGCCCACATCAAATTATGATTGGTAGCTAAAAACCCCCTAACGCGACCCATATGACTCAAGCCCACACTTTGTATACCTGACCTCTTTTCAAGATTATCCCTGGATGTTTCAATTTCTCGTCCTGAATCCAATACTTTTAAGGTTAGTTCTTTTTTAATAGTTTTTCCACATTATTCTACATTTTATTCCGTTATATATCTGTTCTCCGTTTAAGCCTCTTAAAGTATGTTTTATCCCCTGTGTAATGATCCGTACCCTAAGTGATTGTTGGCAAGGTTTTGAGACCAACTTCCCACTCATCATCGAAGTTTTAATGTGAGAGAACAAAATATAAACGCAATTAATGAAGTAAGATATACCCATTATGGAGTCTCTTTAATCTGGGGATTAATTAAATGGGGCTCTGTGTCGAGGAGAGGGTGATACCAACGGACTTACATGCCCATTTGCCGCCGCCTATGGCTTGCCCGTGCCCCTTCAAGCTAGGCCAAGCCACTACTCGAAAAGGATGGAATGCAAGAGGGTTTTAGAAGTTAAGGGGGAGGGGTGCGATCAAGAGGACTTAGATGCCGCCTTTAAAGTTTACACCAATAAGACTATAGACAGACCGTATGGCTTAGAAGCTCCCCCTCTAACACTTTTCGGCTAAATACTTGCTCCGAATAAAGAATCTCTCTTAAATCTCTCTCTACCCCGTTCATTTATTAACACTTTTGGCAGTGTACATTCGTGTATACTCGGAAACTCAGGAAAAATCATATTTTTTGTACTGCGAGAAAGGAGATAAGGTGCCCAGTATGAATATTTTCGAACGGCAAAGTCGAGCATGAAATGACGTCAGCCATGCTCAACTTCCCACTCTTACGAAAACAAGTTTACTGCACCGTGCTCCTTTAAACATTGTAAATGGTATTTTTATCTCTAGTTTCAAAATATATATATTAAATTCAATTTTTCTTAAATCTTTGAGAAACAAGCACAGATTGAGTCTGTTGTAAATTCGAACAGGAAAGGAGAAAAATTGCGGTCATGGATTCATTAGAAAATCGTGAATTTTGAGCTAAATCTTAATTAAACTGTCGAGAATATTATTCTTTAGTAATCCTTCTTCCCCACTCTAAAAGCACACCTAATATATACACGAAAATTGGTATTTACACACATACACACGTGTTTAAAAAGAGCTAGACACTAAGGAGTACTATTTATAAGCAATGGAAGGGCGGTGGTTTCAAAGGAGGAAATATGGTAGACCTTCTTACTCCAGGTTTTAATAAACTTGACCAGGTTTCGGAAACTCCATCTTTTAGAAACTCAATCATTATTATCATTGAACATCATTATTTCTCATTTTAGGGATGATGAACCGCATATCTATTCTACTTATTTCTCTCAATCCCATGAAAATGACATACTCACACGCTTGTAATCACACGAGTAAACTCAACTCCTTTCTGTGGAATTTTTCCTGACTCTACTCCAAGAAGACCTTGAAGTACTCACCCTACCAGTTCGAGTACTAAAATGCTTGAAGATCTATTTTTCTAAGGTCATTTAAATGCGTCTTTCAATAGCCCTTTGCTTGCTCTCGAACCCATTCTCACGTTAATTGGAAGACGATCCAGACGTGTTGTTAAATTTGAAGGAAATAGATGGAACCACCAAGAGAGTTCTCTTCCCCGCGGTGGAATAAGGAAGAGAGTATTCAGAAGAAAAAAAGGAAAAGACAAAAATTCAGGAATGGGGGAAAGGAGTTAAGGAGAAAAGTACCCTACTAGTGCACCCCGCATCCATAATTTTGTTTTTTTGTATACCTGTATATTCTAAGCATCCATGAATTGGTGAATAGAGCAGAGGTAGGGGTAAGTACAATTTTAAACCATTGCGGGGATTTGAGCTTGTTCTCTTGCTTATGCCCTTTAGTACCATACAGATTAGGATTAGTTCTGAAGCACTTGACTTTCCTCATTTAGGTGTTTGGAGGGGGATTTTTAAGAATTCTGGTCGAGTTTTTTTTCATAAGTGAAAAAGGTGGAGTACCTGGGGAGCAACATCGTGGTATTGATGAGTAAAGCGTGCTGGGTCAATCACACACTTCAGCATCTGTTACAAGAAGAAGGTGACTTAAATACGAGAATCAGAATTTCCTGCCGGTTGTGCGGTCAATATAGATGAATTTTAACACGAGATTCTTTGTTATAAATTGGGGCAGAAGCAAATAGGGTTAGGGATGGATTTAATTCAATACAAAACTTTAATACAGATCTTTCCGTACAAAACTGTCGGCGAGATTCGCCCTCTTTGGTATTGAGCTAAGGTTTCATGTTGCATAAAATCATTGCATACTATTGACTTTCCAAAAGCTTAATGCATCAAAGAATACTATGTAAAAGAATAGGAGAAAGCGCCTGAACTTCTTCGGCCACTTGATCCATAATGTTCAAACTTTCTATCCAAAAAGACCAGATTATGGCAGGTGTCTAGGAAAATTCAATATTCTTCGTCGTCACATAACTCTACTAGTATGCTGATATTTGAAGTCAAGGGGCTATATGAATGATAAGAAAGAAAACATGTAAGTTCTGCTATACAAATTTGCACTTACTACAAATATGAGCAGTCTTGCTACGCGACTTACAGGCAACCAAAATCCTTGAGGTTATAGGCAATATTACCCAGATGATATGTTGTACATTCAAACCACCCCTGCATGTGTGTGTTAAGAAGAGAACGCCTGTATGTGCTATTTGGACATAACTGCATTTAATGTTAAAGTTATTTATAGATTAAGTTTTTCGTAAATAGGGATACTATGTATATTCTTGCTGGCAAAAATACGTTGAAAGTCTGGTTGGGAAAAATCTCAGAAGTAGAGAGAAAGGGAGGAAGATAGTGTTGATTTAAAAAAAAGTAAGATGGGTGAAGAGCCACGATAATAATCACATTCTATTTTCTGTTAAATTAAATGCCAACTACTAAGAAAAAATTCTTTAAATTTCTCTAATAAAAAATAGATGGTTGCTCTGTCTTATGGGGGGCGGGGCTCTTGAAGAGGGCTTAAGAACTACAGTTAAATCTTTTAGCAGATTAAGTAATTCATAATTTTACCCTCACCTAACTACATTAAGATGCACGTTATTTTTCATTTTTTTCCCCAAAACAGATGATCCAAGAGACGCGAGAATAATCACATTTTTGTTTTCTATTAAAGTAAACGTCAACTCCGAAAAAGGGGTTCTTGAAATTTCTCTTAATAAAGAAATGAATGGTACGAGTAGCCAGTAATTTGAATAGCGTTCCTGGAGAGGGATGAGAAACTCCAGAAGACTTCTTGCCTATTAAAGCATAGCTAATATTAACCTTACTCTACCACATTAAATTTGACGTTCTTGTTCATTTTTCAATAATTATATATATCCAAAAAGGTAGAGTAGCGTACGCGTAACTATAGGGATGAAACCACAGTAATAGGACCAATTTTATATGCGAAACCAGGTTTCGACGGAGACATCCGTCATTATCAATCGCTAGTGAACAAGTGAGATAGAGAAGTTGCTTAACGTACAAACACACAAATCAGTGGCCCTAAGGTGGATTATGCGAGAATGTGTCGGCATTTTGAGAAAAGAAAGTATGAATTTCTCGCTTATTAAAGTATTAGAATTAAATTGGCCGTCGGAAGTATTAAAGTTGGGAATTTCTTTTATAAGTGCCGATTCAATTAAGCTTCGATGTATATAATTCTGAGAATTATAAACTATTTGAGCATTATCAATATCAATTTGATGATTTTCATTGGACATATTTAGAAATAAACTCGAGAAGAGGGCCCCACGCCACCTATCGCATATATGTTCATTCATTCGCTTGGAAAATCTGCTTCTTTCACCGATATATAATTCATTACATGATTTGCATGAGATGACATAAACTGCCTGTTATTTATCGATCGATCTATTTTTGGATAGGCTATTTCCGATCGTATTCTCGTACTGAATGGCAACATTGATGTTGTTGGTCCGTGCCAACTTTTTGAAATTGATTAACTGGGGGGAGTATGGGAAGGTAACAGAAAAGAGTCCCTATAAAGCCAAAACCATCTAATACTCCTCAGCTAAGGGCACCCTGTGGAGAACCTCTGCTTAAGTAGCGCCATAAAATAATCCTCTTATTAAAATTATTGCTTGTATATAGGGCAAGGAGAATACCCATACCCTCGGCTGGCATGAGTCATAAAAGACAACTAGGCCTATAAAAAAATACTGGCCTAGGAAGACGCAGATTCAAATGTTTTGTCATGTGAGGGCAAAAGGCTATGGCGTTAATCGGTGTATTGTTAATACGCATTGAATCCTTTTGTTGGAAGACTGATGAAGATAAGAGATAAAAAAAGCTGTTCCAAGCCATAATAAACACACCACCACTTGGCTGCTTTCAACTACTTAAAAGAGCCAGGATCCTAAACCAACTCCCGTACTAAAGATCATCTGCACACTGATGAATGAATAAAGTTTACTCTCTGCATGGCATTCGTCCACAATACTATTCCTTTGATCGAGGACACACCGATTCAAGAATATGAACACTACAGAAAAAAAGGCATTAACAGAAGCTACAGTGGCATCCTCTCTCGCATATACAGTCATTTCCAAAAGTTGGGAGACTAATATATATTTTAATTTTTCTCATTCGTTTTTAAAATGTATTTGATAAGAATAATTATTCTCATTTTGAAATTATATATTGCAGGTTTATTAAAAAGTCAGTATTAAAAAAACTGCATTCCTCAAGTTGAAATTTAGAAAAGAAAAAACATGTTTTTTATATTATTTTTATAAAGGTTTATTTACTCATTAAATGACTGTAAGACGATTTTTATAAATCGTAATTATTTATAGATAAAGGATTCATCTTTCATTTGTTTAAGTTACATGTCTCTATCTTGATGCTGATTGAGATATTGCTCGACAAATCGGTCGCATTTGCAGGGCGGCGTGGGGGGGGGAGGGCTACCCTGTATATACCTCTGTGACAGTTTGTGACTGCTGATGCAAACATTGAAACTCAAATGATGCGATGAACACAATCAGGGTTGAGATCGGTAGGAAGTATTAGCTCCTTCTTTAGGAGCGATGTGCATCTATGGTGTACACGCAAAGTATCTTACCCGTTTTAATGCAGAGAATTGAAACTTGAACACAAGTGTCTCGTAAATAGAAAGTAAGGTCAAGTCTTAGGGGATCCTTCATCAGTAGAGACTTCTAATCATAGAAAATGATGACACAAGTATTCACTTTGGAAAAAATGATAAACATAAGCAATTGAAAAAGAGGAAGACGAGTATAAAATGATTTGAAAAAATAATAATAGAGCTTTAAATTGTGGCAGCTATAATGGTCATGACAATATAAGTTAAAAACAAAGAGTAAAACACAGGCGAATAAAATAAACAAAACGAAGTTATAAGATCATGAAGATGAAGTATATACGAAGCGAAGACCTGACATAGGAGAAATAGAGATAAAATGTTAAAAAATAAAGGGGGGATACATTAATTGAAAATCCAAAACTGAGATAATATAAAATTAGAAACACGATTAACGGTATTCGAAAGTGTTTGTAAATTAATGAAACAAAAAGCACTGTCTGAGAACCCACCTTTGCTGAATGGCGTCAGTGATGGAAAAAGAAGAAAGGAGTGGGATAGGAGATAAAATTAAATTGTTATGAAGTTAAGTTATGGGCGAGGAACCTGCGAATTGGACTCTATGATTGTCTATGGGTAACTACGCCTGTCTGTAAAAATCTCAGCGATGTACGCTAATGGTACTTATGCAACCACGAAACAAGTAGTACTCTGCCTAACCCAACCTTACCAATTCCACTTTCTGTTAATTGGAATACCGCACAAAAAACTAATTAATATCATTAACGGGCTAACCACAGACAATTAACAAAAAATTATAAACCAACTTGATCCTCTTATTATGTTTAATTTTACTTGAACGCTTAGGCCCAAATTTGTTACTAATCAATGGGATGCAACACAATCAACAATTATTGAGTTCTTCTAAATACCCCAAAACCCTTACACCAATTTTAATATGTCGGTGTCGTGCTAGGTATGTATGTACTTCTTTTTACTTTTCTTTTGATTCTTTAACCAGGGAGAATTCGTAATATTATATATCTATTGCCATATGCAGCGTTTCTAGGATTTAATTAAACAACAAGTGCAAAAATATACTTTTAATTACATAAAAAAATCAAATATTGAAACTTTAAATATACTAAGGCTATTATAAGAGGATCTAAATAAATATTAATACTACTAATGAGTACTACTCGATGGTTGACCCAGAATTTCACTTTAGTAAGAAATATTAACTAAGGAACATAAATAAGTTGTGATCCTTTTACCTTTAACTAAGTTGGAGTCGGGCGTGGGATGACCTTGAACGCAAACCTCGTTGCTATTATGATTTGAGTCGTGAGTAGTCGCAGACGTGAGGCTGATTCAAAAAAGCAGCTGACAATCTCTGAGCTAATCCCGAGTTCAGTGAGGCGCGTGTGGCGATGCTTCTTGACTTGAAGATATAATCGAAGGGGATTGTGGATGTAAGATTATTCTAATCCTTGGGTTATACTTGTGGGCTTCTCGATGATGAGACTTGACCAAGAGGTGAATATTTTCTCGAGTGGAACTTCACGTTGGTATTCTTTAATGGTGAGTGATATATCTGTTATTATTTGAAAAACTAAGATAGGGGGTTTCTCTGAAGGAGATTGTTGATGAGAGTGATTCTCTATACCGATGTTCTACTCTTCGACAAGGACCAAAAGGAAACTGCCTCGGGAAGAAAAATCCCGCTCTGTTCCACTTATGCTTGATTCCCTGTTAAACTCAGTGATCTCTTCTTCTCTCGATCGCTACCTCGATTCTCCTTTCATTTCTCAGATCGAACTAAATATACGTAGATAATCCCTTGGGGAGAGGGGAGAGGAGATGAGGCCCCACTTTTTGCCTCTCTCCTAGGGCAGCACTTTTCAACGTTGTGACCCTTTGCCTTTCCGGTTTACGTCGGAGATAGTGAAATTTCGTCTATTTAGCGTAAATAGACCTAAACAATAGGAAGGGACAGTGAGCGTGTTCATAGATTGTTATTCTAAACGCTATCTCGCACTCCTTTTTTTAAAATAACGGACTACAAAATCTGCTGATGGTAATCCTTTTTTGTACCAATGATATCAAGGATTGTTCGGATAACGAGGCAAAGTGGAGATAAGGGGGGTAAAGTATTGGACCATATAGAACGTAACTGTTGACGCCTTGTAACCAAACTAGCGTCTGTTTTTCCTCGCAATATTGATTTGCCCACAGAGTGTTTATGAATGATTGATAGTTTGATGACATGGATTATTCGCTAGTATTTAATGAATATTAAGGCTGGGTTTTGGGCTCAATAAATCTCTATTAAATTTGAGATTAAGATTAATTGAACCTTGAATTAATGAATGAATGATTGAAACGGTTGAAGTGGCTGTTTGTGAGAGAGTATCGAGGAATCTAGGAGAGCCAGACGGTAAATAGAGAGACATTGATAGAAGAATGTGACCTTTGAATCGTGAGGGGGAGCTAACTCTCTCGTTTTGTGTTGTATAGACCTATGTGTGTGTGATTTAAGTTTACCTTTCGCACATGTAAATATTCAAAGTGCACATTTCCTATAAGGGGGTGTTTAGTATCGCAAGGCCAACTATACTTCATCTGATATTTGGATGACTGCGTGTCATTCTGTCATTAGTTGTAGGATGATCTGCACCAATTGTGGAGCTTGGGCAAGTTCTGGAGAGTTGCGTATCCTCCCCGTCCTGAATACATGAGCTAGTCTACTCTTTAAATGCTTCATCTGTAGAACTTTCATACATTTTCACTACCTCCAGTTTAGCACATTTTTAACTAGCTTCTCCTCACGAGCTGCTCTTAAGGAGGGAGACTGAGATTGATTGGGTGAGGGGAAAAATATGTAAGTTGCAGGCCCGGCCAGGACATTTCACTGCCCTCCCAACGTCAAAGGAAAACGTTATACGCGTATTGAAAAGTGCTGTGCTTTAATTTCCTTGCTCTCTTTCTTCTTCATTCTCCCCTTGCACACATTCCTCTATCTTCTTGCTTTCTTCGCTCTTTTTTGCTCAAATTGGTCTCCTTGTTTGCCCTCTATTCCTCGTTGCAAATTTGTTCTTTGTTCCACAATAATAGAAATAATAGATTGCCGAACCGATCGCGAAAGTGTGAGTGGTAATAGAGACAAATGGAAACAGTCAATGCTATATTATATTTAGGTAGGTGACGCTAGGGACCCTACGTGAGAATAGAGAAGCTCTATAAAAGAGCAAAAGTGTAAAGAGAGTGTAAAAATATTTCACAGAGTAGCACGTAATTAACAAATATGAAAAGCACCTAACAAGAAAAAAATCATAAGCTGATTATAAGTTTTATTTTCTTCTTTTTAAATTCAGATTAAATAATTAGGAATATTTACTCCATTTTTTTATGTGTGGCAGAATATTTTAAAGAAGGAAGACGAATGAGGGTGAAGTTATGGGAAATAAAATTGTCTGGAAGGAACCATATTCGAGTAGCTGATTTAGATACGATTGAATAAAAAACCTTCTCAAAGCAATAGAATTATAGACTTGTGAGCAGGCTAGGAGAGTTACGCGTCCCTGGTCTATTTACGCCCCTAATAATCTATCTCTTTATAAGAACGTTTTTTTCACACGTTTATTTGCGTAGCAGAATCCATTTACCAAACCTTTTTGGTAAACTGCAGGGAGAAGATTTACGCTCCATTTACTAGATTGAATTGTCTTTTTTGAGTCATGTTATTGCTATTATTAATTGTCAAAATCAAAAATTGTTAAATAGAAGATTGAGAGGTTAGGGAAGACAAGCACAATAATAGAAGATCAACAATCTTAAAATTGTAGGGCTGAGCCAGCGCCTAAGAACTTAGCCGTAGAAAAAATCCACGAACAAAAGCAACTTAATGTAAGTTCCTAACTAAGGCAGGTCACACACAGGCCTTGTCTAAATCCACGAATGCGTCTTTTACGAAATCATTTGTGCGAGTATGAAATTTCTCCTCTCAAAACCCAAATATAATTAAAGTTTCCCTCCCAATTTCCTACGAACATCGATATCATTTCTCACAAATAATTAACTTTTGTAATTTTCTAGACTAATTACCTTTTACTTTTTCCAAATTACTTGTTCTATACTTTAAGATGGCAAACTCACCAATTCCTATTCTCTGTCGACTCTTTAGCAACTGAAACTTCCTTTCTTCTTTTTAATAATATCGTGAATCCAATTGAGAGCAATCTTTGATTCGATCGCATTTAATTGACATTCCCCAGTTCTCGCCTGATGCTGGTTGGCATTTGGTGTCCTCAAGGTTTTTCCTTCCTCTTTTTGTTAAAGGAATCCCTTTAAAAGGGTTCATTCTGATATTGATCTTGCCCCAAACAAGATTAAATCTTTATCAGTGTGTGAAGTAGTACCTCCTTTAAAACTTATTTGGGTTACAATGAATTTATAGGGAGTTTTGTATTGACAGATCAATCATGACTCACTCACCAAGAATCCATATTACGAGTGGGTGGAAATCGTATTGTGTTATTTATTTATTCTCTTTTTAAAGGGTTCAATAGTAAAATACGCGAAGAGTTTCAATAAAAAAATGTTACGAAAATCCTGGTTGTTTCTCCTGAACAATTTAATACTCTCGGAAAAATAGAGAATCAAGTAAAGTGCTATCAATTTTGTTTCCTCTGTCGCTTTCCTCTGGGTACGTACGATTTTTTCTCTCCCATTGCCTTTCCAAATCCAAAGTAGGCAGGTAGGTAGCACCTTTGATCCTAGCAATGGGGACGAGATCTAACGATCGAATAAGGAAATGCACATCAAGAGGAGAACAGCAATCACTGGTGAATCCAAAGGCACCAAGCAACAGTAAATTGTGAGCGAGGTGGGGGTCTATTTTGGGAGCTTGACACAAACCAGCAATGATGGAACCCTAGGTTACCATAGGAAGGTGCACTGGAGAGAGGCTAAATTTCAGCTGAGTAGGAATTACTTACAATCTTGCCTTCTTAAATGGAGTGTGTAATTCTCTTGAAAATGTGAAGCGCAGTCGTGAACATACGCTCGATCGGAACATTGCTTTAAATGGTTGAGTCTTATCCATCTGGTGGCTTCCCTTGAGCCTCTCTGTAAGCCAGCCTGGGCTCGATCGGGCGCTCTTAAAATGCAAATGCCGCATTCAATGGGAAACTAAACGTGTCACTCTTAGCAATATCAAATGAAGCGGAAATTAAATTATAAAGCTCTTCCATTGCGTGGAGACGTGCGGCGGAATCCATCACGAACCCAAGCGAGGTTTAATCACACAGTAAACACGCACCGAGAGGTATAAGGACGGGATTGTAATTTTATACCTTGCTTCTCTGGGAGTCATTCGTCTATTAAAAGAAGGAAGGGGATGATATTTGTAGAGGGAGGGAAATATGGGTAGCAAAAGGGGCTCCTTTCAGGTAGATGAAATTTTCGTTTTATTTATCTATTAAAAAGAGAAAACTAACGTGAAAAATCCACAGCCGAACGTATTTGAAAACGAAGATTAGGAAAGTGAAATTTTGTGGAAGAATCAGAGATCGAGTGGCTGAGAAACAGGAATATTTGTGGCTATAGGAACCGAGTTATAAATTCAAGGTACGTATCACCCGGTACCCGCAAAAGAGGGTATAATTATATCTAGTATAAATTGCTAAAATATTGTGGAAGTCGAATAAGAGCGAGAATAATGTGAACAGAAGATTATAAGACCCGTAGGAAAAGTGAAGAATACATATTACACAAGGGGAATCCGCATGAACATTTCCAAGGAGTTCATTTCTCTAACTACGTGTTAAAATCTTTCAAGGGCAGGTTTCCTTTATTTTCGCACATACAAGAAATTATCACTCTATTAATGAACCACATGTAACTTGGAGACATTACCAAATAACTACCAACTAGTTCACCTGAATGTCTTGTTTAGACTTGGCGACCTTAACTATCTCCGCTCTCAAACGGGTAATAAAGACGTTGAAAAATGTCGGGTAAAGTTTCCTTCATCCAATTAATAAATTTCAATTACTAAGCGAATTGAGACAAAGTTAAAAATGTACGGGATCAAAAAATCATCCATCAATTTTTAGTATTATTATTTTAATAATTTTGACCTAACTTTTAAAAATTTAAATTCGCTTTTGCTCGAGGTGGCCAGATATGGGCCTATTCCTTTCATTCTTCTCCTCATTCCCTCTCTCGGAACCATAATTCAGGCCGAAATTCGTAATTAAATCCGATAAGATGATTTTTTTTTCGGTTCTTAAATAAAGTATCGGATATTTCTGCTTACATCAGATATTAGTGTTTCACTTGTCTGAATTTTCACTTTGAGAAATGTTATCGATTTCTGGGAAATTTGGGTGGTTGGCTTCAGAAGCCCTTCATGAGACAGTACCACATTGCCATCTCCCCTGGGGGAAATATTTGGAAGGGCAGACAAGCCGAAAGAAGAGATAAGGGAAACCAGAGGCGTGAACCAGTATTTAGGAAGTTATTTGGGGCACTGGCGGCACTTGACGATACCTTCAAAAGCACTGCTTGCTAATTAATCGATTGCTCGTCACTGCGCTGAGATGGCGAGAATTGGGGTTGCCGTTTTCGCCTCTCTTTCCAATCTCGTTCGCTACATATACAAACATAATTATCCTAGATAATTATCCCATAGAAAGATTCTTTTTTTCGTGTCCAAAGATCCACAAAACTTTACTCTTTACTGGGCGTGCGGTCTACTTCACACCTTTACTTATTGGTGTGCAGTCTACCGAACAAATAATTTTTAGTGTGGGGTCTACCTTAAAACTTTACTCTTTAATTTGCAGTCTATAAAAAAATAGGTATTTATAGGAACAACTATAAGTAAATATTTATTCGAAAATGTAAATTAATAAGCAAGATAGATTAAAAATGATTGAAAAATGATTAAAAAAATTAAAAGTATAAAATTCTACTATTCAATAATAGATCTAATGTTAGCTCCTGGCGAGAACGGATTCCGGGAACCAATTTGAGTATCCGTTTGCTTTATGGGGTACTTGAAATTCATTTTGTGTCGGCGCCGTGAGTAAAAATATCGACTGTCGCATCCTTGATTCGATTCCCCAAACTCAGGGATTATCAATCCTTACCCCCTACTTTCTTTTGTTTTCCACACGAGCATCATCTTCAAAAGAAAGGTCAACCGGAAAGTTCGTACTCTTATAGGGAAATAAAAGGAAATATAATTTATTCTATAGTTAGCATTTTGTTCAAAAAGCTTTTCTAATTTTCTTTTTGTTTGTAAAAACACGAAACAAAATTCATTCAAAAAAATAAAAATCGCTCTGTCCCCAAAATGGACTGAACAATTTAATGGGTACAAATATATATACATACAAAAAAAATAGACATTGAGCGTTACAAAATTCAGACATATACATTAACTAATTATATTACAAGAGAATCTAATTTAAGTCGTACAAGACGGTATATACATACATTGAGATCCTAATCCTACGAATACAATTACTCTACGCTATTCGGTAACGCATTCCTACTGAGTGCGTCAGCCACCTGGTTATCGGAACCTTTTATATAATTTATTTTAAATTGATACTCTTGCAAGAGTAAACTCCAGCGGATGATTCGGCCGTTGGAGTGTCGCACATTCCTAAAATAGGCTAACGGACGGTGGTCGGTTCCTATCTGAAATTCTTTTCCTATCAAGTACATTTTGAATTTGTCCATAACCTAGATAATTGATAGAGCTTCCTTCTCTATAGTGGCATATCTCTTTTCGCGTGGTAATAATTGGCGACTAGCATATGCAACTGGCTGACTCGTTCCGTCATCCTTTTATTGAAGGAGTACACCTCGAATGCCCTCGTTGCTCGCGTCGGTCTTAATCCCAAAGGATTTTTCCGGGTTGGGCAACTTTAAAATGGGGGCAGAAATGAGCTTACTCTTGAGCTGATTAAAATGAGAAACAGCGACATCATTCCAAAGCAGACGATCGGGGGAATTTTTTTTTAAAAGGAAGCTGAGGGGCACCGAAATTGCAGCGAAATTCGGATCAAATCGCCGATAGTAAGAAGCTGATCCTAGGAACGATCCTTATTGCTTCTTTGTAATCGGGAGGGGCATGTCGGCGATTGCCTCTATATTATCATTTTGGGGACCCAACTTACTTTGTCCTATTTTGAAACCCCAGTATTTTATGGTTTCGTGGGTAAAATGGCATTTGCTGGGGCCAATGGTGAGGCTATTTTTCGCGCAGTCGCTCGAAAAGAGCTATCCAGGTCAGATGGTTCAAAAGACTCGCCTGGTAGGGAAGGAGGAAGGTAATCAGCATCAGGTTGGATGCACACTGTCTGTATTACATTAAGGGACTGCACGGGATAATCTCCTTCAAACACCGATGTTTCGTCCAGTGCTACGAACGTATCTCCATGGGCACGTTGGGGGTACTTTTTTCTTTGGGTCTACGGACAGTCTCCGTGTCCTTGTCTTGGGCCTCATCGCCTAAGGGTGTTAGTAATTCACACTCCTTTTGTGCCGTCCTAAAGTCCTGGTTAAAGGTCTCCGAGAAATCGGACGGTATCGGGGTTCTGATGGGGACGGGCTCCTGGGCTTCTTTCTTAGCTCGGCCTTGAGGAAGGGCGGCCTGGGACTCAGGGTCGGAACTTACTTTGGGGCTCTGTCTTATAAGTACGGAACAGAATTGTATGGGTGCTGAAATGATTTCAGTCCAGCCATCATAATATTGACACCGCAGGTAACAACTAACGACGGGGAATTGGTTCGCCCTCCCAAGGTAGTCATGTACCACCGCAAATTTTTCGTGGTTAGGGTCCACTGGGGGAAGGAGCTCGTCGGACACGATGAAACACGTACATGCTGTGTCCCTGACGAGAGTGAATACTCGGCAGCCGTTCACGCTGTGCTCCTCAAATTTCAAAGTTCCCGTTGAACTTTTATCAAAAATAAGGCTCAAACCTTGGCACTCAAGGGATATTGTCCTTCTTCCGGACAAGTTATGGTGGATCTCGAGGTCGAGGGCCCTTTGGTGCACAAGGTGAGACTGGACCGTAGTGATGTCTCGCGAAGAAAATCTGGATCTCTAATCTGAATCTTAGTGGTTAAGTTTCCATATAAATAGCCGGGACATCTCCTTGGCGTGGGAGACAATGGAGTGGGAGCTTTGAGGGAATGCACAGCCGAGCCTGAGAACAATGCCTTATCTGCCCATAAGCTTAACTCAATCTGGCGAGGTCGCGCATGGGGTGCACGGGGAAAGATAAACCTCCTTGTTTAAACATTAACTCAGGTGGCTGCGATAAGGCCCCAGGCTTCAAAGCGAAGATGCACGTTGGTAGCATCGTGGTTTTAAAAACATGAGATAGTGGTTGAAATTAAGCGGCCTCAACCCGTTCTATCACAATCCTCTATTTGTATTGTTGTATTAAAATTAAATGGCCTGGGCTGAGTTGAGAAAGTAATTTTTGGTGTGTTATGTGTAGTGATTTCTCTGAGTAGTTTATTGAAGGGGGTAGGCTGGTTTAGAATTTCTTTTGGTGGTTGTTAGTTCAATGAGTCTATTTTTGTGAAAGTAGTGTAGATGTGTTTGTTAAATGTGTTTGTGATGGTAGGGGAGGTTATTGTAGAGGAGTTGGAACTAGTGTGCGGGGTCTTTTATCTTGTATCTGGGTAGTGGGAGCTTAGCTCACAGATGTTGTTTGGGGTGGGGGTGGGTCAATGCTTTGCTGAGGGTGTTGGGGCCCAATCATGTCTTACTGTTTTTTGATTGGGAGTATTTTTGTTTTAGCGTGTATGTGTGGGGTGGATGTGCTGCATGTACATCTTGTGATTGTTTTGACAGACCTATTCTACTTGCTTTAGATTTTGTTTGTTTGAAATTTTGTTGTGGTTTGGTGTCATACTCGTGCTGCGTAGTTGAGGGTGGTGCGGATAAATTGTTTGTAAAGTGGGAGAGGCTCACTTTGTTGTGCAAATGTAATGTTTGAGAGTGCTTTGAGGACTGGTTTCGATTGTTTGTTGTGTGGGTTTTGAATTTTTAGTGAGTGTTTCGTGTGTTCTACATGTGTGGAGGTTTAGATACTGGCTGGTTTTGTCCTTCCCGCCTGGTTTTTCAGTGTTCGTTCAAATCGTGGTTGTCGGGTTTGAAAAGTGTTACCATTGATTTGTTGGTGGAAGGCAGTCATGTGGTTTTCTGTGAGCAAGTGTTATGGTATATATATATACATATGTTGTTGGAGTGTATCGCTTGCTGTTCTGATTGAGATGTAATCTGCTGAGCGTGAGTTGTCACCTGCTTAAGTGTAGGTGTTGAATGATGGGGTAGATATCGATGCTCATAAGGCAATTGTGGAGTTTAATCCTCCACGAAATCGTCGTAATAGGGCAAGAATTTTAGTTTTCAACTATTGAACAAAACAAAACATGTTATAAACGTAGGAAAATCTAGACAAATGGTGTTTGGGGTACACACGAGCAGTATAAAAGACAACCTTTACAACGTGTGAGTATTGCATCATCTCTATTGGCTCAAACTGACCGTGGGCTATTTTCGGACAGAATAGTTACGAGAGATGAAAGAAGGATTATTTGCTGCCATATTTCTCTTAATCTTTGTCCCCAACAGCACAAAATCAACGTTTCTCACTTGTTGGAATAAGAATGGCATTAATTTTTATGAGCTTCTCGATAATAACACTAGTCTACAAGGTTTTTAGTGTTTAGGAAATCGATATCATTCCTGGAAGGATTGGGTCTCCTGAATCGAAAAGTACCTTCATTTTTATCTATCCGGTCTAGTTTTTATGTTATTGAACATCCTTTTATAATACATATATTAGGCTTGAGTCAAATTCCATATGTTATTAAGTCTGTGTGTAAGTCTATGTATATAAGTATATGTGGGAGTTAATGTTCATATGTATATGTCATAAAAGTGTATATATTATATGTTAGAAATTAGTCACTATGTATGTGTATACGTCCACTACACTGGATTCTTTACTTTATCGTAATTCTAATTATTTTTTTCTTTTTCCGATTTTTCAGATGTTGTAATGAACTAAGTAATAGAAAATGAGCAAGATGTCCTCTTCCATAAGGTGTAGCGTTAATTCTCCAAATGTGTTATGGAAACACAAAAGTGAAAAGTATAAAGACCTTTTTACTAAATTGTTATCAACCTTTCGTGATATTGACGCGAATATGAGCACCAAAGTGCATTTTCCTTTTATTCACCTCGATCGTTTTCTTGAAACCCTCGGAGATGTTAGCGACAAACAAGGCGAACGATTTCATCCGGACATCAAAGAGCTCGAAACTCGTTACCAACGACCTTGGGACGCTATGATGATAGCAGACTATTGCTGGTTTTTAAAATGAGATTCTCCTGTTGCTCAACATCAAGGGTGCGCAAATAAAGGTAAATTTATCCATGAATTTTCTGCCAAAAATCTTTGCCACGCGGCATTTTAAATTTTTAATAATTTTTACTTGTGCTTTGTTTGTTTATCTATTATGTTATTCTAATTGTTTCATATTAATTGCCTCTTGTAGAAATAAAATAGTTTTAATAAATAAACAGTCTTGTTTAATTGCACTTAAAATCACTAATATCAACTCATGTACACCTTTGGAAATATTTACATGGGCAATTTTAGCATCTAATAGAGCCAAAATGGAGATGAGGAGAGACAGAAAACTAGACCTGATGGATGAAAACTGAAGTAATTTTCGAATTTAGCAGAAAACAAATTACTTAAGAATTCGTTGAAATAATTTCATGGCGATACTTATTGAGTTTCATTTTTTTTTAAAGGATACACCTCTCTTGAAATCACATGAGTTTATGACCAAATAAAATTGAATCCAGAGTTTCATCGACTACCCTTACTTAGATCCCTGGTTCGGTAATTTCGAAATGAACAAAAACTGGTAGATACCAGCGAAATACCGATAGTTGCATTTCAATAAAATTACCAACGGAAAAGAAGAAAGTGTAGGTAGATCGTGCACATACAATTAGGTCTTGAATTTTTCTTGTCGGAATTGACCAATAAATCATACAGGAGACATTTGGATCTATTAGCGGTGAAAGCCACAAAAGATCATGCGATGTATAATAAGGGAACCTTAATTAAGCCTCCACTTTTGTTGAGGCCATGCCAAAGAACAACGGGAGCTCATCGCTCTCAATCTCATATAATTACCTTTAGAGATTTAAAATTACCTCTCCACACAAGCCTTAAATGTGTGCGGGCCAAGACACAACTCACTTTTCTTTCCTACACAAACCACATACACACTTAAAGCTCACTCATTTTCACTTTTTCTTGGAGAAAAAAAAGATATGGGTAGCTGTTTAGTGAATCTTCTGTGGCTAGATTATAGTGGAATGACAAATTAACATCAAAAGAGAAATAAAACATGTTCCTCGGAGCTATTATTACACGACCAAGTCATCATTTGATACACATAAATTGAGTATTTTCGTAAGATGATTCGATAGAAATCCGAGGATTTCAAACGTGTCATTTCTGTATATAGTGATCTCAAAATTTTATATTTTAAGGTTTGTTATGGTTGGATTCGATTTGATCAATCAGCGTTACAGGTATGATTTCATAAGCATGATCATACAGAAAAGATTGAAGACAATGAATCAACCTAAGGTCAAGAGTAATATTCCCCACACACGTATTTGAACATTGCATGTCCAGCAGCAGTAACCAAGAACATGATGAGCAGAATTTGCAATTAAATAAATTTGCTCTCATCTAAAAATTAACCGGGCTTGAACTTTTTACTAAGCTTGTTTCAATTCATCACAGAGATCCAAAAAGATGAAATGTTTATATAGATTATAAAATAAATAAATAAAATACCTTTGAAATCCTTCCAGTATCTATGGATCTCCCTCTAGTCTTTCAACTTTGCTGATTAGGATTACAACCCCTGCGTTAAATTCCGTCACAGTCCTCCTGCAATGGTTCGAGATTGCTCCCAAGTAGCGTAGTGTGGGTGATTCAAATGAACCCCCCAAAAGATGTTGCATATATATTATATGAAGGAAAAATGATATAGTATTTACAAGTAAATTGCTCTAGCGGGAATATAATTCGTAGCTCGAATCCAATAGCCAATAAATAATCGTAATCGCTATTCTTTAGGCCTCCTCAAATAAAATTATTAAAACTAATTACATTTTATTGAAACAAGTGATAATAAATGACAAATATAAAGGTGGAAAGACAGATTTAAGATAAAATATTAAACGGCATGAAAAAAAAGAATAACTATAGACCTCTTGACAATTCAACAAATCAATAAAGTCAAAACATTAGGAGCAAAAACAGCAAACTACATAGAGTCGAGCCAAAGATGAAAAAAGAAAGTCGAACCAACGAGAACAAATCCACGGCCTCAAAACTAAGAATAAAAGAAATCCCTTTTAAATTCCATTGTCCATAAAAGTTAATTAACATAATGATCAATAGGCGAAATCCTCATTAACAACTGTACGAATGACGGTAAATATTCTACATTTCACGGTGTCAGCAAATAAGAATGAGGCGAATAATGAGACGTCATCTCCCCGTCGTCTCTGCCCGTTGCCTTCCCGACGAGATCCGAACCCGACGAGAAAATGAAGGATCTGAATGGCACTCACTGGCAAGTCCCAAGGAACTGGGTGGGGGTCCTCGTTAGTTTAGGGGTATTGTGGTTTGACATCAACCAGTGTTCGAGGCCTGTGTATCTCTATAGGGAACAGTAGTACTCCACGTCGAGGGATGTAGTGATCACTCTTCCGTATATAGATTCCTGAACTGATGAGGGAGGGAGGGATATATATATATATATATATATATATATATATATATATATATATATATATATAGAGAGAGAGAGAGAGAGAGAGAGAGAGAGAGAGAGAGAGAGAGAGAGAGAGAGAAAGAGAGAGAGAGAAAGAAAGAGAGAGAGAGAGAGAGAGGGAGAGAGAGAGAGTAACAACAAGGAAAGAAGGTACCCTAGGAGACCTTACAGTCTATTCAAGGTGGGTACCTTTGGACTAGCGATCGAGTGGGCACATGGCTGCTCAATTTTTGGCGTCCCTAAACGGCTACTTTTGAAGACCTTGTCTAGTCTTGACTTGAACTGGTCAGCCTCCGGTATTCGTCAAAGTCATTCGAGATCTTCGATTGCCGGTACACAGTTCTCTTCTCCCTGAGCAGTTGGCCGATTTCTCGATTAAACAACTTTGGTTGAACAGAAGACCGACGGGGGAATTTTAGAGGGAAGAAACGCGATTGAAGACTCATGAATGTGGTTATGAAACTATTCCACGAGTGTTCAACAGCATCGCACACTTCTAGCCTCACGTCAGTCAGTCCAACATGAAGGCTTGCAAAGTCTGCTCTTCTCAAGTCAATTTTCCTTGATTAACTGGCAACAGACCTTACCTTTGGGATCTTGACGCTAAATCTCACTAGCTGGTGGTCACGGCCACCGAGTTCTTTGCCTACAGAGAGATTCTCAACGATATCATCCTCAGAGGTGAAGACCAAGTAGAGGATATTGTCTCCTCTCGTCAGTTCTCTGACCCATTGAGTGAGGAACTCGTTTTTGGCGAACTCTAAGAGTAGTGCGCTCTCGCCACAGGCTGCTCTGGTTTCCCATTCAATTGGCTGTTGAAATCGCCCATAACGATGCACACTCTGCCTTGAACCAGCTCACTCAGCAGCTGGTACAGTTCTCTGTCCTTCTCAACGGTTTGGAAAGGGGGTTTGTAAAGCAGCAGGGTCCTGTATCTGACAGGACCGATCTCTAGGTCAACGCCTAGGAGCTCGTGGTCAGATACAACGTTGGATTTCGTAGATTTGATTGTATCCTTGACATACAACATTACACTGCCACCCTCTCTGTCTGGCCTATCTTCGTGGAAGAGTTGGAAGCTAGTAACCGTGAATTCGCCTTCAAAGTCTCGGTTTGAGGTTTTTATCCACGATTGTGTTAGGGCTACCATTTCGAAAACATCTGTCGCTACGAGGCCACGGAGCTCAGGAAACTTGTTCCTGATTGACCTAGCATTGAACAGAAGAACTTTAAGGGAGTCCCCTAATGAGAGAGAGAGATAGAGAGAGAGGGGGGAGAGAGTGTGTATGTTTTGTTGTTAAGCCGGGAAGTAAATAATATGTGTAATGATCTGCTATTAACTTGCTAAGGCGTGTGGAGTAACTAAACCCAACTGGAATATAGTGAGCGTATCTACTAATGGGCTACAAACTCGTGTCATTCCTGCGAGTTTTGCGTCCGGGCTTACTTGGATCTAATTCGTGCCTGGACGCTTGAAGTCCAAAACCGTACCCACTAAACTGACGAGAGCGCCAACCCCTGGAGAAAGGATCGAACAAACCAAACTTCTTAATCAAAAACTCAGTGGAGAACCGAGAAAGCAAAACAGGATTAAGAGCAACAAATCACGAAAACAGATGAACCATGGAAAATGACAAAGCCCTGGGGAAATGGAACCCTATAAAACCTTTTTAAGGGGTGCAGGGGCGTTTTACTAATTAATTTGTTTAAATGCGTATCTAGGGGTGTCGTATGGAGACTCATTGCTTGAAGAGATCCATGGAACAATCTTTTTTGCAATTATTATTGCTTGTATGTAGGGCAAGTAGAATAGCCATATCCTCCTCTGGCATGAGACGTAAAATGATTAAGACCAGAAAGAGAATACTTGCTTGGAGAGACGCACAGTCTAAAAATTTTTCTGTGATGGCAAGAAGCAATGGGGTTAATGGGTGGACTATCTCGGACCCTGTCACATCACCCAGTGCGCAGTGACCTTTTTTGTTGGAAAACTTAAAAAGATAAAGAAAGCTGCTCAAAGCCATAATCAACACACCACCACTTGCCTCCTTTCAACTACTTAAAAGAGCCAGGATCCTTAATTAACTCCCGTACTAAAGATCATCTGCACGCTAATGAATGAATAAAGTTTACTCTCTGCATAGCATTCGTCCACGATGAACATTCCTTTGATCGAGGACACACTGATTCAAGAATATGAACACTACAGAAACAAGGCATTAACATAACCTAGAGTGACATCCTCTCTCGCATATAGTCATTGCCAAAAGTTGGGAGACTAATGTATAATATCATTTTTCTCATTTGTTTTTAAAATTTATTTGATAGGAATAATTATTCTCATTTTTTAAATTATAGATTGCAGGTTTATTAAAAAGTTAGTATTAAAAAAAAAGAAAAACTATATTCCACAGGTTGCAATTTGGAAAATTTAAAACATGTTTTTTACATTATTTTTATAAATTTTTATTTACTCATTAATAACTTTAAAATTATTTTTATAAATCATAATTATTTACAGATAAAGGATTCATCTTTCATTTGTTTTAGTTTCATTTCCCTATCTGCAATGGTTATTGAGATATTGCTTGAAAAATCGGTCCGATTTGGGGAGGGGGGACTCTATATATACGTATGTGGCAGTTTGTGACTGATGATGCGAACATTGAAACTCAAATGATGCGATGAACAAAATCAAAGTTGAGATCAGTAGAAAGTATTAGCTTCCTCTTTGGGAGCGATGTACATCTATGGTGTATACGTAAAGTATCTTACCCGTTTTAATGCAGAGAACTGAAACTTGGACACCACAAGACTCTCGGAGATAGAAACTAAGGGCAACTCTTGGGTGATCCTTCATCAGTAGAAACTTCTAATGATGACGAATGATGAATCAAGTAACCAGTTTGAAAAAAATCACAAACATAAGCGATTGGAAAAGAGGAAACGAGTATAAAATGAATTGAGAAAATATAATCTAAAAAGATATTAGAGCTCTATATTGTAGGATCTATAATTGTCATGACAATATAAGCCAAAAACAAGGAGTAAATTACAGGCGAATAAAATAAACAAAACGAATTTATTAGATCATGGAGATAAAGTATATACGAAGCAAAGACCTAACATAGGAGAAATAGAGATAAAATGTTAAAAAATCAAGGAGGGATACATTAGTTGAAATTCCAAAACTGAGATAATATAAAATTAGAAACACGATTAACGGTAATCGAAAGTGTTTGTAAATTAATGAAACAAGAAGCACTGTCCGAGAACCCACCTTTGCTGAATGGGTTCAGTGATGGAAAAGAAGAAAGGAGTGGGGTAAGAGATAAAATTCCATTGTTATGGCCAATTATTTTGAAATTATCAATATTAATATAGCTAATTCCCTGTTGTCGGAGGCCATAATCAAATATCGAGACAAATATTAAGGTTCGGTTATGTTAGGTTAGGTTAGGTTAGTGGTACTCTACTAGTTGGTACCTAACCAAGCCAATTGGGAGCTTGTGAGTGTCTATTGGTATCTTCTTCATGAGGGATTACCCTCTATTTTAAGTTTTCTTTTTATTATTTTATTGATACTTTTTATAAACAAGGGATTGAAATATTGTTCCTATTTCATTACCCCGCTAATGGATATCATAGCCAACCATTAGCGGTGAAATGACATAAGCAAACATGCAGGTTACGTTTGAGAGATTGCACAACCATAAGGCAGTTATTATTTTTCTTCTTCGCATTTTCACTTCTTCAATCTTCAACATCACATTTACAGTTCTGTCCTTACAAAGATTTCAGTGGAAATTCACTCGTTGGTTTTCCTTTTAGTAACAACAAAAATCTTTTTCATTAAAAAGAAGAGGAAAGTCCCTTCCTTTCATCTCCTTCACTTCTCACCAAGATTCATTTTCACCCTGCGAGAGGGATTTAAAGCCCAGGCAAAGGGTGCTCCAATCGCTGATTATAGGTACTTAACTCGCCACTAAGGAAAATAAATGATAATTCAGAGCCATCTCCTCATAATTAACAAATGCCACTTAAAGGTTATATTCATCTATGGTTCCATAGGTGAAGAGGATGTATCTTTTAAAAACCCTACAACAGGTTGGTCGGCAAAGGGAGAGATTGTTTGCGCGGCATTGTTCGAGGCCATAGACATTCATAAAGCGCTTGCCTATGAAGTAAGAAAATTCTTAAGTGAAGAGACGGGTCTACGAGGACGCTTAAAACGCACAGGGGAGATGACAGTATCACGGGAGGCATATCATTCCTCATTCTCAGGAAAAATAGAGAAAAAAGGACGCTCACCCGTTCAAATGAAGATGACTGCGAGGAACAAGGAGGAGTTGGAGGGCAGAACCCTACACCAGGGTTCTCAATAACTGTGTGAAAGAACGTGATGAGGACAGGTACTCGTAGGATGTAGATGCGAAATTCATTGTTTTAGCCGTACCTATTGACATTCGTTGTCACTAGAACTTGTTCGTGTTCAACTTCTGTTTGCTTTTTGCACCAGGCGTTCGAGGCCGTCTGCTTCGTTTAGCGCAGCTCCGTTTTAATGTCTTACAAATGGATTAAGACGTCAGGATTCGCCCTGAAGGCAGTGGCCAACTTCTTCCCTTATATCTCCGAGGTAAGGGCAATTATAGCCATCTCAAATTCATATTTTTAATCGATATCTGCCATCGATTAATTAAATTAGGGTTTTCTTACATTTAAAATAGTTTTAGTTATATTTAGGTTAGATTAAATTTTATTTAGCTAGAGAATTTCAGAGGGAAAAAGAAAGACGACGAAGACCATGAAATAGAAAAATTAAAAGGCAAATTCCATGATAAAAATGCAAACGATGAAGTATTTATGAATAATTGAAAGTTTGATGACATGAATAATTCGCCAGTATTTAGGTAATATCAAGGCTGGGTTTTGGGCTCAATAATTCTGCCTTAAATTGCAGATTAGGAGTAATTAAGCCTTGAATTAATGAATGAATGATTAAAAAAGTTTGGAATGGCTGTTTGTGAGAGAGTATCGAGGCATATAGGAGAGCCAGACGGTAAATAGAGAGACATTGATAGGAAAATGTGTCTTTTGGAGGGGAAGGGGAGCATCACTCTCCCGTTTTCTCTTGTATGGACCTACGTGTCTGTGATTTGAGTTTACCTTTCGCACATGTAAATATTTGCAGTCCACGTTTCTTATAACGAAGTGTTTGGTATAGCAAGGCCAACTATGCTGCAGCTGATATTTGGATGAGTGCGTGTAATTCAGTGATTATTTGTAGGGTGATTTTCGTCAATTGCGAAGTTTAAGCAAGTTCTAGAGAGTTGCGTACGTTCCCAGTCCCGAGTACCTGAGCTACTCTCCTTTTTGAAATGCTGCATCTGTATAACTTCCACACATTTTCACTAACTCCATTTTAGCACATTTTTAACTAGCCTCATCTCACGAGCTGCTCTGTCGGAGAGAGGCTGAGATTGATTGGGTGAGGGGAGGAATATGTAAGTTGCAATAGTGCGCAGCCTGGTAGCTTATGGTCGAGCGCTGACGGCGGACCGGCTGTGGAGAAACACCTATTCGACGCCCGATCAGGAAATTTCACCCCACTCCCACCGTTAATCGAAAACGATATACGCGTCTTTACAAGTACTATCCTTTACTTACCTTGCTCTCTTTCTTCATCATTCTCTCCTCGCCCTCATCTCTTAATCTTCTTGCTTTCTTCACTCATTTTTTCTCCAAGTGGTCTCCTTGTTTGCCATATATTCCTCGTTCCAAATTTGATCCTGGTTTCACAATGATAGAAATAATTGTTTGTGAACTGGTTGCGAAAGTTGACGTGTCTAGGTAGAAAGATGGGTAAGTGTGAATGGTAGTGGAGAGAAATGGAAACAGGTGATGCTATATTATAAGGCAAAGAGGTGACGCCGGGGACCCGACGTGAGAATAGAGAAACTCTATACAGGAGTAAAAGTGCAAAAAGTGTGTAAAATGTTTCACAGAGTAGCACGTAATTAACAAATATGAAAAGCACCTAACAAGAAAGAATCGTAAGCTGATTCCAGGGTTTTTTTTTTCTTTTTATATTCCAATGAAATCATTGAGAATATTTTCTCCATTTTTTATGTTTGATAGAGTATTTTCAAGAAGGAAGACGAAAGAGGGTGAAGATATGGGAAATACAATTGTCTGGAAGGAACTATGTCCTAGTAGCTTATTTATATACGGTTAAACAGAATACCTTCTCAAGGCAATACAATTATAGAGTTGCGCGTCCCTGGTCCATTTACGCCCCTAATAATATATCTCTTTATAACAACGGTTTTTTTTCACACGTTTATTTGCGTAGCAGAATCCATTTACCAAACCTTTTTGGTAAACTGCAGGGAGAAGATTTACGCTCCATTTACTAGATTGAATTGTCTTTTTTGAGTCATGTTATTGCTATTATTAATTGTCAAAATCAAAAATTGTTAAATAGAAGATTGAGAGGTTAGGGAAGACAAGCACAATAATAGAAGATCAACAATCTTAAAATTGTAGGGCTGAGCCAGCGCCTAAGAACTTAGCCGTAGAAAAAATCCACGAACAAAAGCAACTTAATGTAAGTTCCTAACTAAGGCAGGTCACACACAGGCCTTGTCTAAATCCACGAATGCGTCTTTTACGAAATCATTTGTGCAAGTATGAAATTTCTCCTCTTAAAACCCAAATATAATTAAAGTTTCCCTCCCAATTTCCTACGAACATCGATATCATTTCTCACAAATAATTAACTTTTGTAATTTTCTAGACTAATTACCTTTTACTTTTTCCAAATTACTTGTTCTATACTTTAGGATGGCAAACTCACCAATTCCTATTACCTGTCGACTCTTTAGCAACTGAAACTTCCTTTCTTCTTTTCAATAATTCAGTGAATCCAATTGAGAGCAATCTTTGATTCGATCCCAATTAATTGACGTTCTCCAGTTCTCGCTTGATGTTGGTTGACATTTGGTGTCCTCAAGGTTTTTCCTTCCTCTTTTTCGTAAAGGAATCCCTTTAAAATGGTTCATTCTGATATTGATCTTGCCCCAAACAAGATTAAATCTTTATCAGTGTGTGAAGCAGTACCTCCTTTAAACTTATTTGGGTTACAATGAATTTATAGGGAGTTTTGTATTGACAGATCAATCATGACTCACTCACCAAGAATCCATATTACGAGTGGGTGGAAATCGTATTGTGTTATTTATTTATTCTCTTTTTAAAGGGTTCAATAGTAAAATACGCGAAGAGTTTCAGCAAGAAAATGTTACGAAAATTCCGATTTGTTTCTCCTGAACAATTTAATACTCTCGGAAAAATAGAGAATCAAGTAAAGTGCTAGCAATTTTGTTTCCTCTGTCGCTTTCCTCTGGGTACGTACGATTTTTTCTCTCCCATTGCCTTTCCAAATCCAAAGTAGGCAGGTAGGTAGCACCTTTGCCCCTAGCAATGGGGACGAGATCTAACGATCGGATAAGGAAATGCACATCAAGAAGGAGAACAGCAATCACTGGTGAATCCAAAGGCACCAAACAACAGTAAATTGCGAGCGAGGCGGGGGTCTATTTCGGGAGCTTGACACAAACCAGCAATGATGGAACCCTAGGTTACCATAGGAAGGTGCACTGGGGAGAGGCTGAGTTTCAGCTGAGTAGGAATTACTTACAATCTTGCCTTCTTAAATGGAGTGTGTAATTCTCTTGAAAATGTGAAGCGCAGTCGTGAACATACGATCGATCGGAACATTGCTTTAAATGGTTGAGTCTTATCCATCTGGTGGCTTCTCTTGAGCCTCTCTGTAAGCCAGCCTGGGCTCGATCGGGCGCTCTTAAAATGCAAATGCCGCATTCAATGGGAAACTAAACGTGTCACTCTTAGCAATATCAAATGAAGCGGAAATTAAATTATAAAGCTCTTCCATTGCGTGGAGACGTGCGGCGGAATCCATCATGAACCCAAGCGAGGTTTAATCACGCAGTAAACACGCACCGAGAGGTATAAGGACGGGATTGTAATTTTATACCTTGCTTCTCTGGGAGTCATTCGTCTATTAAGAGAAGGAAGGGGATGATATTTGTAGAGGGAGGGAAATATGGGTAGCAAAAGGGGCTCCTTTCAGGTAGATGAAATTTTCGTTTTATTTATCTATTAAAAAGAGAAAACTAACGTGAAAAATCCACAGCCGAACGTATTTGAAAACGAAGATAAGGAAAGTGAAATTTTTTTTGAAAGAATCAGAGATCGAGTGGCTGAGAAACAGGAATATTTGTTGCTATAGGAACCGAGTTATAAATTCAAGGTACGTATCACCCGGTACCCGTAAAAGAGGGTATAATTATATCTACATAGTATAAATTGCTAAAATATTGTGGAAGTCGAATAAGAGCGAGAATAATGTGAACAGAAGATTATAAGACCCGTAGGAAAAGTGAAGAATACATATTACACAAGGGGAATCCGCATGAACATTTCCAAGGAGTTCATTTCTCTAACTACGTGTTAAAATCTTTCAAGGGCAGGTTTCCTTTATTTTTGCACATACAAGAAAATATCACTCTATTAATGAACCACATGTAACTTGGAGACATTACCAAATAACTACCAACTAGTTCACCTGAATGTCTTGTTTAGACTTGGCGACCTTAACTATCTCCGCTCTCAAACGGGTAATAAAGACGTTGAAAAATGTCGGGTAAATTTCCTTCATCCAATTAATAAATTTCAATTACTAAGCGAATTGAGACAAAGTTAAAAATGTACGGGATCAAAAAATCGTCCATCAATTTCTAGTATTATTATTTTAATAATTTTGACCTAACTTTTAAAAATTTACATTCGCTTTTCCTCGAGGTGGCCAGATATGGGCCTATTCCTTTCAATCTTCTCCTAATTCCCTCTCTCGGAACCATAATTCAGGCCGAAATTCGTAATTAAATCCGATAAGATGATTTTTTTTCTCGGTTCTTAAATAAAGTATCGGATATTTCTGCTTACATCAGATATTAGTGTTTCACTTGTCTGAATTTTCACTTTGAGAAATGTTATCGATTTCTGGGAAATTTGGGTGGTTGGCTTCAGAAGCCCTTCATGAGACAGTGCCACATTGCCATCTCCCCTAGGGGAAATATTTGGAAGGGCAGACAAGCCGAAAGAAGAGATAAGGGAAACCAGAGGCGTGAACCAGTATTTAGGAAGTTATTTGGAGCACTAGCGGCACTTGACGATACCTTCAAAAGCACTGCTTGCTAATTAATCGATTGCTCGTCACTGCGCTGAGATGGCGAGAATTGGGGTTGCCGTTTTCGCCTCTCTTTCCAATCTCGTTCGCTACATATACAAACATAATTATCCTAGATAATTATCCCATAGAAAGATTCTTTTTTTCGTGTCCAAAGATCCACAAAACTTTACTCTTTACTGGGCGTGCGGTCTACTTCACACCTTTACTTATTGGTGTGCAGTCTACCGAACAAATAATTTTTAGTGTGGGGTCTACCTTAAAACTTTACTCTTTAATTTACAGTCTATAAAAAATAGGTATTTATTAAAACAACTATAAGTGAATATTTATTGGAAAATGTAAATTAATAAGCAAGATAGATTAAAAATGATTGAAAAATTATTAAAAAAATTAAAAGTATAAAATTCTACTATTCATTAATAGATCTAATGTTGGCTCCTGGCGAGAACGGATTCCGGGAACCAATTTGAGTATCCGTTTGTTTTATGGGGTACTTGAAAGTCATTTTGTGTCGGCGCCGTGAGTAAAAATATCGACTGTTGCATCCTTGCTTCGATTCCCCAAACTCAGGGATTATCAATCCTCACCCCCTACTTTCTTTTGTTTTCCACACGGGCATCATCTTCGAAAGAAAGGTCAACCGGAAAGTTCGTACTCTTATGGGGAAATAAAAGGAAATATAATTTATTCTATAGTTAGCATTTTGTTCGAAAAGCTTTTCTAATTTTCTTTTTGTTTGTAAAAAGACGAAACAAAATTCATTCAAAAAAATAAAAATCGCTCTATCCCCAAAATGGACTGAACAACGCACCTCATCCATTGAGTAAGATTAGACTAGCCTATTAATAGAAATATATGGACATGTTTTGACAGGAACAACCGAGTTAGAACATGCTAAATAGACTAGTGATAGCCTAACTAGGATATTCAATCCTCATTGCGCGCTAATTAGGGACATGTACGTTGTTACCACAAAGATATGGCTAAAAATCCTTCTTTTTAGCGAAATTTTGGTTCGTTTTTTTCAAAGCAGTAGAAGGGGAACAAATTCTATGTCCCAGCGAATATTCCCTCGTCAAGTAAAATATTTACATGAAAAGTGACAACCAAGAGAGTTGTTGTGTGAGGGACTGTTTGTTTGGGGATTGGGCTTTCGATAAGTAAGTGTTTGACTTTGTCTCCCTTTATCCTTGTCGTAGAATGGACTCTCGACGATATACCATGTAAAACTATTCGTTGAGGAAACTTATTTAATTATCTTTAGAGTGCGTGGATGTCTAGGCTGGCCGATATTATGTATCTTCGATATACTTAAGAAGTGGAACTGAGCTCAGCGATAATAATATTGCTATCATTAATAAAATAGAGTTTTATTAATAAAAACTATCAACAACACACAAAACGGAAAATATTGACATAAACAGAGAATGGAAAAGGTCGTGGGGAATCTAGCTAATCCGAGGATTAAGAGGGATTCAAAAAGGTAAAAGAAATATAAAGTTAAAGGGAGGGGATGGTTCGCTAAACAATTTAAAGCACAAAATAGAGTTGACAAAAGGGTTAAATACTCAAAGGTAACGTTTGGCTTACGTAATTATACTTGTTGTGCAGAGGAAGGCGACGTGAAGGAATTTTCGGTCCGCTGGCGAGTTCCAGCCGAAGGGGAGGGGGGAATTAAATCATCCTGACGTGGCGTCTTGGTAATGAGAACCGGTTCTTGACGAACGGCTTGAAGAACAATGGCTGTTCTACGTTGTTGTCTTCTGAACAACAGGGAGGGTGAGAACCGTCTCTTATCTACGGGCTCGAGAACAATGGCTGTTCTAATGTTGTTTTCTTCTGAACAACAAGAAGGAAGGGTGAGAACCGTTTCTTGGTGAACGGGCTCAAACGAACAATGGCTGTTCTACGTTGTTCTCTTCTGAACAACAGGGGGGGGGTGACAACCGTTTCTTGTCAACGGGCTCGAACGATCAATGGCTGTTCTAACGTTGTTCTCTTTCTGAACAACAGGAGAAGCCTTGTGGACTTGGCGTCAAGAAGGCTCAAACCTTGGCACTCAAGGGATATTGTCCTTCTTCTGGTCAAGTGATGGTGGATCTCGAGGTCGGTGGCCCTTTGGTGCACAAGGTGAGACCGGACCGTAGTGATGTCTCGCGAAGAAAATCTGGATCTCTAATCTGAATCTTAGTGGTTAAGTTTCCATATAAATAGCCGGGACATCTCCTTGGCGTGGGGGACAATGGAGTTGGTGCTTCGAGGGAATGCACAGCCGAGCCTGAGAACAATGCCTTATCTGTCCATAAGCCTAACTCAATCTGGCGAGGTCACGCATGGGGCGCACGGAGGAAGATAAACCTCCTTGTTTAAATATTGACTCAGGTGGCTGCGATAAGGCCCCAGGCTTCAAAGCAAAGATGCACGTGGGTAGCATCTTGGTTTTAAATAACATGTGATAGTGGTTGAAATTAATGCCTCAACTGGTTCTATCACACCCCTCCATTCCGGGGCAAGTTGCCACTTCGAAAAAAACAAAAGAGAGAAGGGACAATGATAGAGCTCCGTTGTGGGGAACTCGTTTTCTTGTACCAACCGTACCCATAGCACCTAACTAGTATTACCTCAATACATATGATTATTTTGATCTTATGATTATAGGGGAAAATAACCTTTAATACAAACTTAATAAATAAAAAGGCATGGAACAATAAAATGATATCAAATTAGTACATATGGGACAACATAATTTATACGTAATTTAATGGGTACAAATATATATACATACCAAAAAAATAGACATTCAGCGTTACAAAATTCAGACATATACATTAACTAATTATATTACAAGAGAATCTAATTTAAGTCGTACAAGACGGTATATACATACATTGAGATCCTAATCCTACGAATACAATTACTCTACGCTATTCGGTAACGCATTCCTACTGAGTGCGTCAGCCACCTGGATATCGTAACCTTTTATATAATTTATTTTAAATTGATACTCTTGCAAGAGTAAACTCCAGCGCAAGAATTCGCCTGTTGGAGTGTCGCACATTCCTAAAATAGGCTAACGGACGGTGGTCGGTTCCTATCTGAAATTCTTTTCCTATCAAGTACATTTTGAATTTGTCTATAACCTAGATAATTGATAGAGCTTCCTTCTCTATAGTGGCATATCTCTTTTCGCGTGGTAATAATTTGCGACTAGCATATGCAACTGGCTGACTCGTTCCGTCATCCTCGTATTGAAGGAGTACACCTCCAATGCCCTCGTTGCTCGCGTCGGTCTTAATCCCAAAGGATTTTTCCGGGTTGAGCAACTTTAAAATGGGGGCAGAAATGAGCTACTCTTGAGCTGATTAAAATGAGAAACAGCGACATCATTCCAACATAGACGATCGGGGGAATTCTTTTTTAAAAGGAAGCTAAGGGGCGCCGAAATTGCAGCGAAATTCGGAACAAATCGCCGATAGTAAGAAGCTGATCCTAGGAACGATCTTAATTGCTTCTTTGTAATTGGGGGGGGCATGTCGGCGATTGCCTCTATATTATCATCTTGGGAACCCAACTTGCTTTGTCCTATTTTGAAACCCCAGTATTTTATGGTTTCGTGGGTAAAATGGCATTTGCTGGGGCCAATGGTGAGGCCATTTTCGCGCAGTCGCTAGAAAAGAGCTAATAGGGTGGTTAAAGGGGGACACCATTCAAATAGTTATTGTAGCTGACTCTTTTGATGTGGTGTCAGCTGCGCGTCAATATCCAGGTCAGATGGTTCAAAAGACTCGCCTAGTAGGGAAGGAGGAAGGTAATCGGCATCAGGTTGGATGCACACTGTCTGTATTACATTAAGGGACTGCACGGGGTAATCTCTTTCAAACACCGATGTTTCGTCCAGTGCTACGAACCTATCTCCATAGGCACGTTGGGGGTACTTTGTTTCTTTGGGTCTACGGACAGTCTCCGTGTTCTTGTCTTGGGCCTTATCGCCTAAGGGTGTTAGTAATTCACACTCCTTTTGTGCCGTCCTAAAGTCCTGGTTAAGGGTCTCCGAGAAATCGGACGGTATCGGGGTTCTGATGGGGACGGGCTCCTGGGCTTCTTTCTTAGCTCGGCCTCGAGAAAGGGCGGCCTGGGACTCAGGGTCGGAACTTACTTTGGGGCTCTGTCTTATAAGTACGGAACAGAATTGTATGGGTGCTGAAATGACTTCAGCCCAGCCATCATAATATTGACACCGCAGGTAACAACTAACGACAGGGAATTGGTTCGCTCTCCCAAGGTAGTCATGTACCACCGCAAATTTTTCGTGGTTAGGGTCCACTGGGGGAAGGAGCTCGTCGGACACGATAAAACACGTACATCCTGTGTCCCTGACGAGAGTGAATACTCGGCAGCCGTTCACGCTGTGCTCCTCAAATTTCAAAGTTCCCTTTGAACTTTTATCAAAAATAAGGCTCAAACCTTGGCACTCAAGGGATATTGTCCTTCTTCTAGACAAGTTATGGTGGATCTCGAGGTCGAGGGCCCTTTGGTGCACAAGGTGAGACTGGACCGTAGTGATGTCTCGCGAAGAAAATCTGGATCTCTAATCTGAATTTTAGTGCTTAGGTTTCCATATAAATAGCCGGGACATCTCCTTGGCGTGGGAGACAATGGAGTGGGAGCTTCGAGGGAATGCACAGCCGAGCCTGAGAACAATGCCTTATCTGCCCATAAGCCTAACTCAATCTGGCGAGGTCGCGCATGGGGTGCGCGGGGAAAGATAAACCTCCTTGTTTAAACATTGACTCAGGTGGCTGCGATAAGGCCCCAGGCTTCAAAGCGATGATGCACGTTGGTAGCATCGTGGTTTTAAATAACATGTGATAGTGGTTGAAATTAGGCGGCCTCAACCCGTTCTATCACAGTCCTCTATTTGTATTGTTGTATTAAAATGAAATGGCCTGGGCTGAGTTGAGAAAGTAATTTTCGGTGTGTTATGTGTAGTGATTTCTTTGAGTAGTTTATTGAAGGGGGTAGGCTGGTTTAGAATTTCTTTTGGTAGTTGTTAGTTCAATGAGTCTATTTTTGTGAAAGTAGTGTAGATGTGTTTGTTAAATGTGTTTGTGATGGTAGGGTAGGTTATTGTAGAGGAGTTGAAACAAGTGTGGGGGGTCTTTTATCTTGTATCTGGGTAGTGGGAGCTTAGCTCACAGGTGTTGTTTGGGGTGGGGGCGGGTCAATGCTTTGCTGAGGGTGTTGGAGTCCAATCATGTCTTAGTGTATTTTGATTGGGAGTATTTTTGTTTTAGCGTGTATTTGTGGGGTGGATGTGCTGCATGTACATCTTGTGATTGTTTTGACAGACCTATTCTACTTGCTTTAGATTTTGTTTCTTTTGAAATTTTGTTGTGGTTTGGTGTCATACTCGTGCTGCGTAGTTGAGGGTGGTGCGGATGAATTGTTTGTAGAGTGGGAGAGGCTCACTTTGTTGTGCAAATGTAATGTTTGAGAGTGCTTTGAGGACTGGTTTCGATTGTTTGTTGTGTGGGTTTTGAATTTTTAGTGAGTGTTTCGTGTGTTCTACATGTGTGGAGGTTTAGATACTGGCTGGTGTTGTCCGTCCCGCCTGGTTTTTAAGTGTTCGTTCAAATCGTGGTTGTCGGGTTTGAAAAGTGTTACCATTAATTTGTTGGTGGAAGGCAGTCATGTGGTTTTCTGTGAGCAAGTGTTATGGTATATATATATACATATGTTGTTGGAGTGTATCGCTTGCTGTTCTGATTGAGATGTAATCTGCTGAGCGTGAGTTGTCACTTGCTTAAGTGTAGGTGTTGAATGATGGGGTAGATATCGATGCTCATAAGGCAATTGTGGAGTTTAATCCTCCACGAAATCGTCGTAATAGGGCAAAAATTTTAGTTTTCAACTATTGAACAAAACAAAACATGTTATAAACGTAGGAAAATCTAGACAAATGGTGTTTGGGGTACACACGAGCAGTATAAAAGACAACCTTTAAAACGTGTGAGTATTGCATCATCTCTATTGGCTCAAACTGACCGTGGGCTATTTTCGGACAGAATAGTTACGAGAGATGAAAGAAGGATTATTTGCTGCCATATTTCTCATAATCTTTGTCCCCAACAGCATCAAATCAATGTTTCTCACTTGTTGGAATAAGAATGACATTAATTTTTATGAGCTTCTCGATAATAACACTAGTCTACAAGGTTTTTAGTGTTTAGGAAATCGATATCATTCCTGTAAGGATTTGGTCTCCTGAATCAAGAAGTACCTTCATTTTTATCTATCCGGTCTAGTTTTTATGTTATTGAACATCCTTTTATAATACATATATTAGGCTTGAGTCAAATTCCATATGTTATTAAGTCTGTGTGTAAGTCAATGTATATAAGTATATGTGAGAGTTGATGTTTATATGTATATGTCTTAAAAGTGTATATATTATATGTTAGAAATTAGTCACTATGTATGTGTATACGTCCACTACACTGGATTCTTTACTTTATCGTAATTCTAATTATTTTTTTCTTTTTCCGATTTTTCAGATGTTGTAATGAAATAAGTAATAGAAAATGAGCAAGATGTCCTCTTCCATAAGGTGTAGCCTTAATTCTCCAAATGTGTTATGGAAACACAAAAGTGAAAACTATAAAGACCATTTTACTAACTTGTTTTCAACCTTTCGTGATATTGACGCGAATATGAGCACCAAAGTGCATTTTCCTTTTAGTCACCTCGATCGTTTTCTTGAAACCCTCGGAGATGTTAGCGACAAACAAGGCGAACGATTTCATCCGGACATCAAAGAGATCGAAACTCGTTACCAACGACCTTGGGACGCTGTGATGATAGCAGACTATCGCTGGTTTTTAAAATGAGATTCTCCTGCTGCTCAACATCAAGGGTGCGCAAATAAGCGTAAATTTATCCATGAATTTTCTGCCAAAAATCTTTGCCACGCGGCATTTTAAATTTTTAATAATTTTTACTTGTGCTTTTTTTGTTTATCTATTATGCTATTCTAATTGTTTCATATTAATTGCCTCTTGTAAAATTAAAATAGTTCAAATAAATAAACAGTCTTGTTTAATTGAACTTAAAATCACTAATATCAACTCATGTACACCTTTGGAAATATTTACATGGGCAATTTTAGCATCTAATAGAGCCAAAATGGAGATGAGGAGAGACAGAAAACTAGACCTGATGGATGAAAACTGAAGTAATTTTCGAATTTAGCAGAAACCAAATTACTTAAGAATTCGTTGAAATAATTTCATGGCGATACTTATTGAGTTTCATTTTTATTTATAAAGGATAAACCTCTCTTGAAATTACATGAGTTTATGACCAAATAAAATTGAATCCAAAGTTTCATCGACTACCCTTACTTTGATCCCTGGTTCGGTAATTTCAAAATGAACAAAAACTGGTAGATACCAGCGAAATACCGATAGTTGCATTTCAATTTATTTACCAACGGAAAAGAAGAAACTGTAGGTAGATCGTGCACATACAATCAGGTCTCCAATTCTTCTTGTCGGAATTGACCAATAAAGCATACGGGAGACATTTGGATCTATAAGCGGTGAAAGCCACAAAAGATCATGCGATGTATAATAAGGAAACCTTAATTAAGCCTCCACTTTTGTTGAGGCCATGCCAAAGAACAACGGGAGCTCATCGCTCTCAATCTCATATAATTTCCTTTATAGATTTAAGATTACCTCTCCACACAAGCCTGAAATCTGTGCGGACCAAGACACAACTCACTTTTCTTTCCTACACAAACCACATACACACTTAAAGCTCACTCATTTTCACTTTTTCTTGGAGAAAAAAAAGATATGGGTAGCTGTTTAGTGAATCTTCTGTGGCTAGATTATAGTGGAATGACAAATTAACATCAAAAGAGAAATAAAACCTGTTGGTCGGAGCTATTATTACACGACCAAGTCATCATTTGATGTTCATAAATTGAGTATTTTCGTAAGATGATTCGATAGAAATCCGAGGATTTCAAACGTGTCATTTCTGTATATAGTGATCTCAAAATTTTATATTATAAGATTTGTTATGGTTGGATTCGATTTGACAATAGTAGAGATTTTTCATCTTGCTTCGATTTCGATTTAAAGTTGAAATTCAAACTCAAACCAAAAGTCATGATCATTTAGCGTTACAGGTATAATTTCATAAGCACGTTCATACAAAAAAGATTAAAGACAATGAATCAACCTAAGGTCAAGAGTAATATTTCCAACACACGCATTTGAACATTGCATGTCCAGCAGCAGTAACCAAGAACATGATGAGCAGAATTTGCAATTAAATAAATTTGCTCTCATCTAAAAATTAACTGGGCTTGAACTTTTTACTTAGCTTGTGTCAATTCATCACAGAGATCCGAAAGGATGAAATGTTTATATAGATTATAAAATAAATAAATGAAATACCTTTGAAATCCTTCCAGTATCTATAGATCTCCCTCTAGTCTTTTTTACTTTGCTGATTAGGATTACAACCCCTGCGTAAAATTCCGTCACAGTCCTCATGCAATGGTTCGAGATTGCTCCCCGGCAGCGTAGCGTGGGTGATTCAAATGAACCCCCCAAAAGATGTTGCGTATATATTATATGAAGGAAAAATGATATAGTATTTACAAGTAAATTGCTCTAGCGGGAATATAATTCGTAGCTCGAATCCAGTAGCCAAGAAATAATCGTAATCGCTATTCTTTAGGCCTCCTTAAATAAAATTAATAAAATTAATTCAATTTTATTGAAACAAGTGATAATAAATGACAAATATAAAGGCGGAAAGACAGATTTAAGATAAAATATTAAACGGCATGAAAAAAAAAGAATAACTATAGACCTCTTGACAATTCAACAAATCAATAAAGTCAAAACATTAGGAGCAAAAACAGCAAACTACATAGAGTCGAGCCAAAGATGAAAAAAGAAAGTCGAACCAACGAGAACAAATCCACGGCCTCAAAACTAAGAATAAAAGAAATCCCTTTCAAATTCCATTGTCCATAAAGGTTAATTAACATAATGATCAATAGGCGGAATCCTCATTAAAAACTGTATGAATGACGGTGAATATTCTACATTTCACGGTGTCAGCAAATAAGAATGAGGCGAAAAATGAGACGTCATCCGCCCGTCGCCTTCTCGACGAGATCCGAACCCGACGAGAAAATGAAGGATCTGAATGGCACTCGCTGGCAAGTCCCAAGGAACCGGGTAGGGGTCCTCGTTAGCTTAGGGGTATTGTGGTTTGACATCAACCAGTGTTCGAGGCCTGTGTATCTCTATAGTGAACAGTAGTACTCCACGTCGAGGGATGTAGTGATATATATATATATATATATATATATATATATATATATATATATATATATATATATATATATATATATATATATATATATATATATATATATATATATATATATATATATATATATATATATATATATATATATATATATATATATATATATATATATATATATATATATTTATAAATATATATATATATATATATATATATATATATATATATAGAGAGAGAGAGAGAGAGAGGGAGAGAGAGAGAGTAACAACAAGGAAAGAAGGTCCCCTACGAAACCTTACAGTCCATTCGAGGAGGGTACCTTTGGACTAGCAATCGAGCGGGCACATGGCTGCTCAATTTTTGGCGTCCCAAAACGGCCACTTTTCAAGACCTTGTCCAGTCTTGACTTGAACTGGTCAACAGATTCACTCTTGACAACTTTCACTGGAAGTGCGTTCCTCATACGGCAGATACTGTAAGTAAAAAAATTTCCCCACAGATTGCGGTTTTAACGCTTCAGTTTAAGTTTGAAGCCGTGATTGCGCGTTCTGTTCTCACTCAGTGTGAAAATATCCCGGTAGTCAACATTGTCGAACCTTCGAAGTATTTTGAAAACTTCGATGAGCTGACCACGCAGTCTACGGGTTTCCAGCGAGAACAGATCTAATTCCCTTAGTCTATCCTCATAACTTTTATGTCGGATAGAGGGAATCAGCTTGGTTGCCCTGGCTTGTACGCGTCCCAATCTCGCGATTTCTTTTCGCAATGAAGGACTCCAAAATTGTACGGCATACTCCAGGTGCGGTCGGACAAGTGAATTGTACAGGCACAGTCCAATCTTTTGGTTTCGATAACCAAACTGGCGCTTAATATTGCCTAGCATCTGAATGCTTTAATGTCCCCTCCTCATTCTTCGAAGGGCCAATCGTTCGACGGGTTGGTTTACGGCTGTTTACATATCCAAAGAACTCCTTGGGATTCTCTTTACACAGTCTCGCCACTCGGAGCTCCTCAGAACGCTTAGCCACCATTATGCTGGACTTCACTGTCCTGGCTAGCCTCCTGTATTCGTCAAATTCACCCAAAATCTTCGATTGCCGGTACACAGTTCTCTTCTCCCTAAGCAGTTGGCCGATTTCTCGATTAAACCACTTTGGTTGAACAGAAGACCGACGGGGGAATTTCAGAGGGATGAAACGCGATTGAAGACTTATGAATGTGGTGCGAAACTATTCCACGAGTTTTCAACAGCATCGCCCCCTTTTAGCCTGACCTCAGTCAGTCCAGCATGAAAACTTGCAAAGTCTGCTCTTCTCAAGTCAAGTTTCCTTGATTAACTGGCAACAGACCTTACCTTCGGGATCTTGACGCTAAATCTAACTAGCTGGTGATCACTGCCACCGAGCTCTTCGCCTACAGAGAGATCCTCAACAATATCCTCCTCAGAGGTGAAGACCAAGTCGAGGATATTTTCTCCTCTCGTCGGTTCTCTGACCCAATGAGTGGGGAACTCGTTGTTGGCGAACTCTAAGAGTAGCGCGCTCGCGCCACAGGCTGCTCTGGTTTCCCAGTCAACTTGGCTGTTGAAATTGCCCATAACGATGCACCCTCTGCCTTCAACCAGCTCACTCAACAGCTGGTACAGTTCTCTGTCCTTCTCAACGGGTTGGAAAGGGGGTCTGTAAAGCAGCAGGGTCCTGTATCTGACAGGACCGATCTCTAGTTCAACGCCTAGGAGCTCGTGGTCGGATATAACGTTGGAGCTCGTAGATTTGATTGTATCCTTGACATACAACATTACACTGCCACCCTCTCTGTCTGGCCTATATTTGTGGAAGAGTTGGTAGCCAGGAACCATGAATTTGCCTTCAAAGTCTCGGTTTGAGGTTTTTATCCACGATTCTGTTATGGCTACCATTTCGGGTTCTTCTGACGCTACGAGGCCACGGAGCTCAGAAAACTTGTTCCTGATTGACCTCGCATTGAACAGAAGAACTTTAAGGGAGTCCCCTAATGAGAGAGAGAGATAGAGAGAGAGGGGGGAGAGAGTGTGTATGTTTTGTTGTAAAGCCGGGAAGTAAATAATATGTGTAATGATCTGCTATTGGCTTGCTAAGGCGTGTGGAGTAACTAAACCCAACTGGAATATAGTGAGCGTATCCACTAATGGGTGACAAACTCGTGTCATTCCTGCAAGTTTTGCGTCCGGGCTTACTTTGATCTAATTCGTGCCTGTACGCTTGAAGTATAAAACCGTACCCACTAAACTGACGAGAGCGCCAACTCCTGGAGAAAGGATCGAATAAACCGAACTTTTTAATCAAAAACTCAGGGAAGAACCAAGAAAGCAAAACAGGATTAAGAGCAACAAATCACGAAAACAGATGAACCATGGGAAATGATAAAGCCCTGGGGAAATGGAACCCCACAAAACCTTTTTAAGGGGTGCAGGGGCGTTTAACTAATTAATTTGTTTAAATGCGTATCTACAGGGTGTCGTATGGAGACTCATTGCTTGAAGAGATCCATGGAACAATCTTTTTTGCAATTATTATTGCTTGTATGTAGGGCAAGTAGAATAGCCATATCCTCCTCTGGCATGAGACGTAAAGTGATTAAGACCAGAAAGAGAATACTGGCTTGGAGAGACGCACAGTCCCCCAAAAAATTCTGTGATGGCAAGAAGCAATGGGGTTAATGGGTGGACTATCTCAGACCCTGTCACATCACCCAGTGCGCAGTGACCTTTTTTGTTGGAAAACTTAAAAAGATAAAGAAAGCTGCTCAAAGCCATAATCAACACACCACCACTTGCCTCCTTTCAACTACTTAAAAAAGCCAGGATCCTAAACCAACTGCCGTACTAAAAATCATCTGTACGCTGATGAATGAATAAAGTTTACTCTCTGCATAGCATTCGTCCACAATGAACATTCCTTTGATCGAGGACACACCGATTCAAGAATATGAACACTACAGAAACAAAGCATTAACAGAACCTACAGTGACATCCTCTCTCGCATATACAGTCATTGCCAAAAGTTGGGAGACTAATATCTAATATCATTTTTCTCATTTGTTTTTAAAATTTATTTGATAGGAATAATTATTCTCATTTTTTAAATTATAGATTGCAGGTTTATTAAAAAGTTAGTATTAAAAAAAACCAACAACTATATTTCACAGGTTGCAATTTAGAAAATTTAAAACATGTTTTTTACATTATTTTTATAAATTTTTATTTACTCATTAATAACTTTAAAATGATTTTTATAAATCATAATTATTTATAGATAAAGGACTCATCTTTCATTTGTTTTAGTTTCATGTCCCTATCTGCAATGGTTAATGAGATATTGCTTGAAAAATCGGTGCGATTTGGGGGGGGGGGAAGACTCTATATATACGTATGTGACAGTTTGTGACTGATGATGCGAACATTGAAACTCAAATGATGCGATGAACAAAATCAAAGTTGAGATCAGTAGAAAGTATTAGCTCCCTCTTTAGGAGCGATGTACATCTATGGTGTATACGTAAAGTATCTTACCCATTTTAATGCAGAGAACTTGGACACCACAAGACTCTCGTAGATAAAAACTAAGGGCAACTCTTGGGTGATCCTTCATCAGTAGAAACTTCTAATGATGGCGAATGATGAAACAAGTAATCACTTTGAAAAAAATGACAAACATAAGCGATCGGAAAAGAGGAAACGAGTATAAAATGAATTGAGAAAATATAATCTAAAAAGATATTAGAGCTCTATATTGTAGGATCTATAATTGTCATAACAATATAAGCCGAAAACAAGGAGTGAATTACAGGCGAATAAAATAAACAAAACGAATTTAATAGATCATGGAGATAAAGTATATACGAAGTGAAGGCCTAACATAGGAGAAATAGAGTTAAAATGTTAAAAAATCAAGGGGGGATACATTATTTGAAATTCCAAAACTGAGATAATATAAAATTAGAAACACGATTAACGGTAATCGAAAGTGTTTGTAAATTAATGAAACAAGAAGCACTGTCTGAGAACTCACCTTTGCTGAATGGGTCCAGTGATGGAAAAGAAGAAAGGAGTGGGGTAAGAGATAAAATTCCATTGTTATCGCCAATTATTTTAAAATTATCAATATTAATATATCTACTTACCTGTTGTCGGAGGCCATAATCAAATATCGAGACAAATATTAAGGTTCGGTTATGTTAGGTTAGGTTAGGTTAAGTGGTACTCTACTAGGTGGTACCTAACCAAGCCAAGTGGGAGTTTGTAAGTGTCCATTGGTATCTTCTTCATGAAGGATTACCTATTTCAAGTTTTCTTTTTATTATTTTATTGATACTTTTTATAAACAAGGGATTGAAATATTGCTCCTATTTCATTACCCCGCTAATGGATATCATAGCCAACCATTAGCGGTGAAATGACATAAGCAAACATGCTGCAAGTTACGTTTGAGAGATTGCGCAACCATAAGGTGGTTATTATTTTTCTTCTTCGCATTTTCACTTCTTCAATCTTCATCATCTCATTTACAGTTCTGTCCTTACAAAGTTTTCAGTAGAAATTCACTCGTTGGTTTTCCTTTTAGTAACAACAAAAATCTTGTCATTAAAAAGAAGAGGAAAGTCCATCCCTTTCATCTCCTTCACTTCTCACCAAGATTCATTTTCACCCTGTGAGAGGGATTTAAAGCCCAGGCAAAGGGTGGTCCAATCGCTGATTATAGCTACTTAACTCGCCACTAAGGAAAATAAATGATAATTCAGAGCCTTCTCCTCATAATTAACAAATGCCACATAAAGGTTATATTCATCTATGGTTCCATAGGTGAAGAGGATGTATCTTTTAGAAACCCTACAACAGGTTGGTCGGCAAAGGGAGAAATTGTTTGCGCGGCATTGTTCGAGGCCATAGACCTTCATAAAACGCTTGTCTATGAAGAAAGAAAATGCTTAACGCTTAAAACGCACAGGGGAGATGACAGTATCACGGGAGGTGGCATATTATTCCTCATTCTCAGGAAAAATAGAGAAAAAAGGATGCTCACCCGTTCAAATGGAGATGACTGCGAGGAACAAGGAGGAGTTGGAGGGCAGAACCCTACACCAGGGTTCTCAATGTCTGTGTAAAAGAACGTGATGAGGACAGGTACTCGTAGGATGTAGATGCGAAATTCATTGTTTTAGCCGTACCTATTGACATTCGTTGTCACTAGAACTTGTTTGTGTTCAACTTTTGTTTGCTTTTTGCACCAGGCGTTCGAGGCCGTCCGCTTCGTTTAGCGCAGCTCCGTTTCAATTTCTTACAAATGGATTTAGACGTCAGGATTCGCCATAAGGGCAGTAGCTAACTTCTTCCCTTATATCTCCGAGGTCAGGGCAATTATAGCCACCTCAAATTCATATTTTTAATCGATATCTTCCATCAATTAATTAAATTAGGGTTTTCTTAGATTTAAAATAGTTTTAGTTATATTTAGATTAAATTTTATTTTAGCTAGAGAATTTCAGAGGGAAAAAGAAAAACGACGAAGATAATAAAATAGAAAAATTAAAAGGAAAATTCCATGATAAAAATGTAAACGATAGAGTATTTATGAATAATTGATAGTTTGATGACATGAATAATTCGCCAGTATTTAGGGAATATCAAGGCTGGGTTTTGGGCTCAATAATTCTGCCTTAAATTGCAGATTAGGAGTAATTAAGCCTTGAATTAATGAATGAATGATTGAAAAGTTTGGAGTGGCTGTTTGTGAGAGAGTATCGAGGCATCTAGGAGAGCCAGACGGTAAATGAAGAGACATTGATAGAAAAATGTGTCTTTTGAAGGAGAAGGGGGGCATCACTCTCCCGTTTTCTCTTGTATGGACCTACCTGTGCGTGATTTGAGTTTACCTTTCGCACATGTAAATATTTGAAGTCCACGTTTCTTATAACGGGGTGTTTGGTATAGCAAGGCCAACTATGCTGCAGCTGATATTTGGATGAGTGCGTGTAATTCTGTGATTATTTGTAGGGTGATTTTCGTCAATTGCGGAGTTTAAGCAAGTTCTAGAGAGTTGCGTACCTTTCCAGTCCCGAGTACCTGAACTACTCTCCTTTTTGAAATGCTGCATCTGTATAACTTCCACACATTTTCACTAACTCCATTTTAGCACATTTTAAACTAGCCTCACCTTACGAGCTGCTTTGACGGAAAGAGGCTGAGATTGATTGGGTGAGGGGAGGAATATGTAAGTTGCAATAGTGCGCTGCCTGGTAGCTTATGGTCGAGCGCCTGATGGCGGACCGGCTGTGGAGAAACACCTATTCGACGCCCGATCAGGAAATTTCACCCCTCTCCCACCGTCAATCGAAAACGATATACGCGTCTTCACAAGTACTATCCTTTACTTTCCTTGCTCTCTTTCTTCGTCATTCTCTCCTCGCTCTCATCTCTTAATCTTCTTGCTTTCTTCACTCATTTTGCTCCAATTAGCCTCCTTGTTGGCCATATATCCTCGTTCCAAATTTGATCCTGGTTCCACAATGATAGAAATAATTGTTTGTGAACTGGTCGCGAAAGTTGACGTGTCTAGGTAGAAAGATGGGTAAGTGTGAATGGTAGTGGAAAGAAATGGAAACAGGTGATGCTATATTATAAGGCAGAGAGGTGACGCCGGGGACCCGACGTGAGAATAGAGAAACTCTATAAAGGAGTAAAAGTGCGAAGATTGTGTAAAATGTTTCACAGAATAGCATGTAATTAACAAATATGAAAAACACCTAACAAGAAAGAATCGTAAGCTGATTCCAAGGGTTTTTTCTTCTTTTTATATTCCAATGAAATCATTGAGAATATTTTCTCCATTTTTTATGTTTGACAGAGTATTTTAAAGTAGGAAGACAAATGAGGGTGAAGATATGGGAAATACAATTGTCTGGAAGGAACTATGTCCTAGTAGCTTATTTATATACGGTTAAACAGAATACCTTCTCAAGGCAATACAATTATAGAGTTGCGCGTCCCTGGTCCATTTACGTCCCTTACAATTTATCTCTTAAAAAACAACGTTTTTATTCACACGTTTATTTGCGTAGCAGAATCCATTTACCAAACATTCTTTGTAAACTGCAGGGAGAAGATTTACACTCCATAATATAATAGATTGAATTGTCTTTTTTGAGTCATATTATTATTGCTATTACTATTATTGATTGTCTAAATAAAAAATTGTTAAATAGAAAATTAAGAGGTTATGGATAGTAGAACATCACCAATCCTAAAATGGTAGGGTCGAGCCAGAGCCTTATAAATCCCTAAGAACTTAGCTGTACAAAATATCCCCAAACAAAAGAAACTTTATAATTTAAGTTCCTAACTAAGGAAAGACAAACAGTCGCCATGGGTGATGTACGAAATGAGTTGTCCAAGTATGAAATTTTTCCTCTCAAACTCCAATTTTTAATTAAAGTTTCCATCCCAATTTCATGCGAACATCGATATCATTTCTCACAAATAATTAACTTTTGTAATTTTCTAGACTAATTACCTTTTACTTTTTTCAAATTACTTGTTCTATACTTTAGGATGGCAAACTCACCAATTCCTATTACCTGTCGACTCTTTAGCAACTGAAACTTCCTTTCTTCTTTTCAATAATTCAGTGAATCCAATTGAGAGCAATCTTTGATTCGATCGCATTTAATTGACGTTCCCCAGTTCTCGCCTAATGCTGGTTGGCATTTGGTGTCCTCAAGGTTTTTCCTTCCTCTTTTCCTTATAGGAATCCCTTTAAAAGGGTTCATTCTGATATTGATCTTGCCCCAAACAAGATTAAATCTTTATCAGTGTGTGAAGTAGTACCTCCTTTAAACTTATTTGGGTTACAATGAATTTATAGGGAGTTTTGTATTGACAGATCGATCATGACTCACTCACCAAGAATCCATATTACGAGTGGGTGGAAATCGTATTGTGTTATTTATTTATTCTCTTTTTAAAGGGTTCAATAGTAAAATACGCGAAGAGTTTGAGTAAGAAAATGTCACTAAAATTCCGATTTGTTTCTCGTGGATAGTTGAAAACTCTCGAAAAAATAAAGAACAAGTAAATTGCTATCAATTTTGTTTCCTCTGTCGCTTTTCTCTTGGTACGTACGATTTTTTTCTCTCCCATTGCCTTTCCAAATCCAAAGTAAGCAGGTAGGTAGCACCTTTGCTCGTCGCAATGGAGACGAGATCTAACGATCGGATAATGAAATGCACATCAAGAGGAGAACAGCGAACCCTGGTGAATCCGAAGGCACCAAGAAACGGTCAATTGCGAGCAAGGCGGAGGTCAATTTCGGACGTTTTTGACACAAACCAGCAATGATAGAACCCTTAGGGGCCATAGGAAGGTGCACTGAGGAGAGGCTAAGTTTCGGCTGAGTAGGAATTACTTGCAATCTTGCTTTCTTAAATGGAGTGTGTAAATCTCTTGGAAATGTGAAGTTCAGTCGTAAACATACGCTCGATCGGAACATTGCTTTTAATGGTTGAGAGTCGTATCCATCTGGCGGCGTCCCTTGGGCCGCTCTATAAGCCAGCCTGGGCTCGATCTGGCGTTCTTGAAATGCAAATGCCACATTCAATGGGGAAGTAAACGTGTAACTGTTAGCAATATCAAATGAAGCGTAAATTACATTATAAATCTCTTTCATTGCTTGGAGACGAGCGGCGGAATCCATCACGAACCCAAAGCGAGTTTTAATCACGCAGTAAACACGCACCGGGAGGTATAAGGACGGGATTGTAATTTTATGTCTTGCTTCTCTGGGAGTCAGTCGTCTGGTACGAGAAGGAAAGAGGGTTATATTTTTAGAGGGAGGAAAGGAAGGTTAGCAAAAGAGAATCTAACGTGGACATACCCACCTGAACGTATTTGATAACCAAGAGAAACAAAGTGATTCAGTTAGGGAAAGTGAAATTGTGTAGAAGAATCAGAGATCGAGTAGCTGAGAAACAGGAATATTTGTGGCTATAGGAACCGAGTTATAAATTCAAGGTATGTATCACCCGGTACCCGTAAAAGAGGGTATTATTATATCTAGTATAAATTGCTAAAATATTGTGGAAGTCGAATAAGAGCGAGAATAATGTGAGCAGAAGATTATAAGACCCGGAGGAAAAGTGAAAAGTACATATTACACAAGGGGAATCCGCATGAACATTTCCAAGGAGTTCATTTCCTGATAGTAAAAACTCAGATCTGTTAAATTCGCCGAAATCACAACATATTCCTTTATTTGCCCCCGATGCTTCCGATGGGATCTGAATGATTGTGCCCCCTACTTTTCCCATCGATCACAGTTGAGTACCCTCACGCCGCACGGCATCTGGGAATATATGGTCCTATTTTTAACTTCCACACATTTCACTTCCCTCTTCTCTGCCACTTTCTTTACAGATCTCTCCTCACAATCTCTCTTTTCCTCCCTCTCTCTATCTGGGAAATTCCCTCGTTTGTTTTTCTTTATAGCTACGAAAAAAATATTCTTCATGTGGAAAATGACTCCATTAGGAAACAATGAATGGAAGTAGGATCGAACGAAAAAAAACGGACTTACAAGAGACAATAACGTTAGAAATGAACATTTAATCTTACAAACCTCATCACTGGTCAGAGGGTTGAATGAGAAGACTCCAAAAGCAGGCTGGTACTGGAAAAACAATATCGAATGATCCACACCCCGAAAATATTAAGTTGTCCAAAAATTACTGTGGGGTTTCTCCAAGGACTAAAGATACTAAATATAATAAAAAAATTGTTACCATTTTTAGTAGCAGAGCTCAATTCCGTTTAACTAGATGGCGGTTAAATGAATGAAAGAAATCCCCCGGCTTTGGTGAAATATAAACATTGATATCTCTCTCCAACATCTTCTATCATAGCTTCTTTGAACCAGATTATGGTGCAATGATCGAGATTATTGATAATTAGATGGTATTGGATAAGGAGGAGAAAATGGAACGACTCTACGTCAACACTTAATAATTTTTGCTTACTTGGTCCCTCGTGACGCGGGTGAGCGTTGATAATTGTCAAGGAGGAAAGACAAATCCATCTCGCTCTCTGACATCGCTGACGAAGGGCTCGAACATATTATAGTTTAGATTTAGTCTCTGTATTTACCGGAGCTGCTCTTAATTAGGTAAAATATATTAGGGTTGGATGAGTTGTTATAATTTTCTTACAATGATCAAATTCTGTTCTCTTCGAACATAATTAGGAGCAGCCAACTGTCCTCAACTTCTTCTAGTGAGTAGTCAAGTGGCTAAAAGGATGCATAAGTGCATTTGAGCAGGTTGCGAGAGTGGTTGAGATGGGTAATGATGCTTTGCTTCACTGATAGTTTAGAAACCGTAAGGGAAACGATGTGTGTTAAGGAATTGTGGCTCCCTCTTTTTGTCAGATACTTAAATATTTAATGACTTTAGCGTGCCAGTCTGAAACTACTAATTAGGAAGGGAACAATTCCTCTATTGGCTGAGTTGACTATTAAATTACTGTATTATGATAGGTCCACAGCGTTTGATCAGTTTTAAGGAAAGAGCCGGTCAACACGTAAGGATCCAGTGAAACACCAAGAATTAACCAAAATATATATCTTTTTAATTTATCAATTAACTCAAATATTAACACTAAATTCTACAAGATTAACATGGTGCACAAGAATTGAATAGAGGCCTATTACTGACGCGAGTCCTGATCAAGGCAAAGTAGGCTCCACGTAAACAAACCAATTGCCAGTTAGTTAATTTATGGAGACCTTTTTATACAGCATTTAGCTACAATTAACGTTCCACTAATCTAACTAAAAATATGACAGGAGTCACTAAATATTATCTCTCTTTTAGTTAGCTTGAGTACAGCATTAAAATCCTACTTAATCAAAACAAATATATATAGTCATTCGGAATTACATGACCTTGAAAGGAAGTATATATTGTATTTTTCACCATTCTTCGCTTTGCAGAGGGCATATGGTGGTTGTCCTGGAGACGGTAGAAAAAGATGTCTAATTCTTCTTATAAATTTATCTATCCGGTTATATGTCTAAAAGACAGAGAGAGGAAGGTGCTCTCCGGCTCAAGGAGTAGAGTTCTTGGTAGCTCTTCAGTTCTTCTAGTATCCTCGTCTTCTTTGCAGGGTTGCCTAACTAGATTTTGGTTTACGAGGTGATTCCGAAAGTACTTAAATGTAACTTCCTTGGGGATTAATTCTTCTTGTCTCACAATTACTGAGATTGCAATTTGAGAGTCCCTCGAGGGTGAGCGGATTTTCTTTTTTCTTGCTCTTGAAATTCCTGTTTGGCACTTAGAAATTGTGAAGCAGCCAGACCTCTTGCTAATTCTGCAAAGAATAAATCGGTATTTCACGGATAACAAAACGATACGAACCTCTAAGTCTTAGAAGTCGAGTTCGGAACTGGCCGAGAGACTAATCGCAATAATCTAATCCTCTATCGTCTCTGACAGAATAATAATCTTCTTTTTTTCCTTACGGGGCTTATTTATAAACAGGAGACCGCCCCATCTAAGGAAAACGTGGTAATACCACGAGGGAAGCGCGAGGAGGAAGATGGGTGCCACTGCGGAGCCCAGGTCTACTTCTTAATGAGATGCACCGACAACCGTCACATTATTTCTCCTCGGTGGTGTTTTTGACCTGATGCCTCTTTTTGGCGCTCTGACCGCGGGGCTCCTGACTCCGTAGGTAATCGGATCTTTTAAGAGCTGCTTAATGGCCTTTTGCGGCTACCTTGGTCCTGCAGCCCAACTCGACTACCCTCTCGGCGGCAAAAACCGAGCTCTTCGAGAGTTGAACTGTTAGTCAGACGACTAACGTTCTTATGCCCCTCATCTTTTGGTACGTCTCTTTCGCTCACACCGTAGACGGATTTTAATATATAAGTTCGCTTGGCCCTCTGGTTGGTGTTATGTTATAATTTCTCTAAGAGGTGACTAGGGGCAAAGAGTACGAATCCTCCTCCTCCAACACTTGGCTACTCTCGCTTCCTGCTCCACTGCACCCACTTTTCCGTTCTGCACCCAAGCATACACTAAGCCCCCTTCCTACCCGTCACTACTCAGGGCGTGTCTTTTTTTTCCAACGTCTCCTTTCACATAGCGATCGGAAAGTGGCGCCATTTGATTACTATTCAACGAGGGCAAATATTAAAATGCGAAATTTTCCCCACCGTCCTACATTACTTATATTTCAAATCATTTTCAATTAAGCTTTTTTCTTTACTTCCTCTCACTGTTCTTTTTTTCTTAGAATTTTACCTTATAATTAATAGGTATGACTTGCGAATTGGCCTCGATGGCGTTATTCTCTGGCCTAGTTGGCGCCTCGTGAGAGGTCCTTCCCTGCTACAGAACTGTGTTATACATGGAAAAATTGAGAATCTTCTTCCAAGGTATCCAAGTTGTATCTTCTTTTAGCTACTCGAGCTAGTTATTATTTTTCACACATTTTCATTTACCGTAACTTCAATAACTACACCATTTTCTCTAACTACCTGTTAAAAACTTTCAATGGCAGGTTTCATTTGATTTCGCATATACAAGAAAAGATCATTCTGTTAATGAACCACATATAACTTGGAGACCTTACCAAATAACTACCAACTAGTTCACCTGAGTGACTGGTTAGATTTGGCGAACTAAACTATCTCCGCTATTCACCATGTAATAAAGACGTTGAAACATGTCGATTAAAGTTTCCTTCATCCAATTAATAAATTTTAATTACTAAGCGAATTGAGACAAAGTTAAAAATTTACGGAATCAAAAAATCGTCCATCAATTTCTAGTCTTATTATTTTAATAATGTTTGTCCTAACTTTTAAATATTTAAATTCGCTTTTGCTCGTGTAGGCCAGATATGGGCCTATTTCTTTCATTCTTCTCCTTATTCCCTCCCTTTTATTTCATAATCCAGGCCGAAATTCGTAATTAATATCAGATAAAATATCTGAATTTTCTAATTAGTGGGCGCCTCTCATGTGGGAAAAAAGATGTAATGGTTTAAATTGATGGGAACATTACAGGAACAAGAGTCCGTAGAATGTGGAGTTAGTGAAAGAACTAATCACCTTAGACAATCTGTTTTTTAGGGACAATTATTCCACGTATAGGTATTTTGTGATGGAGGGGGAGAATATCCTTTTTATAGATTTACCAGTGCATTTGTTAAAAATAAAGAATCTGTTTATTTGGTGCTGTTCAGGACAAAGATTACGAGAAAAATGGCAACAAATAAACCTTCTTTCATCTTTTGTAACGTTTCTGTCCGAAAATAGACAACATACATTTCGAGCCAATAGAGATGATGCACTGCTCACACGTGGTAAAGGTAGTCTTTTAAACTACTCGTGTGTCACCCAAACACCATTTGTCTAGATTTTTCTACGTTTATAACATGTTTTGTTCTGTTCAATAGTTGAAAATTAAAATTCTTGCCCTATTACGACGATTTCGTGGAGGATTAGACTCCACAATTGCCTTATGAGCATCGATTTCTACCCCATCATTCAACACCTACACTTAAGCAGGGGACATCTCACGCTCACAAGATTATCTCTCAAATAGAACAGCAAGTGGGACACTCCCAAAACATATGTATATATACACTATACCACTTGCTCACACAAAACTACATGACTGCCTTACACCAACAAATCAATGGTAAAACTTTTCACATCCGACAACCACGAATTGAACAAACACTGAAAAACCAGACGAACCGAGCAACACCTGCCAGTATCTAAACTTCAACAGATGTAGAACACACGAGACACTCAATAAACATTCAAAACCTACACAAAAACCAATTCAAACAAGTCCTCAAAGCACTTTCAAACATTATATTTGCACAACAAAGTGAGCCTCTGCCACTATACAAGCAATTCATCTGCACCACCCTCAACTACGCAGCACGAGTATGAAACCAAACCACAACAAAATTTCAAACGAACAAAATCCAAAATACGTAGAATAAGTCCGTCAAAACAATCACAGGATGCACATGCAGCACATCCACCCCACACATACACGCTAAAACAAAAATACTCCCAATCAAAAAACAGTAAGACATTATTGGAACCCAACACATCAGCAGAGCATTGATCCGCCCCCACCCCAAACAACATCTTGAGCTAAGCTCCCAATACCCAGATACAAGATAAAAGACCCCGCACACTAGTTCTAACTCCTCTACAATAACTTCCCCTACCATCACAAACACATTTAACAAACACATCTACACTACTTTCACACAAATAGACTCATTGAACTAACAACCACCAAAGAAAATTCTAAACCAGCCCACCCCTTTCAATAAACTACTCAGAGAAATCACTACACATAACACACCGAGCATTACTTTCTCAACTCAGCCCAGGCCATTTCATTTTAATACAACAATACAAATAGAGGATAAAGGGAGACAAAGTCAAACACTTAAACTTATAAACTGCCCAATCCCCCAAACAAACAGTCCCTCACACAACATCTCTCTAGGTTGTCACTTCTCATGTAAATATTTTACTTGACGAGGGAATATTCGCTGGGACATAGAACTTGTTCCCCTACTACTGCTTTGAAAAAAACGAACAAAAAAAATTCGCTAAAAAGATGAATTTTTTGCAATAATTTTGTGGTAACATCGTAAATGTCCGTAATTAGCGCATAATGAGGATTGACTAACCTAGTTAGGCTATCACTAGTTTATTTAGCATGTTCTAGCTCGTTCGTTCCTGTCAAAACATTTCCATTTATTTCTATTAATAGGCTAGTCTAATCTTACTCAATGGATGAGGTGCTTTGTTTAGTCCATTTTGGGGACAGAGCGATTTTTATTTTTTTGAATGAATTTTGTTCCGTGTTTTTACAAACAAAGAAAATTAGAAAAGCTTTTCGAACAAAATGCTAACTATAGAATAAATTATATTTCCTTTTATTTCCCCATAAGAGTACGAACTTTCCAGTTGACCTCTCTTTCGAAGATGATGCCCGTGTGGAAAACAAAAGAAAGTAGGGGGTGAGGATTGATAATCCCTGAGTTTGGGGAAACGAAACAAGGATGCGAGAGTCGATGTTTTTACTCACGGCGCCGACACAAAATCAATTTGAAGTCCCCCACAATTTAAACGGATACTCAAATTGGTTCCCGGAATCCGTTCTCACCAGGAGCCAACATTAGATCTATTTACGAATAGTAGAATTTTATACTTTTAATTTTTTTAATCATTTTTCAATCATTTTTAACCTATCTTGCTTATTAATTTACATTTTCTAATAAATATTTACTTATAGTTGTTCCTATAAATAACAAATTTCTTATAGACTGCAAATTGAAGAGTAAAGTTTTAAGGTAGACCTCTAACTAAAGATTATTTGTTCGGTAGACCGCACTTTAATGAGTAAAGGTGTGAAGTAGACCGCACGCCCAGTAAAGAGTAAAGTTTTGTGGATCTTTGGACATGAAAAAAAGAATCCTTTTATGGGATAATTATCTAGGATAATTATGTTTGTATATGTAGCGAACGAAATTGAAAAGAGAGGCGAAAACGGCAACCCCAATTCTCGCCATCTCAAAGCAGTGACAAGCAATCGATTAATTAGCCTTCAGTGCTTTTTCCGAGATCGCCAGAAACCGCCAGTGACCCCAACACTTCCTACATACTGGTTCACGCCTCTGGTTTGCCTTATCTCTTCCTTCGGCTCGTCTACTCTTCCAAATATTTCCCCAGTGGAGATAGCTATGCCGTCCTGTCTTATGGATGGCTTCTGAAGCCAAGCACCAAAATTCCCGAGAAATCGACTTTTCCTCAGAGTGAAAATTAAGACAAGTGAAACACTAAAATCTGAGGTAAGCTGAAATAACCGTTCCTTTATTTAAGAAAGCAAAAAATTCGATCATCTTATCTAATATTAATTACGAATTTTGGCCTGGATTATGAGATAAAAGGAAGGGAATAAGGAGAAGAATGAAAGAAATAGGCCTATATCTGGCCTACACGAGCAAGGGTGAATTTAATTTTTTAAAAATTAGGACAAACATTATTAAAATAATAAGACTAGAAATTGATGGACGATTTTTTGATCCCGTACATTTTTAACTTTGTCTCAATTCGCTTAGTAATTAAAATTTATTAATTGGATGAAGGAAACTTTAACCGACATGTTTTAATGTCTTTATTACATGGTGAATAGCGGAGATAGTTTAGTTCGCCAAATCTAACTAGTCATTCAGGTGAACTAGTTGGTAGTTATTTGGTAAGGTCTCCAAGTTATATGTGGTTCATTAACAGAATGATCTTTTCTTGTATATGCGAAAATAAATGAAACCTGCCATTGAAAGTTTTTAACAGGTAGTTAGAGAAAATGGTGTAGTTATTGAAGTTACGGTAAATGAAAATGTGTGAAAATAATAACTAGCTCGAGTAGCTAAAAGAAGATACAACTTGGATACTTTGGAAGAAGATTCTCAATTTTTCCATGTATAACACAGTTCTGTAGCAGGGAAGGACCTCTCACGAGGCGCCAACTAGGCCAGAGAATAACGCCATCGAGGCCAATTCGCAAGTCATACCTATTAATTATAAGGTAAAATTCTAAGGAAAAAAGAACAGTAAGAGGAAGTAAAGAAAAAAGTTTAATTGAAAATGATTTGAAATGTAGGTAATGTAGGACGGTCGGGAAAATTTCGCATTTTAATATTTGCCCTTGTTGAATAGTAATCAAATGGCGCCACTTTCTAATCGCTATGTGGAAGGAGACGTTGGAAAGAAAGACACGCCCTAAGTAGTGACGGGAAAGAAGGGGGATTAGTGTTTGCGTGGGTGCAAAACGGAAAAGTGGGTGCAGTGGAGCAGGAAGCGAGTGTAGTCAAGTGTTGGAGGAGGAGGATTCGTACTCTTTGCCCCTATTCACTTCTTAGAGGAATTATAACATAACACCACCCAGAGGGCCAAGCGGACCTATATATTAAAATCCCTCTACATAGTAAGCGAGAGAGACGTACCAAAAGATGAGGGGGGTGAGAACGTTAGTCGTCTGACTAACAGCCCAACTCTCGAAGAGCTCTGATCTCGCTTCCGAGAGGGTAGTCGAGTCGGGCTGCAGGACCAAGGTAGCCGCAAAAGGCCATTAAGTAGCTCTCAAAAAATCCGATTACCTATGGAATCAGGAGACCCGCGGTCAGAGCGCCAAAAAGAGGCGTCAGGTCGAAAACACCACCGAGGAGAAATAATGTGACTGTTGTCGGTGCCTCTCATTAAGAAGCAGACCTGGGCTCCGCAGTGGCACGTATCTTCCTCTCGCGCTAACCTCGTGCTATTACCCCGTATCCCTTAGATGGCGCGGTCTCCTGTTTATAAATAAGCCCCGTAAGGAAAGAAAGAAAATTATTATTCTGTCAGAGACGATAGAGGACTAGATTATAGCGATTAGTCTCTCGGCCAGTTCCGAACTCTACTTCTAAGACTTAGAGGTTCGTATCGTTTTGTTATCGGTGAATTACCGATTTATTCTTCGCAAAATTAGCAAGAAGTCTGGCTGGACCACAATTTCTAAGTGCCAAACAGGAATTTTGGGAGCAAGAAAAAAGAAAATCCGCTCACACTCGAGAGACTCTCAAATTGCAATCTCAGTAATTGTGAGACAAGAAGAATTAATTCCTTTAGGAAGTTACATTTAAGTACTTTCGGAATCACCTCGTAAACTAAAACCTAATTGGGCAACCCTGCGAAGAAGACGAGGATACTAGAAGAACTCAAGAGCTACCAAGAACTCTACTCCTTGAGCCGGAGAGCACAACTCCTCTCTCTGTCTTTTAGACGTATAACCGGATAGATAAATTTATAAGAAGAATTAGACATCTTTTTCTACCGTCTCTGGGACAAACACCATCTGCCCTCTGCAAAGCGAAGAATGGTGAAAAATACAATATATACTTCCTTTTGATTAAGTAGGATTTTAATGCTGTACTCAAGCTAACTAAAAGAGAGATAATATTTAGTGACTCCTGTCATATTTTTAGTTAGATTAGTGGAACGTAAATTGTAGCTAAATGCTGTACAAAAAGGTCTCCATAAATCAACTAACTGGCAATTGGTTTGTTTATGTGGAGCCTACTTTGCTTTGATCAGGACTCGCGTCAGTAATAGACCACTATTCAATTCTTGTGCACCATGTTAATCTTAAAGAATTTAGTGTAAATATTTGAGTTAATTGATAAATTAAAAAAGATATATATTTTGGTTAATTCTTGGTGTTTCACTGGATCCTTACGTGTTGACCGGCTCTTTCCTCAAAACTGATCGAACGCTGTAGACCTATAATAATACAGTAATTTAAGAGTCCACTCAGCCAATAGAGGAATTCTTTCCCTTCCTAAGTAGTAGTTTCAGACTGAGGCGCTAAAGTCATTAAATATATAGGTCTCTGACAAAAAGAGGGAGCCACAATTCCTCGACACACATCGTTTCCCTTACCGTTTCTAAACTAGGCAGTGAAGCGAAGCATCATTACCCATCTCAACCGCTCTCGCAACCTGCTCGAATGCACTTATGCATCCTTTCAGCCCAATGAATACTCACTAGAAGAAGTTGATGACAGTTGGCTGCTCCTAATTATTTTCAAAGAGAACAGAATTAGATCATTATGAAAAAAATTATAACAACTCATCCAACCATAATATATTTTACCTAATTAAGAGCAGCTCCGGTAAAAACAGAGACTAAATTAAAGCTATAATATGTTCGAGCCCTTTGTCAGCGATGTCAGAGAGCGAGATGGATTTGTCTCTCCTCCTTGACAATTATCAACGCTCACCCGCGTCACGCGGGACCAAATAAGCGAAAATTATTAAGTGTTCACGTGGAGTCGTTCCATTTTCTCCTTCTTATCTAATACTATCTGATTATCAATAATCTCGATCATTGCACCATCCTCTGGATGAAAGAAGCTATGATAGAAGATGTTGGAGAGAGATATCAATGTTTATATTTCACCAAAGCCGGGGGATTTCTTTCATTCATTTAACCGCCATCTAGTTAAACGGAATTTAGCTCTGCTACTAAAATGGTAACAATTTTGTTTATTATATTCAGTATCTTTAGTCCCTGGAGAAACCCCACAGTAATTTTTCGACAACTTAATATTTTCGGGGTGTGGATCATTCGATATTGTTTTTCCAGTACCAGCCTGCTCCTGGAAAATTCTCATTCAACCCTCTGACCAGTGATGAGGTATGTGAGATTAAATGTTCATTTCTAAAGTTATTGCCTCTTTAATTCCGTTTTTGATCGTTCGATCCTACTTCCATTAATTGTTTCCTAATTGAGTCATTTTCCACATGAATAATATTTTTTTCGTAGCTTCAAAGAAAAACAAATGAGGGAATTTCACCGATAGAGAGAGGGAGGAAAGGAGAGATTGTGAGGAGAAATCTGTAAAGAAAGTGGCAGAGAAGAGGGGAGTGAAATGTGTGGAAGTTAAAAATAGGACCATATATTCCCAGATGCCGTGCGGCGTGAGAGTACTTAACTGTGATCGATGGGGAAAGTAGGGGGAACAATCATTCCGATCCCATCGGAAGCATCGGGGGCAGATAGAGGAATAAGTTGTGATGTCGGCGAATTTAACATATCTGAGTTTTGGAAATGTTTATGCAGATTTCCCTTGTGTAATATGTACTCTTGACTTTTCCTCCGGGTCTTATAATCTTCTGCTCACATTATTCTCGCTCTTATTCGACTTCCACAATATTTTAGCAATTTATACTAGATATAATAATACCCTCTTTTACGGGTACCGGGTGATACATACCTTGAATTTATAACTCGGTTCCTATAGCCACAAATATTCCTGTTTCTCAGCTACTCGATCTCTGATTCTTCTACACAATTTCACTTTCCCTAACTGAATCACTTTGTTTCTCTTGGTTATCAAATACGTTCAGGTGGGTATGTCCACGTTAGATTCTCTTTTGCTAACCTTCCTTTCCTCCCTCTAAAAATATAACCCTCTTTCCTTCTCGTACCAGACGACTGACTCCCAGAGAAGCAAGACATAAAATTACAATCCCGTCCTTATACCTCCCGGTGCGTGTTTACTGCGTGATTAAAACTCGCTTTGGGTTCGTGATGGATTCCGCCGCTCGTCTCCAAGCAATGAAAGAGATTTATAATGTAATTTACGCTTCATTTGATATTGCTAACAGTTACACGTTTACTTCCCCATTGAATGTGGCATTTGCATTTCAAGAACGCCAGATCGAGCCCAGGCTGGCTTATAGAGCGGCCCAAGGGACGCCGCCAGATGGATACGACTCTCAACCATTAAAAGCAATGTTCCGATCGAGCGTATGTTCACGACTGAACTTCACATTTCCAAGAGATTTACACACTCCATTTAAGAAAGCAAGATTGCAAGTAATTCCTACTCAGCCGAAACTTAGCCTCTCCTCAGTGCACCTTCCTATGGCCCCTAAGGGTTCTATCATTGCTGGTTTGTGTCAAAAACGTCCGAAATTGACCTCCGCCTTGCTCGCAATTGACCGTTTCTTGGTGCCTTCGGATTCACCAGAGTTCGCTGTTCTCCTCTTGATGTGCATTTCATTATCCGATCGTTAGATCTCGTCTCCATTGCGACGAGCAAAGGTGCTACCTACCTGCTTACTTTGGATTTGGAAAGGCAATGGGAGAGAAAAAAATCGTACGTACCAAGAGAAAAGCGACAGAGGAAACAAAATTGATAGCAATTTACTTGTTCTTTATTTTTTCGAGAGTTTTCAACTATCCACGAGAAACAAATCGGAATTTTAGTGACATTTTCTTACTCAAACTCTTCGCGTATTTCACTATTGAACCCTTTAAAAAGAGAATAAATAAATAACACAATACGATTTCCACCCACTCGTAATATGGATTCTTGGTGAGTGAGTCATGATCGATCTGTCAATACAAAACTCCCTATAAATTCATTGTAACCCAAAGAAGTTTAAAGGAGGTACTGCTTCACACACTGATAAAGATTTAATCTTGTTTGGGGCAAGATCAATATCAGAATGAACCCTTTTAAAGGGATTTCTATAAGGAAAAGAGGAAGGAAAAACCTTGAGGACACCAAATGCCAACCAGCATCAGGCGAGAACTGGGGAACGTCAATTAAATGCGATCGAATCAAAGATTGCTCTCAATTTGGATTCACTATATTATTGAAAAGAAGAAAGGAAGTTTTAGTTGCTAAAGAGTCGACAGGGAATAGGAATTGGTGAGTTTGCAATCCTCAAGTATAGAACAAGTAATTTGAAAAAAGTAAAAGGTAATTAGTCTAGAAAATTACAAAAGTTAATTATTTGTGAGAAATGATATCGATGTTCGCATGAAATTGGGATGGAAACTTTAATTAAAAATTGGAGTTTGAGAGGAAAAATTTCATACTTGGACAACTCATTTCGTACATCACCCATGGCGACTGTTTGTCTTTCCTTAGTTAGGAACTTAAATTATAAAGTTTCTTTTGTTTGGGGATATTTTGTACAGCTAAGTTCTTAGGGATTTATAAGGCTCTGGCTCGACCCTACCATTTTAGGATTGCTGATGTTCTACATACTATCCATAACCTCTTAATTTTCTATTTAACAATTTTTTATTTAGACAATCAATAATAGTAATAGCAATAATAATATGACTCAAAAAAGACAATTCAATCTATTATATTATGGAGTGTAAATCTTCTCCCTGCAGTTTACAAAGAATGTTTGGTAAATGGATTCTGCTACGCAAATAAACGTGTGAATAAACCGTTGTTTTTTAAGAGATAAATTGTAAGGGACGTAAATGGACCAGGGACGCGCAACTCTATAATTGTATTGCCTTGAGAAGGTATTCTGTTTAACCGTATATAAATAAGCTACTAGGACATAGTTCCTTCCAGACAATTGTATTTCCCATATCTTCACCCTCATTTGTCTTCCTACTTTAAAATACTCTGTCAAACATAAAAAATGGAGAAAATATTCTCAATGATTTCATTGGAATATAAAAAGAAGAAAAAACCCTTGGAATCAGCTTACGATTCTTTCTTGTTAGGTGCTTTTCATATTTGTTAATTACATGCTATTCTGTGAAACATTTTACACAATCTTCGCACTTTTACTCCTTTATAGAGTTTCTCTATTCTCACGTCGGGTCCCCGGCGTCACCTCTCTGCCTTATAATATAGCATCACCTGTTTCCATTTCTTTCCACTACCATTCACACTTACCCATCTTTCTACCTAGACACGTCAACTTTCGCGACCAGTTCACAAACAATTATTTCTATCATTGTGGAACCAGGATCAAATTTGGAACGAGGATATATGGCCAACAAGGAGGCTAATTGGAGCAAAATGAGTGAAGAAAGCAAGAAGATTAAGAGATGAGAGCGAGGAGAGAATGACGAAGAAAGAGAGCAGGGAAAGTAAAGGATAGTACTTGTGAAGACGCGTATATCGTTTTCGATTGACGGTGGGAGAGGGGTGAAATTTCCTGATCGGGCGTCGAATAGGTGTTTCTCCACAGCCGGTCCGCCACCAGGCGCTCGACCATAAGCTACCAGGCAGCGCACTATTGCAACTTACATATTCCTCCCCTCACCCAATCAATCTCAGCCTCTTTCCGTCAAAGCAGCTCGTGAGGTGAGGCTAGTTTAAAATGTGCTAAAATGGAGTTAGTGAAAATGTGTGGAAGTTATACAGATGCAGCATTTCAAAAAGGAGAGTAGTTCAGGTACTCGGGACTGGAAAGGTACGCAACTCTCTAGAACTTGCTTAAACTCCGCAATTGACGAAAATCACCCTACAAATAATCACAGAATTACACGCACTCATCCAAATATCAGCTGCAGCATAGTTGGCCTTGCTATACCAAACACCCCGTTATAAGAAACGTGGACTTCAAATATTTACATGTGCGAAAGGTAAACTCAAATCACACACAGGTAGGTCCATACAAGAGAAAACGGGAGAGTGATGCCCCCCTTCTCCTCCAAAAGACACATTTTTCTATCAATGTCTCTTCATTTACCGTCTGGCTCTCCTAGATGCCTCGATACTCTCTCACAAACAGCCACTCCAAACCTTTCAATCATTCATTCATTAATTCAAGGCTTAATTACTCCTAATCTGCAATTTAAGGCAGAATTATTGAGCCCAAAACCCAGCCTTGATATTCCCTAAATACTGGCGAATTATTCATGTCATCAAACTATCAATTATTCATAAATACTCTATCGTTTACATTTTTATCATGGAATTTTCCTTTTAATTTTTCTATTTTATTATCTTCGTCGTTTTTCTTTTTCCCTCTGAAATTCTCTAGCTAAAATAAAATTTAATCTAAATATAACTAAAACTATTTTAAATCTAAGAAAACCCTAATTTAATTAATTGATGGAAGATATCGATTAAAAATATGAATTTGAGATGGCTATAATTGCCCTGACCTCGGAGATATAAGGGAAGAAGTTAGCTACTGCCCTTATGGCGAATCCTGACGTCTAAATCCATTTGTAAGAAATTGAAACGGAGCTGCGCTAAACGAAGCGGACGGCCTCGAACGCCTGGTGCAAAAAGCAAACAAAAGTTGAACACAAACAAGTTCTAGTGACAACGAATGTCAATAGGTACGGCTAAAACAATGAATTTCGCATCTACATCCTACGAGTACCTGTCCTCATCACGTTCTTTTACACAGACATTGAGAACCCTGGTGTAGGGTTCTGCCCTCCAACTCCTCCTTGTTCCTCGCAGTCATCTCCATTTGAACGGGTGAGCATCCTTTTTTCTCTATTTTTCCTGAGAATGAGGAATAATATGCCACCTCCCGTGATACTGTCATCTCCCCTGTGCGTTTTAAGCGTTAAGCATTTTCTTTCTTCATAGACAAGCGTTTTATGAAGGTCTATGGCCTCGAACAATGCCGCGCAAACAATTTCTCCCTTTGCCGACCAACCTGTTGTAGGGTTTCTAAAAGATACATCCTCTTCACCTATGGAACCATAGATGAATATAACCTTTATGTGGCATTTGTTAATTATGAGGAGAAGGCTCTGAATTATCATTTATTTTCCTTAGTGGCGAGTTAAGTAGCTATAATCAGCGATTGGACCACCCTTTGCCTGGGCTTTAAATCCCTCTCACAGGGTGAAAATGAATCTTGGTGAGAAGTGAAGGAGATGAAAGGGATGGACTTTCCTCTTCTTTTTAATGACAAGATTTTTGTTGTTACTAAAAGGAAAACCAACGAGTGAATTTCTACTGAAAACTTTGTAAGGACAGAACTGTAAATGAGATGATGAAGATTGAAGAAGTGAAAATGCGAAGAAGAAAAATAATAACCACCTTATGGTTGCGCAATCTCTCAAACGTAACTTGCAGCATGTTTGCTTATGTCATTTCACCGCTAATGGTGTGCTATGATATCCATTAGCGGGGTAATGAAATAGGAGCAATATTTCAATCCCTTGTTTATAAAAAGTATCAATAAAATAATAAAAAGAAAACTTGAAATAGGTAATCCTTCATGAAGAAGATACCAATGGACACTTACAAACTCCCACTTGGCTTGGTTAGGTACCACCTAGTAGAGTACCACTTAACCTAACCTAACCTAACATAACCGAACCTTAATATTTGTCTCGATATTTGATTATGGCCTCCGACAACAGGTAAGTAGATATATTAATATTGATAATTTTAAAATAATTGGCGATAACAATGGAATTTTATCTCTTACCCCACTCCTTTCTTCTTTTCCATCACTGGACCCATTCAGCAAAGGTGAGTTCTCAGACAGTGCTTCTTGTTTCATTAATTTACAAACACTTTCGATTACCGTTAATCGTGTTTCTAATTTTATATTATCTCAGTTTTGGAATTTCAACTAATGTATCCCCCCTTGATTTTTTAACATTTTAACTCTATTTCTCCTATGTTAGGCCTTCACTTCGTATATACTTTATCTCCATGATCTATTAAATTCGTTTTGTTTATTTTATTCGCCTGTAATTCACTCCTTGTTTTTGGCTTATATTGTTATGACAATTATAGATCCTACAATATAGAGCTCTAATATCTTTTTAGATTATATTTTCTCAATTCATTTTATACTCGTTTCCTCTTTTCCGATCGCTTATGTTTGTCATTTTTTTCAAAGTGATTACTTGTTTCATCATTCGCCATCATTAGAAGTTTCTACTGATGAAGGATCACCCAAGAGTTGCCCTTAGTTTTTATCTACGAGAGTCTTGTGGTGTCCAAGTTCTCTGCATTAAAATGGGTAAGATACTTTACGTATACACCATAGATGTACATCGCTCCTAAAGAGGGAGCTAATACTTTCTACTGATCTCAACTTTGATTTTGTTCATCGCATCATTTGAGTTTCAATGTTCGCATCATCAGTCACAAACTGTCACATACGTATATATAGTCTCCCCCCCCCCCAAATCGCACCGATTTTTCAAGCAATATCTCAATAACCATTGCAGATAGGGACATGAAACTAAAACAAATGAAAGATGAGTCCTTTATCTATAAATAATTATGATTTATAAAAATCATTTTAAAGTTATTAATGAGTAAATAAAAATTTATAAAAATAATGTAAAAAACATGTTTTAAATTTTCTAAATTGCAACCTGTGAAATATAGTTGTTGGTTTTTTTTAATACTAACTTTTTAATAAACCTGCAATCTATAATTTAAAAAATGAGAATAATTATTCCTATCAAATAAATTTTAAAAACAAATGAGAAAAATGATATTAGATATTAGTCTCCCAACTTTTGGCAATGACTGTATATGCGAGAGAGGATGTCACTGTAGGTTCTGTTAATGCTTTGTTTCTGTAGTGTTCATATTCTTGAATCGGTGTGTCCTCGATCAAAGGAATGTTCATTGTGGACGAATGCTATGCAGAGAGTAAACTTTATTCATTCATCAGCGTACAGATGATTTTTAGTACGGCAGTTGGTTTAGGATCCTGGCTTTTTTAAGTAGTTGAAAGGAGGCAAGTGGTGGTGTGTTGATTATGGCTTTGAGCAGCTTTCTTTATCTTTTTAAGTTTTCCAACAAAAAAGGTCACTGCGCACTGGGTGATGTGACAGGGTCCGAGATAGTCCACCCATTAACCCCATTGCTTCTTGCCATCACAGAATTTTTTGGGGGACTGTGCGTCTCTCCAAGCCAGTATTCTCTTTCTGGTCTTAATCACTTTACGTCTCATGCCAGAGGAGGATATGGCTATTCTACTTGCCCTACATACAAGCAATAATAATTGCAAAAAAGATTGTTCCATGGATCTCTTCAAGCAATGAGTCTCCATACGACACCCTGTAGATACGCATTTAAACAAATTAATTAGTTAAACGCCCCTGCACCCCTTAAAAAGGTTTTGTGGGGTTCCATTTCCCCAGGGCTTTATCATTTCCCATGGTTCATCTGTTTTCGTGATTTGTTGCTCTTAATCCTGTTTTGCTTTCTTGGTTCTTCCCTGAGTTTTTGATTAAAAAGTTCGGTTTATTCGATCCTTTCTCCAGGAGTTGGCGCTCTCGTCAGTTTAGTGGGTACGGTTTTATACTTCAAGCGTACAGGCACGAATTAGATCAAAGTAAGCCCGGACGCAAAACTTGCAGGAATGACACGAGTTTGTCACCCATTAGTGGATACGCTCACTATATTCCAGTTGGGTTTAGTTACTCCACACGCCTTAGCAAGCCAATAGCAGATCATTACACATATTATTTACTTCCCGGCTTTACAACAAAACATACACACTCTCTCCCCCCTCTCTCTCTATCTCTCTCTCTCATTAGGGGACTCCCTTAAAGTTCTTCTGTTCAATGCGAGGTCAATCAGGAACAAGTTTTCTGAGCTCCGTGGCCTCGTAGCGTCAGAAGAACCCGAAATGGTAGCCATAACAGAATCGTGGATAAAAACCTCAAACCGAGACTTTGAAGGCAAATTCATGGTTCCTGGCTACCAACTCTTCCACAAATATAGGCCAGACAGAGAGGGTGGCAGTGTAATGTTGTATGTCAAGGATACAATCAAATCTACGAGCTCCAACGTTATATCCGACCACGAGCTCCTAGGCGTTGAACTAGAGATCGGTCCTGTCAGATACAGGAGCCTGCTGCTTTACAGACCCCCTTTCCAACCCGTTGAGAAGGACAGAGAACTGTACCAGCTGTTGAGTGAGCTGGTTGAAGGCAGAGGGTGCATCGTTATGGGCAATTTCAACAGCCAAGTTGACTGGGAAACCAGAGCAGCCTGTGGCGCGAGCGCGCTACTCTTAGAGTTCGCCAACAACGAGTTCCCCACTCATTGGGTCAGAGAACCGACGAGAGGAGACAATATCCTCGACTTGGTCTTCACCTCTGAGGAGGATATTGTTGAGGATCTCTCTGTAGGCGAAGAGCTCGGTGGCAGTGATCACCAGCTAGTTAGATTTAGCGTCAAGATCCCGAAGGTAAGGTCTGTTGCCAGTTAATCAAGGAAACTTGACTTGAGAAGAGCAGACTTTGCAAGTCTTCATGCTGGACTGACTGAGGTCAGGCTAAAAGGGGGCGATGCTGTTGAAAACTCGTGGAATAGTTTCGCACCACATTCATAGGTCTTCAATCGCGTTTCATCCCTCTGAAATTCCCCCGTCGGTCTTCTGTTCAACCAAAGTGGTTTAATCGAGAAATCGGCCAACTGCTTAGGGAGAAGAGAACTGTGTACCGGCAATCGAAGATTTTGGGTGAATTTGACGAATACAGGAGGCTAGCCAGGAGAGTGAAGTCCAGCATAATGGTGGCTAAGCGGTCTGAGGAGCTCCGAGTGGCGAGACTGTGTAAAGAGAATCCCAAGGAGTTCTTTGGATATGTAAACAGCCGTAAACCAACCCGTCGAACGATTGGCCCTTTGAAGAATGAGGAGGGGACATTAAAGCATTCAGATGCTAGGCAATATTAAGCGCCAGTTTGGTTATCGAAACCAAAAGATTGGACTGTGCCTGTACAATTCAATTGTCCGACCGCACCTGGAGTATGCCGTACAATTTTGGAGTCCTTCATTGCGAAAAGAAATCGCGAGATTGGGACGCGTACAAGCCAGGGCAACCAAGCTGATTCCCTCTATCCGACATAAAAGTTATGAGGATAGACTAAGGGAATTAGATCTGTTCTCGCTGGAAACCCGTAGACTGCGTGGTCAGCTCATCGAAGTTTTCAAAATACTTCGAAGGTTCGACAATGTTGACTACCGGGATATTTTCACACTGAGTGAGAACAGAACGCACAATCACGGCTTCAAACTTAAACTGAAGCGTTAAAACCGCAATCTTTGGGGAAATTTTTTTACTTACAGTATCTGCCGTATGAGGAACGCACTTCCAGTGAAAGTTGTCAAGAGTGAATCTGTTGACCAGTTCAAGTCAAGACTGGACAAGGTCTTGAAAAGTAGCCGTTTAGGGACGCCAAAAATTGAGCAGCCATGTGCCCGCTCGATTGCTAGTCCAAAGGTACCCTCCTCGAATGGACTGTAAGGTCTCCTAGGGTACCTTCTTTCCTTGTTGTTACTCTCTCTCTCTCCCTCTCTCTCTCTCTCTCACTCCCTCTCTCTCTCTCTCTCTCTCTCTCTCTATATATATATATATATATATATATATATATATATATATATATATATATATATATATATATATATATATATATATATATATATATATATATATATATATATATATATATATATATATATATATATATATATATATATATATATATATATATATATATATATATATATATATATATATATATATATATATATATATATATATATATATACGTAGGTGAGTCAAAAAGTTCTCAGACAAATGCCAGATTATTGAAATGTTCGATTTTGTACAAGTAAATACAGGGTCAAACACGACTTTCATGTTTTCTGAACAATTCCTACAAAATTCGTCATTCAATTTGTCGAGACTCTTTGTATTAGATGTGCTTCAAAAAGGTTACTTTTTTGAACCCATAAAATGGCAAATTTTGAGATAAGAGCGAACATTAAATTCCTGACTAAACTTGATTGGAAGCCTGTTAAGATTATTGACGCTCTACAACAGGTTTATGGTGACTCTTCGGCATGTAGAGCGGTAGTTTACGACTGGATTAAGCGCTTCAAGGGGGGCAGAGAAGAAGTTGAAGATGATCCACGTGAAGGGAGACCCTCCACCTCCATTAACCCAGAAAATGTCGAGCTTGTGAGGAATCTAGTGGATAAAGATCGCCGTATTACTATTGATGAAGTTGCCAATGCATGTGAAATCTCTCATGGCTCAGCATTTGGAATTCTAACTGAAAATCTTGGCCTGAGCAAGCTTTCAGCACGTTGGGTCCCAAAAGCGTTGCGAGAAGACCAGCTGAATCATAGGGCCAACCTTTCTTTGGCTATTTTGACCAAGATTGAAGCAAACGAGGATAGTTTTTTTGAGCGCCTCGTAACGGGAGATGAAACTTGGGTGTATCAGTTTGATCCTGAAAGTAAAAATCAATCAAAAGAGTGGCACCCAAGGGGGGCAGCAGGGCCTATCAAGTTCAAGACAGAGAGGTCCGTTAAGAAGATAATGGCTACAGTTTTTTGGGATTCGGAGGGAATTATTTTAATAGACTTCTTAGAAGGACAAAAAACTGTTACATCCAGCTATTACGAAGGAGTTTTAAGGAAGCTGAAAACTTCAATAGCCAAAAAACGACGAGGAAAGCTCCACAAGCAAATCTTGTTCCACCATGACAATGCCCCTGCACATTCGTCCAAAGCTGTGAGATCTCAGCTACGGGAATTTCGATGGGAAACTCTTGCTCATCCCCCTTATAGCCCTAATTTAGCACCCTCTGACTTTTTTCTGTTTCCAAATTTAAAGGGACACCTAAAAGGAACCCGGTTTCAATCATTAGATGAAGCAAAAAAGCAGGTCATTACTTGGTGCCAGAGACAACCCCGTGAATTCTACAAAGATGGTCTTTACCGTTGGATTCATAGATTAAGAAAGTGTATAGATGTTAATGGAGCTTATGTAGAAAAATGATTACAGTATTATTACAAATAAAAATTTTATGCCATTTATCTGAGAACTTTTTGACTCCCCCTCGTATATATATATATATATATATATATATATATATATATATATATATATATATATATATATATCACTACATCCCTCGACGTGGAGTACTACTGTTCACTATAGAGATACACAGGCCTCGAACACTGGTTGATGTCAAACCACAATACCCCTAAGCTAACGAGGACCCCTACCCGGTTCCTTGGGACTTGCCAGCGAGTGCCATTCAGATCCTTCATTTTCTCGTCGGGTTCGGATCTCGTCGAGAAGGCGACGGACGGATGACGTCTCATTTTTCGCCTCATTCTTATTTGCTGACACCGTGAAATGTAGAATATTCACCGTCATTCATACAGTTTTTAATGAGGATTCCGCCTATTGATCATTATGTTAATTAACCTTTATGGACAATGGAATTTGAAAGGGATTTCTTTTATTCTTAGTTTTGAGGCCGTGGATTTGTTCTCGTTGGTTCGACTTTCTTTTTTCATCTTTGGCTCGACTCTATGTAGTTTGCTGTTTTTGCTCCTAATGTTTTGACTTTATTGATTTGTTGAATTGTCAAGAGGTCTATAGTTATTCTTTTTTTTTCATGCCGTTTAATATTTTATCTTAAATCTGTCTTTCCGCCTTTATATTTGTCATTTATTATCACTTGTTTCAATAAAATTGAATTAATTTTATTAATTTTATTTAAGGAGGCCTAAAGAATAGCGATTACGATTATTTCTTGGCTACTGGATTCGAGCTACGAATTATATTCCCGCTAGAGCAATTTACTTGTAAATACTATATCATTTTTCCTTCATATAATATATACGCAACATCTTTTGGGGGGTTCATTTGAATCACCCACGCTACGCTGCCGGGGAGCAATCTCGAACCATTGCATGAGGACTGTGACGGAATTTTACGCAGGGGTTGTAATCCTAATCAGCAAAGTAAAAAAGACTAGAGGGAGATCTATAGATACTGGAAGGATTTCAAAGGTATTTCATTTATTTATTTTATAATCTATATAAACATTTCATCCTTTCGGATCTCTGTGATGAATTGACACAAGCTAAGTAAAAAGTTCAAGCCCAGTTAATTTTTAGATGAGAGCAAATTTATTTAATTGCAAATTCTGCTCATCATGTTCTTGGTTACTGCTGCTGGACATGCAATGTTCAAATGCGTGTGTTGGAAATATTACTCTTGACCTTAGGTTGATTCATTGTCTTTAATCTTTTTTGTATGAACGTGCTTATGAAATTATACCTGTAACGCTAAATGATCATGACTTTTGGTTTGAGTTTGAATTTCAACTTTAAATCGAAATCGAAGCAAGATGAAAAATCTCTACTATTGTCAAATCGAATCCAACCATAACAAATCTTATAATATAAAATTTTGAGATCACTCTATACAGAAATGACACGTTTGAAATCCTCGGATTTCTATCGAATCATCTTACGAAAATACTCAATTTATGTACATCAAATGATGACTTGGTCGTGTAATAATAGCTCCGACGAACAGGTTTTATTTCTCTTTTGATGTTAATTTGTCATTCCACTATAATCTAGCCACAGAAGATTCACTAAACAGCTACCCATATCTTTTTTTTCTCCAAGAAAAAGTGAAAATGAGTGAGCTTTAAGTGTGTATGTGGTTTGTGTAGGAAAGAAAAGTGAGTTGTGTCTTGGTCCGCACACATTTCAGGCTTGTGTGGAGAGGTAATCTTAAATCTATAAAGGAAATTATATGAGATTGAGAGCGATGAGCTCCCGTTGTTCTTTGGCATGGCCTCAACAAAAGGGGAGGCTTAATTAAGGTTTCCTTATTATACATCGCATGATCTTTTGTGGCTTTCACCGCTTATAGATCCAAATGTCTCCCGTATGCTTTATTGGTCAATTCCGACAAGAAAAATTCAAGACCTGATTGTATGTGCACGATCTACCTACAGTTTCTTCTTTTCCGTTGGTAAATAAATTGAAATGCAACTATCGGTATTTCGCTGGTATCTACCAGTTTTTGTTTATTTTGAAATTACCGAACCAGGGATCAAAGTAAGGGTAGTCGATGAAACTCTGGATTCAATTTTATTTGGTCATAAACTCATGTAATTTCAAGAGAGGTTTATCCTTTATAAATAAAAATGAAACTCAATAAGTATCGCCATGAAATTATTTCAACGAATTCTTAAGTAATTTGGTTTCTGCTAAATTCGAAAATTACTTCAGTTTTCATCCATCAGGTCTAGTTTTCTGTCTCTCCTCATCTCCATTTTGGCTCTATTAGATGCTAAAATTGCCCATGTAAATATTTCCAAAGGTGTACATGAGTTGATATTAGTGATTTTAAGTTCAATTAAACAAGACTGTTTATTTATTTAAACTATTTTAATTTTACAAGAGGCAATTAATATGAAACAATTAGAATAGCATAATAGATAAACAAAAAAAGCACAAGTAAAAATTATTAAAAATTTAAAATGCCGCGTGGCAAAAATTTTTGGCAGAAAATTCATGGATAAATTTACGCTTATTTGCGCACCCTTGATGTTGAGCAGCAGGAGAATCTCATTTTAAAAACCAGCGATAGTCTGCTATCATCACAGCGTCCCAAGGTCGTTGGTAACGAGTTTCGATCTCTTTGATGTCCGGATGAAATCGTTCGCCTTGTTTGTCGCTAACATCTCCGAGGGTTTCAAGAAAACGATCGAGGTGACTAAAAGGAAAATGCACTTTGGTGCTCATATTCGCGTCAATATCACGAAAGGTTGAAAACAAGTTAGTAAAATGGTCTTTATAGTTTTCACTTTTGTGTTTCCATAACACATTTGGAGAATTAAGGCTACACCTTATGGAAGAGGACATCTTGCTCATTTTCTATTACTTATTTCATTACAACATCTGAAAAATCGGAAAAAGAAAAAAATAATTAGAATTACGATAAAGTAAAGAATCCAGTGTAGTGGACGTATACACATACATAGTGACTAATTTCTAACATATAATATATACACTTTTAAGACATATACATATAAACATCAACTCTCACATATACTTATATACATTGACTTACACACAGACTTAATAACATATGGAATTTGACTCAAGCCTAATATATGTATTATAAAAGGATGTTCAATAACATAAAAACTAGACCGGATAGATAAAAATGAAGGTACTTTTCGATTCAGGAGACCAAATCCTTACAGGAATGATATCGATTTCCTAAACACTAAAAACCTTGTAGACTAGTGTTATTATCGAGAAGCTCATAAAAATTAATGTCATTCTTATTCCAACAAGTGAGAAACATTGATTTGATGCTGTTGGGGACAAAGATTATGAGAAATATGGCAGCAAATAATCCTTCTTTCATCTCTCGTAACTATTCTGTCCGAAAATAGCCCACGGTCAGTTTGAGTCAATAGAGATGATGCAATACTCACACGTTGTAAAGGTTGTCTTTTATACTGCTCGTGTGTACCCCAAACACCATTTGTCTAGATTTTCCTACGTTTATAACATGTTTTGTTTTGTTCAATAGTTGAAAACTAAAATTCTTGCCCTATTACGACGATTTCGTGGAGGATTAAACTCCACAATTGCCTTATGAGCATCGATATCTACCCCATCATTCAACACCTACACTTAAGCAGGTGACAACGAACGCTCAGCAGATTACATCTCAATCAGAACAGCAAGCGATACACTCCAACAACATATGTATATATATATACCATAACACTTGCTCACAGAAAACCACATGACTGCCTTCCACCAACAAATCAATGGTAACACTTTTCAAACCCGACAACCACGATTTGAACGAACACTTAAAAACCAGGCGGGACGGACAACACCAGCCAGTATCTAAACCTCCACACATGTAGAACACACGAAACACTCACTAAAAATTCAAAACCCACACAACAAACAATCGAAACCAGTCCTCAAAGCACTCTCAAACATTACATTTGCACAACAAAGTGAGCCTCTCCCACTCTACAAACAATTCATCCGCACCACCCTCAACTACGCAGCACGAGTATGACACCAAACCACAACAAAATTTCAAAAGAAACAAAATCTAAAGCAAGTAGAATAGGTCTGTCAAAACAATCACAAGATGTACATGCAGCACATCCACCCCACACATACACGCTAAAACAAAAATACTCCCAATCAAAATACACTAAGACATGATTGGACCCCAACACCCTCAGCAAAGCATTGACCCGCCCCCACCCCAAACAACACCTGTGAGCTAAGCTCCCACTACCCAGATACAAGATAAAAGACCCCCCACACTTGTTCCAACTCCTCTACAATAACCTACCCTACCATCACAAACACATTTAACAAACACATCTACACTACTTTCACAAAAATAGACTCATTGAACTAACAACTACCAAAAGAAATTCTAAACCAGCCTACCCCCTTCAATAAACTACTCAAAGAAATCACTACACATAACACACCGAAAATTACTTTCTCAACTCAGCCCAGGCCATTTCATTTTAATACAACAATACAAATAGAGGATTGTGATAGAACGGGTTGAGGCCGCCTAATTTCAACCACTATCACATGTTATTTAAAACCACGATGCTACCAACGTGCATCATCGCTTTGAAGCCTGGGGCCTTATCGCAGCCACCTGAGTCAATGTTTAAACAAGGAGGTTTATCTTTCCCCGCGCACCCCATGCGCGACCTCGCCAGATTGAGTTAGGCTTATGGGCAGATAAGGCATTGTTCTCAGGCTCGGCTGTGCATTCCCTCGAAGCTCCCACTCCATTGTCTCCCACGCCAAGGAGATGTCCCGGCTATTTATATGGAAACCTAAGCACTAAAATTCAGATTAGAGATCCAGATTTTCTTCGCGAGACATCACTACGGTCCAGTCTCACCTTGTGCACCAAAGGGCCCTCGACCTCGAGATCCACCATAACTTGTCTAGAAGAAGGACAATATCCCTTGAGTGCCAAGGTTTGAGCCTTATTTTTGATAAAAGTTCAACGGGAACTTTGAAATTTGAGGAGGGCAGCGTGAACCGCTGCCGAGTATTAACTCTCGTCAGGGACACAGGATGTACGTGTTTTATCGTGTCCGACGAGCTCCTTCCCCCAGTGGACCCTAACCACGAAAAATTTGCGGTGGTACATGACTACCTTGGGAGGGCGAACCAATTCCCTGTCGTTAGTTGTTACCTGCGGTGTCAATATTATGATGGCTGGGCTGAAGTCATTTCAGCACCCATACAATTCTGTTCCGTACTTATAAGACAGAGCCCCAAAGTAAGTTCCGACCCTGAGTCCCAGGCCACCCTTTCTCGAGGCCGAGCTAAGAAAGAAGCCCAGGAGCCCGTCCCCATCAGAACCCCGATACCATCCGATTTCTCGGAGACCCTTAACCAGGACTTTAGGACGGCACAAAAGGAGTGTGAATTACTAACACCCTTAGGCGATAAGGCCCAAGACAAGAACACGGAGACTGTCCGTAGACCCAAAGAAACAAAGTACCCCCAACGTGCCTATGGAGATAGGTTCGTAGCACTGGACGAAACATCGGTGTTTGAAAGAGATTACCCCGTGCAGTCCCTTAATGTAATACAGACAGTGTGCATCCAACCTGATGCCGATTACCTTCCTCCTTCCCTACCAGGCGAGTCTTTTGAACCATCTGACCTGGATATTGACGCGCAGCTGACACCACATCAAAAGAGTCAGCTACAATAACTATTTGAATGGTGTCACCATTTAACCACCCTATAAGCTCTTTTCTAGCGACTGCGCGAAAATGGCCTCACCATTGGCCCAAGCAAATGCCATTTTACCCACGAAACCATAAAATACTGGGGTTTCAAAATAGGACAAAGCAAGTTGGGTTCCCAAGATGATAATATAGAGGCAATCGCCGACATGCCCCCGCCGATTACAAAGAAGCAATTAAGATCGTTCCTAGGATCAGCTTCTTACTATCGGCGATTTGTTCCGAATTTCGCTGCAATTTCGGCGCCCCTCAGCTTCCTTTTAAAAAAGAATTCCCCCGATCGTCTACGTTGGAATGATGTCGCTGTTTCTCATTTTAATCAGCTCAAGAGTAGCTCATTTCTGCCCCCATTTTAAAGTTGCCCAACCCGGAAAAATCCTTTGGGATTAAGACCGACGCGAGCAACGAGGGCATTGGAGGTGTACTCCTTCAATACGAGGATGACGGAACGAGTCAGCCAGTTGCATATGCTAGTCGCAAATTATTACCACGCGAAAAGAGATATGCCACTATAGAGAAGGAAGCTCTATCAATTATCTAGGTTATAGACAAATTCAAAATGTACTTGATAGGAAAAGAATTTCAGATAGGAACCGACCACCGTCCGTTAGCCTATTTTAGGAATGTGCGACACTCCAACGTCCGAATTCTTGCGCTGGAGTTTACTCTTGCAAGAGTATCAATTTAAAATAAATTATATAAAAGGTTACGATAACCAGGTCGCTGACGCACTCAGTAGGAATGCGTTACCGAATAGCGTAGAGTAATTGTATTCGTAGGATTAGGATCTCAATGTATGTATATACCGTCTTGTACGACTTAAATTAGATTCTCTTTTAATATAATTAGTTAATGTATATGTCTGAATTTTGTAACGCTGAATGTCTATTTTTTTTTGTATGTATATATATTTGTACCCATTAAATTACGTATAAATTATGTTGTCCCATATGTACTAATTTGATATCATTTTATTGTTCCATGCCTTTTTATTTATTAAGTTTGTATTAAAGGTTATTTTCCCCTATAATCATAAGATCAAAATAATCATATGTATTGAGGTAATACTAGTTAGGTGCTATGGGTACGGTTGGTACAAGAAAACGAGTTCCCCACAACGGAGCTCTATCGTTGTCCCTTCTCTCTTTTGTTTTTTTCGAAGTGGCAACTTGCCCCGGAATGGAGGGGTGTGATAGAACCAGTTGAGGCATTAATTTCAACCACTATCACATGTTATTTAAAACCAAGATTCTACCCACGTGCATCTTTGCTTTGAAGCCTGGGGCCTTATCGCAGCCACCTGAGTCAATGTTTAAACAAGGAGGTTTATCTTCCTCCGTGCGCCCCATGCGTGACCTCGCCAGATTGAGTTAGGCTTATGGACAGATAAGGCATTGTTCTCAGGCTCGGCTGTGCATTCCCTCGAAGCACCAACAACATTTTCCCCCACGCCAAGGAGATGTCCCGGCTATTTATATGGAAACTTAACCACTAAGATTCAGATTAGAGATCCAGATTTTCTTCGCGAGACATCACTACGGTCCGGTCTCACCTTGTGCACCAAAGGGCCACCGACCTCGTGATCCACCATCACTTGACCAGAAGAAGGACAATATCCCTTGAGTGCCAAGGTTTGAGCCTTCGTGACGCCAAGTCCACAAGGCTTCTCCTGTTGTTCAGAAAGAGAACAACGTTAGAACAGCCATTGATCGTTCGATCTCGTTGACAAGAAACGGTTGTCACCCCCCCCTGTTGTTCAGAAGAGAACAACGTAGAACAGCCATTGTTCGTTTGAGCCCGTTCACCAAGAAACGGTTCTCACCCTTCCTTCTTGTTGTTCAGAAGAAAACAACATTAGAACAGCCATTGTTCTCGAGCCCGTAGATAAGAGACGGTTCTCACCCTCCCTGTTGTTCAGAAGACAACAACGTAGAACAGTCATTGTTCTTCAAGCCGTTCGTCAAGAACCGGTTCTCATTACCAAGACGCCACGTCAGGATGATTTAATTCCCCCCTCCCCTTCGGCTGGAACTCGCCAGCGGACCGAAAATTCCTTCACGTCGCCTTCCTCTGCACAACAAGTATAATTACGTAAGCCAAACGTTACCTTTGAGTATTTAACCCTTTTGTCAACTCTATTTTGTGCTTTAAATGGTTTAGCGAACCATCCCATCCCTTTAACTTTATATTTGTTTTACCTGTTTAAATCGCTCTTAATCCTCGGATTAGCTAGATTCCCCACGACCTTTTCCATTCTCTGTTTATGTCAATATTTTCCGTTTTGTGTGTTGTTGATAGTTTTTATTAATAAAACTCTATTTTATTAATGATAGCAATATTATTATCGCTGAGCTCAGTTCCACTTCTTAAGTATATCGAAGATACATAATATCGGCCAGCCTAGACATCCACGCACTCTAAAGATAATTAAATAAGTTTCCTCAACGAATAGTTTTACATGGTATATCGTCGAGAGTCCATTCTACGACAAGGATAAAGGGAGACAAAGTCAAACACTTACTTATCGAAAGCCCAATCCCCAAACAAACAGTCCCTCACACAACAACTCTCTTGGTTGTCACTTTTCATGTAAATATTTTACTTGACGAGGGACTATTCGCTGGGACATAGAACTTGTTCCCCTACTACTGCTTTTAAAAAAAACGAACAAAAAACTTCGCTAAAAAGAAGAATTTTTTGCAATATCTTTGTAGTAACATCGTAAATGTCCGTAATTAGCGCATAATGAGGATTGACTAACCTAGTTAGGCTATCACTAGTCTATTTAGCATGTTCTAACTCTTTCGTTCCTGTCGAAACATGTCCATTTATTTCTATTAATAGGCTAGTCTAATCTTACTCAATGGATGAGGTGCGTTGTTCAGTCCATTTTGGGGACAGAGCGATTTTTATTTTTTTGGATGAATTTTGTTCCGTGTTTTTACAAACAAAGAAAATTAGAAAAGCTTTTCGAACAAAATGCTAACTATAGAATAAATTATATTTCCTTTTATTTCCCCATAAGAGTACGAACTTTCCAGTTGACCTCTCTTTCGAAGATGATGCCCGTGTGGAAAACAAAAGAAAGTAGGGGGTGAGGATTGATAATCCCTGAGTTTGGGGAAACGAAACAAGGATGCGAGAGTCGATATTTTTACTCACGGCGCCGACACAAAATCAATTTCAAGTCCCCCACAAAACAAACGGATACTCAAATTGGTTCCCGGAATCCGTTCTCACCAGGAGCCAACATTAGATCTATTTACGAATAGTAGAATTTTATACTTTTAATTTTTTTAATCATTTTTCGAACATCTTTAACCTATCTTGTTTATAAATTTTCATTTTCCAATAAATATTTACTTATAGTTGTTTCAATAAATACCTATTTTCTTATAGACCGCAAAATAAAAAATGAAGTTTTAAGGTAGACCATACACTAAAGATTATTTGTTTGGTAGACCGCACACTAATAAGTAAAGGTGTGAAGTAGACCGCACGTCCAGTAAAGAGTAAAGTTTTGTGGATCTATGGACATGAAAAAAAGAATCTTTCTATGGGATAATTATCTAGGATAATTATGTTTGTATATTTATCGAACGAGATTGGAAAGATAGTCGAAAATGTCAACCCAAACAAAGCAACCCCAAAAAAGCAATCCCAATTTTCGCCATCTCAGCGCAGTGACGAGCAATCGATTAATTGGAAAGCAGTGCTTTTTTCGGTATCGTCAAGTGCCGCCAGTGCCCTAAATAACTTCCTAAATACTGGTTCATGCCTTTGGTTTCTCTTATCTCTTCTTTCGGCTTGTCTGCCCTTCCAAATATTTCGCCCAGGGGAGATCGCAATTCGCACTGTCCTATGAAGGGCTTCTGAAGCCAACCAGCGAAATTCCCCAGAAATCGATAACATTTCTCAATGTGAAAATTGAGACAAGTGAAACACTAATATCTGATGTAAGCAGAAATATCCAATACTTTATTTAAGAACCGAGAAAAAAAATCATCTTATCGGATTAAATAACGAATTTCAACCTTAATTATGAGATACAAGAGAGGGAATGAGGAGAAGATTGAAAGGAATAGGCCCATATCTGCCCACCTCGAGCCAAAGCGAATTTAAATTTTTAAAAGTTAGGACAAAATTATTAAAATAATTAGACTAGAAATTGATGGACGATTTTTTGATCCCGTACATTTTTAACTTTGTCTCAATTCGCTTAGTAATTGAAATTTATTAATTGGATGAAGGAAACTTTACTCGACATGTTTCAACGTCTTTATTACCTGTTTAAGAGCGGAGATAGTTAAGGTCGCCATGTCTAAACAAGACATTCAGGTGAACTAGTTGGTAGTTATTTGGTTATGTCTCCAAGTTACATGTGGTTCATTAATAGAGTGATCTTTTCTTGTATGTGCGAAAATAAAGGAAACCTGCCCTTGAAAGATTTTAACACGTAGTTAGAGAAAACGGTGAAGTTATTGAAGTTAAAGTAAATGAAAATGTGTGAAAAAATATACATAGCTTGAGTGGCTAAAAGAAGAGATAACTTGGGTACTTTGGAAGAGGATTCACAATATATCCGTGTATGACCCAGTTCTGTAGCGAGGGAAGGCCTCCTCACGAGGCCCCACTAGACGAGAGAATAACTGCATCGAGGCCAATTCGCAAGTCATACCTATTAATTATAAGGTAAAATTCTAAAGAAAACGAGCAGTGAGAGAAAGTAAGGGAAAAACTTTTAATAAAAAATTATTTGAAATGTAAGTAAGGTAGGATGGTGGGGAAAACGTCGCATTTTCACATTTGCCTTCTTTGAAATGTAAAGAAATGGCGCAACTTTCCGATTGCTATTTGGAAGGAGACAATGGAAAGAAAGACACGCCTTTAAGAGTGAAGGGGGGAGAATGATGCTCAGTATATGGGTGATTTCAGAAGGGAGGGTGGGTGCAGTGGAGCAGGAAGGAAAAGTAGTCAAGTATGAGAAAGGAGGATTCGTTTTCTTTTCTCCGATTCCCCTCGTTTACCTTCAGGTTTCCAAACTCGGCAGTGAAGTGAACCATCATTACTCATCTCAACCACTCTCGCTACCTGATCGAATGCACCTACTAATCCTTTCAGTTTCTTCACTACTCACTAGAACAGGGCGCGTTGTAGTGAACTGCTCCTAATTATGTTCGAGAAAAACAGGATTTGATCATTAAGAAGAAAAATGAAACAACTCATCTAACCCTAATATATTTTACCTTTTTAAGGGCACCTCAGGTAAAAACAGAGACTAACTGTAAACTATAACATGTTCGAGCCCTTCGTCAGCGATTTCAGAGAGCGAAATTGGTTCGTCTTTCCTCCTTGACAACTATCAATGCTCACCCGCGTCACGCGGGACCAAGTATGCGATAATTATCAATTGTTTACGTGGCGTCGTTCCATTTTCTCCTCCTCATCTTGTACCATCTGATTATCAATAACTTCGATCATTGCACCATCATATGGATGAAAGAAGCGATGATGGAAGATGTTATAGAGAGATATAAATGTTTATATTTCACCAAAGCCGGGGGATTTCTTTCGTTCATTTAATCACTATCTAGTTAAATGGAATTGAGCTCTGCTGTTAAAAATGGTAAGACTTTTGTTTATTATATTTAGTCTCTTTAGGCCTTGGAGAAACCCCACAGTAATTTCTGGACAATTTAATATTTTCAGGGTGTAGATCATTTGGTATTGTCCTTCCGGTACCAACCTGCTCCTTGAGACTTCCCAACCAAACCTCTGACCAGTGATGAGGTTTGTGAGATTTGTTGTTCATTTCTAACGTTATTGTCTCTTTCATTCCGTTTTTTTTTGTTCGATCCTTCTTCCATTTATTATTTCCCAATGGAGTCATTTTTCACATGAAGAGTATTTTTTTTCGTAAATTTAAAGAAAAATCAACGTGTGAATTTCCCAGAGAGAGAGAGAGAGAGAGAGAGGGAGGAGGGAGAGATTGTAAGGAGAGGTCTGTAAGGAAAGTGGCGGAGAAGAGGGAAGTGAAATGTGTCGAAGATAAATAGCACCATATATTCCCAGATGCATTGCAGCGAAAGAGTACTCTAGTGTGATCGATGGGGCAAGTAGGGGGCGCAATTATTCAGATATAATCTGCAGTATCGGGGGCAGATAGAGCCATAAGTTTTGATGTCAGCGAATTTAACAGATCTGAGTTTTTACTATCAAGAAATAAACTCCTTGGAAATGTTCATGCGGATTCCCGAGATTTGGAACGCGTACAAGCCAGGGTAACCAAGCTGATTTCCTCTAACCGACATAAAGGTTATGAGGATAGACTAAGGGAATTAGAACTGTTCTCGCTGGAAACCCGTAGACTGCGTGGTCAGCTCATCGAAGTCTTCAAAATACTTCGAGGGTTCGACAATGTTAACTACCGGGATATTTTCACACTGAGTGAGAACAAAACGCGCAATCACGGCTTGAAACTTGAACTGAAGCGTTACAACCGCAATCTGTGTGGAAATTTTTTCACCTACAGTATCTGCGGTAAATGGAACGCACTTCCAGTGGAAGTTGTCAACAGTGAATCTGTTGACCAGTTCAAGTCAAGACTAGACAAAGTCTTGAAAAGTGGCCGTTTAGGGACGCAAACCAATTGAGCAGCCATGTGCCCGCTCGATTACTAGTCCAAAGGTACCCTCTTTGAATGGACCGTAAGGTCTCCTAGGGTACTTACTTTCCTTGTTACTCCTTGTAATATGTATTTTTCACTTTTCCTACGGGTCTTATAATCTTCTGTTCACATTATTCTCGCTCTTATTCGACTTCCACAATATTTTAGCAATTTATACTAGAGATAATTATACTCTCTTTTACAGGTACCGGGTGATACGTACCTTGAATTTTTAACTCGGTTCCTATAGCCACAAATATTTCTGTTTCTCAGCCACTAGATCTCTGATTCTTCCACAAAATTTCACTTTCTTTATCTTCGTTTTCAAATACGTTCGGGTGTGGATGTTCACGTTAGTTTCCTCTTTTTAATAGATAAATAGAACAAAAATTTCATCTACCTGAAAGGAGCCCCATTTGCTCCCCATACTTCCATCTTTCAACAAATATCACCCCCTGCCTTCTCTTAATAGACGACTGACTCCCAGAGAAGCAAGGTATAAAATTACAATCCCGTCCTTGTACGCCTCGGTCCGTGTTTACTGCGTGATTAAACCTCGCTTGGGTTCGTGATGGATTCCGCCGCACGTCTCCACGCAATGGAAGAGCTTTATAACTTAATTTCCGCTTTATTTGATATTGCTTACAGTTACACGTTTAGTTCCCCATTGAATGTGGCATTTGCATTTCAAGAACGCCCGATCGAGCCCAGGTTGGCTTATAGAGCGGCTCAAGGGACGCCCCTAGATGGATACGACTCTTAACCATTAAAAGCAATGTTCCGATCGAGCGTATGTTCACGACTGAACTTCACATTTTCAAGAGATTTACACAATCCATTTAAGAAGGCAAAATTGCAAGTAATTCCTACTCAGCTGAAACTCAGCCTCTCCTCAGTGCACCTCCCTATGGCCCCTAAGGGTTCTATCATTGCTGGTTTGTGTCAAAAACATCCGAAATTGACCTCCGCCTCGCTCGCAATTGACCGTTTCTTGGTGCCTTCGGATTCACCAGGGTTCGCTGTTCTCCTCTTGATGTGCATTTCATTATCCGATCGTTAGATCTCGTCTCCATTGCGACGAGCAAAGGTGCTACCTACCTGCCTACTTTGGATTTGGAAAGGCAATGGGAGAGAAAAAATTGTACGTACCAAGAGAAAAGCGACAGAGGAAACAAAATTGATAGCAATTTACTTGTTCTTTATTTTTTCGAGAGTTTTCAACTATCCACGAGAAACAAATCGGAATTTTAGTGAGATTTTCTTACTCAAACTCTTCTCGTATTTTACTATTGAACCCTTTAAAAAGAGAATAAATAAATAACACAATACGATTTCCACCCACTCGTAATATGAATTCTTGGTGAGTGAGTCATGATCGATCTGTCAATACAAAACCGCCTATAAATTCATTGAACCCAAATAAGTTTTAAAGGAGGTACTGCTTCACACACTGATAAAGATTTAATATTGTTTGGGGCAAGATCAATATCAGAATAAACCCTTTTAAAGGGATTCCTATTAGGAAAAGAGGAAGGAAAAACCTTAAGGACACCAAATGTCAACCAACATCAAGCGAGAACTGGAGAACGTCAATTAAGTGGGATCGAATCAAAGATTGCTCTCAATTGGATTCACTGAATTATTGAAAAGAAGAAAGGAAGTTTTAGTTGACTAAAAGGTTGACAGGGAATAGGAGTTGGTGAGTTTGCCATAAAAAAGTACATAACAAGTAATTTGGAAAAAGTAAAAGGTAATTAGTGTAGAAAACTGCAAAAGTTAATTATTTGTGAGAAATGATATTGATGTTAATATGAAATTTGGATGAAAACTTTAATTAAAAATTGGGTTTTGAGAGGAGAAATTTCATACTTGGACAAATGATTTCGTAAAAGACGCATTCGTGGATTTAGACAAGGCCTGTGTGTGACCTGCCTTAGTTAGGAACTTAAATTAAGTTTCTTTTGTTCGGGGATTTTTTCTAAGGCGCTGGCTTAGCCCTACAATTTAAAGATTGTTGATCTTCTATTATTGTGCTTATCTTTCCTAACCCCTCAATCTTCTATTTAAAAATTTTTGATTTTTACAATTAATAATAGTTATAAGATTACTCAAATAGAGCAATTCAATCTATTATATGGAGTGTAAATCTTCTCCCTGCAGTTTACGAAAAAGGTTTGGTAAATGGATTCTGCTACGCAAATAAACGTGTGAAAAAAAACGTTCTTATAAAGATATAGATTATTAGGGGCGTAAAAACGCCAGGGACGCGCAACTCTCCTAGCCTGCTCACAATTCTATAATTCTATTGCTTTGAGAAGGTTTTTTGTTCAATCGTATCTAAATCAGCTACTCGAATATGTTTCCTTCCAGACAATTTTATTTTCCATAACTTCACCCTCTTTCGTCTTCCTTCTATAAAATACTCTGCAAAACAAAAAAAATGGAGAAAATATTCCTAATTATTTAATCTGAATTTAAAAAGAAGAAAAAAAAACTTGGAATCAGCTTATGATTTTTTTCTTGTTAGGTGCTTTTCATATTTGTTAATTACGTGCTACTCTGAAATATTTTTATACTCTCTTTACACTTTTGCTCTTTTATAGAGCTTCTCTATTCTCACGTAGGGTCCCTAGCGTCACCTACCTAAATATAATATAGCATTGACTGTTTCCATTTGTCTCCATTACCACTCACACTTTCGCGATCGGTTCGGCAATCTATTATTTCTATTATTGTGGAACAAAGAACAAATTTGCAACGAGGAATAGAGGGCAAACAAGGAGACCAATTTGAGCAAAAAAGAGCGAGGAAAGCAAGAAGATAGAGGGATGTGTGCGAGGGGAGAATGACGAAGAAAGAGAGCAAGGAAATTAAAGCACATCACTTTTCAAGACGCGTATAACGTTTTCCTTTGACGTTGGGAGGGCAGTGAAATGTCCTGGCCGGGCCTTCAACTTACATATTCCAACCCTTGACCCAATCAATCTCAGTCTCTCTCCTTCAGAGCAGCTCGTGAGGAGAAGCTAGTTAAAAATGTGCTAAACTGGAGGTAGTGAAAATGTATGAAAGTTCTACAGATGAAGCATTCAAAGAGTAGACTAGCTCAGGTATTCAGGACGGGGAGGATACGCAACTCTCCAGAACTTGCCCAAGCTCCACAATTGGCGCAGATCATCTTACAACTAATGACAGAATGACACGCAGTCATCCAAATATCAGCTGCAGCATAGTTGGCCTTGCGATACTAAACAACCCCTTATACGAAATGTGCACTTCGAATATTTACATGTGAGAAAGGTAAACTTAAATCATACACACATAGGTCTATACAACACAAAACGAGAGAGTTAGCTCGCTCTCCCCATTCAAAGGTCACATTCTTCTATCAATGTCTCTCTATTTACCGTCTGGCTCTCCTAGATGCCTCGATACTCTCTCACAAACAGCCACTCCAAACTTTTCAATCATTCATTCATTAATTCAAGGTTCAATTACTCTTAATCTGCAATTTAATGCAGATTTATTGAGCCCAAAACCCAGCCTTAATATTCATTAAATACTCGCGAATAATCCATGTCATCAAACTATCAATCATTCATAAACACTCTGTGGGCAAATCAATATTGCGAGGAAAAACAGACGCTAGTTTGGTTACAAGGCGTCAACAGTTACGTTCTATATGGTCCAATACTTTGCCTCGTTATCCCAACAATCCTCGATATCATTGGCACAAAAAAGGATTACCATCAGCAGATTTTGTAGTCCGTTAATATAAACAAAGGAGTGCGAGATAGCCTTTAGAATAACAATCTATGAACACGTTCACTGTCCGTTCCTACTGTTTAGGTCTATTTACGCCAAATAGACGAAATTTCACTATCTCCGACGTAAACCGGAAAGGCGAAGGGTCACAACGTTGAAAAGTGCTGCCCTTGGAGAGAGGCAAAAAGTGGGGCCTCATCTCCTCTCCCCTCTCCCCAGGGGATTATCTACGTATATTTAGTTTGATCTGAGAAATGAAAGGAGAATCGAGGTAGCGATTGAGAGAAGAAGAGATCTCCGAGTATAACAGGGGATCAAGCATAAGTGGAACAGAGCGGGATTCTTCTTCCCGAGGCAGTTTCCTTTTGGTCATGTCGAAGAGTAGAACATCGGTATAGAGATTCACTCTCAACCAACAATCTCCTTCAGAGAAACCCCCTATCTTAGTTTTTCAAATAATAACAGATATATCCCTCACGATTAAGTGAAGTTCCACTCGAGAAAATATTCACCTCTTGGTCAAGTCTCATCATCGAGAAGCCCACAAGTATAACCCAAGGATTGGAATAATCTTACATCCACAATCCCCTTCGATTATATCTTCAAGTCAAGAAGCATCGCCACACGCGCCTCACTGAACTCTAGATTAGCTCAGAGATTGTCAGCTGCTTTTTAGAATCAGCCTCACGTCTGCGACTACTCACGACTCAAATCATAATAGCAACGAGGTTTGCGTTCAAGGTCATCCCACGCCCGACTCCAACTTAGTTAAAGGTAAAAGGATCACAACTTATTTATGTTCCTTAGTTAATATTTCTTACTAAAGTGAAATTCTGGGTCAACCATCGAGTAGTACTCATTAGTAGTATTAATATTTATTTAGATCCTCTTATAATAGCCTTAGTATATTTAAAGTTTCAATATTTGATTTTTTTATGTAATTAAAAGTATATTTTTGCACTTGTTGTTTAATTAAATCCTAGAAACGCTGCATATGGCAATAGATATATAATATTACGAATTCTTCCTGGTTAAAGAATCAAAAGAAAAGTAAAAAGAAGTACATACGACACCAACATATTAAAATTGGTGTAAGGGTTTTGGGGTATTTAGAAGAACTCAATAATTGTTGATTGTGTTGCATCCCATTGATTAGTAACAAATTTGGGCCTAAGCGTTCGAGGAAAATTAAACATAATAAGAGGATCAAGTTGGTTTATGATTTTTTGTTAATTGTCTGTGGTTAGCCCGTTAATGATATTAATTAGTTTTTTGTGTGGTATTCCAATTAACAGAAAGTGGAATTGGTAAGGTTGGGTTAGGCAGAGTACTACTTGTTTCGTGGTTGCATAAGTACCATTAGCGTACATCGCTGAGATTTTGACAGACAGGCGTAGTTACCCATAAACAATCATAGAGTCGAATTCGCGGGTTCGTCGCCCATAAATTTACTCCATAACAATTGAATTTTATCTCCTATCCCACTCCTTTCTTCTTTTTCCATCACTGACGCCATTCAGCAAAGGTGAGTTCTCAGACAGTGCTTTTTGTTTCATTAATATACAAACACTTTCGATTACCGTTAATCGTGTTTTTAATTTTATATTATCTCAGTTTTGGATTTTCAATTAATGTATCCCTCCTTGATTTTTTAACATTTTATCTCTATTTCTCCTATGTCAGGTCTTTGCTTCGTATATACTTTATCTCCATGATCTAATAACTTCGTTTTGTTTATTTTATTCGCCTGTATTTTACTCTTTGTTTTTAACTTATATTGTCATGACCATTATAGCTGCCACAATTTAAAGCTTTATTATTATTTTTTCAAATCATTTTATACTTGTCTTCCTCTTTTTCAATTGCTTATGTTTATCATTTTTTCTAAAGTGAATACTTGTGTCATCATTTTCTATGATTAGAAGTCTCTACTGATGAAGGATCACCTAAGACTTGACCTTACTTTCTATTTACGAGACACTTGTGTTCAAGTTTCAATTCTCTGCATTAAAACGGGTAAGATACTTTGCGTGTACACCATAGATGCACATCGCTCCTAAAGAAGGAGCTAATACTTCCTACCGATCTCAACCCTGATTGTGTTCATCGCATCATTTGAGTTTCAATGTTTGCATCAGCAGTCACAAACTGTCACAAACGTATATACAGGGTAGCCCTCCCCCCGCCCCCCGCCCCCCGCCCCCCTGCAAATGCGACCGATTTGTCGAGCAATATCTCAATCACCATTAAGATAGAGACATGTAACTTAAACAAATGAAAGATGAATCCTTTATCTATAAATAATAACGATTTATAAAAATCGTCTTACAGTCATTTAATAAGTAAATAAACCTTTATATAAAATAATATAAAAACATGTTTTTTCTTTTCTAAATTTCAACTTAAAGAATGCAGTTTTTTTTAATACTGACTTTTTAATAAACCTGCAATATATAATTTCAAAATGAGAATAATTATTCCTATCAAATACAGTTTAAAAACGAATGAGAAAAATTGAAATTTTATATTAGTCTCCCAACTTTTGGAAATGACTGTATATGCGAAAGAGGATGTTACTGTAGGTTCTGTTAATGCTTTGTTTCTGTAGTGTTAATAGTCTTAAATCGGTGTGTCCTCGATCAAAGGAATAGTCTTGTGGACGAATGCCATGCAGAGAGTGAATTTTTATTCATTCATCAGCGTGCAGATGATCTTTAGTACGGGAGTTAGTTTAGGATCCTGGCTTTTTTAAGTAGTTGAAAGCAGCCAAGTGGAGGTGTGTTGATTATTGCTTGAAACAGCTTTCTTTATCTCTTATCTTCATTAATCTTTCAACAATCGGATTTAATGCGTATTAACAATCCACCGATTCACGCCATAGCCTTTTGCCCTCACATGACAAAACATTTGAATGTGCGTCTTTCCAGGCTAGTATTTTTTTATGGGCTTAGTTGTCTTTTACGACTCATGCCACCTGAGGGTATGGGTATTCTCCTTGCCCTATATACAAGCAATAATTTTAATAAAAGGATTATTTTATGGCACTACAGGGTGTTCTTAGCTGAGGAGTATTAGATGGTTTTGGCTTTATAGGGACTCTTTTCTGTTACCTTCCCATATTCCCCCCAGTTAATCAATTTCAAAAAGTTGGCACAGACCAACAACATTTGTGTTGCCTTTCAGTACGAGAATACGATCGGAAATAGCCTATCCAAAAATAGATCAATCGATAAAAAACAGGCAGTTTATGTCATTCCATGCAAATCATGTAATGAATTATATATTGGTGAAAGCAGCAGATTTTCCAAGCGAATGAATGAACATATATGCGATAGGCGGCGAGGTGCCCTCTTCTCGAGTTTATTTCTACATAGGTCTAATGAAAATCATCAAATTGATATTGATAATGCTAAAAAAGTTTATAATTCTCAGAATTATTTATATACATCGAAGCTTAATTGAATTGGCACTTATAAAAGAAATTTTCAACTTCAATACTTCCGACGGTCAATTTAATTCTAATACCTTAATAAGCAAGAAATCCATACTTCCTTGTCTCAAAATGCTGACACATCTTCGCATAATCCACCTTAGGGCCACTGATTTGTGTGTTTGTACGTTAAGAAACTTCTCTATCTCACTTGTTCACTAGCGATTGATAATGACGGATGTCTCCGTCGAAACCTGGTTTCGCATATAAAATTGGTCCTATTACTGTGGTTTTATCCCTATGGTTACGCGTACGCTACTCTACCTTTTTGGATATATATAATTATTGAAAAATGAACAAGAACGTCCATTTTAATGCGGTAGGGTAAGTTAATATTAGCTATGCTTTAATAGGCAAGAAGTCTTCTGGAGTTTCTCATCCCTCTCCAGAAATGCTATTCAAATTACTGGGCTACTCGTACCATTCATTTCTTTATTAAGAGAAATTTCAAGAACCCCTTTTTCGGAGTTGACGTTTACTTTAATAGAAAACAAAAATGTGATTATTCTCGCGTCTTTTTGCCCGTTTACTTTAATAGAAAACAAAAATGTGATTATTCTCGCGTCTTTTTGCCCATCTGTTTTTGGGAAAAAAAATGAAAAATAACGTGCATCTTAATGTAGTTAGGTGAGGGTAAAATTATGAATTACTTAATCTGCTAAAAGATTTAACTGTAGTTCTTAAGCCCTCTTCAAGAGCCCCGCCCCCCATAAGACAGAGCAACCATCTATTTTTTATTAGAGAAATTTAAAGAATTTTTTCTTAGTAGTTGGCATTTAATTTAACAGAAAATAGAATGTGATTATTATCGTGGCTCTTCACCCATCTTACTTTTTTTTAAATCAACACTATCTTCCTCCCTTTCTCTCTACTTCTGAGATTTTTCCCAACCAGACTTTCAACGTATTTTTGCCAGCAAGAATATACATAGTATCCCTATTTACGAAAAACTTAATCTATAAATAACTTTAACATTAAATGCAGTTATGTCCAAATAGCACATACAGGCGTTCTCTTCTTAACACACACATGCAGGGGTGGTTTGAATGTACAACATATCATCTGGGTAATATTGCCTATAACCTCAAGGATTTTGGTTGCCTGTAAGTCGCGTAGCAAGACTGCTCATATTTGTAGTAAGTGCAAATTTGTATAGCAGAACTTACATGTTTTCTTTCTTATCATTCATATAGCCCCTTGACTTCAAATATCAGCATACTAGTAGAGTTATGTGACGACGAAGAATATTGAATTTCCCTAGACACCTGCCATAATCTGGTCTTTTTGGATAGAAAGTTTGAACATTATGGATCAAGTGGCCGAAGAAGTTCAGGCGCCTTCTCCTATTCTTCTACATAGTATTCTTTGATGCATTATGCTTTTGGAAAGTCAATAGTATGCAATGATTTTCTGCAACATGAAACCTTAGCTCAATACAAAAGAGGGCGAATCTCGCCGAAAGTTTTGCAAGGAAAGATCTGTATTAAAGTTTTGTATTGAATTAAATCCATCCCTAACCCTATTTGCTTCTGCCCCACTTTATAACAGAGAGTCTCGTGTTAAAATTCATCTATATTGACCGCACAACTGGCAGGAAATTATGATTCTCGTATTTAAGTCACCTTCTTCTTAAAACAGATGCTGAAGTGTGTGATTGACCCAGCACGCTTTACTCATCAATACCACGATGTTGCTCCCTAGGTACTCCACCTTTTTCCTTCATGAAAAAAAACTCGACCAGAATTCCTAAAAATACCCCTCTAAACAACTAAATTAGGAAAGTCAAGTGCTTTAGAACCAATCCTAATCTGTTTGGTACTAAAGGGCATAAGCAAGAGAACAAGCTCAAAACCCCGCAATGGTTTAAAATTGTACTTACCACTACCTCTGGTCTCTTCACCAATACATGGATGCTTAGAATATACAGGTATACAAAAAAACAAAATTATGGATGCGGGGTGCACTAGTGGGGTACTTTTCTCCTTTACTCCTTTCCCCCATTCTTGAATTCTTGTCTTTTCCTTTTTTTCCTTCTAAATACTCTCTTCCTTATTCTACTGCGGGGGAGAGAACTCTCTTGGTGGTTCCATCTATTTCCTTCAAATTTAATCACACGTCTGGATCGTCTTCCAATTAACGTGAGAATGGGTTCGAGAGCAAGCAAAGGGCTATTGAAAGCCACATTTAAATGACCTTAGCAAAATAGATCTTCAAGCCTTTTAGTACTCGAACTGGGAGGGTGAGTACTTCAAGGTCTTCTTTGAGTAGAGTCAGGAAAAATTCCACAGAAAGGAGTTGAGTTTACTCGTGTGATTACAAGCGTGTAAGTATGTAATTTTCATGGGATTGAGAGAAATGAGTAGAATAGATATGCGGTTTATTATCCCTAAAATGAGAAATAATGATGTTCAATGATAATTATGATTGAGTTTCAAAAAGATGGAGTTCCTGAAACCTGGTCAAGTTTATAAAAACCTGGAGTTAGAAGGTCTACCATATTTCCTCCTTTGAAACCACGGCCCTTCCATTGCTTATAAATAGTACTCCTCAGTGTCTAGCTCTTTTTAAACACGTGTGTATGTGTGTAAATACCAATTTTCGTGTATCTATTAGGTGTGCTTTTTGAGTGGGGAAGAAGGATTACTAATGAATAATATTCTCGACAGTTTAATTAAGATTTAGCTCAAAATTCACGATTTTCTAATGAATCCATGACCGCAATTTTTCTCCTTCCCTGTTCGAATTTACAACAGACTCAATATGTGCTTGTTTCTCAAAGATTTAAGAAAAATTGAATTTAATATATATATTTTGAAACCACAGATAAAAAAAACATTTACAATGTTCAAAAGGGCACGGTGCAGTAAACTTGTTTCCGTAAGAGTGGGAAGTTGAGCATGGCTGACGTCATTTCATGCTCGACTTTGCCGTTCGAAAATATTTATACTGGGCACCTTATCTCCTTTCTCGCAGTACAAAAAATATGATTTTTCCTGAATTTCCGAGTATACACGAATGTACACTGCCAAAAGTGTTAATATATGAACGGGGTAGAGAGAGATTTAAGAGAGATTCTTTATTCGGAGCAAGTATTTAGCCGAAGAGTGTTAGAGGGGGAGCTTCTAAGCCATACGGTCTGTCTATAGTCTTATTGGTGTGAACTTTGAAGGGGGCATCTAAGTCCTCTTGATCACACCCCTCCCCCTTAACTTTTAAAACCCTCTTGCATTCCATCCTTTTCGAGTAGTGGCTCGGCCTAGCTTGAAGGGGCACGGGCAAGCCATAGGCGGCGGCAAATGGGCATGTAAGTCCGTTGGTATCACCCTCTCCTCGACACAGAGCCCCATTTAATTAATCCCCAGATTAAAGAGACTCCATAATGGGTATATCTTACTTCATTAATTGCGTTTATATTTTGTTCTATTACATTAAAACTTCGATGATGAGTGGGAAGTTGGTCTCAAAACTCTGCCAACAATGACTTAGGGTACGGATCATTACACAGGGGATGAAACATACTTTAAGAGGCTTAAACGGAGAACAGATATATAACGAAATAAAATGTAGAATAATGTGAAAAAACTATAAAAAAAACTAACCTTAAAAGTATTGGAGCCAGGACGAGAAATTGAAATGTCCAGGGATAATCTTGAAAAGAGGTCAGGTATACAAAGTGTAGGCTTGAGTCATATGGGTCGCGTTAGGGGGTTTTTAGCTACCAATCATAATTTGATGTGGACTTCTCACAAAAATGGCAAAACAAAAGGTAAAACCTGCCCGCAAGAAAAAGAAGAATATGATTTGCCTTAGGTCCTTTTATTATAATTAACCACAGTTATGCCCGAAAGGGTTTGGCATAAGCCTTAATTGACTTGTTTACTTCTTAGTTCTTTCGGAGTTCTTAAAGAAAAGCGGTCCTATTTGACCCTATCGAACAATATGGGCCTAGCTTTACATATTTAAAGATTAAGAGTCCCATTTTGCCCATTTAAAGAATAGGGATAAAAAGGTATGGACAAAAATATAAACGGATAAAATAGTCAATTAAATCGTAGGTACAAACATACTGCCTGGCAATTGCATTACAAAAGCATCTGTTTAATTTTAGCTTTGTGTTTATTCTAGTAAGAATTTACATCCTGGGTATGGAAACCTAAATCCTTGCATACGAATTTAGTTAATGATTTACAGTTTTATAAACGTATCCTATAATGCCCATATTTTGGTATGACAGGTCTGCAGTATCTCGAGGTTCCATAATTTCCATGTATCTCAGGGCTGGTGTCGTTAATGAATCTGCAATTCCAAAACTTCATATTTTCGAAGGGTCGATATTCCTTTATGATATTTTGGTTTGTGTGAAATTACGATTCGTCAATTTGTACTTTGGAACCAAGCTCACCCATATTAGTCGGTTACTTTAAGAATGTTATTAGATATTTCATGAAAGAAACTATGCAAATTAACCATAGCTTTATGTGTGACAATCAATAACTCAAGTGCATTAGTTTCGCCAACTTCATAGGACCATTAGAAAATTGATTCAGACTCACTTTAGAATTAATAAGGTCCGCTGACCAAAGTCACCTGCTCTCGCCAATTTTGATTTATGACCATACGACCTACAAAACTTTCAATAATACAGGACTAACCTCTGGAGCACCTTAGAAATTATATCATGCAAATGAAGATGTAAAACTACATAACGATTCCAAATTTCGTTAGAATCGGACGGATAGTTATGGAGTTATTGCCAAATAATTCCGGCTAACTTTGGGAGGAATTTGAAAATTATATCATTCTAATGCAAATATAAAACAACATAAGGATTTCAAATTTCGTTAGAATCGGCCGAGTAGTTACAATATTATTATTAAAACAAAGAAAGCAAAATAGATACCGACCGACTGACCGACATAGTGAGTGAGATATAGGGTCTCACGCAACTAAAAAAAGAGTATTTTCTCATTGAGACTTTATGGTTGAACTTCGTAAGTACTTTTTCCGACACTCAAATTTAATTATCCAAACGTTAAACACTTTTCGTCCAGTTCATCACCGAGTTACAAGAAACACATTTCATTTGGCGCGAAATAAGTTTTTTCCTTTATCCAAGGAAACATTTGAAGAAAATTTTCAATAATTGAATTTTTTAGTCCTTCTTTGAATATCATAGGTTCCATGTTTATTTAGTGTTTTTTTCCACTACTAAATACATAAATTATAACGAAGCTTTAAACGAAGTTAGGTTAGCTAAACAAATAACTTTTTTTTACAAGTGGGTGGCGTTTGAAATTGAGCAACCTCCTAGTTGTTAAACAGGGGATGTTCGAACCAACCACACAAATACTGAAATAACCTTTTCATAGTTTTTGAAGAGAGGAAAATCGGGTTATTTTCAAATCGACCGAGCGGCAATTTATGCCCTTGATAGCAATTACCTGATGGGCGTGTTAAAAAAGAATTGACCCAGTCGAAGAATAGGGCTCAAAGTTTTGCCCCTTTGAATAATAGCGGTCGTTGGGTAAAATGGTACTGATATTCTTCAAAAGTTCTGGAAACTTTACTGGCTATTTTGCTATAATCATTTTTCACTTCTTGGCCAGGGAAGATATTGACAGAATAATTAGACAGACATTAAGATCACTATGACAATCGTTGGTGAAGCCTCTTATACCCGGGGCTATTCTTCGTTGAAAGCGTTAGGGGGGCGTGACATATTTTGTGTTTGAAACAACCTGCGTTCGGGTAGGAATCTTTCCGCGTCAGAGTTATGTAGATATATTTAAGTACCTATCGGCAGGATTCCTTGGAACAAATGAAGAGAGATTTGGTATTGTCTTATGAAGCCGGAGGAGGAAAGAAAGGTGTTGTGATTTTCTATCTATGTGATGAGAATTATAAGCATTTTGTGTGAATTGGTGGTGTCTTACCTTTTATGTGCGGTGACGTTCGTGTCCGCAATTGCCTCGGATTGAACTCGACAACTTGTCATTAGAAGACCAACACCGTATCGTCTAAATTAGTGAGGCCTTCCATAATCATCCCTTAGTAATTATAAGCTTTGTTTCAACCCAAAAAATATGTATAACGTCCATTATTCTTATTTTTCCCTAGAGTTTCAGGATACATTTCAACTGCATTTCTTCCTTGTAGATCTAAAACCAAGGAGGTGAACCTTTCACGCCGAGGGGCACAATCAGGGCAGGATTTTGCGTAAGGGGGCGGGTAGCAGACCTGGGTAATTGGTAGCGATTCACGACTGCCTCACTTGACAAACATACGTGGACATGCAGGAAGGAGAAAAAGCCATGATCCTTTCTGCGACAAGCGTGTTGCTTCCAGAGCACCAGAATATCCCTTTAGCTATGGACAACACCCCAATTTAAGACTTCAACATTATTAATAGTTGGGTGCAACACCCAAAAGTTATTCGTCTTCAGTGACCTGCAAAGTCTCCCTACCTCATTTCAAACATGTTCTTGAAATGGAATTTTAGGGCCGTGGAAAATAACGAAAACATAATCCGTCACAGTTCTGAAATTTGGGAGGACTTGCGACAACGACATGTTTGTGAAAATCTTGCGCCATCGCTTCCGAAACGACACGCTAAAGTAGGCCGCAATTCTTTGTTTTATTCTCCTCAATATTTGCCGTGTATAATGTCGATAATATTTCCAAGTACTATATTACTGGTAATAATAATAATGATAATATCAACAGTAATAACAATCATGCCAATATTAATAACAATTATAAAATTTATCAATTTACAAAGAAGATTAAATAGTGACAATATACATAATTTTACTACAAATAATAAATTATATTAATAAATTAAGGAATTTGTTGAAAGGCTAAAACTAGGCGACACATCCTCAATGGTTGTTTTGATAGGGGTTTAAACCGGCTTATAACAACTGTTGGGTCTAGCCAGGCGATAAGAATTTAGTGAAAAGTGCACAAAAGGGTAAAATGAACATGTGTAGGAGCGAAAAAGACCGTGGAGCTTTATTTTATATACGGGAGAGCGGCGGCACGGAGGACTGGGGGCAATATTACTCCTTCATATGAAAGCTGTACGAGTCTACACTGGTCCACTGTTCCCTGTAGGGTTTCTTAGGGCAGGTGGAACAAAAAACAAGAACTTAGATAAAGTTTTAGGGAGTGGATAAGAGAGATATATATAAAGTGTGTATGTGTGTGTGTGTGTGTGTGTGTGTGTCCTTTCCGGAAAAATGTTACATACTTTAATTCTGATAACACCATCGTATTTAGGAGAAGTTTCTCCATCAGACTTCATAATTTGCTTTAGCATTAGCGTGAAATTTATATTTAAAATTCACCGTTGTTATAAATATCTCAAACACAGAAACATTATGGCATGAATGCTACCAATAACAATGAATGCAAGAGTAAATAAATGAAAACAGAACAGAGGTTATACTAACCAACCGTCAAACTAATTAAAGAGAATATGAATAACAGAGAGAGTGACAGAGATTGGCTGCTCTCCCGCAAATTAAGAAGTTGTACAGAATGACTGGATAAATAAAAAACAACTGGCGGAAAGGAAAATTTAAAGAGCGTGTATTTTACGTTAATTAGTAGTTCCTAATAATGGTATGTACCATTCATTGTCTTCTACCCCCTGCTTATAGATACAAGGTCAAGTAAGACCAACTTCTTATCTTAGACTGATTCCTCGTTCGACTAATGTTTCTTTTTCTTTCATCTTGCCACGGCACCCCACCGTACCTTCTTCTTAGAGCTTACCAAACACGGTGGGACATAGGGAAGAAGGGGTCACCAGAGGGGTACTTTTCCCTCCATTCCGGGTAAGGTGAAATGTGGAGAGCCTGCGGACGATACTTTATTTCTATTCTTTCCTCAAATACCTTGACGTTGACTTCAATTTAGATTATCTCGATTATTTTTTCCCAATATCAACTTTTTTTCATCAAGGTCGTGATCTAATACCAATATTCCGTATAATAATAAAAACGTAGTAAAAATCACGTGACCTTTGGAAATGAATGGTTATTTATTAAGGGAGAGTTGTAGTGCTCACATTGCAGGATGGAATTAGACAACCAAAGAGACCTCACATAAGAGCACTTTGGAGTTTTATGAAGTCGTATAATGGGTCAGCTTTAAACCAAAATAGCATTACATGAAATAGGAATCCCAAAGATTAGTGCTCTAGAAAGAGCACTCTTCCCAATTCGTAAATACTTTTCCTTTGCATATTAATGTAGAATGAACAACTGTGTCATATTTCTCCAAATTATTGCCATTCTCTTAAACACTTGCTTATTTTTACCAGTTACTAAATATTTTTTCTCTCCGTTATTATAAGGCACTTTAAACAAACTTGAAAAAGAAACTAAAGTGTGAAATATAGTAATATTGGATTAATACATATCAAATTAGTGCAATACTTTATAGATAATATTGAAAATCGTTTTTTCATCCATATATTTAATATCAAACGAGTTTAATTGACCAAAATAAGAGCATATGGATTAGGGCGCTGACAAAAAAGAAACGGGGACATTTGGTAACCATGCAAGGCCAAAAGAGTAAGTCACTCTTTCTTACTAATATTAAAGAGGGTGGATTAATTCCTTGTATAATATTATATAGCAATTGTGAGACTTGATACTTGTTTAAGTATTATAAAATAAGTTAATACAAGTAGAGAGAAAAAATAATGTTATGGAAACTACTTCAATATAGAAATTTCTTATATGTGAATATTAAAAGACTGCATTCATGTATGCGGGTCGTTGATGTAAAGGGAGAGATGGACAACATTTAAGGATGAATTCTATTATAAAGGAAATACATCTCAAGATCTTCTCAGTTCCGGTTGAATTAAAAATATCTAATCAAGCTACAAGATTCATTTTCCGTTTGAGAAAATCTCATTACTTTACTCAGCCTACAAGAATAGAGCTTTCTCCTTTTTTGGAGTCAGTGCCTTGTGAATACCAAGAATTCACATTAGATGAAAATAGGCAGCCGCCAAACCGAATCAAAAAACCCATTTGGATGCCTCAAGAGTGGTACCAAAAAATCGGTGACAAATGACCCTTGGTAATTACACCACTCTCGAAAAGGCTTACCCAGCATCCTCAACCTATAGATTATCATTAGAAAGAACAAAGCGGACGCAGATCGGAGGGAAGTGTGGACAATTTCAAAATATACCCTGCCTTCTCCAAAACATTTTAAAAAATGTGACCAGAGTACTTGCGTCATCTGTATACTGCATGTAAATTATTGTAAAGGAAAAGATTTTATTGACATTATTCCGTAATGTGTTCAGAAAATATCTTAAAACTTTCCATATTTTTGAATAGAGGCTATATCCTCTAGTTCAGGTGTTCTTAATCTTGTAGCTTCGAGCACAAGTCTGCTCGTCATAAATATTGTTGTTCTTGCCTAACTTCCTGGTATTTGTGTTCGCGAGCACAAGCTAGATATTTTTATTTCGTAAATTAACGCGAAAGTGTTAAATCAATATTGATGTGGCGAGCCGCCGTACACCTGGGTCCCTATCGATTTATGGCAATTAAACTACTTCCAGTTACACATTGCAGATTGTGTAGCAAGGGTGATTGATTATTAAATTTAAAATGTAAAATAAAGTCGTTTCTATTACATGTATATGTGGTTAAGAAAATATGCAAATAATATAATCGAGTAACCACTTTTAAATGGAAAAGTTTTTAAAGAGTAGGCGAAATAAAGAGAAAAACAAATAGGCCTTATCCCACAGCAGGACCTTTAGAGTCATCTAGTGCAAGCAGAAATATTTCTAATGAAAGGATATAATAAATTAGGTCTACTAATTGATTAACATGTAATAGATAATAGTGATGGTGTTATTTGTTTAGTGCGTCATACATGCTTGACAGACTATCAAAAATCAAAATGCGAAAGACATTATCGTGTGTATCAAAGATTTTCAGAAAGGTTTTTCAAAACGCAGTGTAAGAATAGTTAAACTTGAGGAAGAAAATAAGAAATTACAAGAAAAAATATTTGTAGGGTTTAGATGAAGATCAAAAATAAACAACTGGCAACTGAGCTATTATTTAAAATATGTAAAAATACAACCTCTGACTCCCTCCCTTCCACTTTATCGGAAACCACGTGCGATGGTATCCCGCCATGGACAATGTCACTGGCTGTTCGAACATTCACGAATTTTCCTCAATCCTGCAAACTCATCCCATCCCCCCATCGATGAGGCTGTTTCTCTCAACTCGCTGCTGAATCGACTCCGCCTTCGGATTAAGATATCTAGAGCTTATGACTCCTGTCTTCAAATTCCCCCTTCCCCTCAGAATCGGGGTTTTAAATATTCGGGTTATTCTGTAGTTCGAGGAGGCAGGCACGCACCTCAAGGCCGTCTTCATCATCTCAAGTCTAAGTAATACCCGGGAGCGTTGGTCAGAGTGCAAGACTTTATCCGCCGTGATTTTACCCCAGTCATTTGTTAGATACTGTAAAGGGTAAGCCTTTTAATTTGCGCAACAGTCTCCCTTCGTTTAATCGAACCGGAGAAAATCTCTATAATTACCCTTGAGGAATGGAAGTTTCCATTCGCAAGGGAATTACGAGTAATCGCACATTTCCCGTTGAACGTCATCTTTGAAGGTTGACTATTTCCATCGGAAGGTTGGTTCGGATCGTGCTCCACCTGCCTCATTCAGACCGTACTTAATTTGCCCTATCGGATCGTTTCCCACTTGCCTCATTGCAGGAAGGACATTCATCGAAGTCACCGACCCGTAAGACTGAAACCCCCTCCATTATAAGTATTTTCAAGACCCCCTTTGGATCTGTGCCTAGTAACATTAATCAATTAAGTCTATTTTAGAATCCCTCCTCATAATAATTATCCAGAGAGAATTTCAAATTAAATAAGTCCCCTTTGCCTATTTTTACTCTTATTTTGATATTTGTCAATAGTTAAATTTTTGTTGTTTCATCTTTAACTAACCTTGAACGATACTCTCGGCTTATTCAAGTAAATCTCGCCAACGAATTAAGCACTTTGTCTGATTATTAATGATTTGAAATCCAACGCCTCGAGTTGGGCTTCCTACTCGATCATTAACCACTGCGAACCGTCCTTCAACGGTTCGCGTTGCAGTAGGTGATTAAGTCACCCCCCACATAATATAGGAGTTGTGTTTGTTATAGAGTGCTGTACCACAACATATATTACATTTATATTACTTTTATATTATAAAAACTGGTGTTAAATGTGTGGGGTTTATTACATAGTAAATCAGTCTATTTGATTTACATCCCCTTTGAGTTTTTGTAGTCCCCTCTTATTATTAAAGTTTCTTTATTTTTCTATTTTCGGCCGAAGTAAGTTTAAGTTAGTTCTAGATCAGTGGAACTTTATTCTATTAGCTTTTTAAAATTTAGATTATTAGTTGGGACCCGTTCTTTCTGTTGGTGTATTCGGTTAACCGGAATATATCAGGTAATCCCCAGCCGGATTAGAACGATTAACCCTGCCTAACCGTGCAGGACGAATTTTAAGGTTCTTTTATGGGATAACTTTTGAATATTTATTTGGGGGGAAACTTAAGCATCACGTATATTACCAAGAAATTTAGTTACGTCAATAGCCCCGTTTGCGCATTACGCTCCACCAAGTATGCCAACAAGATGTCTTCTTCGTTTGACCGTTTCAAGATTTAAGGCAAGTCGTTGGGCCTGTTAGGCCAAGAATTATTAATTTATGTTCAAGAAGAAGAAAGAAATAAAAGAAAAGAGAGAAGAACGAAGGAACAAGAACTAAGAGAAGCTGAAGAGAGAAGAGCAAAGGAACTAAGAGAAGCAGAGTTGGAAGAGCGTGAGAGAATAAGGCAGCATGAACTGGAATTAAGCCGTAATAAATTGGAGTCAATGTCGTTTAACTCCCGGACGGAAACTCTACAGTCTCCGCAGGAAGATTTCCCGTCTTTAAAGAAGGAGAAGATTTTGGATCATATCGTACGCATTTCGCAAAGATTTTTGAAATCAACAATTAGGACATAGAGGTAGATGGTGTCGCTAAACTGCACCTCTCTTAAATTTTCATTTGCGAAATATATTCATTTCCCTTCCCTCAGATTTCACTGTGGACTATTCTACCCTCAAGTCTGAACTCTTAGCTGCCGTTAATATGATCCCATACTTCTATCGTGCCGTTTCCGTCATGAAAAGATCCGCCCAGGTCAAACCTTTCGCCATTTTGGGTACACCCTCCACAAACACCTCCGATTTAGGTTGAATAGGTGTAAAGTCCCCCAAGAGTACGGGTACCTTCTGAACTTCGTCCTAATAGATCAATTCTTAACTTCCTTGACCAACGAAATGCGTGCCTTTGTTAAGGACAAACGCTGCTCTACGTTCAAGGAATGCCTAGAAGAGGCTGATGTTTATACAAGTAGCCATAACTTGTATCCCATGGTTAATAAGAAGCCTCCCCTGTCTACTCCTAAGTTTAAGATTAATAACTCCAGAAATACCCCTAAATTCGTGAAAGTTCAAGGCCCTTGACACCTAGGAACCTCCCTCCGTCGCAACCAAGAGACATTAAGCCCATGATTACCACTCCCCCCGTGTCGTTATTCCCAAGAAGGCAGATAATCTGTTTTACGTGCGGAATAAAAGGTCACGTACGCACGAACTGTCCTAAAAATTCCCAATTTAGAAGCGTGTCCTCCCATCAGGTACACTAAGTTAGTGCCACTCCTGCTCCTACCCCGTCTCTTCAAGATACCACTAGGTCTCTCTCGTCGACCAACAACTCCAGTCAACAAGTAAATTTTCTCTTTAATAAGATCTCCGCAGTGGTTTTAAATTTAAAAAATGAAGCCGTAAATGGATGCCGTGTCACGACATTTGTACGTGACAATGGGTGCACATACTTCCTGGTATCCGAGAAGTTAAGTCTTCCAGTCGGTCCTGACCACCAAATGTTCGTGTAGTCCATTATTACCTTGGCCGAGCCAATCGTTTCCCTATTGTAAAATCACACATTGATTGGGTCGAAGTAGTAGCAGCCCCAATCAAGTTTTGCTCTGTACTGATTGGTCAGAGCTCTCAGGTTAAAAGAAACCCGGTAGCATAACCCGTGGTAACCCGTGTCCAGGCTGCTGAGGCTTCCCTGGAACACGTTCCTTTAGAAAACCGCGTCTATCTGGAGATTAAAACATCCCCGTAACGACGATTTTGCCGTCGCCCAGAAGGGATGCGCAACTCTCCTCCCCCTTTGGAAAAAAGCCAGTACTCAGAAGCAAGAGTCTTCCCGTAGGGGAAAAAGCATCTCATACATTGTCAAGGATGATCTGTTACATCGTAAATGTTCCGATGGAAACGAACCTGAAACACACTCCTTGTGTGTTCCAGCTCTCATGCCCCCCTTCCCCCCCATTCCTTCAGATTTCACACGACAGTTTATTCTACGGTCATTTTAGTCATAATAAAGCCTCTCAGAGGAATTTCAAGTATTTGTATTGGCCAGCTGCGGCTGCCAGAGAAATTGCAGAGTACTACAAATCATTTAATGTCTGCCAAAGGACATCAGCAAAAGGGTGCGCCAAGCCAGCCCCACTTCAAAATAGCCCGATCATCTCGGAACCTTTTTCTCGTGTGGCCATTGATCTTATTGGCCCTATTCATCTCCCGTCTAGCGAAGGACACAGTTACGTCCTCAATTTGATAGACTGCGCTAACCGTTTTCCTGAGGCAGTTCCCCTTAAGTGCATTGATAGCGTTTCGTACGCCGAAGCCCTCATTTCTATTTTTAATCGGGTAGGAATTGCTAAAGTGGTATTGTTGGATCAAAGAAGACAATTTATCTTCGAGCTTATAGAGTATATCGTCAAGCTCCTCAGAGTAAAACCTGTCTTTACTTCTCCATACCACCCAGCAAATGGAGTTTGTGAAAAGCTAAATGGCACATTGAAAGCAATCCTCAGAAAATTGTGTATAGATCAGCCTCAAAAATGGCAACGCTTTTCACTCGGAGCACTGTCTGCGTGTCGTTAAATCCCAATAGGACCCTAGGATTTGCTTCCATCAATTTACTGTATGGCCCTAATCTTCGAAGCCCACTTGCCATTTTAAAAGAACTTTTCACCAATCCTCGTCTGGATAACGAAATCCATTCCTCCTCTTTGTACCTCCTAGGCCTCCGAAAACGCCTCGAGATTTTTGCCAATATTGCGTACCAAAATAGTGAGGTAAATTTGGAGAAATATTGAACCTATTTCGATTTCAAGGCGAAGGAAAGAAGTTTAAGACTGGCGAGAAGGTGCTGTTGCTACTTCCCAAGAAGAGTAACGAACTTAGAAAGTGGAAGGGCGCCTTTTCCATTTCAAAGGTAAAAGGACCACGGGATTATTTAATTCGAACACCTTCAGAAGATAAGGTTTTTCACATTAATATGTTGAAGAAATATGACTGCAGTACGTGTCTCAAGAATATTGTGGCCCTCGATGAAGAGTCCCCGTTGAAAGCGGTGTGTCCCGCTGACCCCTTCAATGTCAAGCTTATCCTTGCTTATCCTTACCTTGACCCCCGGAACCATCGCCTCTTAAAAAGAGTCAGCTGCAGCAGTTGCAAAATGGATTCGAAGATGTCATCCCCGAGTCCCCGGTTGCTCTAATAAATTTGACCATAACATCATTCCTACTACTCAAGAGCCTGTTCGCTCGAAAAATCAGATGGACCCCCAAGATGAAAAGGTCAGAACCATTGTCGAGATGCAACTTTCCCGCACGTAGACACAGCTGAAGTCATTCATGGAATCGGCCTCCTTTCACAATAGATTTATCTCTAACTTCGCGTCTATTTTCGCCTCTTTAAGTGCCCTCCTTCAGCAGAGATCACTACATCCCCTTATATGGAACTCCTAAGCTAGTGCCATGTTCTAGGATCTCAAGGACAAGCTAGCATTCGTCCTCATTTTGAAGCTCCCTAATCCTTCCAAGCACTTCGGCATCCGGGCGGATGCGAGTGAAGAAGGAATTGGATGATTGCTGCTCCAATACCCTGACGAAGGTGAAAGCCACCTGGTGGCTTGCACGAGCCGAAAGCTACTGCCTCATGAACGCAATTACTCGGTAATAGAACGGGAAGAATTAACAATAGTATGGAGTATTATCAAATTTAGCATGTATTTAATAGGGAAAGAGTTTATTGTCAAAACGGACCATCGCCCTTTGTCGTATCTCCGAAATACTAAGAGCCAGAACGGACGTATAATGCGATGGCTTTCGATACTCCAACAATATCAGTTTAAAGTTTGGTATATACGTGGTACCGAGAATTGTATAGCCGATAATCTTAGCCGGAATCCATTAGCCGACAATGCTAGCTAATCGACTAAATTATAGGTTGCCTGTAAACCCGTAAGCTTATGATGTATATATTATTTTTCTTGTTTTAACTCTGTACATATATTTGGGGTCTCTGTAGATACTCACTTTAATATAGTGTTTGTTTTTTTATGTGTTGTTGTTCCACTACTCTTTTAGACAAAGTTGTAATTTTGTTCCTTAATTTAAATGTAATTTTTTTTGTCTACCCATTTATATTATTTTTTCCTCAGATCAATATCATAGACTTTTTGTAAGCCTGTCGAATACAAGTCAGGTTCCCCGTTTTTTTTATCAAGCTGATGCCTTAATAATAATTCCTTCTATCTCAAATTGCGATGTCTCCTGTTTTTCCTCTCTCTCAGAAAGGTTCCGTCGTATGGAAAGAAGGGGTTTAAAAGAACAACCTCTGAACCCCCCAAACTTTAACAGAGACAACGTGCGATTGTATCCCGCCATGGACAACGTCACTGGCTGTTCGAACATTCACGAATTTTCGACTCCTGAGGGCATTGGGGAAATATTCCTTAATCCTGCGAACTCGTTCCAAGCCTCCGCCCCCTCCAGGAACGAGGCGAGGATGAGCCGCTGTTTCTCGCAACTCGCTGCTGAATCGACTCCGCCTCTGGATTGAGATGCCTAAAGCTTGTGACTCCTTTCTCCAAACTCCCCCTTTCCCCTCAGAATCGGAAATATAAATCCTTGGGTTTTTCTGTAGTTCGATATCAAGACCATGGAAATTCGCTATCAAGGATTTTGGAATGAGATCATGATGGGAGATCATTGTTGGATGTTGTATCGTGATAATCCTGAGAAGAAATTCAAACGCAAATCCCATGCACAACGTTTATGAATTCGAGTTTTGACTTATTAGCCCTTCAATCATCGTTTATCATTCTTATACATGCAATATAACTACCATTAACTTTATAATTTTTGTGGAATAAAAAAATATGGCTATTTATCTTTATCATATGTTTACGCCTAAAATAGAATGATAAATTTTAGAATTTATATATGTTAAATGCATCATTTTGTGACGGTTAAATTTTTCAATTCACATAGAGAATACAGAAGGCAATTTTTTTTCTAGTAATGACGCTATGCAACCATATATCACCAGTTTCGGCAAAGAAATCAGAGTAAAACGCTACTTTGTATCAGCGACGGCGGTTATATTGCATTTCGAAGTCAGATTTGAAAACAGCGAGTAAAATGCCATGACAAAAGTTTTCTCAGGTCTCTGATGATTAAAGAAAGGTCAAATTTATTGGCCAGTGCCTTTGGTCTTCTTTTGAGTACTTTAAATACCATTCCACTTCCCTGAATTGAGTCTAAAAGGGCGTTCTCAGCAGCAGAGCTTTTTGTGAGTTAATTAAGAACGAGCTTGAACGATCTACGTATTGAGCATATTTACCTTTTGTTTTTGTAATCTTAATATAAAAATTTGCATTAATATTTATTTTGTTTAAAGTAATTTTTATTCGTGAAATTTTCAAAGCAATTTTTTTTTCGTCATTTTCATTATTCAGGGTTTATTTATGCTAAAACAATATTTTGGTTAAATTTAATTTTTTAACAATTTAAAGATTACTTCTTTGTTATACCTATACTCTATTCAGCATTTACTAGTCAGTAATAGTTTGATTTCATGGATATGAATTTATATATTTTATTAAATCTTTAATTCTAACAGAAACTTGTATTTTTTCTTATTTTAGACTCAGGAGAACATAAATTAAAGGAAGATTTATAAAACTAATACAATTTTTCTATTAATTTCTTATTCTTATATATTTCAAGTTCAAAATTAAATTTTCAATCTTATCCTTGAGTTTCCCGGGATCCAGGAAAGAAAATCTATTTTCCCCGGAATCTCGTGAAAAGCAAAAGTCCCGGGAAATGAGAAGCCCTAGTTTTGTTTATCAGTTAAATTAGTCCCACAAATGCAATGTTCCCAAATGCCGTGGTCGGTAAATGATGAGATGAAATGGACCAAACTCTTGGAATGAAGACAGCTAGATTTTGTTGCACTTTTGTTTTTAGCTGTGAATTTTAGTCTTTGGGAGTAATTTCATAGTTGCGATGAAAAGCGGAGCAAATTTTCTTCCGAGTTCATTTGATAAGTAAAAATATTACAACTCACAAAACAATTCATTGACCGAAGTGATAGAAACTTAAGCTAATAGTTTTTTACTTCTTTATAGTAAAATTTCTCTATTTTTATATCTTCATCATCTAATCTTGACATTCATTGAATGATGATAGAGTGTTTATTGTTTGATCTATATAATTTAACTAATTTCTGTTTTCTGTAAATTCCTCGTTTGTTGATGTCGGCTTGCAAGTTTTACCTCATTCCTCCATCTCAATTGCAAGTGTATCCGCATTTATTTATCACTTCTATTAAATTATTGTCAATTGGAAATTATAATCAGATCGAATTTATCCGAACCCCAGACTGTGGCAGATAATTAATGGAGAGGATTTGCCATAACATTTTCATTTATCAAGTTAATAATAATAATAATAATGATGATAATAATAATAATGGCAACAATTTTAGCCATTTTAAGCGAATATCAGGGGGCAATAGTAGTCACGTGAACGTAACATAATTCACCCTCGGTTCGTTTACTCACTACTACTGATTTTTCTAGCCAATAACCAACACGTGCAGCTGTGCTAGAAATATTTTCAAATAGAACTAGCAAAGTGTTCAAGTTAAGAGAAGTAAAAAAAATATGTAAATCCCAGGTGACCACAAAAAGCTACATTAAGCGAGAAGGAGCGTAACTCTCCTAAATAACACTTCTTCCGTATTTAATACACTTCACCCTGCGGTAAATCTAATGGTAGCTGAGTGTGAAGAATAAAACACATTAAGCTTAGAAAAACTACTTCCAGTTTCCAGAACCAAGTGAAAATCAAAGCCTTGTCGCATAGAAGCGAAGAGGTTTTCAATCACATTTTTTAATTTCCTACTGGTAATCCAAATCAATAATTTCACATGATTTATTTTACCTTTAAAAAATAAGAAACTACCCTAAATGAGCTTAAACCCTTTATTAAAGTTATCAGTGCATTGATAAAAAAATTAAACGAGCATAGATAAAAATAAAAACAAGGACTAATTACACACATGGCAACTGGAAGCTCGTTTAGCCTTTCCCGGTAACGATGAAACGGTGAATTTTCAAAGCATTAGAGTATCGTCACCAACCCAAAATTGTTAGAGTCTAAAAAGGCACGAGAATCTACCGTCCCATTTGAGAAAACAATTCATTATTCGCCCAAATTTCGCTATGGTAAAGATAGAGGCAATAAAAGTTTGCACTCTGCTTTAGTTAAACGAGGCAGACATTTCCCTTTGGAATTCCTTACCAAATATCGTTGTGGCCCCGAAAGGTGGCTGTGAGGCCATCCTGGGTTGTTCTAAAGTCTGCACCACTAAGGAATGTAGCAACCTAGGAGTTTAAGATCCTTAGCCCATGTCCAAGGCCCAATTGGGTGCTATGGACATTCTAGCTCATCCAAATATGGAGACAGGAGAAGAGAACAGCTCGTATCTCAAGCCAAGGCTTATCCAGTAAGGCCTCGATAGCAGCAACACCTTCAGCACACTCCGCAAACTAGCAGAATTTGGGACTATGTCTCAAGGAACCCTACGGCCATTTATCTGAGGGTATTTACTTCAAATATCCCCCGGCATCTCCTTCGAGCTAGTCCTGGATGGTATTTTACTTCAATTTTATGGCCGTGGCTCGGGACTAAAGGGGAGGATCTGACGAGGCTCATCTTTTTCACCTCTCCTTTAGATCTTTGGCTCAGAAGACCATGTAGAGCGTGTGTTCCCTAACCACCCTCCGGAGTATTAGGGTTTTGCCAACCCACCCCCATGAGAAGGGGGCCGGGATGATGGATGTGCCATTTACACCAAACATTATGTCTACATTATGCTTCTTCCTTTAAATATCTCCCTCTAGGCAGTGAAAGTGCAAATACACCTGGCTATGAGGTTTACTATTCTATCCTTGTGAAAACAACTATAAGCTGACTTCTACGCCCCGGAAGTTTGACGCGTCATGACATGGTTGTCTCTGCTCTTGATTTCAACACCATGCACCAACTCTGAGAGGACAACACGATCAATCCCAGAGAGCCAGTTATTTATTTGCTACGATTCATGCCTGTGCTCTCATGAAGCGAAAAGAGATTTTAGGTGAGATGTAGTTGATGTCGTTCATGGTAATGATCTAAATAACCTTTGATGCGTTATCACCCCTGCCAAATTACCTCGGTGGGATTTAAAATGAACATGAAGACTTGCATTCCAGTAAATGACTGATTTCCTTATCTAAGTCGAGATTCTCGTCGGAATCTTCATCGCTGTGGACGTGATTAGCATTTCTAGATCTTCTCGCTTTTATCTTACGACTTTTGCTTCCTTGGCCAGCTAAATGTGAGACGGCCCTCAACGATATCACACATGCCTAAATATATGAGTTACAAGCGATGCCCGAATGACTTCATTGTGATTAGTTTCGTCGAAGCAGTGGCAGGTTTTAGTATGTTTCGAAGCATGCTGAAGCTCTTATCGGCCCACATACGTGTCCTTACTTAATGGGAAGATCCTTTTGCAGAGGTTTGGAAAACGTTAAAAGAGATTGGTATAAGGTCTTAAAGGATCCCTCTTTTGTTCTCCAGGACCGCCGTCTCTGATCCAGTGTTCGTTGAGAATTCCTTGTCAACGACTTGCTCAGTATTCCCTTGCCGTGAAGTTACGCCAAAAATATTAAAGCACGTCGTGGGATCGATCAAGGCGGCCGAATGAACTTCAGAAGCGACGAGCCAGCAGTTAAATGACCAGTTAAAATGACGTTTAACACGATCTGCACGGTAGATATCGTACCAGATTCATGACGAATAGCCACTAAGCCTGCTCTTTGAAAGCGGCGAAATGATTACTCTACCCACACGTTACCTGTTGTAGCACAGTGTGGCCTTCGCATGTTTCACTCCACTTCGGATTAGACAAGGGGCAAAGAGTCTCTCGTTTAAGCTACCACCCAGCCCCCTTCCCGCCTTATGCGATTCTTCTGGAATATTTCGTAACCCGTTTTGCTGATTTCTTGCGAAATCCTTCGTTCCACCCGGAACTACTTGATCGTTACAATATCAAAACCTTCGGTCGATCTGAATGCACAGAGTTCGATAAATTTGTTCTTAAACGATCTACCGTGGAATATTTTTACTTTTAGATGGCTTACATTAATAAAATCTCTATGTGTAGCCAAGCCAACAAAGAAAATGAAAAGCAATTCCCGTTACTTTCAAACCTTAAGTTCCTATCAAAGAATGAAGAGAAACAGCAGAAAACTGTAATATATAGGACAAGAGTGATGAGAGAGAACCCCATTTTAAAAAATGCGCAGGATTAGCTTAAGACAACGCCGAGAAAAATTTAGCCAAATTTTGGGACTACTTCGATATGAAAGCGAAGGCGCGAAAATTAAAGGCAAGAGATAAAGTCTTATTATTACTCCCGAACGAAAATAATAAGTTATAGGCCCAGTGGAAGGGACCGTTTGAAGTAATCGAGGCAAGAGGACCAGTCGATTAATTGATAGATACCCTAACAGGGTGAAGAATCTATCTCATAAACATGCTGAAAATAAATCACCGCCGTGCGTGCATAAATAATATTACCTTGCTAGACGAAGAAGAACCAATTGATGCCGCTTACCCATGTACACCCCTACAGGTCATGAACACAGTATGTGTGGAACAAGACGAGGAATACGAACTGCCCTCGCTCTCACTCACTACGGAAGACACTCGGGTGGATTTAAAAATAAATCCCCACTTAGAGATTCAACAGAAAGGTGAAATGTTGAACTTGCTCAAGGAACTCCCGGATGTCATTTCAGAAACCCCTGGATGTGCCAAGGATTTCATCCATGAAATAAAACTAAAAACTAATTCAGCGGAGCGAAGCAAACCGTATCCTTTGCCGATACATCTACGGGAAGCCTTCAATAATAAAGTCCGGAACTTATAAAAAGTAAGCATTTTAGAGCCATCGTAATGATTAAAAAACCTGATCAATCATTTCGGATGTGAGTGGACTTCCGAAAATTGAATTCAGTGACGGTTTTCGACGCCGACTCCATCCCACTAATAGATCAAAATCTCCATCTATTTGAAGACGCTAAATTCATCACCGAATTGGATTGATGTAAGGCATACTACTGCTCGCTAACGAGCCTAAAAAGCTGACGGCTTTTGCCACCGGGGGAAGGCTTTTACAGTTTACTAGGTAGCCCTTCGGACTACTTACAACCGGTAACAATTACAATCGAATGAGTAGGAGAATTATTGCGGGCCTAAGTGACGTGTCATTCTATTTTGACAACGTGTACGTAGCTACCCGTACCTGAAAGGTCCCTCTTACATGCCTTACGCTCGTTGCTGGAGAACTTGAAGGAACAATGACTAACAGCTGGGCCTACCAAGTGTTATTTCGCCTACGAATCCATTGACTACCTTGATTCAAAATAGGGCCAAGACACTTGACTACGCAGCAAGAAAAAGTTGAGGCCATACTTAAAATGCCCCAGCCGAAAACAAAGACACAACTCCGAACTTTCATAGGAGCCGCCTCTTTTTATCGGCGTTTCCTACCGCACTTCGCTACCTTCGCGGCCCCACTGAATGACTTATTAAAAAGGACAGCGTCAGACTCTGTCATGTGGAACCCCCATGCAATAACTCAGTTGGAGGTTTTTAAAGGAAAACTCGTAACTGCGTCCATTCTTCGTTTGCCAAATTCCAACAAGATCTTCGGAATTCGCACCAACGCTAGTCAAAACGGTATCGGTGGAGTATTCCTTCAATACGAAGATGACCAAACGGCCTATCCCACAGCGTATGTCAGCAGAAAGCTTTCTATTAGAGAAAGAGTCTATGCTACCGTCAAAATCGAAGCTTTGCTCATAATATGGTCTATAGGTAAATTCAAATATTATCTAATAGGGCGCAAGTTTAAGTTGGAATATCACCATAAACCTTTGTCATATTTAATTAAAAATAAGAGCAAGAATGGAAGGCTCCTAAGATGGAGTTTACTCTTGATGGAGTATCATTACTCCATTCGCTATATAAAAGGGTCCGACAATTGTATGGCCGACTCGTTAAGTTGTAATCCTATTGAAGACTACGGTGTATGCAGACTAATATATTATAATAAGTGTAATTTTAATTGTAAATCGTTAGAGTTGTGATTAAGAAGTGGCGAGTCAACCCCTAATTGTAGCTATGAATCTCCTAAGCTGGAACAGTAATGTAAGTATTAATGTAGGGTCAGGTGCCGATGTTATTGAGACATGCCCGAGTGAACTCGAATTTATTGTGTAATATAGTGTTCTGTAAGTTCCCTTTGTGCATTATTGTAAGTATCGGACAGGAATACCCCCCCCCCTTTAATTTCTTAACGAGGGAGGTAAATGTAGAGGAATTATTAACCAATATGCACCTAGAGGGCCATGTGTACATTTACGTTAAAGTCCTACTTCAGAGAGAGTGAGAGAATCGAGCCACATGAGGAGAGGCGTGGGAACGTTAGCCGGCTGACTAACAGTTAAACTACCTACCCTTTGATCTCCCCGCCGCATAGGTAGTCGGTAGCGAGCTGCTGTGCTAAGGAAACCAATAAAGGCTATTACGCAGCTCTCAAAAGAATCCGATTACCTACGAGGTCCGGAGGCCCGCGGTTAAAGCACCACAAAAAGCGGTGACAGTTAAAAAAGAACACGAAGGATTGTGACGGTCGTCGGTGCCTCTGATGAAGAAGCCGACCTGGGTTCAGCGGGGCCACCCTCCGCACAACCCCTCGCTCTCCCTTCAGCAGCCTTGCCCCGTACCTCTAAGGTGGGGCGGGCGCCGGACAATAAATAAACCCGTAAGGAAAGAAAAAAGATTATTTAGTGAGAGACAATAGAGGACCATATCGAGGAGATCGGTCCTTCACTCAGTTTCGAAATCATTCTTCTAAAACTTAAAAACGTCACGTTTTGTATCGGTGTCATATCGAAGTATCCTTCACAGGCTTAGTAAGAAGCTTGGCTAGTATTAAATAGGAATTTTGCAAGTAAGAGTAAAGAAGACCCGGTCACCCTCGAGTGACTCTCAAATTGCAAACTTAATAACAGAGAGAGAAGAAGAATCAATACCGGAGGAAGATCCAATTTTTCAAGTACATTCAAAATCACCTCGTATGCCCCAAAATCCAGTTGGGCAACCACTCAAAGAAGACTAGGATACAATAAGGTTTTAAGAGCTACCCAGAGGAGCACTCCTTGAGCCAGAGAGTACAACTCCTCCCTCCGTTTTTTATCGTAGAACCGAAGAATTTAACATCGTTCCCCCTCCCCCCCTTCCCCACATTATCTCGTGAAAGAAATACTCCAGCCGCTCGCCGTAGAAGAAACAGCGTGGAAAAATCCAATATAGCGACATCCGTCAACCCTTGATCATTTCGTTCATGTAAGTCAAAATTACTATTTATATTTGCATTGATTTAGTAGAAGTTTAATACGGTACTCAAATTAACTGAAGTAGAGACAATTTTTCGTGAACCCCGTCATATTTACAGTTAGAAGAGTGAAGCTTAAATTAGAGTTTAATGCTAATCTAAAAGGGTCACCATAAAATAACTAATCGTCAATTGGTTTGTTTACTTGGAGCCCATTTGAGTTAGGCATGATTAGCTTCTGAAATAGGCCCGGTTTAAAGCATTTTTATCCCCGTTAAACTTATTATGTGATTGTAAATATTTTATTTTGGTAGTTAATTGATAAATTTAAAATAAATATTTACTTTTGATTAATTCAAGGTGTTTCCTTGGATCCTTACGTGTCTGACTAGCTCTTTCCTTAAAACAGATTAAACGCTGTTGCACTCTCAATAATACAGGAAGTAAAAGTCCACTCATCCAATAAAGAAGTATTGTTGTCTTTCAAAATTAATAGGGTCAGACTAGCGTGCTAAAGTCATTGAACATATGAATTCTCTGAGAAAGAAAATAAAAATAATGCAACAACAAAAATACTACGACAGTCAGTTTTGCCTGCATCTTCCCAGTGATCAAATAAACCGGACCAAAGGGAAAATGTGGCGTTAAATTCTTTAAAAAAAAATCTCACTTTCTAATGAGCAGATATTTTGGAATATTCATGGGTGCTGCTCGAGGCTCCGTGTTATTTATTGCCTTCTAATCATGCCCACCTGATTTCCTTTTTCTCTATCTTTTATTCAGATTCTCTTTGAATTTCATTCAACCCTACGACTGGCGGCTTCGAATTCGGGGTGTTAGGAACAGAGAGGTCGGCACTTACGAATGCCATGAAATGAAATGAAATGAAAAGAGAGGTGGGAGACAAAGAACATATCTTCCGACCCGCCCGCCACCCCATTATGTGCTCATGGAGCGGCCAAGGAGAGAAGGGTGGGAGGCCCAGTACTCCTTTATAGACATCCATAGTCACACTGTCTAGAGCCAAAATAGGCTCCAAACATAGTGAGTACGGCGGTTAGGAGAGGAAAGAAGGTTTAGGAGTGAGAATAAGGTTTTAGGATAGGACAGCGAAGAAAATAGTAGGAGACAAAAGTGGATTTAGTTAGTCATGGGACCTACAACTTAACGTGGAATCCAAAACACGATGTGCAGCTTGTTTCTAACTATAACTCTAACATTTTATCGTGACCACTGTCCCACGTATCACTGTAAGTCCTGTGTGCGAATATGATAGTAAAAATAAAACGAATAGATGCAGAAGGCTGAAAAAAGTAAGAGGTTTTCAAAGAGATCCTAATCGCCTGGAGGTCAGGCGCATCTCCCTTCCATTTTAGATAGTATAGGTTTGCGTGTTAAATTTAGAAAGGAGTATTGGTATTTATGAGGCGTTCAAACCGTTATTACTAAATATTCTTACTAAAAACTGATGTAGGTTTCTATCTCACTACCTATTCTTTCGTATTCCTATCCTAGTTATAATTGACTATATGCTATTCTCTGGTTTGCTTCAGTTAATTAATTACTCTTATTCGTAGTCGAGTATTGATCTCTTTCTCAAGTGTAGATTTCTTCTTCGTCTCTTCTCCTCTCACTTGGGAATAAGCTGTGTGATCTCCTCCTTCTCTTTGGGCAATTTGGTTGGTTAATTCAATTCCTACTTAATTCTGGGTCTTTTCTAAGACTTTCCTTGGTCTCTTTTGAAATTATTCTGTTAAGTGGCTTTATCCTAGCCTCGTTATGCAGGTCTCATAGTCTTCTTCTCTCTCCTATTCCGGTGTTTTTATTAAATGGATAGCTTTGTTTTGGATTTTTTGGAGTCTTAATAGGTTACTTCTTGAGATAGTGTACATCGCGATGGTTGGTTAAATAACCGCGGACTGTACTATAGCTTGATAAATTTTTCTCTTGTCTTTCATGCTAAGGGTAACTAACTTATATAGTAATGACAGACCGCTCTTCCCTCGATTTAACCTCTCAGTTGCGTGCTATTTATAACTTGATATCGTTATGGTTAGTCCGAGCATTTTACATTTTTTGTCGTATCTGTAGCGCTGTCCTTCTACATATACATCTGAGATGCTCCTCCTGTACACGGGTACATTTAACATTTATCCTTGTTGGTTTTAATTTTCCATTTTTCTTCGTATCTATTAATGCTTCTTATCCCTTCGGCAGTCATCCTAGCTTGCATTGGGCCGTTCCTGTAGGGGCAAACTATGATTTGAGTGACGTCGTCGGCAAGTTGGATGTTCAAGTAGCCTTCATTTCTCGGTGGTGGTATATCTGCTGTGTAGATTGAATAGAGAGACGGACTCAGACATCCGCCTTGGGGCCAACCCACAGCGAGCTCGAATATTTCACCCAAATACGCACCCAAAGGAGCGTTCGAAACAGAGCGAAAGCGGACGTGCGCCAGCATGCCCATGTAACTCCTGGAACGACCTTCTCGGAGGTCGTCAAAAAGGGTATGACCACGAAAAGAGAGAAGCCGGGAAACGGAACAGCGTAAAGAGTCCTACACTAGGGGACTCCCTCAAAGTTCTTCTGTTCAATGCGAGGTCAATCAGGAATAAGTTTCTTGAGCTCCGTGGCCTCGTAGTAACAGAGGAACCTGAGATGGTGGCCATAACGGAGTCGTGGATAAAAACGTCAAGCCGAGATTTTGAAGGTGAATTCACGATTCCCGGTTACCAGCTCTTCCTGAAAGATAGGCCAGACAGAGAGGGTGGCGGTGTGATGTTGTATGTCAAGGATACTCTCAACTCGACGGCTTGCAACATCGTATCCGACCATGAACTACTAGGTGTTGACCTAGAGATAGGTCCTGCCAAATACAGGACCCTGGTGCTTTAGAGACCTCCTGCCCAACTCGTTAAAAAGGACAGAGATCTGTACCAGCTACTAGGGGAACTTGTCGAAGACAGAGTGTGTATCGTCATGGGTGATTTCAACACACAAGTTGACTGGGAAACCAGAGAACCCTGTGGCGAGAACGCACTACTCCTGGAGTTCACGAACAACGAGTTCCTTACTCAATGGGTGAGAGAGCCAACGAGAGGAGACAATATCCTCGACTTGGTTTTCACCTCTGAAGATGACATCGTTGAGGACCTCTCTGTTGGCGAAAAGCTCGGTGGCAGTGACCACCGACTAAATAGATTTGTATTCAAAGGCCCCAAGGCAGAGCCTGTAACTAGTAAATCAAGGAAACTCGATTTGAGAAGAGCAGACTTTGCAGGTCTACGCGCGGGACTGACTGATTTAACCCGAGAAGAGTGCGATGCTGTTGAAGACTCTTGGAACAGTTTCAAAACCACATTCATGAGTCTTCAATCGCGTTTTATCCCTCTGAAATGTCCCCGTCAGTCCTCTGTGCAACTAAAGTGGTTTAATCGAGAAATCGGGCAACTGCTTAGGGAAAAGAGAAATGTGTACCAGCATTGAAGATCTTGGGTGACTTTGACGAATACCGGAGGCTAGCCAGGAGTGTGAAGTCCAGTATAAGGCCGGCTAAGTGGTCTGAAGAACTCCGAGTGGCGAGACTCTGTGAAGAGAATCCCAAGGAGTTTTTTGGATATGTGAACAGCCGTAAACCAATCAGTCAAACAATTGGCCCTTTGAGGAATGAGGAGGGGACATTAAAGCATTTAGATGCAGAAAATGCTAACCTCCTCAACGACTACTTCTCTTCAGTGTTTACTGAAGAGTGTTCTCTCATTCCCCAGCCGACGGATTCCTACTCGGGGAAAAAGCTGGAGGCAATGGACTTCCCTGAAGGAGAAATAAAGAAAAAGATCGCTGACCTAAAGACGAAAAAGGCCCCTGGACCGGACGGGTTTCTACCTAAAGTGTTGAAGGGAGTGTGCGATGAAGTATCACGACATTTGTGCGTAATCTTCAACATGTCAATCCGGACCAAATGCGTTCCTAGAGACTGGCGTGAGGTGGAGGTGACTCCAATCTTCAAGAAAGGAGATCGTAACCAACCGTCGAACTACCGACCTATCAGTCTGACTTCGATAGTCAGTAAACTCATGGAAAGCATCATGGTGGACAAAGTGACGTCGTATTTAGAGTCAAACCTGCTACTGAGGATTTTCCAGCACTGCTTCCGAAGGCAACGGTCATGCCTGACGAACCTTGTAGAATTCTTCCACTTCGTTTTCAGTAAGCACGATCGGGACAAGGCGGTGGATGTGGTCTACCTAGACTTTCAGAAAGCCTTTGATAAGGTACCACACCGCCGCCTTCTCTGGAAAGTGCGAGCGCTTGGCATAGACGGAAAGCTAGCCGGCTGGATCGAGAACTGGCTAAGTGGCAGACGACCACGGGTGGTGGTGAATAGACAGTCTTCTGAGTGGGTGCCCGTTACTAGCGGGGTGCCTCAAGGTTCTGTCCTGGGACCACTACTATTCATCATCTACGTCAACGACATGGACGGTGACATGGTTGCCAAGATTTCAAAATTTGCCGACAATACCAAGCTTGGTATGAACGTTGCAAAGGATGAAAATACTGCCTGCCTGCAGGAAGATCTTGGGAAGATTGAGGAGTGGTCGGACACGTGGCAAATGCCTTTTAACGTGAGGAAATGCAAAGTGATGCATATCGGCCACAGAAACCCCCAATCTCAGTATATCCTTAAGGGCACTGCTATGGAATCCACCGACACTGAGAAGGACTTGGGTGTAACAATCAATAGTGACCTCAAGTTCTCGAAACAGTGCATTAAGGCGGAGAAAAAGGCCCCAAGGATGCTAGGCTATTTTAAGCGCCAGTTTGGTTATCGGAACCAGGAGATTGTACTGTGCCTGTACAACTCACTTGTTCGACCGCACCTGGAGTATGCCGTACAATTTTGGAGTCCTTCATTGCGAAAGAACATCGCGAGATTGGAACGCGTACAAGCTAGGGCAACCAAACTGATTCCCTCTATCGGACATAAAAGTTATGAGGATAGACTAAGGGAATTAAATCTGTTCTCGCTGGAAACCCATAGACTGCGTGGTCAGCTCATCGAAGTCTTCAAAATACTTCGAGGGTTCGACAATGTTGACTACCGGGATATTTTCACACTGATTGAGAACAAAACGCGCAATCACGGCTTCAAACTTGAAATGAAGCGTTACAACCGCAATCTCTGTGGAAATTCTTTCACTTACAGTATCTGCGGTAAGTGAAACGCACTTCCAGGGGAATTTGTCAACAGTGAATCTGTTGACCAGTTCAAGTCAAGACTAGACAAAGTCTTGAAAAGTGGCCGTTTAGGGACGCAAAACAATTTAGCAGCCATGTGCCCGCTCGATTGCTAGTCCAAAGGTACCCTCTTTGAATGGACCGTAAGGTCTCCTAGGGTACTTTCTTTCCTTGTTACTCCTTGTTACCCTGATGTCGTCCTATTTCCACATAAGCACGTATCTCCATTACATAATCACATAAAATCCTTTCGATCTATTTGTTCATTCCTAATCTGAGTATCTTGAGTTGTATACCCCTATGCCATACTTTGTCGAATGCCTTGGACACGTCCCGGCATACGATGACTACGCTCATTTTTCTCTCTTTGCTTTCGCTATTTTTCAAGGATGACTCGAAGGGCCATCTTCGTGCTTCAGTTTTTCCTGAAGCCAAATTGGCAGCTGTTTCTTCAGCCATTATCATCGAGGAATTTGGACAGTCTATTATTGTTTATTTTTTCCAATACCTTACCGATGAAATCTAGCAGCGAGACGGGGCGTTAGTTACTCACTTGATCTGGGAGTTTTCCCGCCTTGGGTATGAATATCATCTTCGCCACTTTCAATTTATCGGGAACGTATCCCGTGTTCAAGCACGCATTGAAGACGTTTCTTACTCCCTCCAGTATGTTCGGGGGTGCTTCGATGTAATTTAATCTGGTGAATCCCGATCTGCCTGGGGCTCTCTGTCGGAATTTCTTCATGGTTTCTTTTAATTCCTCAGATGTAATTATTGCGTCTATTCCGTCGTTGTTGTTTCTCCTTTCCTTGACAAAGTGGAAGGGGTATGTCCTTTCGATCTCTCCATTGAGTTCGTCCACGATCTGATGTTCGAAATCAATGTCATAGTCCTTATTCTCTTCTTCGCTAATTTTGAATACATTTCTCCAGTGCGCTCTAAATAATGCTTCTATTTTTTCCTAATCTTCTAAAATGTTGTTCCCTACATCCTTAATTTTCATTTTATCCCCTGTTCTCCAAGTTTTTAATTTCATGATATGTTTCCAAAATTCCCTTAATGATGTTTCCACATCTATTTTCTCGATGTGTTGATCCCATTTTTCTTTCTGTTTTTCATAAATTAGTGCAATTAGTTCTCTTTTATGTCTCCTTAGTGCGTTGTATGCTTTCCTTGATGTTCTGAATGTTCTCATATGTTCTGCCGTCTGGCCGATCTCCTCGCTCAAAGCCACCATTTCTAGTGTCCATATAAAGTGTTTAACGGTTTGGAACGAGCTAATGGGGACGGCGCCCTTCTCTGCCCTTTTAATTTCTTCTCTGCTCCTATCCAAATCCTCGTCGATTTCTTCGAGAGTGGCTTCCTTGAGCGGGCTGGGCACGTACGTCTGAAGTAATTCTTTGTATTTATCTCAATCCGCTCTATGGTACGCCTTCCATTTCTTCGAAGGGATTAGTATAGGATTTTTTGTTTATGTACATTAGAGTCGCAGTGTGGTAACTGGTTCCATAAAATAGTTAAAAGGCAGATTGAAGTTAGCTAGGCAGATGTCCGGTTTTGTTGCGTGATCTCTTCGTAAGTATGTAGGGAAATTGGGTCCCATTCTTTGCAGTATACGTCTATTGATAAGCGTGTTAAGTTATTTTCTGACTCAGTCTGTATTTCTGTAACCAGAAACTTCGCAATGTTCGTTGAAATCGCCCATCAAAATGACCGATATCCTATAGTTGAAGAGTTTAGTAAAGTTTTGTACCGGTAATTGGGGGAGCCTGGGTGGCTGGTATCCAGTTGAGACAATGATCTTGCTTAATTCCATTTGAATTTCTATAGCTAAATATGCATTTACCAATCATTGTATTGTTTTGTACTGCAATCCTTGCTTGACAGCTATTGCCGCTCCGTCGTGTGTTTATCCAGAAGGTTTTTGGTTAATAACATTGTAGTTCCTTTTGTTTAGTTTCTCGTTTTCTGTGTTTCTTCCATGTTCTGATATTAGTATAAAATCTGGGTCAATCTTTCTGAATAAGTTTCCGTACATAATTTCCTTGTCTTTCCATCCACATGTGTTAATTTGTAGTATTTTTAATTTTTTAATATTTATAATCCAATTGTCCATTTCCGTTCGTTTATTCTTTTTCTGTTTAGTTTGTCCTATCTGTTAAGTTATCAGTGTTTCTTCTTTTTCTGGTTATTCTTTTGTTTCTTTTGAGTTCTTCCTCTGCTGACTGAATTCGAGAGTCCCTCTGGTAGTTTATCTCGAGGTGATGGAGACTATTTTACTTGTGGATTTAGATCTGTCCTTTCTTTGGGCTTTCCTGCGAGTAACCCGTGTGCACTCTTGCTCTGTGTCGTTGGAGGAGTTTTCAATCTCGGAGTCTTCGCTGATTGTGTCCTCTTCTGATTATTCTGCCTGGTGATTTCCTATTGCCTCTTCTATTAACTCATGTTTTGTCTTTTCTGTAACTTTGATCTTGAAAATGGCCGATGAGTCGACTTCTTTGGGAAATTCCATCGGTTCGAGCGCGTTTTCCTGTAATATGCTGTTAACTGTTGTTGCATAACTTCCATGATTAGCTATGTTCATCACGTGGGCATGTAATATACAAGTAAGTATTTTTACGTTGAGCTTACCATCTAAATTAATCTGAGTTGCCGGTCCTTGTTGGTCACTTTTTGCCATTGCTGCGTATGAGTTTTTATTTACGTTCGTATTATTTCTGCTTGACTGTTTATTTTCTCTTTATAATTTCTCTTCTTTTGGTACAAATTATGGCCATAGTTTTGTGTTCCCCTTAGCAGTTAATGCATCTTTTAACTGTGTTGTTGCAGTATCGCCAAGAATAGCCTTCAGTTCCACATTCAGAACAGATTATAAGGTCTTTTGGGTGGCAGTTTTCGTCGTATGTTCTTCTAACGCATAACATCTGAAGCATATCTGTATAGTTGTGAAGACGTCTCTTTGTAAGTGGACGGATGGGATCCTCATGTTGAATGCAAGAAGTTCCTGTTCCATGATCCTTGAAGCTAGCTCAGTAGATTCACATATGACCTTGAAAACGTGAGTGTGATCTATATATTTGACTACCTCTGCAATTTTGAGCCATTTTTGTCTCTCCTGAAGTTCTTCTCTTATTTCCCGTCATGAGTGCTCTCCTACCCATGACTCGATTTTTCGGCAGATGATACTTCTGTTAGCCGAGATTTGTGGTGGTACTCTAGCTTCCAAGTCCAACTTACTTAGGGTAAGGCTCCTTGCAGATGACAGTAGCTGCTCTACGTCTTTGTTTTCTGGGCAAATAACTGTGAATCTAGATGATGTCTCAATCCATTTGATTAGTGGTATTTACAGATCTATAAATATGCATTGCACTACTTCTTGTGGTGATCTTTTCCTTCCGTTGGGTATGAGTTTCAGGGGAAGCCTTTTGTAGTGCGGTGGGTCCATCTTCCTCGGAATCATCCCCTCTCTGAGGAGAGTAATTCTTCTGTCGATCTTCATCTGTGGAGTCTTAACCAGTTTCCACAAGTGAGAGGAGCCCCTCTATCTGTCCTAGTTCTATTTCGCCTACCTTCCAATTTTCGCTCTCTCCTTGGTCAACCCTACCTATCTGGGCCTAGCCCTAAAAGCTGTCCACAGTTAGGTTATGGCGCATGGCCGAGAATCGGCTCCCCTTTTCTGGCCCCCTAAGAGGGTCCATTGCAGGGATTTACTATACCTTACTACCAACTGCAACTCAGACCTTGCCGGTAACCAAGCTATGTAGTGCTAGTGAGAAGTAAGTTTGAGGTAAAAAGTATGAAAAAAGAGTCATGAATTTATAATAAGCAAGAGCAACCCCTTCGGTGAGGCTACTTTGTTCAAGAGGAACAAGAGGAATCTCCAATCAGTAGCGCATATATTTCTTCTTGGATGTTTTCTTGAGGCGTTTTCTTTAGGTCCTGCCTGAAACTTTTCCTCCTTTAACTGTAATAGCCTTTACAAGTTCGCAGTGAGAGAGCAAGCGTACAGACTGAGTAAATCCGAGTGCTATATTTCCACCGACCTGCCACCTGCCCCTTATAAGGATCGCCACCTCACAGTCGTGGGTAGTTTAACACTTAGTCCCTCTCTCTCTCTCTCTCTCTCTCTTCCACCGACCTGCTCCTTATAAAAATCGTCAACCTCACAGTCGTGGGTAAGTTATCACTTAGTCTCTCTCTTTCTCTCTCTTTCCATCTCACACTTATCCTTACTCTCTCGCACACTTCCCTTTACTCCTTCTTACAGACGCACAAATTCATCCACTTTTCCTCGTTCTCTTATTTACTCTCACAATCTCTCTCTCTCTCTCTCTCTCTCTCGGGCTGGGCGTAGACGGAAATGTTGCAAGTTGGATAGAGAACTGGCTAAACGGCAGATGGCAACGGGTAGTGTTGAATGGACAGGCTCCTGAGTGGGTGCCCGTTACTAGTGGTGTTCCTCAAGGTTCTGTCCTGGGACCACTACTATTTATCATCGACGCCAATGACATGGTCAGTGACATGTTGCGAAGATATCTAAATTTGCCGATGATACCAAGATTGGTATGAATGTCGCAAAGGAAGGAAATACTGACCGCCTTTAAGATAATCGTGGGAAGATTGGGTAAGTGGTCGGACACGTGGCAACTGCCATTTAACGTAAAAAAATGCAAAGTGATGCATGTCTGCCACCTAAAAATCCAATCTCAGTATATCCTTAAGGGCACTGCTACTGAATTCACAGACACTGAGAAGGACTTGGGTGTAAGAATCACTAGTGACCTCAAGTTCTCGAAACAGGGCATTGAGGCAGATAAAAAGGCCCAAAGGATGCTAGGCTACATAAAGCGCCAGTTTTGATATCGGAACAAGGAAATTGTACTGTGTTTGTACAACTCACTTGTCCGACCGCACCTGGAGCATGCCGTGCAATTTTGGAGTCGTTCGTTTCAAAAGGATATTGTGAGAGTGGAACGCGTGCTAGCCAGGGCAACCAAACTGCTTCTCTCTATCATACATAGAAGTTATGAAGATAGATTAAGGGAATTAGATCTGTCCTCAGTGGAAACCCGTAGACTGCGTGGTCAGGTTATCGGGGTTTTTAAAATACTTCCAGGGTTCAACAATGTTGATTACAGGCATATTTTCAGACTTAATGAGAGCAGAACAAGAAATCACGGCTTTAAACTTGACCTGAAGAGTTACAACCGAGATTTGTGTGAGAAATTTTTCACGTAGAGTATCTGGGGGAGCTGGATCGCACTTCCGATGGAGGTTGTCAACAGCAATTCTGATGACCAGTTCAAGACAAGACTAGACAAAGTCTTGAAAAGTGGCCGTTTAGGGAGGACAGCTAGTTCAAAGGTACCCTCACTGAATGGACCGTAAGGTCTTCTAGGGTACTTATTTTCCTTGTAGCTCCTTGTAGCTCTTTCTCTCTCTCTCTTATCAATTAAGGGGGAACCCCGGGTAGACTGTTGCACCTGGTTCCTGAAGGAGAAGCATTATCAAACTAGATTGATATTACCTGGGCTTTATTATTTCCTAACATTTTCCATTTTACCCTTTTTCGACCCTTTCTTTATAAGCCCTCAGCGGTTTTTCTTGTTCGGCGGATAAGTTTGCAGGCTAGTCGCCGACAAGCCTTCATCTACTCAGCCCTAGTGTAAGCTGCGAAAGGGGGATAGGACTCTACCCTCCGCCTTTGCTCTCTCTCTTTTATCTCCTTTCCTTCCTATTACTATCGCTGATAACAAAAATACTAAGCTGCAGCTGACATCTTGAGGATTGCTTGCTCTCACGACCCCAATTCCCTCTGTTATGTTTCCTCCCAGTCCCAATGGCCACGGGAGGAACTGCGTCTAAATATCTTTCACACATTTTCACCTTCTTACCAACTTATTGCGGAAGATGCCCTCAATGGTTATCGCTTTTATTCTCTAAATATCTTTATTTTTATCTTATTGTGTGTTCGTTGCCTCCCGCCAAAATTCGCGGGGTCCTTACCGCCCTTTGTCTATTGCTGGTTTGAATTTCCGCTGTTATGAATGAATCTTCAATAATTTGTGACGATGTAAAACAGCAACCAATTCTTTATTAAGTTACTTCGGGCAATCAAATTGACAAATAAACTCATCAATCGAGTTACCAAACTAGAAATTATAAGTATAGAACTAATTAAACAAGAGTCCAGATCAATCAATCCATCCACACATTTAACCATTCCGACTATTATTATTTTTACTCTAATTTATTGTCGTAATGACGGCTGCCCCTCCACGAGCCATGGTTAAGATTTCGGGTTCCTCTCCTGTCACTGATTTATTCTGCTTATTCTTTCGTTGAAGTCTTGAAAATTCTTAAATAGATCTCATCTCCGAGAGTTTGTGAGTCATTGAGGAGTGTAGAAACTGCGTTTCCCTTCATCTTCAGCCCCATAATCGAAGCAGCTCAAAAACAAGTCTCCTTCCATTGATAGTCCATTGTTTTACCCTCAAGACCGAGTAAGGGACGGATGGCACAAGATATGCATCCTATTTACCCGGCATCCTTTATTGGCATTGTTATTTCCTACTCATTTGACCGCTCCACATCAACAGACACCTACCGACCCCAACAGACCCCAACCGACACCAATCGGCAGTCTCCGTTATTCCCCTTTAAAAAGGCGAGTTTTCTCATCACTATTTTGGTGATCCCCATTCAACAAATACACACCTAAAAGCGCTCCTTTGTCTCACGCTTATACAACCCCCTACAGGTCCTGATATCTCCTTATTTATTAGGCTATGAGAGCGACTTGTGTTAAGTGAATAAAAGATCGCATCAACCAATGAGGGAAGAAACATTTCATTATCCAGGTAAAAAATGAAATCTAAAAAAAAAAGACAACAAATAACCTAGGTTCACTCAAGTTCAGTTCCATTCCATTAATGGCTAGCTCTATTTATTTAATGGTCGAATGCTGATGGTAAACTCCTAGAAATCCACTGGTTAGGCATTCATAGAAAACCCGATAATGGAGTTGATTTTCGTTCGTTCTTTTGAGTTTTTATAAATAGTTAAAGTCCATTTCTCGCCTTTAACTAGGTCTATCCAGGAGGGGCAGGAATGAGGTGAGAACAGTGACACTCCACTTTCCTACGGCCCTTACAAAGGAGAGTGGAGATCAAGCCGTAGGCAACACTTAAACAAAAACGATAGAGGCTCTTCACCTTCCTACCTGCATCCCTTGACGCTGATGATCCCTGCGTCACGCTCTACTTGGTGTATGACCCGCTGCCATCTGATGTCTATCTTCGTCATCATCTCCCCCCTGCTTGGCGTCCACGTCAGATCATCATTTCCTCACTCGTTAATAGGTATTTTTAATAGACAGTTTGGATCGTTTCTATTTCTGCCATAAATTGTCTGCGAACACAACTCTTTTTCTCAAACCAATTCGCAACTTGAGAGAATTTACCCATTCTTCAGGCATCACTCCGGTTCCATCCTTAACTCCTCCCGTGAAGCCATTGTATTTTATGACGACCTCAACGTTTAACGCTTGACCACATACATACTCTCAACCAGCCCATTAAAAAAAAATTAAGAGAACAATATACCTCTTTACATAGAGGAAAAAGTTATAGATAACATAGAAAACTCATATACCAAAATTGCAGATCCTATCTTAGAATGCATAATGATTCAGACTTTTTTCAATTGCAGAGCGATTTAAGCAAGGAGATACTCTCTCTCCGAAATTATTTACGCCCTGTCAACAAGAAATTTTCAGGAGTTTAAAGTGTCCAAAGAAAGGCATTAAGATCGATAGGGATTACCTACATCACCTGAGATTCATAGATGATATTGTTCCCATAGCTGATAAATAAGAAGAGATTCAAATAATGATACAATAACTTAATTTTGATATAAAAAAGGTTTGCCAGGGCAAAAAAAGTCATTACCAAACAACCAAACCCGAACATTATAAACATTACAAAGGACAACGAGCAAATAGAAATGGCTGCTAAATATATCTATCCTGGTCAACAGATTAAAATGTCACAGGGAAAAGCTCAAGAAATCAAATGCAGAATTACTCGAGTCTGGATGACATTTTGAAAGGCAAGTATCATATTCCTAAGTAAAATGCCCATATACCTAAAAAGAAAAATATACAAACAATGCATACTCCTAACTTTGACCTATGGAGCAGAAATTTGGAACCTGACAAAAATAATTACATTTAAACTTAGAACAACACAAATAGCCTATGGATGCATTGTGATGACAACTTGACGTTACAGAAAATCAGTCACTTGGATACGTAGAGAAACCAACCTTTAAGATATAGTGGAAGCTATGAAAAAAAACCTGAAATCGAGCTGGGAGGGCCATGTCGCAAGGTTCCAAAACGATAGATAGAGGTAAAATATTACCGATTGAAATCTAATTGATAAAAAGAAGACCTAAATATGATGAAGATATCATTTTCAAATATATACTAAAAATTGAAAACAAATTGCACAAGATCGACAAAAATTCAGAAAGATGAGAAAGGGTTTCGCTCAACAATAGGAGTAAAATGCCTGAAAACAGATGAAAGAGTTGAAAGGAAATCATAAACAGAGGAGTTAAATCAACAAAAATGAGAATAATGTATCCCTCGTAATTTACTACAATAACAAACGCACCTAAAATCTCATAATGAATAACAACCCAGAACCTCACCTTACGCCCAAGCAAAGAAGCTACTTGATTTATGAATATAATAGTAAAATGGGAGACTGTGAACTCCAACCTCATTCATGTATCGGAATGACCGAAACAAAGCTAACACGAAAAATGATGACCTATTATTATCTAGAGTAAAAACAGCTGAAATTAAAATATTCAAACAAATGCACAATTCATTTTGCCTTCTTTCCGTCCACCTGCACCTAATAATAATCCCTCTCTCCTTTATAATCCTGTGGCCATTATAGAGACTCAAACATTTGAATGTACCTCCACGTGTTTAAAGAAATTCTATTTCCTATAAATATGTTGATATTAATGTTAACATAACTAATCACATATATAAATCTATATATCTTATTCCCTAGTCACAACTGTTTAGCCTTTGAAAATGATATTTGTATATATTGAAATGCGTCAGGCCAATAAAAAACTTTGTTTTGCTTTGTGAACCAGTTTTCTGCTCTCCTGCGTCACAAGTTTCTAATGAATTTGGGGCAAATAATCCACGGGTTAAGCCAAGATCAAAAGCGGAATAGAGTCTCGAGAAGAAAACAATTAACAAGAAGTGAGCACTCACGACAATTATATATATATATATATATATATATATATATATATATATATATAATTATATATATAATTATATATATAATTATATATATAATTATATATATATATATATATATATATATATATATATATATATATATATATATAATTGTCGTGAGTGCTCAATTATATATATAATTATATATATAATTATATATATATATATATATATATATATATATATATATATATATATATATATATAATTGTCGTGAGTGCTCACTTCTTGTTAATTGTTTTCTTCCGCTTTTGATCTTGGCTTAACCCGTGGATTATTTGCCCCAAATTCATTAGAAACTTGTGACGCAGGAGAGCAGAAAACTGGTTCACAAAGCAAAACAAAGTTTTTTATTGGCCTGACGCATTTCAATATATACAAATATCATTTTTGAAGGCTAAACAGTTGTGACTAGGGAATAAGATATATAGATTTAAACTTTAAATCTATATATATATATATATATATATATATATATATATATATATCGTATTGCTTACCTGTGATTTCTGGTGGAAAGCGATATATTCATTTATTCGATTTGGATGCATCTTCCAACGACGGATATTAATAATTTCAAAATCGCCCAATTTAACCTATGTTGAATTACATTTATGTGTTCAATTTAAGTAAAAATAGAAATTAACATCAAAACGTTTAAATATGGGTAGCAATATGTTCAATTTGTTAAAGTGATCCGAGAATTCCTTCCTGTTACTTTGCTCTATTGTTTATTCGCATAGAACAATGCTATTTTCATTATGCCCCCTTCATACCACTACATATAGGCAAGGGAAAAGGGTGTGTTGAACAAACTCGGAGGTGTATCAGTAAGGGCCCCAGAATCTTTTTAGATAAGAACTAAGCAAAGTTTTACTTGGTATTAAATGCTTTAAATAGTGTCATAAATAGTTTATCTGTACCAAACCAGACCAGGTAGAATTTGGGTTTACGGTGAGTTTGGTATGTTGGGCTAAGGGTCGGATATACGAGTATTTGAATTCAACCTTAATTTAATACCTCAAATGAGGGGATCAATCACGAGAAATACAAAATTGAAATCCTTATGGAGTTCGGCCTCGAAAACGACTGCCACACCATCGCGGCTTACGAGAATGACACAAATCGACGGGGAAATAACACATTGTTAATAAACAGGTCAACTTTATTTGTTTGTTTTACTACAAGTTAAAGGTTTGTTGTTTATCGCCCTTCTCTTGACCATAATATGAACTTAGATTTAATTAATCTCCATCACTCACTCCATGAATTTCAAACGATTAGGATATTTATTTCTGCTTCTTATGGCCGAATTTTTCGGTGAGTTGGCCTTAATGGGTCCTCTCAGGTCAACCATCCAGATTTGAGGGGGAAATCCAATTATAACTCACAAGGCTTGGTAACATCGATCATAACAACCTTAACCTCAACTAATTTTGGTCAAAATAACAATAAAAAAGAAAGAAAGAGAACAGGAGATAATAATACTTATGAGACTCTAATGTGGCGATAAGGGAAAAGTTAATGGATCACCGGAAGAAAAAAAGAGCAACCTTAACTTTCATAACATGAACAAAAATTACTCCAAGAAAGAGAGAGGTAAGATGTGCCTAACCAAACCTGAATTCAGGTTTCTTATCCTTGAACCATCTAAGGAAGTGTATCGTGTGGAAAGGCATGATGATGCCTTTATCGCAAAGCTTCGCCTTATAAACTAACCTGGCAATGGCTTCGCCACTCCCCCCTACGAGGGTAGATTGTGCTTCGCTAATAAGATTAAAATTTAAAATCTAAAAAAACAGCCAAGGTTAATTTTTTATAAATTATCTGAACTTCGCCAATTATAATAATTTTAAAAAGCAAATCTAAACTAAATTTCCCCCCTTTCAAACTATCACGTTGCTAATATATAGTTATAGAAGAAGAAGATATATGAAAATAAATTTTATGAACTTCACCATTTGTAATTCTTTGGTTTTAAAAAATTCACAAAATCTCGATACTTATATATATTTCTGAACTTCACTATTTTGTTTTTTGATATTCTAAAAGAATTATCAGAAATAACTTTGATAAAAAAAGCAAGTCATAACAAATCTAAGATAAAATTATTATTCAAATACTCAAAAAAATCTCCTTCTTAAATTATAGAGTTAGTGATGATGATTATTTACATTTGTTTAAAGGTGAAAACAACAACACAATTAAATGGTAATCCTATACACTAAATTCTTACATCCTAATTCTAGAATTTTTTCCCGACGCTGTCTATCATCGATACTATTACACCATTTCTTACCTGAAGATTAATTAGCGAATCTAAAGTTTCACTCCCGAAAAGGAACTACCCAAACATTTCTCATCTGAGGAAAAGCTACATTATAACTTCCCTCATGAAAAAGGAGAGCGACTCAAAAATTTCTCCTCTGAGGATGAAGGACTATAATTTTTCACTCCTGAAGAAGAAGGTTGACTGAACGGAGGATAAGAGACCCTGATTTTTAATTAGCCAAAATTTTGTCATATGAAGATCAGATACCCTAATTTTTAACTCTTAAAGAAGGGCGGTCCCCTATATTTTCATTTGAAACTCGGCTCTTTCAAATAAATCGAATATTAAACATAACGCCATCCATCTCCCGTTTCGGAGTTGATCAGAAATCGTCCTAAATCGTTCCCTTTTCCTCAATCCATCAATCAGCCCTCCATGTCGGGTTTCTTCTTATACTTTTCACTTTCTTATGCATAATAACTTATTATTTCATGTGTACTATTCTTTTATTTTCCCTAGCGGCCTAGTTTTCTTTCCACTGTTCTTGTCGTCATTTACCTTGGAAAGCGAAAACCAACGAGTGCATGAGTAATTCCTATGAATAAAAGAAAATTTAGAGCTAAAAAAATGCTCATTAAATCAAGGCGTTATTTAGAAAATTAATTATTTTGACCATAAATAATAAACAAAAATAATAATAATAATATGGTGAAATGTAAAAAACGCGCAAATTTCACGAATCAGCTCGATTAAGGAAGTTTCGCTCAGTACGACCGAGCTCTCGCCTTCCGAATGGATAATGGGGTGGATATCTGACGTTGTGGTAGCAAGTTAATTCTCGGTGAGTGCAAGCATAGCAAATTTTAGGTAGGCGTAGTGAACAGCCGCCATGTAGACTCCGCGTCTACTCTAGGGTATATGCGCGTAGACCTCTCCGGACACCTCTGTCACCACTAAACGTAATACCACTGTCTTTTCACCTATCCGTTTCTTTTGTACAGACAACACATCGCTCTTGCGTCTCGCTACCTGCCAGAGAGGTGTTCTTAGCTACACTCTTGATGCGAAATAAGTGACTCTCCCACGAACAAAGAAGAGTTCTCTACTCAATGGCTGGTGAAGAAAACCACAGTACTTTTGTTCTTTCTATACCGTACCCACAATGAGGAAAAATGAAGGCATCCCATAAATCTCTGAGTTGCTATACCGGAATTTCTCAATCTTTTAAAGGAAAATTGAAATCCTCTCTATAAAGATATACATAGTTCACTATCACGGCTCTGGGCTGGTTACGGTTGTGGTCGGAACAATCACGACTCGGAGCAAGTTATGGGTTTTGTGGCGAAAAATCACGGCTCGAAGGTATTTGTGGGTTTAAGTCTAGCCAAAAAAGGCGATTTTAGGCAAGCTAGCGATTGCTTGATACAAAACGACGCTTTAAGGCTAGCGATTGCTCAAGGCAAAAACAGCGCTTCGAGGCTAGCAATCGTTGAAGGCTATTGTGATAGAACGGGTTGAGGCCGCGTTAATTTCAACCCCTATCACATGGTATTTAAAACCACGATGCTCCCACGTGCATCTTCGCTTTGAAGCTTGGCGCCTTATCGCAGCCACCAGAGTCAATGTTTAAACCAGGAGGTTTATCTTCCTCCCCGTTCGCCCCCATACGCCGACCTCGCCAGATTGAGTTAGTCTTATGGGCAGATAAGGCATTGTTCCAAGGCTCGGCTGTGCATTCCCTCGAAGCTCCCACTCCATTGTTTCCCCACGCCAAGGGAGTGTCTCGACTATTTAGATGGAAACTTTACCACTAAGATCAGATTGGAGATCCAGATTTTCGTCGCGAAACATCACCACGACCCTCTCTCACTTTGTGCACCAAGGAACCTCGACCTCGAGATTCACCATCACTTGTCCAGAAGAAGGACAATATCCCTTGAGTGCCAAGGTTCGAGCCTTTCGTGACACCAATTCCACAAGGCTTCCCCCTTTGTTGTTTAGAAGAGAACAACATTAGAACAGCCATTGTTCGTTCGAGCCCGTTGACAAGAAACGGTTCTCACCCCTTCCCCTGTTGTTCAGAAGAGAACAACGTAGAACAGCCATTGTTCTTTTGAATCCATTCGCCAAGAAACGGTTCTCACCCTTCCCCCTTGTTGTTCAGAAGAGAAAAACATTAGAACAGCTATTGTTCTTGAGCCCGTAGACAAGAGACGGTTCTCCCCCGCCCCTGTTGTTCAGAAGAGAACAACGTAGAACAGCAATTGTTCTTCAAGCCGTTCGTCGAGAAACGATTCTCAGTCCTAAGACGCCACGTTAGGATCATTTTATTTCTCCTCTTCGGCTGGAACTCGCCAGCGGACCGAAAATTCCTTCACATCGACTTCTTCTGCACCACTAGTATAAAATTACGTAAGCCGAAAGTTACCTTTGAGTATTTAACCCTTTTGTCAATTCTATCCTGTGCTTTAAATGGTTTAGCGAACCATCCCATCTCTTTAACTTTATATTTGTTTTACCTTTTTAAATCTTTTAAGCCTCGAATTAGCCCGAGCCCCTACGACCCTTTCCATTCTCTGTTTATGTCAATATTTTCCGTTTTGTGTATTGTTGATAGTTATTATTAATAAAACTCTATTTTATTAATGATAACAATATTATTATCCTTGAGCTCAGTTCCACTTCTTAAGCATATCGAAGATACATAATATCGGCCCGCCAGACATCCACGCACTCTAAAGATAATTAAAGAAGTTCCCTCAACGAATAGTTATATATGGTATATCGTCGAGAGTCCATTCTACGACATATATATATATATAGACTATTTAAATTTGGTATCAGGTGTGTGAGGTTTTACGCTATATCTTTGCAAACACTGGTCTCAGTCGAGTAAAGCATAGTGTTATTCGTTATAATAATAGAGTATAGTAGTTCCCTTTTGTTTTAACGATTGCTATCCCCTTTTTTTCAAACTTAAGAAGCTGGAGTAGCTCAAGGAACTGTTATAATAATTCGTTTGTGTTTTTTTTGTGTGATTTTAGTCAGTGGTTATTTAGATCGAGAAACCAAGTACGAATAGGTCAGTGCCCATATTTAGGTAGCCTGCTTCTATAGAGGCATAATTCTTATTGCAAGGAATTTCAGTTGGTTGACTAGTGCGCCCCCAAGTGCAAAGATAACTCAGTTCGAAATCTTTGAAGCGCAAGGAGAATCCTTGGGACTTTCCGGAAAAGAACTAATTGAGTACGTTCAAGAGGAGCAAAGAAAAGAGCGTGAAGAAAAAGAACGATAAAGAGAAAGAGAAATCCAACGAGAAGAAAAAGAAAGAGGAAGAGAAATACAACGAGAAGAAAGAGAAAGAGAGGAACAGATAAGACAAGCTGAGCTTCACCATCAGATTGAATTAGCCCGTGTTGAAGGAGAGATACAGTCCGCTAGTTCCCGTTCCGAAGCCCTCCCCAATCTCTCACTAAAGCTCCCCAATTTCAAGGATGGAGAGGATTTCGGAGCATTTTTAGCCCACTTCAAAAAGATCCTCTAAATCAATAACATGAATCTGGAGGCTGAAGGTGTAGCCAGATTACTTCCCCTGTTAAATTGTGAATTGCGCGAAATTTTTATATCTTTACCATCTGAGTGTATAATTAACTAAAAACCTTAAAAGCTGAGTTATTGGCCGCTCATAATATGACTCCCGATTTCTACCGCCAAGAATTTAGAGGAGATCATATTAAACCCAGACAGACGTTCCGTCAATTCGGATACATTCTTCAGAGGAATTTTAAATTTTGGTTAGAATCCTCAAAGGTTGATCCGAACTACGAGTCCTTAACAGACTTCGTGTTGCGAGATCAATTTTTGGCGTCTCTCCCAATGGAGATCCGCGCGTTCTTCAAGGATCGTCGGTGCCAGACTTTTAACGAATGTACCGAAGAAGCGGATGTCTATGCCGCAAGCCATAATTTATACCCAAAGGAGAATCGAACTTCTCACCAATGCCCCTACAAGGAAAGAAGGAAGGATTCGCGCCCCTTCACAGGAAAGCCGACGAAGTTTCCGAGCCCCGTAAAACCCCAAAACTTCTTTCCATAAAACCAACAACGGGACTCCAAACCTCCCGTTAAGATTTCTCCTCCATCTCTCTTCCCGAAGCGACCAATCATATGCTTCACCTGTGGTGTAGAAAACCACATGAGCTGGAATTGCCCCCAAAATTCTAGGCTTAAAAGCGGATCAGCCCACAAAGTTCACCAGATTAATGCAGCCCGGCTCCCCCGGTGGTGCAGACCCAAGCAGAATCTTCCCCCTCTCCGTCAGGCCACCACGTAAATTTTATTTTTGATAAAAGTTCATCGGGAACTTTGAAATTTGAGGAGGGCAGCATGAACGGCTGCCGAGTATCGACTCTCGTCAGGGACACAGAATGTACGTGTTTCATCGTGTCCGACGAACTCCTCCCCCCAGTGGACCCTAACCATGAAAAATTTGCGGTGGTACATGACTATCTTGGGCGGGCGAACCAATTTCTCGTCGTTAGATGTTACCTGCAGTGTCAATATTATGATGGCTGAGCTGAAGTCATTTCAGCACCCATACAATTCTGTTCCGTACTTATAGGACAGAGCCCCAAAGTAAGTTCGAACCCTGTCTCTCAGGCCGCCCTTCCTCGAGGCCGAGCTAAGAAAGAAGCCCAGGAGCCCGTCCCCATCAGAACCCCGATACCGTCCGATTTCTCGGAGACCCCTAACCAGGACTTTAGGACGGCAAAAAAGAAGTGTGAATTACTAACACCCTTAGGCGATAAGGCCCAAGGCAAGGACACGGAGTCTGTCCGTGGACCCCAAGAAAAAAAGAACCCCCCAACGCACCCATGGAGATACCTTCGTAGAACTGGACGAAACATCGGCGCTTGAAGAAGATTACCTCGCGGAGTCCCTTAATGTAATACAGATAGTGTGCACCCAACCTGATGCCGATTACTCTCCTCCCTCCCTACCAGGCGAGTCTTTGGAACACTCTGACCTGGATATTGACGCGCAGCCTGCACCCCATCAAAAGAGTCCGCTACAAGAACTAGTTGACTGAAGTCACCATTTAACCACCCTATTAGCTCTTTTCGATCGACTGCGCGAAAATGGCCTCACCATTGGCCCCCGCAAATGCCATTTTGCCCACGAAACCATAAAATATTTGGGTTTCAAAATAGGACAAAGCAAGTTAGGTCCCCAAGAGAACAAGATTAATGCCCTCGCCGACATGCCCCTCCCGATTACAAAGAAGCAATTAAGATCGTTCCTAGGATCAGCTTCTCACTATCAGCGATTTGTTCCAAATTTCGCTGCAATTTCGGCCCCCCTCAGCCCCCTTCAAAAAAATAATTCCCCCGATCGTTTACGTTGGAAGGATGTCGCTATTTCCTATTTTAATGAGCTCAAGAGTAAGCTCATTTCTGCCCCCAGTTTAAAGTTGCCCAACCCCGAAAAATCCTTTGGGATTAAGACCGACGCGTCCAACGAGGGCATTGGAAGTGTACTCCTTCAATACGAGGATGATGGAACGAGTTATCCAGTTGCATATGCTAGTCGTCAATTATTACCACGCAAAAAAAGAAATATCCTACTATAGAAAAGAAAGCTCTATCAATTATCTGGGTCATAGACAAATTAAAAATAAACTTGATAGGAAAAGAATTTCAGATAGGAACCGACCACCGTCCGTTAGCCTATATTAGGAATGTGCAACACTCCAACGGCCGAATCATGTGCTGGAGTTTACTCTTGCAAGAGTATCAATTTAAAATAAATTATATAAAAGGTTCCGTAACCACGTCGCTGACGCACTCAGTAGGAATGCGTTACCGAATACCGTAGAGTAAGTGTATTCATCGAATTAGTATCTCCATGTAGGTATATACCGTCTTGTACGACTTAAATTAGATTCTTTTGTATTATAATTATTAATGTATATGTCTGAATTTTGTAACGCACAATGTCTATTTTTTTTGTATGTATATATATTTGTACCCATTAATTACGTAGAAATTATTTTGTCCCATATGTACTAATTTTATATCATTTCATTGTTCCATGCCTTTTTTTTATTAAGTTTGTATTAAAGGTTATTTGCCCTTATAATCAAAAGATCAAAATAATCATATGTATTTAGTTAATACTAGTTAGGTGCAGGAAGGTACGGTTGGTACAAGAAAACGGGTTCCCCACAACGGAGCTCTATCGTTGTTCCTTCTCTCTTTTTTTCGAAGTGACAACTTCCCCCGGAATGAAGGGGTGTAATAGAACGGGTTGAGGCCGCGTTAATATTAACCCCTATCACATGGTATTTAAAACCACGATGCTCCCACGTGCATCTTCGCTTTGAAGCTTGGCGCCTCATTGCAGCCACCTGAGTCAATGTTTAAACCAGGAGGTTTATCTTCCTCCCCGTTCGCCCCCATACGCCGACCTCGCCAGATTGAGTTAGTCTTATGGGCAGATAAGGCATTGTTCCAAGGCTCGGCTGTGCATTCCCTCGAAGCTCCCACTCCATTGTTTCCCCACGCCAAGGGAGTGTCTCGACTATTTAGATGGAAACTTTACCACTAAGATCAGATTGGAGATCCAGATTTTCGTCGCGAAACATCACCACGACCCTCTCTCACTTTGTGCACCAAGGGACTTCGACCTCGAGATTCACCATCACTTGTCCAGAAGAAGGACAATATCCCTTGAGTGCCAAGGTTCGAGCCTTTCGTGACACCAATTCCACAAGGCTTCCCCCCTTGTTGTTTAGAAGAGAACAACATTAGAACAGCCATTGTTCGTTCAAGCCCGTTGACAAGAAGCGGTTCTCACCCCTTCCCCTGTTGTTCAGAAGAGAACAACGTAGAACAGCCATTGTTCTTTTGAACCCGTTCGCCAAGAAACGGTTCTTACCCTTCCCCCTTGTTGTTCAGAAAAGAACAACATTAGAACAGCCATTGTTCTTGAGCCCATAGACAAGAGACGGTTCTCACCTTCCCCCCTGTTGTTCAGAGGAGAACAACGTAGAACAGCAATTGTTCTTCAAGCCGTTCGTCGAGAAACGATTCTCAGTCCCAAGACGCCACGTTAGGATCATTTTATTTCCCCTCTTCGGCTGGAACTCGCCAGCGGACCGAAAATTCCTTCACATCGACTTCTTCTGCACCACTAGTATAAAATTACGTAAGCCGAAAGTTACCTTTGAGTATTTAACCCTTTTGTCAATTCTATCCTGTGCTTAAAATTGTTTAGCGAACCATCCCATCTCATTAACTTTATATTTGTTTTACCTTTTTAAATCTTTTAAGCCTTGGATTAGCCTGAGCCCCCACGACCCTTTCCATTCTCTGTTTATGTCAATATTTTCCGTTTTGTGTATTGTTGATAGTTATTATTAATAAAACTCTATTTTATTAATGATAGCAATATTATTATCCTTGAGCTTAGTTCCACTTCTTAAGCATATCGAAGATACATAATATCGGTCCGCCAGACATCCACGCACTCTAAAGATAATTAAAGAAGTTCCCTCAACGAATAGTTATATATGGAATATGTCGAGGGTCCATTCTACGACAGCTATACATAACTTTAGAATTACCCACAAGTTAGTGATGCCTTGAAAGGAAGAGACTGTCTATCCAACGATGACTTCTTGAATGATCCATCCCGATCGCATCCAATCATTAATTAATTATTGCCGATTGTAAATTGCAGCGGAAAATCTGATTCATCCTTTCCGTAAAACTGAGATATTTCAGCGTTTATCCCCTGCCATTAAAGGAGGAGTAGGAGGGGAAGGAGAGGAGAAGGAGGAGAAAGAAGAAGAGGAGATGGAAGATAAGGATAGATGAAAAAAGAGACAGAAGAAGAGTAGGGGAGAAGAAGAAGGCAGGAGGAGGATGTTTGATAGTAGGAAGCGGAGGAATAGTGTGATTTATTTCACAATTTATATAAAGCCTTTAATTATCCCAAGTGCTCAAAGAATCCACGTCTTTGGGCCCTAGATCAATATATCTTTCCCACATTTACACTTTAAATAACCACTACTTTAGTTAGGAAGCTCTTTTAAAACACTTCTAAAGAGTATGCCCTCGTTAGTGTTCGATTGTTAATAAGAGCAGGTAGAAAGAGAGGAAAAACATTTAGGTCATTAATTTTATTGTGAAAACCAACGAGGGCTTTTCGATCAGAACGATTGCAAGGAAATGGTGCCGTGAAAATATATGGAAAGAAAGCCGCAGAGCCTAGTGCGTGATTTGGGGCAGTGGAGAGCTCCCTCCAGCTGCAGCATGAGATTCCTGCATGCCTTGCAGGGCGCCTACTACACCCTCCAACCTCTTGGGGACAAGAAGGACCCACTCCTCATCTCTTCCCCTACAAATCACATTATCATTACTACTACTAATGATAATAATAAAAGTGACACTTCTACTTTCTTTTATTCTTCCATTCAATTTAATCCTTCAATGAAGCGGGTCTATGTTTCCTCCCTTTCGTCTGATCTTCAAATGGAATTGTAGTTCCTCCTTTACTCTCAGTCGTCGGTCCAAAACGGTGGATTGATGCCTCGTATAGGAATGATGGATTTGATGTTGTAGAAGTAAGGGTTATTTAGCAATTCCATTTTCATTAATATGAATGGCTTTGTACAAGTATCCCAATGGCTTTGGTGGAATAAATTCTCTCGTTTATCCGATGATTCAAGTCCATTCTTGGCAATGGATTTCTTTCTTCTTTTGTTAATTCCGATCTCCTTTTTTCATCTTTCCTCTTCCTCCTCTGTTTTTTCATGCTCTTTTCAATGCCATCGTTGCGCCTGCTAGATGACCACAGGATACCACTACGAGAGAAGAGTTCTACATGACAGGTTCCAACATCAGTCTGAAATGTGAGGCCGAGAATGTCCCCACGCGACACTCGAACGTCCACCTACACTGGTTTCATGACGCAAGCGACTCAGCTACAACGAACTCCGAGGGTAAATACCGAGATGTGGGTTCGAGTACATGCATGCAGTCAGTTTTGGGTAGGTTCTGACCCTCCTCTCCATAGGAAAAGGGCACTACCCATTTAGCAAGCTTTATAATGCTGGAGGGGGATATTCGGGTTGGCTTCGTACTGCTTGGTTTAAGAGTCGATTCTAGTAATGCGCGATCCTTCCAGACCACTGCGGATCGCCCTCTCATGAATGTAATTATGAAAATCATTATTTTATCATTATTAATTTAGAGAAAGCGGTTCCCAGTCACTGTATGTTTGGCAGAAAAAATATCCTTAACATCAAGCGCTTTATCTTACAAGGTGACTAAACCCTGATAAAGGACTTCTGACCTGGGCGGCCAAGCATTCGGAAGTTTTGTTCCCACGAGCTCAATACGCAAAAGTGGGAATGTACGGGGCTGCTAGGAACCCATCCAGCTATACAGAGTAGCATTGATATGCACTGACCTCACTCTGTGGGAATAAACCGCGGTAGATAAAATCTAAAAGGATTATTTTACATTTTTCACTCTTGACTCATTTGAACTTCGATAAGGCTCTTCCTTCTTCCTCCCTCTCATTCAGCTCTATTTTAAGCATCTTACCTTCACTTTTGATCATGTTCTCAAAAACATTTTGGATATTTTAACCCATTTTTACACTAACCCCATATCAGAGATCATTAAGAATTTCTATAATTAAAATATTGCTGTAATAACTAGCAACATTTCAACTTTACCTCACCTTTAACCTTGTGTTCACGTCCGTCGTTGAACTCCGTGGCCTTTTTTTTTGTGTCGTGTGACTTGGGGCGATCGAACTGCTGTAATCTGCATCCAGCTTGCATAATTTTAGGGGGTTCGGACTCCTGTCACACCTGATACACCGATCCACTTAATGGGAAAAGTGTCTCTACTCCGCTTTTCCTAAACATTAACCACTCCTATGTCTCCACATATCTCATACTCTCCCCGCAACTCTCCCTCAAAACACGAGTAAAAGAATCTCTTCCTTTCCTTCAGATGCAAATATAATTCATATCCACACTCGTAAAACATTCCTTAGGCCACTGAAGCACGTTCAGGCAATCTGTTTGCCACCTCTTCAACGATCCAATTAATCTACCCCATCATAATAATGTAATTCTCCACACCAAATTTTATGGCATATTTCGTATTGAAAAAATAAGGTTATTTTGGTTTTATAAATTAATGATATTTCAAATAGGAAATCTGTTAGATCAGGAATCAAATGGGTAATTTATTTTTTAACTCATGTGAAATAAATGGAACAGAAGTGGAGAGAAAAAAAAGCAGCATTTAGTTGTGGGAAATAAAATTATTTAAATATTAATAATAATAATAATAAGTTTTTTGTAATGCGCTCTTCAAGGCCTGAGGGCTTCTCAGAGCGCACGTTGTGCTGAGATGAGAATGGAAATTCAATGGAAATTCAAGAAGAGGGAGAAGGCAATACTGAAAAGATGCGTTTTCTGGAGACGCTTAAATGTGGTAAGAGAGGGAGAAGACCTGATTTCAGCAGGAAGAGCATTCCACAACTTAGGGGCGCAGATTGAGAAGGAGCAGTCCCCCATTGAGCAGAGGGATGAACGAGGAATATTCAAAAGAGGAGCATGTGATGACCGAAGGGCCCGAGGGAAATGGCGTGGTGAGAGGGCAGAAGAGAGGTAGGACGGGGCCTTGTTGTTTAGGGCCTTAATTTCGAAGAGAAGTATCTTGAAGTGAGTACGGGACCTGACAAGGAGCCAGTGCAGTTCATGCAGCAAGGGTTTCAATGGAGAGAAGCGAGGGCGACGTAGGAGAAGCCGAGTGGCAAAGTTCTGTACAAGTTGAAGGGGGCGGAGAGAGGAGGATGGCAGATTCACAAGCAGAGAGTTACAGTAGTAAAGGCGTGAGGTGATGAAGGCATGAACAGTAGTGTCAAGACTTTAGCGATCAAAGTGAGAGCGAATGCGAGAGAAGTTACGAAGGAAACATAGAGAGGATTTGCTGACATTGCGGATATGAGGCTTAAAGGAGAGATGTTCATCAAAAACAACACCCAGATTGCTAACGCAGTCAGAGAAAATGATAGTATTACCGCCTAAAAGTAAGCGAGGGAAAGAGAGATTTACATTTTTTGACAAGAGCAGGGGTGCCGACGAGGAGGACCTCAGTTTTGGAGTGATTAAGCTTAAGGAAGTTGGTAGAAAGCCAGTCAGAAATGGAGGAGTAGGCAGCCAGGAGGTCAGTGATAGAGTAGGCAAGAGACGTGGGGGATGAGGAAACGAAAATTTGAGTGTCATCAGCATATAGGTGAACGGATAGATCGAGATTACGGAGAAGGGAACTAAGAGGGAGAAGGTAGATACGAAATAGTAGAGGACTAAGGACAGAGCCTTGTCGCACTCCAAAGCGAATGGGGTTAGAGTCGGATGAAACGTCGTTAATTACAACGGATTAGGTACGAGACGAGATGTAAGAGCGGAACCAGTCAAGAAAGGTGCCTGATATGCCGAGGAAAGAGTGGAGACGATCAAGTAGGACGGTGTGGTCAATAGTATCGAAGGCACAAGAGAGATCGAGTAGAACGAGGATGGAGGCACAACCCCTGTCCGCGGCTCTTCGTAAGCAATCGGACACATTGAGAAGGGCGGTTTCTGTGGAGTGACCTGACTTGAAACCAGATTGATAGGTTTCATCAATGTTACAGGCCACCATGTGACTGTTGATGCGTGAAGAAACCACTCTTTCCATAAACTTAGAGGGGAAAGGAAGTTGCGAAATCGGGCGATAATTGGAACGGTCAGTGGGGTTCAGTTGAGGCTTTTTAAGAATCAGACGGATGTGAGCAGGTTTGAAGGAAGAGAGAATTGCCTTGAAGTTAAATAAAATATCTCTGCTAATTTGGGGGAAGTTAGGTTAAGTGAAGATATACAACAAGGAGTAACAACAAGGAAAGAAGGTACCCTAGGAGACCTTACGGTCTATTCAAGTAGGGTACCTTTGGACTAGCCATCGAGCAGGCACAAGGCTGCTCAATTGTTTTGCGTCCCTAAACGGACACTTTTCAAGACCTTGTCTAGTCTTGACTTGAACTGGTCAACAGATTCACTGTTGACAACTTCCACTGGAAGTGCGTTCCACATACCGCAGATACTGTAAGTGAAATAATTTCCACACAGATTGCGTTTGTAACGCCTCAGTTCAAGTTTGAAGCCGTGATTGCGCGTTCTGTTCTCACTCAGTGTGAAAATATCCCGGTAGTCAACATTGTCGAACCCTCGAAGTATTTTGAAAACTTCGATGAGCTGACCACGCAGTCAAAGGGTTTCCAGCGAGAACAGATCTAACTCCCTTAGTCTATCCTTATAACTTTTATGTCGGATAGAGGGAATCAGCTTGGTTGCCCTGGCTTGTACGCGTTCCAATCTCGCCATGTCCTTTCGCAATGAAGGACTCCAAAATTGTACGGCATACTACAGGTGCGGTCGGACAAGTGAGTTGTACAGGCACAGTACAATCTCCTGGTTCCGATAACCAAACTGGGGCTTAATATAGCGTAGCATCCTTGGGGCCTTTTTCTCCGCCTCAATGCACTGTTTCGAGAACTTGATGTCACTAGTGATTGTTACACCCAAGTCTTCTCAGTGTCGGTGGATTCAATAGCAGTTCCCTTAAGGATATACTGAGATTGGGGGTTTCTGCGGCCGATATGCATCACTTTGCATTTCCCCACGTTAAAAGGCATTTGCCACGTGTCCGACCACTTACCCAATCTTCCCAAGATCTTCCTGCAGGCGGGCAGTATTTCCATCCTTTGCAACGTTCATACCAAGCTTGGTATCGTCGGCAAATTTGGAAATCTTGGCAACCATGTCACCGTCCATGTCGTTGAAGTAGATGATGAATAGTAGTGGTCCCAGGACAGAATCTGGAGGCACCCCGCTAGTAACGGGCACCCACTCAGAAGACTGTCCATTCACCACCACCCGTTGCCGTCTGCCACTTAGCCAGTTTTCGATCCAGCCGGCTACCTTTCCGTCTATGCCAAGCGCTCGCACTTTCCGGAGAAGGCGGCGGTGTGGTACCTTATCAAAGGCTTTCTGAAAGTTTAGGTAGACCACATCCACCGCCTTGTCCCGATCGTGCTCACTGAAAACGAAGTGGAAGAATTCTACAAGATTCGTCAGGCATGACCGTTGCCTTCGGAAGCCGTTCTGGGAACTCCTCAGTAGCAAGTTTGACTCTAAATACGACGTAACTTTGTCCACCATGATGCTTTCCATGAGTTTACCGACTATCGAAGTCAGACTGATAGGTAGGTAGTTTGACAGTTGGTTACGATCTCCTTTCTTGAAGATTGGAGTCACCTTTCCCTCACACCAGTGTCTAGGAACGCATTTGGTCCGGATTGACATGTTGAAGATTACGCTCAGGTGTCCTGACACTTGATCGCGCACTTCTTTCAACACTTTAGGTAGAAACCCATCCGGGCCAGGTGACTTATTTGTCATTAGGTCACTGATCTTCTTTTTAATTTCAACTTCGGTGAAGTCCATATCCTCCAGCTTTTCCCTTGAGTAGGAATCCATCGGCTGGGGGATGGGACCACATTCTTCAGTAAACACTGAAGAGAATTAGTCGTTGAGGAGGTTAGCATTTTCTGCATCTAAATGCTTTAATGTCCCCTCCTCGTTCCTTTAAAGGGCCAATCGTTCGACGGATTGGTTTACGGCTGTTTACATATCCAAAGAACTCCTTGGGATTCTCTTTACAGAGTCTCGCCACTCGGAGTTCCTTAGACCGCTTAGCCGCCCTTATGCTGGACTTCACTCTCCTGGCTAGCCTCCATGTAGTAAAGAGATGTATCATTTGACTTCTCTACGCAGAATACTTCTTTAGATCTCATCTGCTGATATGATGGGTAACTCTGCTGCCACTTCCCGCTTTGAGGGGACCTAAGTGAAGATTGAAATATTTTGAATCGTTTCGTGATCCTAAAAAAGAATCTTTTATTTTATCGCGACCGCAGACTGAAACAGGTCATCCTTGGACGGATAATCATACTATGGACAGGAGATCAAACTATAGACAGGAAAAGATAAAACCATCGGTAAAGATAGATCAAACAATAGAAAGAAGAACAAACCAACGACACAAAATCAAACCTTCATCAGATCAAAATATGAACAGAAGATCAATTCATTGACATAAAATCAGATAATGGACAGAAAAAGATTAAGCATAGTTCAGAAGATCAAACCATGGACAGAAGATCAAATAATATAAAAAAGATCAAACCATGAACAGAAGATTGAACCTGGGCAGAAAAGGTTAAATCTGGAGAGAAGAAGATCAAACCATGGCATCCACCTGCCCAATCCTCATCTCGTAGTGGTGTAGTTGCAAAAACCTTTTAACCAGGAGGTTTGGCAGGAGCATGAGACCAGCATAGACTCATGTAAATAGATATCGCTAATGGGGAATGGGAGGACAGGAGACTCTTAAGCTCTTTCCACTTGGCTGGAAATCCATGCCCACCAGGTCTAGCTTAAAGGAGATGCAAGAGCCCTCTTAGACGTGAATACACTTACATGAAAAGCCGTACGCTTCCTAAAGGCAGAACTCTGAGGGAGCAGTTGACCGTACAATATTATGAACGTTTTTTCCCTTCCATAACTTACTGGGAGAGTGTGTGCTCGTCGCGCGAGCCTTTTCCTCTTTATACATCGAGACATTTACAAAGCGGGGAAGCTTCAGATGGGAAAGGGAGCTTTTTTGGTGGATCTGACATATACGAGTAGCCTCTTCCAGCTATTGATGGGGCGTGTGAGGTGGAGCTCCCTTGATGCAGTCCGTTGTTTGGTGGAAACCCTTTTAAACCCACAAAGACGGTCTTACAACCACCTTCTTGGTGATTGACTTCTTTTCTGTCTAACGACTAGGTGGAAACGCGGCTTCGTTTCCCTCTATGGGAAAGAGTGAGTGTAACGGTGTGGATAGAGAACTCTGAATTAAGCCGGATATACTATGGTAGGCATGAACTTAATAGGAGCAGAGGGAGCCTGCTTAGGTTTTGAGACAAGACGTAAAAGGTCGCAAAGAGCTTGACAGGACCAAGTCCTTATCCAGACCAAGTGAGGGTCGGTTCTCAGACCGAACATCCATCATATTTTCTCTAGGAGATACAAGCCACATTGCTTCGATGAATTAGGGTGTAATTCTCCGCAATTCACCCACTTAACTATACACAATATAAAATTTACGTGTTTATATGAGCGAGTCTTGTGGCCAAAGCGGTTGGTAGTAGCAGCAGTTTCACGGCAGTGGCGCAAATACCTTTACGCGGTAGAGATACCAACACAGGAACCTTGTCCCCATCAAGTTTGATGGAATGTAAGGATGACTGTCACTCCTGCTACCCTCTCCCTTGTTTTCTCATTACACGTTCGAACTTGACCATTCCTTGGTCGGCTAGGCCTTTAGTAATGTCTTTTATGGAGTAGCCTACGAGTTTTTTAACATAAATCACCCGCCTTGTGAAATTTCTTGTTTATTGGTATATTACTTGGCCAGGGAAGCTATTAAGTGTCCAAATAGAAGTAATAATCACCATCAGTGAATGGTTTACACATTTGTCAGAGGGCTTAAGCACAAGAAATGGGTGACCTTCTGGTCTCTACTAATCACTACTAATAACTCTGATGGAACATGTGGCTTTGCCAACATTCTGTCATCAGTGTTGCGAAAAACTAAGAAGCGTCTGAAGCCAGTGAGCAAAACAAATTCTGGTAGTCCCCAAATGAGGCGCCCCGATTTACTCAAGGCTCTAATCACCACAGTAGGTAACTAGTATTTGTCTAAATCTGGCCAAAGGCCTTCCCACCCGAGGACGCCTCGGAGTGATCCATGCCAGTCTGGCATAGTCAGTATCCGAAGCTGCAGGAGGCCCATCCGCTAACGAAGACCTTCGGAAAGGGAGGAACCCATAGTCTTTCCTGACTTCTTGTTCTTTTTCTTCTTGTTTTTAGGTAATGAGGTTGGTGAATGAGCCCGCTTGTATTTACCCTCAGAAGAAGACCCCTAGGTCTAACGACAGGGAGGCAACCATATTCTTTTTCGAAATTGGGAAGCTAGTCTCTCTTCTTGTAATAGATATTTTAACACTTTTAGGCAAAGAATAGCGCATCTTCTTTGTTTTAGGGTAAATTTTAAATTGAGCTCGAGACTCTTGCATGGCTTCACCTTTCTCGGTTGTTATTGAGCAGTAGCCGTAGCTCTTCAAACGACTTCTAATAGAAATTTGGCTTGCATTTTCTTCGCTTCCTCTTTTCTTACATTATTCTAAGGTTTTATCTATGCCGCCTCTTGTAGATATTCCCATTTTTTTATATCCGTTCTGCGTGTATTTTTGATTAAGTATATGAACTTATTCTGTACTCTAAGTAAGGAGCATCATTTGAGTTTTATGCACAGGTGGAGTTTAGCAGTATTGCTTTAGCTAGATCCACGTTAAGTTTCCTCTCTTTACTTTCCTTAGGGTTTTTTAACGTATATAGTTCAGATGTATATCTTTACGCCTAATTTTAGATTATCTATCCCGTGGACATCGGAGGCCACCTGTATTCCACTCAACGCCGGTTACTTTTCTCCGACTGGAAATTGCTGTCTGAGAGGCTCTCCTTCATATTTAGCACTACACAATGATGTTTTTTGATTTGTAGAATGCCCTTAATACAACATAGCGATACGGTAGAGGAAAGACTCTGCACACGATGTGGTTGAGGGGAGATCCCCCAATCTTTATTTCTGTATTTATGTGGAATCCACTACTCCGCCTAAGATTAGGGTGGGGAGCTTTCTCCGGCCCATTGGAACAGTAGGAGGGCGTCCTGCGGAGAAGTTTCTTCTGTGTAACAATCTTTGCCCTAAGCATCAACGGTTCACTTTGGACCTGCTTGAAGATGTTCTCGCTTCGCACTACATCAGAGTTTCCAATCTTTGTGTTTGTCGTGACCCTGAACACAAATCGATTTTGGCCTGGTGACCTTCAAGGATGAAATATTATTTCAGTATTATTTTAGTTTTATCAAATTGATGAAAGTTTATTGAATTTTACTATAAGTTACTAATTAATAAAGATAATATAATATTGATTAAAGATAATTGGAGGCAAAATGAATTTAAGGGGATTTGAATCTACTATCCCCGTTAATACATATATAAGAATTTGCCCTTACTTCAGTTAGAGTACGTAAAATAATGCGATAACGATTACTTCAGTTAGACTAAGTAAAATAATGCGATAACGATTATCTTCCAATTTATATACAAAAGATAAAAGCGATTGGGATAGAGTATTAATAATTATTAGCCTCCTCCTGCTAATTTATTTATTGGCGGTTTGTTTTTCGGCAAAATCTCATCATTTTATCTTGTTATTTATTCTTTCTTTCTTTTTTGGTCAACTATAATACTATTTCTTGAATGAGCCCTTCTGTCAATTCAACTACTATTTTAGGACTTTCACTGTTATTTAATGACCTGATGTACGTGGTTAAACGCACACTGGCCTACTGGCCCACCGAAATTAAGGCACCACCTGGGAATGGCCTTAAGAGTGCTTTAAATACAGGGTCGCTAGGCCAAGGAATATTCAAACACAGCTACAAAAATATACTTTAATAGGAGTAAAGTTTACATATACATATAGGGCAAGTTAAATGGCAATGCAATGAAATATTGACGGTTCACAGCTAATATGATTAACACTATCATTTAAGTTTCAACCGAGGGATAATTAATTAAGATATGATTTTACAATTATGTAGGTTCTAGAGCAAATGGGATCCTTGAGGTTCGACGTGGTAAAGATGAAAGGAGCGTGACGAAGTGGGCGTTAAATCTCTTTAACCTTGATGTGCGGCGAGTAAGATCAGGTAGGTAAGTTCAATCTTCAACTTGTGGGCGTCTCACGAGACGCTCAATCCAACTTCGGGAAGGTGAAGTTGGGCCATCTGATCCTTAAGAGGCAAGTGGAGGGTGCTTCAAGGACTACTTTTCCGCCGATCTTAAAATCCGAAGACGTGGTGAGAAGGGTTGAAGCACGCCTAACTATCTCCACGAACAACACTGAGTGACGACTAGCTCTTCCTTGGCTTTTCGACCCTCACTCAATTCTTCTTTACGGCTAACTTACTGGACGGCGGCTTCAGACACAATTTGCATGTGAACTCTGACGTGTCGAATATATACTCCGAAATTATCTAGACCGGGAGAGAGATTCAACACCCACAGACTTCCTTAATTGCCTTGTGTCGTGATAAGGGCCCATAGCGAGAAGTCGCGATGCCACCTTAATGGTCTTTCCATTGTTCTAATTTTCGCAGGGCAGCCGAAGTTAAAGCGGTCAACGGCGAACTGGAGAAGTCAGGGGAGGGGAGGAAATTCTTTCTCTGTCTCCTTATAGTTCCACATTTAATAAATAATATATTTTTGTATTTCTTTGTTGATGAAGGATATTAAACCCACATTTTCATATTAATCTAATTTATTGAAACAAATAGTACAGCAAAGAAAATAAACTTTTGGTTTGTAACTTCTTCTGGATCTTCAAGTAGACATAATTGAAAAATTGAAAAAAAAAAGTGTTTCAGTGACTACCGTGATGTTTATTTATATTATGGACAAGTTTTTCCAGATTTGGCTTGATGTTGATTGATAGAGAACACCGCAGATCAGTGGCGTGGATCCAGACGGTTCCTTGCTTTATTTTTGATCATCGCAATAGCTGAAAATTCTTATTCAATGAGGTATGTGTTAGGAAATGGAATAAGAGCTTTTTCAGCCGCATGAATCAGAATAGGCTTACCCTTCAGTTGAGCTAAGAATTTAGAGTGTGAGAGACATTTAAAACGTTGCTTTTTCTTGAGATATCTTGTTCAAAATCAGTGACGTTCATAATTACCAAATTCTTAACCCAGGTGTGTAGACATACATCAACATTTTTTGTAAAATATTTGACTATTTCCTCTTGAATCTTCTTTAAATGATCTTGGAAAACAATATAATGTTAGCAAGCTCTATTTCTGATGAATTTTCCAGCGCTGTACTCTGCTTCGTAAAGCATCGGTTTTTCCGTTGGCTAATTTTTCTGTCCGAAGGGCAAGATTTTCTTAAGAGATTTCATTTTTTCATTGATGTCTACCACAGCTTCTTTCGGCCTTGCATGCCTGAGCTCAATTTATTCAATTTCCCGAAGATGTCGAATAAATATGTTATCTTTGCCACTCAAGCAGCATCTTTGATACAGTTGGATACCTTATGTTTCATCTCCTGCAGAAAAACTTCTATTTCAGTTTTAATTTCAATAAGCCGTCCAAGGGTGCAGCCTTGAGACACCCAACGGACGTCAGAGTAGAATTGTAAGTCCTGGTTATGTGATCCCATCTCTTCAAATATTTAACGGAAAATGCGTGAGTTTAAAGCGCTGAGCTATATAAAATTCAAAATTTGGATAACATCATTCAGCACAACATAGAGTTCTGGCTGAAAACGTTGAAAAGCCAAGTTTTTCCGATGTAAGAAACAGCCAATTATTATAACATCAGGAATTTTTCCTTTAACTCGAGTGACAAAACCTACTCAAGTTCCCATCATCGATTGCGACCCAAAAGTACACGCAGCAAAACAGGAAATCAGTCTATGTGATTTTTATTGAAAAAACTGTCCACCATAACAAAGATATCTGCTCCTGTGGTTGTTGTTGATAGAGCATTACAGAACTAAAATTGTTCTAGAATTAAGTCATCTCTTCTGTACGTCACAAAAACCATAAGTTTAGCTTCGCCAGCAATGTTCACCGATTTAAGTCTCTGCAATGAAAATTTACCTTCTTTTTCAGTGCCACAATAAATTGATCCAAAATACGTAATGAGATGCAATCAATTCGACGTTTGATGGTGTTGTTAGAAAGTGGTACAGACTCAATTTTATTAGCTACATCTGCTCCACATGTAGTTTTTACTATAAAAACTGCTGCTGCTGCTTTAAACAGCTCCTCTCTATGAATCGTGTAATAAACTATTCCACTTCTAAGGATGCCAAAGAAAAGGCTGAGTCTAAAGGAGCATGAATCCTTCTTCTTCCTTATCCCTCCTGTAACTTAGTAGCTTTTTAATGAACTGAACACAAGTGACGTTTTAATATTTTGCTTCATTGATTCATTGGAAAGGACTTGCACACACCCAAACGCTGAGGGCGGTAATTCCCTAACCCATCTCTCAGATGTGTAAAGCCGTATTTCAGAAAATCAGGTTTAAACACCAATTTTTGTTTGCGCTGGGCTATCATTCTCTCTGGAATTCATACCTGAAATGAGTATAATATATATATATATATATATATATATATATATATATATATATATATATATATATATATATATATATATATATATATATATATATATATATATATATATCCAATGTAAATTTAGAAAAGAAACTACAGTGTTAGGATCAATCTAATTGCGAAGCCAGATTTGGAGAGAGACGTCCACAATCTTCAATGGCTGGTAGACTAATGAATGCAGAGATGCTTAACTTAGAGGAATACAAATTTACAAGTTAGAATGTAATTAGGTGTGGTGGTATAGGGGAGCGACGACATTTTTCAGTTAAGGAAGAATAAATCTTCAGCTTATCAAGGGATTAGGGTTTAATTGCCAATCGGAAGTATTGAAGTTCGGAATTTCCTTTATAAGAGCTGATTCTATTAGATGCCTATGTATATAATGCGAGAATTATGAATTATCTTTGCATTATCAATGTCATTTGAATGGTTTTCATTTGAAACATAGAGAAATAAACTAGGAAAAAGACTTCCACGGCGCATATCGCATGTGTTCCTTCATTCTCTTGGAGAACCTGCTGGTTTGGCAAATGTATACTTGACTGCAAATTTTGCATGGAATATAATAAAAGCCATGTTCTTTAAAGGTAGATGAATTTTTGGACAGTCTATTTCCGATCGTTTTTTTGTATGAGAGGTAACATTGATTTTATTGGCCCGTGCTAACCATTTAAAATTAACTAATCGAGGCGAGTATGAGAATCTAATATAATTTTTATTACATATTTATTCCTCGGGATTAGCTGGTGAGCAAAAGATAGCTCTGGCTTTATAATGACATTTTTCTATGAACCAAAAGGCGATATTGCAGCTCAATGAATGTTTGGATGATTGTGTTGATCTTGCAGGAAACTAGGATGACATATGCGATAAGCTCTAAGGAACATAGCAGAAACTACCGACTTTTTAACTGATTCGTCGTGGTAAGAGCAATAGTTAATCTAAGCATTAGAGTTAGTTGGTTCGAGCTAAAGAGAACAATATGCTTTATTGTTTAGTTCAGACATTTTGACATCAAGCAAAGGCAATGAGTTATTTTGTTCCCATTCTACTTTAAACGTAATGGTGGGGTTAATGTTCTTTAATTGTTCAAAGAAATAATCAAATATGGTATCATTAATAGCACATGAGGCACATACATCATTCACATAGCGAAACCATGTTATGGGATTAGGTAAGATAGGGGGGAGGAGATATATCTCAAAGTTTTCCATGGAAATTACATAGGACCGGGTTAAGGGAAGTCAACATACTCAAGCCATATTTCTGTCTATATAAACAATCTTCGGCTTTAAACACATCCCCTGTAACACAAACGAACGAACTTTACAATTTTATTACAAGGAAAGACAAGGACAAGTTTATAATAATGACATCAAGGGCTTCATCAACGGGGACTTTAGTCAAAAGGCTATTAACCTAAAAAATTAGCAACTGTTTATTAAATAGATAGACCTCTTTAATTCTATTAATAAAGTCGACTGAGGGGATAATATGACCTTAACGGCTACTCACAATTAACATAAGGGTATCAAATTTCGTTAGAATTGGCCGAATAGTTATGATGTTATTGCCAAAAAATAAATCCTGGTGTAAGCTTGGGAAGAACATGTCAATTATATCATTCTAAATAGAATGTAAAACAACATAAAGGTTTAAAATTTCGTTAGAATGCCCCGAATTGTTATGATATTATTGGCAAAACAAAATAATTCCATGGCTAACCTTACGAAGACTTTGGGAATTATATCATTAAAAAGAGATTGTAAAACAACATAAGGGTCTCAAATTTCGTTAGAATCAGCGGAATAGTTATAATGTTATTTTCAAAAAAATATAATTCCCTGGCTAAACTTGGGAGGAGTTGGGCAACATATCATTAGAAAGAGAATGTAAAACAACATAAGTATTTCAAATTTCGCTAGAATGGGCGGAATAGTTATGATGTTATTATAAAAAAAATGCAAAACGTGGACCGACCGACATAGCGAAGTATAGACTCGCTCGCGACTATACTCGCACGCGACTAAAAACTCTTTTTGCTAAAAAAATGGATGTGTAGATGTTATCAGTAAAGGACGTACGGGCTTCATTTAGCAATCCTTCCAAGAGGAAGAGTATAACTGATTCAGCATGATTACTTCCTGCAACTGAATCTCCCTTTCCTCTAAAACTCAAGTAAGCGCATTTGTATCCATCCAGTGAGCATAATTTGAATAATTTCAGCCAATAACTTATGCTCTTTACATTTCATTTACTGTCGGAGTATTGTCCTGCCCCTAAATGCAAGCAATATTTCCTAGATGATTACTATTTGTCCAGGTTTATATTCCTTAAAAACTTTGCCCAGAATAGCAATAAGTTTTCTTAACTGAAATAGTCTATCACCTGATTACTCGTTATTGTTAAAATACAAGAAGTGCATGATCAGGTTATTTTTATTTCTGGGCATTGTTGATCTAATAAGCCTATTACCATACAAAGAAATTTTCTCAGTAAAATTCAAAACTTAATTGTTTATTTAAACCCATCATCAATATAACTCCAATAAACTTCTCCACGTTTTTTCTTGTTACTCAAGTTCTCATTTTAACCTAAAATGCCTTATTAAAGGGGTACGACTTGCAAACTGATCATATTTTCTATTTGTCTCAGTTACTATAAGTTCCAACACCTCATCACTCACCATTGGCTTATATACATTAAAAGGTAATACATTCCTATCTTCAAATGAAAGACTATAGTCAATCTTTGCAGAGGCTATGCAGGAAAGATGTTTCATTTTTTTATTAGGATCAATTTGTTTCCAGGAATTATCATGATAACAACTATTATAAGTCGTTGGTGTTGATGAAGCATTTTCTAGCTGCTGATCACTATCACTATTATGTGTTGCTGCTGACATAAAATTGAGTGATTGCTGATCACACTCTTCAGTGTTGCTAGTGGTTGACTCGTCTGAACTAACTTCAATGTCTAAGAAAGAAGATAAGCTTACCTCTTCAGAGGAAATTCAGATTCACTTGAAGATAATGCAATATTTTCTCCTTTCAAATACCCTCTGTGATAAAAACAACTTGGATTAATTTTCATTTATTAATGGGTATTTCTGAATTATCAAATTAACTCGACTGAAATGAAAAAGGAATAGAAAAATATACAATGAAAAACTAATACATTTATTAAGTGTAGAAACTCATGTTTTATTTATTTTTATAAATGAATCAAATAAAAAAATACATATTGAATGAATTATTGAAAAATATTGAAATGCGTAAAAAAAATCTAGAACTTTCTTTAATAAATACTTTTCAAACCCAAGAAACTAAATAAAAATAAAAATTGGCAAGAACTACCGCTGTATTATAAATGCGGTGGAACAAAGTATTTGTCTTTCCTCTAGCAAATGAGACACTTGTGGCTCACTTTAGTGGAAAGAAAGACAAACACAATGCACCTTTGCTCGTTGCTATACGATTCATTTTAAATTATGGCATCTCACGCAACTATGCGCACCTGAGTTTGGTGAATAACGTGTTAACGACTCACAAAGAGCCATGAGTGTTCTTTGGGCATTAAAATCTTCAACTCCTCGTTCACATTATTCATGACACCACGGGTGCCGCGAGCCTGGCGGATATTGAGATTATCTTCTGATGGGTTCCTTGACTTGTTTGAATTATCGCGCCGATAAAGACGCCAAAGAACCCGCCAGGACTGGACAACCAGACCAGCGTTTCGCTCATCCTCAAACTGACTACATGGCAGGAATCAAGATCGCTCTCGGGCTACCTGGCAAAGAAGATGGGAAACGGCCTACCTATCTCATGGACCTAGACCAAACTGCCGCGATGGCTTCTGGTCGCTTTCTCTTGTTTTTAAATTTGGCCCGTGGATCGCAGCGATAATTGATGGAGTCCTTCCCCTCACCTTACTGCAACTATTGCTTTGTCACGCAGATTTTTCGGTAGAGTGTTGTTGAGTGTTCCAATCATGGTAATCTTCGCACACGTTAACTCTCTGAACTGGAGTCATGCAAACAGACCTGTGGCCTACTTTAAATTTTGGAGGAGGCAGGCCTGTTCCTTTTTATTTGACTATCTCTGGTGTTTGCCACATGATACTACGTTCGTGGGCAGGAGGGGGCTCCATCCCAACGCCGGAGCGGTCTACCTTCTTCCTGTTGGCTCTTGTTCTTGTTTTCTGTTCGTTTCATGGATTTTTTTATTCTTTTTATCAATATTTTGTATTTTTCTATAGCATAGGGTTAGGCTTAATCTCAAGTAGGCTGATATATGCTCTTGTTGTCGGTTGCTAGATGAGTACATCTGTCATTAAAGTTACATTTTTTAATCTCTAAAATGGCTGCAAGACTGAAAAAAATGGTTTGAACTTATTTTTTTATTAAAACTCCAGTTTCCCGCGTTGAATGGGAGAACTTCGTTTCAATCCAAGTTTGTTATCGTGTAAGCACTCGAGATCCATTTAATGATCAGGATTTGTCCTATTGGGGCATAATTAGAAGTAATGTACTAATACCGACATTAAAACGTAACTTAACTGTGGCAATTTCATAGGAACCTTTCAATGTCGTATCTCCTCTAAAAGAGCTCGATAGCATTCATGTAAAAAATAATCGAGGAGAAAAATAGGAAACCAAATACCTCGTACGCCAACGGCAAAGTCTTGATAGCAGAAAATGACCCTTCTCCAAATAGACCAGACATAATCATGCGCATAATGCATACGCATTATGTAAATATTGCAAGGCCCGAGAGTTATGACACTGAGCCTAACAAAATGGTGATACAAAATGTTCTAAAGCCGATGTGGTTTCCGTATTACCCTCCATCGATTGAGCTGCTTCAAATTCACCTCAACATCGCGACAGAGACATCCTGCTCTCCATCGAGGGACACCTTGCCTGAATACACTAACAACTGAGACAAAACAAATGGAAATAACTCTACACCAATAGGAAGAAGCAACAATCTCATTAAAGATGCAAGATGCATAAAAATGACCAACGTAGTGAGTAAATATCTTCGACGAAGGACCATACACTAAAATCTGTCCTTACCATCAAAGTCACTGCCAAAGTTAAATAAAATTAAGAAAATCACAGAAGGCCCGGTCATAGGCATTTCAAACGGGAGGACGATGAAGATGAGAAGGAGAAAGAAGTAACTAGCTTTAAAACATGGCCTAATTGAAATTCATCCCAAGTCATTTTTAAATCTCACCCATGACCAGTTTATTAAGAAAAGATTGGGGAGCCTATGATCTCCAGCCGATAGTGTATATCTAAGGCAAAGAATGTACAAACAGCCTTATATGGTTTATAACATTAGGTACGAGTATATTAGAAATTTTAAATATCTTCTTTAAACGTAAACCGCTGCAATAAGACGAGTAACGCTTACAACATTTTAAGAAGAATAGATCCCGACGTAATTCTTATTGATCTTTGAGTACTTGCTTGATGAAAATAAGGAATATATTAAACTCGTAGCCTACGATGTCATAATGGCCAACCACTCGTAAAAAAGATATGACAGACTGGCGAATTATCCTCTGTATAGGCCTTACTTTTATGAGGTAGAAATTTGGGAGGAATTTTACTTGGCGGTAAAGATCAAGATGACCTACGATAAATTAATCCTTGCTCTGAGATATCAAACTCTCACTTTCCCTTACATGCTGATCCAAAATTCATGCGCATTTTCCGAAGTGACCCCTCTAGTATCTTAATTGGCGATCTCAACGCCCGTTGCAGAGAGGCTAGCTACATCGCTGCCTTCAATGGAGCCAGTAATGTATTATATTATATATTCCGTATTAACCGAAATGTAGTACAAAAGAGAAAGCACAGCCGTCCTTACATACTTGACAAGAAGATTTCTAAATTTTCTCTTAATCATGTTTCAACCTAGATCGGATCACATTAGTATGGGCAAAAACATCTGTATTCATATTTAGGTGAAAATACAGAAACGTAGATACTTTCCGAATGCTAACTGCATTGTCTACCGACAACACCTGCAAATGGTAGAAGTGGAATTGACTAGGTAGACGAATCCACTCTTGAAGATATAGTCAGTCACTTTAGCCGCCTAATAACAAAAGTCATGTAGGCATAGAGTCTAGCAATACACAGGACAAAGTAAAAAAATGGAGAGTCCCTGCTCAGCGATGGGACAGAAACATTAAAGATAGAATGGACTGTTTTGATGCCCCTAGGTAGGACGGTTGAACGACATAGGTGGCTGCGTAATATAAGGCTTGAAATTCATTAACTATTCAGAGGAAAAGCAAGTGAAATCTGAGACAATATCGTGCGTAATGTTGACATTGAAAAAGACCCTCTAACTTTATGGAGCTAGATAAAGAGAGAGACAGAGGAACTCCACATAATGCCGACATTTCCATCAAAGTATATATCAACGAAATTACGGAAGACCTGGAAATTCAACACTATAAAACTGAGAAATATGATACAAAATACGAAAGGGAAATAATAATAATAATAAACCATCTTCGATCGCAACTTATACTATATCAATATGTGGCTATAGCGCGACAAAAACAAGAGGAAGAGAGACAATTTACAAATATAGAGTATGAGACGAGCCTGGAGAACTTTAATTAAAAGGTGCTAGGTATTACCGGCATTATTAAAATGCACCTAGTGAACGCTTCCCAAAATGTTAACGAGGCAATTCTATCACTCTCAAATGCCTATCTGAATGTGGGGTATTTGCTAGTCTATTTGAATGGCAAAAAATTATATCCTGACCCTACGGATGTCTACGCACAATATATCAAGCGAACGGTCGATATGCCACAGGTAATTCCAAGCTACTATCCTGATCGAGCTGATATTGCCAAAAGGCCGGAAGGAGAGAGAAATAAACTTAAAAACTTCGAGAAAAGAAACAAAATTAGGAAAAAACATAAACCAATTCAAGATTATACTTATAAAGAGACGAAAGACTAGTATACATTCCTGGTCAGGATGAATTTTATCCCTATTACTAAGAAGTACGAGTACTCAGACAAAATATTACATCCAAAAGTTATACTAAACACCTGAACTAAAAGCTTGTAATGCCCCAAAAGAGACTTCGATCTGTGTACCGCTTTAAATTTCTTTCAACAGCGAATAAAAGGAAATTATTTCTGTCCTTGGTTTGACATTATTTCTAAACCCCGCCAAACACCAACACCTTATGAGCAATGGGCATATGAAAAAAAACACAAGTGGTACAAAATTGCACTACCATAATTATCACTAACGTTTTTCGAAGGCGTCGCATATTCTCAAGAATATTACATGGCATCACCATTTTCGACTCCACGAATGTGCAAAGTGATATGGTAAAAACTAAAATACCTAACAAATACAGAACCAAAATACAGAAGAAAAAAACAGCCAAAACCTAACTAAAACCTAAATTTACTGAACTATAGCTATAGTAAGGACAGTTAAATCATGAATTCTCGATATATTACAAAAAAAAGAAGATCAGAATGGACAAAAACAAGCAAACAAACAAAACAAAATCCCCTCTCCACCAATGATCCGAAGTAGAAAAAAAGCAAAGAAAAAAATTTAAAGAGGGCAAAATGAATCGGAGAAGAAAACAGTAAGTTCTATAACTCTTTTTCTAAGAAGAATTGATGCAAAGAAAACACAGGCTTGAATGTTATTATATGTTACTTAAAGAACGTGAAATCTAATTTTTATCCTATTTTTACAACTATTTCTATTTTTCAGTATTGTTGAGTGTTGGTCGTTGACAGTTGAGCAATATTTACCATTAAAAGCGATTATCGCACCAAACAGAGAGAGGCAAATGCCGCTAAACAGAATAAAATCGATGTATTTCCTAGAATAACAACAATAAAACATATGGGATGGCCTCATCGAACAAATAAATGCAAAAAGACTCGAAAGAAAACTGAAGGTTAATTAGCTCAATGAAAAGACACCTCCCAGAATAAATATTAAAAAATAAGCAAGGGGCCAATATACAAGAAAATCCAACCTTCAAAGAAAATTTCAGACTACACTTAATTCAGTGTTTTTAAACATTCATGAAGAAACGCAAACCGAAACCTTGTAAACGAAGAAATGGTTTATGACCATCTTAGGTATAGCATACAGAAAATGTCCTAAGCGTCTTTCGTGGAAGAGCATGAGGAAGAGAACCTGGGACTAAGAGGCACAATAACAACTTAATAACTAAAAAGAGCGATTTTTTCATTCCAACAGATAACACCAGACACTCAGGAGTTAGCAAGATCACACACTTAACATAACACCCGGAAATATAATCGAAACCATCCAAAATATATTTAACGCTTACTTAAAAACGGCTACTTCCCAGAAGAATACAAATTCTACAAAATGTCTTACACTTAAATCAAACAAGCCGCCAGATCTCCTCACTAGTTGCCAAGCTATCTCGCTTCTGAGCTTCATTGGAAAAACCTTCCTAAAGAGCCTTGATAGAAGAATCAACCAATATGTAAATAAAAACAACCTTAATAACAAACACCAGTTTGGATCCCATGAATTTTGATACATCACACTTACACTTAGAATCATCACTGAAAATATTGCTAAGGCTAAGCAAGAGAAAAAAATCATATATCGATTTGGTCCTGAGAGATGAGGCAAACGCCTTTCACAAAGTTTGGATTAAAAGCATGCAACTCAGGATGCTAAATTACAACAGTAAAAGGAAAGAATTCTCTGTAAATACATTAAATATCGAAAAGCACATGTGGTTGTCAATGAATTTCAAGTACCTGAATTAAAATTGAAAGCTGGACTACCCCAGGGGTGGAGGGACAGCTTCAGCCACACCCTAAGTTCGATATATTTAGCTGACATGCTACAGGCTAAAATGCCTAAATGCCTAAATACATGTACAATTTGCTGACGACCAGTCAATTAGTCATTAGTTAATAGTCAATAAATGAATGATGAACTAATGGTACGCACGACATCCATCGAGATCAGGAACATCAATTAACCAATTCAAGGAGGAGTGGGAAATAAGATCTTACAGACAGAGGATACTATAGTCCCGATATCACGAAAAAGGTAAGGTATGAGAATATTAGGGAAATGGCGTTAAATGAATAAAAGAGCGCATAGAAACAGTTAAACGTGAGATTAAAATGAATTATAAAGCAGCAAATACAGAATAGTGAAAGGAGATGAAAGAGCATCCTTTTGGAAACACAAGTTATTTTGAAAATAACGGACATAGGTGATTAACCAAAAAATGAATAGTTGTGTGGACACCAAACATAAGAAGAGTAACGTACTCGGGAAAATGAGGAGGTTAAAAGTTGGTGGAAAGAGTACTTTGACAAGTTGCTTAACGAGGGTATTTAATATTAAGTGAATATGATTCACTTTGAGGTAAAAATCAAAAGAAAGTATGGAAACGATAAGTAGCATGAAGTTGTTATTCCCGTAAGGGGTCTCAGATATGTAAAGAGACCTGAAGTAGATGATAAGGTCACTGAGACTAAAAATTATAGTGATTGGATTATTGAATGGTTCTGGAGATCCTGTTTAAGGACCTTGAAAGTGAATAAGTGCCTTTGGAATAGAAGGATAATGTGATAGTATCTTTGTATAGGGGACAAAGGGGAGAAACGTGAATACCAGAAATACAGCGTGATAAAACCTACTCAGTGTTGTATGGCAGATGTTAGGCGAAATGTTGATTGGGGCTCTAAGAATGATACTTGTGAGATGAATAGACGATAGGTTTAGAGTGGATAGGAAGTGTATCAATCAAGTAGTTGGCCTAAGAGAAGTAGTCGAATAAATTAGGAATATTTGATATAGAGTCTCTGTTGGGTTCTTGGAGTAAGAGAAAACGTATAATCGTGTAGATATTGAATCATTATGGCAGGTTCTAAGAATTTATGGAGTGAACGACAAACTTTCAGATGGTGCAAATTTATTCATGGTGTTATTGATGTGCGCGTTATGGAGTAAAATAACCATAGTACAGGAATTCATATACGTGTAATTGTAAATCACGGATGTGTGATATAGCTATACCTGTTTAATATCTTAATGAATATTGGAATAAATATTAATAGGAATGAGGGAAAGTGGTGTGAATTTGATGAGGAATGTTGAAGGAACAGTTCTACTCTATGTTTGTGTATGTTGATAATCTGGTGTCAGTGGCAGGGAGTGAAAAGGATTTGTAAATTTGATCGAAGTGATTGAGAGGCTATTGCAGGAAGTTTATAGAACAACGAGCGGGGAAATACCTTAATATTCACTCCAGGGAATCTCAAAAAAGAGGGGAGTGACGTCTGATTTTTATGATAGGTAAAGAAGAGAATATAAAATTTGTTTCACAACTCTTATTTCTCAAAGGGTATATTTTAAAGTAATATGGTTGATTCTAATCTTAAACATCATCCCTGTAGTGTTTTCAATCACATTTCTTGGCAAATAATTCCAAGTTATTGTTATTTGATAAGAAAAAGCTTTAGTTTACTAGTTTGGAACCGAAATTTCTAGTTGCTCTTCGATTATATATCTCTAATATGGATTCATAATTTACATTAGTAATCTAGTTTAGTGTGCTAACTGGTTCAATATTTAGCCGCTCAGATGGCGACCTATCTGTGAGAGTATATTCAATGTGCTCAGCCTTTGTTCGTAAGATCTTTTTCTAGGCTTAAGCATTTAATTTCGTGGCTTGGGTGCTGAACGCGTTCCAAAATTCAAATTTCCTTTTGTATGTATATATTGAACCAAAATGTATTGCATATTACAAATGACGTCTTACAACTGTTTTATATAAAGGAAAAATATATTTCGATTTAAATGCAAAATGTCTAGAATTCGATTGCCTTTTTGTAACGCTAGAGTACATTGTTTCGAAAATCGAAGATCATTTGAGATTAAGACTCCCAAACTCTTTTTCTGAGTTGAGTGCGTTTAAAATTTGACAACCAATATTTTAATCTTTTCTCAACGTTGAATTGCATCGGTCAAATTTCCGACCTTCTTACTACTCTATCCGTCTTTTTGCAAATTTGCTATGAAATTTTTCTGTAGCGCCAAGTTTACATTCATCGTCAAATTATGAAATATACATAATATATTACGTCTAAGATTGTTTAGATAGGTTTAAAAAAGCAATGGCCCATGAACAAATCGCTGAGGAATTCTGCAACTAAATGATATTCATGATCAACTATTTATATTGTTAGCACGCTACCCCCTATTCCTTGCGACTTTAGCTTTATTAAGTCGTTTATGTGTAATGGTCTCAGAAGCCTTTTGAAATCGAGATAAACTACTTCTACTGATTTAACTTGAACAAACTTTGTTATTATTTCATCTAAAATTTCAGCAAATTAATTAAGTATGAGCGTTCTCGTAGAAAGCCGTATTATGCGTGATTTATTAAGTTATTAACCTTCAGATGATCCTGGATCCTATCTCTAACAATGAACTTCGAAAGGTTATCAACGACCAAAGTTAAGGTGATTAGGCTATTGTATCCAAGATGTTATTTTGCTATTTTTAAAAATTGTACCAAGTGGCTTTAACAGTTCACTGTCTAGTAATTTGAGGTGGATGAATATATTTTATCTGGACCTAGCACTGTGGAAATTTGCATTTTCTTAATCTAAACACTAAATTAATTTTGGGTTATCTCAATACATGGTGATGTCTTTGCCAAAATGTATTAGGTCTTGTATCATAAGTAAGTTATTTTTATCCTCAACCGGAAAAAACAATCGCAAATTGTGTATTTAATATCTTAAATATGTGGTCCATCTCGTCACAAGGGGCACCGTAATCGGTATGTGCGAGAATATGACATAAAGTTAGACAAATACAGAATAGTGTAAGGTGATGGTGTCTTGCAATGAGGAGATAGTGTACGATTTTCAATTCCATAGAGTTATCTCTGAACAAGTGCAATGTTTTAAGTATCTAGTATGCGTGAGCTATAATCGTAGTATAGGTGAGCAGAGTGCAACCAAAGGGTAAATAGTAAAACAGTATTTTAAGAGGGAAAAAATCAGGAGGAAATACTAAAGGCTTGAGTTTGTAATGTGTTAGGATGCTAGTTGAGGGGGTGGTTGTGCCAGGCCTTGCATATGAAATGACAAAGTGTGTGTAAGGCTTGTTCTTCGAAGCGTAAATAGGCTGAATCACAATTGGGTAAGCTAAGATGTGAAAAATGGTGGGAATGAGGTTGTGAAGGAGTGTTCTAAGGTGGTTGAGCCATGTGTGAAGAAGATATGGAGTTATTCTTGTGAAGAGAATCTACGAACTTGAAGCTCAGGAAAGGGAAAAGGTTGGATGACCGCGTAGAATATGGGTTAATCATATGCATGAGTGTTTGAGAGAGAAACGAAACGGGTTGACCGAGGGACAAGTAGGAAGGTATAGTTATGATAGTTGTGCAGGAAGTGTTTTAAAAGGTCCTGGTTTCGGGTTTACTGTCAAGGAATGAACAATGAGGGAACGAAATCATACAGCAAAGAGCACTCCCCTCATATAAAGGGCAGATTTTGACGGGAAAAAAGTAGTAAGGAGGCTTGTGCTTGATTAGGCGTAAATTTCGAAATGATAGTTGTATAGGGCGTTGGTGATGAGGAAAATTACATTGGTAGTGATGGCTAGGTGGTGTGCGGAAACGAAATATCCTTGCTTATTCTGAAAAATATTCTGCCAAACCTGAATAAAGAACACACCCAAGGCATCCACGCCTGAGACAGATGCATAGACAGAATTTATATTCTCTCTCTCTCTCTCTCACTCACACATTATTTCCCTTAGGGGTGAAAGTTCAGAATTTTCTCAACTTCGTTAGAACTAAAAATGCAAAACACAACGGCTAATCAAGTTGTAAACAAGTTTTCCTCAGATTAGAGACCATCGAGAGAAGGAATTATCCTCCTGCACGCCTCTTTTTATGTATTTGTGTTTTCTTTAAAGAAGTTTGGTTGGCAAATCTAAAGAGATAAAAGGGAAAATGGACTATATACTTGTACTACATTAAAAAATTTAGAGCAAGGGATATAGTTTTAATCAAGGTCCTTTTTATTATTAGCACACCCGTGGCCACCTACATTTACAATGACAGGAGGAACTCGCCTGGAAAACATTAATGCATTCTGAAGTCGTAATTGAGACATTCTTAACAAAGTTAGGCAATTCCGTGTTCTAATTTCGGAGGGTTTTGTACGTTTAGTCATCTATCGCCCATAGATGTATGGCATGGATACCAGGGTGCCAATTTGTCTGAAGAACTAGGCCACGAATTCATGATTTTGATTCCGTGTCTCATTTTCTATGTTAACAACAGTCCCTAATCCGCATATATGATGGCACACCACTTAAGATATATATATTTTTTTTTTTTAAATTACAAAGGTCAAAACCATGACGGCGAAATATAGGTCCGTTTTTCATTCAAAGATATCCAGAGAATAAGATTTCTAGTAAATTTTACCTAATTTTTTTAACACTGTCATCCCATTATTTTCATCTTTCATTCGTAGTAATATTTCTGCCATACTTTCTCTTCACATTCTTTCACTTTTTGCACAATGACATGGAGGTTCTTTGATATAACAGGAATCTATTTTTTTCCTGCTAAACATTTGAGAATATTTGCACAATCCTTTCTTCAAGAATCATTTTTTTCCGGAATTAATTGCACCAGCATATTTAACATCGCTTCATTCCCTACCGTACAGTTGTTACATTCGTTTACAGGAGCATGTTATAGGTCCGATTGTAGCATGATTACGGCAAATCTTTGATGGGTTAGTGTATTCATCCACCTTCACTATCTGATTTACGAAGAGTAAATCTATCTGTTCGGTAAGGGATTTATATCAGTTTTTTATCAAATAATTGTGATGTAGGACTCGATGATAAGAGATATAGTAGAAAGTCATGATTGCAAACAATGAGGAGATATTTATTGGATCGCTGATCTTGGCAAGCTAAAAGATTAAGACCGCGAAATCTGGTTCTAATGGGCGTGGTAAATCGCAACGAAATATGTTTAGGGAACCTTTGCCTAGATTGAATTTCTAATTGCATTAGGCAATTATTTTCAATGCCTTTCATAATGCAAGCGTGGCAGCCCATTACACTAGGGATTTATTGAAACTTGACCGTCAATAAAATTATTAACACCTCCATTGCCAGAGACTTGTTTCTAATCTCGTTAGAATTCACATTCCTCTCTTTAATGCTTGCCCTCCTCTAGAAAGCCTTTACTTCGCTGCATCGAGATGAGTGTGTAAATTAACCCCCTGATATTTTAGGTCAAATTATGCCTGTTGGTGGAATTATATAGAGAAATAATAAAGCTATAATTTTATGATATAAATCTTATTTAGTATATTTATTTTAGTAGAATGACAATCATATTCCTTTTATTTCGTTTAGGATGAAATATAGCTATGAACGAAAATGTCAAAAAGAAAGAAGAATTTCTTATTTTCAGACAGGATTGGCTCTTTGTCAGCCTGACTTTTAAAAGTCGCAGTGGAGGAATAATCTTTTTTACTGCCAACAAAATAAATTGGTTGAAGTAAAAACATTAATTGAATTATAAATTATTCCATCTTAGTTTTCTCACATACTTCTTCGCAGTGCACACTCATCTTTTATACATATATGATTACTGCGTTTGCTGCCAAAGGGATAAAATAGTAAACCTTTTGTCTACGAAATGCTGATGTCATTGTCGCCATTAATATCTATATGAAAAACTCTTTATACCATATATGTATTCCCTATTTTATAGTCAACGTGGTGTGGCCACTGGTTTAAGAATGGCAAAGGTGACAAATAATCTCAGAATTACCTCATAGAAAGCAGTAAAGGATCTCAACCCGCTTCAGTCTTATGATCGTGCTCCGTGAGAGATCCCATTTTAACTAAGACTTGTGTCAATAAGAAGAATGAGGGAGCTACGGAGGTAAACAATTTCCCATCTAATTGGCTCAATATAACCAATTTCGGCAGAGTTAAGACAATTATTGGATAGTGGATATATATGGATCTAGAGGTTATCCAACCGTGAATTTTACAAAACAGAATATAACTAATAAATGAACGTGGTGGATTATTTATGGTGATTTGCGACTCTAATTATATTAATTAATGATCAAACTTTACTTAAGAAAATTCATTTTAAGACTCAAAGAAAGAATTGAAGCAAAATTGATAATCAATTGATCAGTTTAAAATAAATAAAGGGACCATTTTAACAACCCCTCCTAGAAGAGCTAATGTTTAATTATGACAACAGGGGAGGGATGATATTAAATTACACACTCAATTGCGAAAACCTAACCTAAACTAACATTATCTTGATTATTAATCTTTGAATTTTTTTATTAAATAAATTGCAATTCTCTTTTAGAATTTTGTTGCTAATCTTTGAGGGATATTAAAATGGGTACATCAAGATGGAAGGTGTTAAAGGGATAAAAAAAATTGCTTTCATAGAAATAAAGGAAAACCAACAAGTTCATATTTGTCATCGATTTTCATTTGTTTTTCATAGCTTAAAGTGAGATACTAACCAGGGCATCTCCCTAAGAAAGTGTGCAAAGAGAGATATCTAAGTAAGTGGGGAGGTGAGAGAAAGCCAGTATGTGTAGAAGATGTACTGTATAGCTGTAGAATTTCCTAAATGCATTGGCGCCAGAAAGGCAAACTGCGAGTACTAGGGCCGAGAGAGCATCCAATACTCCAGATGTCAGCTACAGCCTAATTCCCCTGGCATCCAGTTGTAACTGCGTCAAAGGGAATTTTACATCAGATCGAGGCAGAAAAAAATCGAAGAATCGGAATTTTAAAAGATAATAAAATAAATTTATTTCAAATCCGGCCAAGGTTTTCTGACTTAACCCATTTTATCAGGGGGGGACTACGAATATTTATACCATTTTTTTAAATAGAACTAAATATTATAGACAAATCTCTTTTCATGGCCTCATTACAAAATTATATTTGTCCCTAATTTATTGAACTTCTTTAAATTACTCTAAGTTCTCTTAGATTAAAAGACAAATATAACTGTTTTCTAAAGGCAATATTTTGCAACCTTTTTATTCCGAGACTAGTTTCAACATCATCTTGCTCTGAAGATGTGAAAAGTGCGAGTGAAGCTTTGTGGAAAATGAAATGTTTCCTTTTCCTTAACTCTGGATAAAGGGTCAAATATCTTTTAGGGAATTGTGAGTAAGAAAAATGGAGTGAAATAGTATTGTGTATCAAAGTTATCTTATAATCAATCTTCTCAGTTATAATTTATATTAGAGTTTTTATGGTAATTTAATGGTAATAGTAATTGGAATGGATGATTAGCATATGAGACTAATTGGAAATTTGTATTAAAACCAGAAAGCAGCCATGAAAATAGAAGAAAGGAAGTCAAAATGGATAGACACAAGGAGAGGAGTAAGGCAGTGTGTACTTTCTCCAGACCTCTTCTCGTTGTATGTACATAAATGCATAGAGAATCTGAAAGACCTAAAAAGAATCACTATTGTAGGGTGAAATGTGCACAACATAAGTTACGCTGATAATACGATTCGTTTAGCACTCTGAGAAGAGCAGTTGCAAAGACTTGTGGGTGAACTGAGAGGCGCTGGTGAAGAGAGTAGTTGAGGCTAAATATTAAGAAAACGGAGATCTTGGGTGTAACGAGTGGAAGAGAGAGGTTAAGAGTGAGAGTTTATATTGGAGGGAGACAAATCAAACAAGTCAGGCAATTCATTCACCTAGGAAGTACTGTCTCAGAAGAGGCAGACTGTGAGAAAGAAATAAGGAAAAGAATAATATTGGCAAAAAGTGCTTTTATGAAAATGAGAAACTCATTAAAGAATCTGAGCTTAGGAATGACATTAAGAAGTTGGTTGTTAAAGTGTTTATGTTTAGTAAGTTTTAACATAACGATGTGAGACATGGACAATTAAGAAGAATATAGAAAAGAAATTCGAAGCAACAAAAATGTGGCTTTTGAGAAGGATGCATAGAATCGCATGGGCAGCAAGAACAACAAATGAGGAAGTACGATCATTAGAACGTGCACGACTGGAGAGGAGCTTAATGAGACAAACCTGGAGAAGGAAGCTGCAGTTCTTGGCACATATCCTGAGAGGAAGAATAATAGAAGAATTGAAGGAAGAAGAGCCAGAGTAAGACAAAGGAAAAAGTTCATGGAACCCCTAATGGAAAACATGAACAGAAGATCGACTGTGACAGATCTAGTCAGGAAGGCAGAAGATAGAAAAGAATGGCTCCCCATGTTAGCTAATGTCACATGACAGGCACTTCGGTAAGGTAAAATAGACTCACAGAGCACACAAATTACTCTTGGGTCATTGGCATCTCCACATCTCCATTTTCGTATTATTCGTGACATCATGAGTGTTGAGAATCGGGAAGAAGTCTTGATTATATACTAGCTTGCTGTTCAATATATATTAAAAGGTTAAATTTTATTATCCCAAACTAGGCAAAAAGTTTAAAATTACCATTTTAACATTCTGTATAAATATTAAACCCGTTATTTAGGTGCTTTAAAAGTGAATTTGTATAAATCTAAAATTTGTTGATTTTGTAAATCTTGTAGGCAAAAAATATATAATAGGGGAAAAATATTAAGTACAAGGTAAAAAACAACAATTATGTCATATTCTGTATCTCATTAGGGAAATTAAAATAATTAGTTTTTTTCAGACTATATACAGCTTCTAGAAAAATTAAAACTACATAATATTAATAAATAAAATTGCAACCAGAAGTAACACCCTGAATTCTGCATTTGGACAACCTAATATATAAATTTAAGGCATCCATGACACCCTCAAAAGCAGATGAGGATTTCAAAGAGATGCATTTGAATAAAGACAAGGAGAAGAAAAGGAAACTGAATCCAGTGATAAAACATAGTATGAGTCAACAAATGAAGTAATTTGACAAAATATGAATGATCATCCAGATGGAAACACGAAGTAATTCTGAAACGAAAAGATAAAAGTGAGGGAGCAGAAGACGAAAAGCTGTGTAGACACAACGAAAAGAAAATGGATGGATACTTGTGAGCAATGAATATGGCGAAATTAAATGTCAAGAATACTTGCATCAGTTGTAAAATGATGGTATGAAGATTAGGATGGTGTAGATAAAGAAGCTTTTTGGCAGGTAATAAGAATGTGTGGAGGAAGTCTTATAATATTAGATGCTTTGAAGAGTAGTTAGCTTTGAAGTAATAAGGACTGCGTTTGGATATACAGAGAGATTGAGCCGGAGTGGAAGTGGAAAGTGGAATAGGAAAGGGCTGTGTGTTATTTTCATGGCTGTTTAATTTTAAATGAGGAAGTACGGAGAGAAGTACATATGGTAATGAGGGAATGGGCAGTGAGATTGCGAGGTAATAATGAGAGATTGTTTCTATGCTGATGAGTTGCTCTTGGTGGGTAAGAGCGAGAGGGATTTGGAAATGCTGTTTCTGTGTGAGAGATGGAGCTCAAATTAGATGCAGAAAAAGTAAGGTAATGGCATTTGTGGTTGAGAATGGTGGGGTGATGCTCATGTTCCATGTCTTGCAATAATACTGAGTGTTGCAGACAGCCTCACTGAGGATTTGGCTAACATTCATTCCTGGTGTCTTCAGTAGGGTATGGAATTGAACACTAGTAAGTCAAAAGAAATAATTGAATCGTTCGAGATTTTTCTAAACCGGAACATCCTAATTTGTTAATAAATGAAGCTTTGATTAAAAAGGCTGACCAGCTCAAGGTCTTGGGAGTAACTCTAGATTTGGAACTCACTTTTGAAACGCATTTAAGATACATGTCTCCGGATATTTCGCATCAATTGGGCATTCTTCGTAAATCTAAAAAATATTAAGAGGATGATGATGTCCTTCGCAAGTGTTTCCCTTCTTTTATTCTACCTCATTTTGAGTATTTCTCTGCTGTATGGAGTTCTGCTGCAGACTCTCATCTGAGATTGCTTGATCGCGCATTCAATTCTGTAAAATATGTACTATTACATAGTTTAGGATCTAGACATTGGCATCGTAGAGATGTTGGAGCTCTTTGTATTTTATTTAAAGTAGTGAATGATGGGAATCATCCTATGCATACATTTTTGTCGAGATTTTATCAACCGACCAGAGTTACTAGGTATTCTGAGACTGTAAATTCCATGGCACTCGAAATTGGTCGTCATTCTACATCTCAGTTTTCTAAGTGCTTTTTACCGAGCATATGTAGATTGTGGAATACCTTGCCCAGAAATATTGAGACTGTTCCTACGCTTGATAAGTTTAAAAGATTGGCTAATCTCTCTTTGTTGCGTAACCGTGGGACTATTTAATGATGCTAAAAGTTATGTGACTGTTCAAACAGGATACTGATAATAAGAAGGGGTATATATAAAGAGGAGAAAGCTAAATAAGATGGACATATTTAAAGAGGATAATTCTAAAAACTAGGCTATATTTAAGAAAAATAATGTTCAAAGGATTGGGCATATTAAAGGTGATAAAGATAGAAAGAATAGGCATAGGTGAAGAAGATAACGAAATAATGAAAAAAAAGTTCACATATTAAACTGGATAAAGATGAAAAGAATTGACAAATTTAATGAGGCTAATGATAAAAAAGGACACATTAAAAGAACTTAATGTAAAAATGAATTGGCATATTTATGGAGAATATAAAGAAAAAGATAGGGGGGCATATTTGAAGGGGATTTTGATAAAATCAATGAGCATATTTAAAGAGTTGAAAGATAAATAGAATGGGAATATTGAAATAGGAGAAAGATAGATAGAATGGTCATATTTGAAGAGGATAGTGACAAAAGAAAGGGCATATTTAAATAAGGTAACGTTAAAAAGCATGCGTATATTTAAAGAAGATAAAGATAAAAATAATGGGGAGATTTAAAGAGGATAGGGATAAAAATGGGCATATTTAAAGAAGATAATTAGGAAAAGAATGGACAGATTTAAAGAGGATAATGATGTAAAGATTGGGCAAGTTAAAGAGGATATTAATAAATGAATGGACATAATAAAAAGGATAATAAAGAGAATGGGCATAATTAAAGCAGATATCTCTACAGAGAATGGATATACTTAAAGAGGATATAGATAAAAAGAATGGGCATATTTAAAGAGGGTAATAATGACATGAACTATCTGCACAATGGCCCTTAACATTCTACATATTAAGACCTTGTTTGTGTTACTAGACTGAGAAGCTTTTAAATTTTCTGGTCAGTAAATTTGCTGAAGAGGTTCCAGTCAGCTATGTTTTAGTTAAGGTAAGTGCGTAGCGGTAGTAGACGTATGTGTTTATTGAAGTATATTTGTTCAATTATTGGACGGTGCTCACAGGATAATACAATATGAGTTTGTTAGGTAGTTTCGGTAGCTAGGTCGGTTGAATAGATTGGAAATTCTGAGGAAGTATCGTGGTAGTGGTAGTTGAAACGTATGTATGTGGGGATAGAAAGGTTGATCAGGATGAATATGTGGTTTAAGTGAGCTGTGATGCTGTGAACTCTTCTTTCTCTGCTGAGATTCTATCAGTGCAAGGTCGTTAGCATTGACGAAAGCTGCAACGAGGGTGTTATTTGGTGTTGGGGGGTGGGCGAGAGGTTTTCTAGGTTTCAAGATCTGGGAGGTATGTAGAGATTGGGAAAGGTCTAGTCTGTTCTAGTGATTCGTAATCCTACGCTGGTCTTTTTTATAAGCAATATATCCTTAATGGTTAATATTTAAGCAATGCTTAAGGACATCTACTTGAAGAAGACCTTGGGTAGGCGCTTTTACATGGGTTTTATATATTTATTGGGTAAAATATAACTTGGCAGAAATAGAAGTTGTCAAACTAAATCGTTATAAAGTGGAATCCGAAAGTCGGTATATCCTCCCGTCCTCACCCTTATTCTAGACCTCTGACTTCCGGAACACTTTCACTCGTTTTTTAGTCGCGAGCGACTCTACTTCTTAATATGTCAGTCGGTCCCCATTTTGTTTTGGTTTTGTTTTTATAATGACATTATAACTATTTGGCCAATTCTAACGAAATTTGAGAACTTTATGTTGTTTTACATTTTCTTTGAATGATATAATTGCCAAAGTCCTCCAAAGATTAGCCCTGGAATATACTTTTGGTCAATAACATCAGAACTATTCGGCCCATTCTAACGTAGTATGAAACATTAAGGTGTTTTACATTCTCTTTCGAATAATATAATTGCCAAAGTTATCCCAAGGTTAGCCAGGGAATTATCTTTTGGGGGGAATAACATCATAACTAATCAGCCCATTCTAACGTAGTTTGAACCACTTATGTTGTTACATTCTCTTTCGAGTGATATAATTGACAAGTTCTTCACAAGTTACCTCGGGAATTATTTTGCTTTGGAAATAACATCACAACTATGCGGCCTATTCTAACGAAATTTGAACCACTTATATTGTTTTTGATTCTCTTTCAAACGATATATGTAATTGCCAAAGTCCTCGCAAGTTAGCCCGGGAATTATTTTGTTTTTGCCTTAACATAACTTTTCGGCCGATTCTAACAAAATTTGAAACCTTCATGCTGTTTTACATTCCTTTTCTAATGGCAGAATTGTCAAGGTCCTCACAAGGTAGCGCTAGGAATTATAGAATGTTTTGAAGGTCGTAAGATCATAAATCAAAATAAGTAAGAGCACACGACCTTTTGATCAGTGCATCTTGAAGAGTTTGCTGATTCATAATTTTGTAAGCCATTGAAGGGGTCTTTTACTTCGGTTTTATATCTATTTTATGTCATTGTCGAACAATTCTCAAGGAAACCTTGGGGTAGATTCATTCCATAGGTAAATATATTTAATATGTCATAATTGAATTATCCTCAATCAAATATATTTGAAGGTGATCTTGTTTAGAACCCTTTACATTGGATTTTATATCTTTAATATGTCATATTTGAACCATATCCAAGGAGACCATGGCTGGGGTGTTTAACATAGGCTTTAAATTACATTAGAATTATTTCCCAGGAAAAAATCAATGAGGTCTTTTACATAGGATTATATGTATAATAGGTACTATTTTAGATATTAGCAGGACATATATAGACCTTGTGTGTGGTCATTTAGAAAGGGTTCATATCTTTAAAAGATAATAAATATGTAAGCGTAGTTTTATATCTTTAATAAGTAATATATTTTTTATATATTTATGTCGTAATATTTAAGCTATTCTTGAAGACAAACACGATCAGGAAAACTGTTTTTTATAGGTTTTATGCTCCTATGGGTAATATGTGAACTATTCTCAAGGACATGCGTTGGGAGGAGACCTTGATTGGGGCTCTATTACGTTGGTTTAATATATTTAATAGGAAGAATTTTATATATTTTCAAGGAGATACACTTGTTCAAGTCCTTAGTTGGAGTCGAGAACTCAGTGACGTTCAGAAAAAGAAGGGACTTTTCGACTCATGATCCGTCACCCCTTCCAAGGATAGAAAGGACTACGTTTGTATCTTTGCTTCCCAAGTTTTGGCAGGAATTCTACCGTGAATATGGAAGTTTATCATCTTTACTGCTTGTTTTTTCTATATTCTATTGCAACGAAAAAAAAATTGGCTTTTGGGGCTAGAGAATTTCTATTTATTTCCCTTATAATAAATTATCATTTTATTTGAGGGTCTGGTAATAATATTTATTGGATTTTCTAAGATTATACGAGTTGCCTTTAAAAGTCCATCCCCATTTAGCAAGTATTTAGTCCTTTAAAAGCGTAGTTTAATAAAACCATGGCGGAGTTTTCAAATAAACTGCTGTTCTTCAAACTCCTTTCTTCTCTCTCCCAAACTCATACCAGACCCTTTTAGTCCCGTGTCCTAGACCTAACTATAATAATTACCTGACTTACCAGGTAGAAATTTAGATTCCAATTACTGATGAAAGGAAGTTAATTTGGGGGTTATTTTTAATTAGAAGAATGAAATTGGTCTCGGTCATTTAATAACAACTACGCAATAAAAATGAGTAATTTCTTCAGGATATTAATGTTCGTGACTCTTCTAAAGTTACATTTAAGATTCAAATTGTATTTATTTGAAATACATACTCGTACATTTGAAATGAATAGATTCTAAGTGTATAGATTCGAAATGAATAGATTTGAAATAGATTGATAGTTATTTCCTTAAACCAACGACAATTCTTTCTCTCCGCTCGCTCATGAGCTTCGTTCTAGTAGCCTCAGAGGTCAGGTTTGATCTAACACTGTGCCCTATGTTCAGGGGTTCTCTACAACTTTGGTTTGTGTGGGAGCAATGCAAGTGGGGTGTTGAAGGCTGACGAGGAACCACTAGATTCGCTAAATTTGGGCGAAAGTTTTTGTTGGTTTATTATTATTATTATCAAGAGTTCAGATACAACAGAATTGAATTCGGACCAAATACCAAGGGTATTGAGAAAGGCAGAGTCAAAAAAAGAAAACATACCCTTAGTAAGCCCAAATACTGAATGAGGACTTACTGTAATAAATAAAAATTATTCGAGACTTAAATGTATAGATGTTAGGAGAAGAGACAACTTTCCGCCGAAGGTACAAATCAAGGGAAAGCTCAGGAGAGATGAACTTAATAGAATTCAAAGCTCTATATAGCAATAGCAAATGGAATATTGGTGCAGACAACCAAACAGGAACACAGTACTACAAAATGAGGCAAGATAAAAGCATAAAAATATTTTATTACTGTGGATCCACGCACGACCAAATGTTTTCAAGCCCTTTAGAAGTAAACCCGTCTTCTGGGCAATTAAGGAAGATAAGAAACGGATGTGCTTCTTAAAAGTCAGCTTAGATTAAAAAAATAGCCCCAACAAATGCAAACTAGAAACATCCTGAACCTGTTCATCAAAGAAATGAAAACAGGGATAAGGTGGATCCAATATACAGGATCTGCTGATAGTAAAAGAATATGTTTTGCAAGCATTTAGTTTCATGCCCCAAAGTTGACACCAATAAGTGATCCTAGCCACTTCTCGGTTCAAGGAGGCAGCATCTTTACTTCTGTTACTAGGAGAGTTAACAGATGAGTGAAGTGTAATATTATCGGCATAAGATACAAGGTTATTTTCAAGATGAGCGCCCATATCGGAAGTAAAAATAGTCAAAAACAAAGGACCAAGGATACTGCTCTGTGGAACATCAAGAACAATAGGCACTGAAGCAGAAGAGATACCATCAACAATTATACACTTACATCTATTATTTAAGATGTCCATAACGATTTTAAGAAGATTTCCACCAAGAAGTTTCAACTTATAGATCAGAGCCTTATGGTTTACCACGTCAAAAGTAGAACTCAAATCAATAGAAATGACTCGAGATTCAAATCACAGTCCAGAAAAGACTGTAAATCTGGAAAGAGAGTCAACAGTGCATCACAAGTTCCCAAACCCTTACGGAATCCACATTGAGAATCAAGTAATAAATTAAAGTTTTCACAGTAATTGGATAGGCGCTTAACCAAAACACGCTCAAAGATCTTAGATAAAATAGGTGTAATAAATATATTGATAGTTATTTCCTTAAACCAACTAAGATTTCCAAGTTTTCACAGTATGTAATTAGATAGGCGCTTAGCCAAAACACGCTCAAAGATCTTAGATAAAATAGGTGTAATAGATATATTGATAGTTATTTCCTTAAACCAACCAAGTTTAAGCTGAAGCTCCGTTACGAGTGTGGTTGATGTTGGCATTACACCAAGAAGATGAAAACTACCAGACTTCAGGAGCAATCTTAATATGAAGGCCAATGTAGGTGCTATTACTGTGGCACACCTCTTAAAGAATCGAGGGAAAAAATACCTGGGTCTGTCCCACAATATGTGTCAAGATCGCAAATGAATTTCTTCACTTCATTGGATGTAAGAGAAACAGAGACGAGCTTTAGCAATAGCAAACTAGTCAAGAGTAGAAATATTTGTTGGTTACATTCTTTGCGAATAAAAATATCCGAGCGAAAATTAGCTTTTCTTAGCGGATCAAAAGACACTGATCCATTAGACTCACGAAGAGGAAGCATACTAGAATCCCCATCAAACAAGGAAACCTTGATTTTTTTTTAGAAGCCGATCTGGTGAGTGCCTACCTTGGCATAAGTCGCCGTACTCATGGCAGCTTAGTGATAGGCTGCAGTTAAATAACCATTTGTAAAACAAAACAAAAACAATAACAATAGAAAAAGGAAAAGGGAAATAGCAACAAGCCAGAAGCACGCGCCAGTGTCAGGGAAGGCTCTCCTCACCCCGGCGCAGGGACGTGCGATATACAAAGAAATAACAACAATTTTAAAACAAAACAAAACAATTGAATAAACTGGAGGAGGCCAGCCTCCTCCAAAATTCATCAAGTCCACAAGACAATGTACACGAACCCGTCCCAAATACACGGGACAGACGTTAGCGACCCCGCTCAATAACGGTACTGGGACGGTTAGCGTGCACGAAGATCACCCTCACTAGGGGGACATTCAACAAGAATGTACCGAACAGTCTGGGGGACAACGCAGTCGTCGCAATAAGGCGCCGGCGAGCGTTCCATCAAATTGTGGTGCGTCCTGCGAGTGTGTCTATTTCGGAGGCGACAATGGAGCCTTGAGAGACGACCACCATTTAGATGGTTGAGTGGCACCAGCAAGAACCTCCTGCATTATAAATTCTCTGAGCCTCAGCTTTGAGAGTAAAAATAGTTGTTTCATAGAAATTGACACTTGCCTCGTTTCCAAAGATGATAAGCTGCCTGTTTGTCCCCAAAGGCTTGCTTACAGTCATCATTAAACCAGGCTTTATCCCTTAAACGTGATTTAATTATCTTGCATGGGACTTTCTTCTATGTAGAAGTTCTAATAAACATGAATTAAGAGCTGAAACATGGTCACTGGATGGGAAAATAGCATTCCACTGAAGTCTCTCAATTTCATGAGAAACATTTTCCCAATTAACACGAGACTTAAGATTAACACGAGACTCAAGATTAACACGAGACTTAAGATCAACCCGACGGGAGATGGTGATATCAGGCACAGTAATGTGTACAGAAATTTGACAACTGATGGCATTATGGTCAGAAGTACCAATGAAAGCAACGACAGAGCTTCAACTACTCCTGGAACATCAATTAAAATAAGATCCAGGCAGTTACCAAAGTTTTGTGTAGGTCTTCAAATTAGTTGTTCACAACCAGACATGTTCGGGAAATCCAAAGCAGCATGACCATTTCTATTTGTTGGAGATACAGAATCCAACCATTCCGGGTGATGTGCATTCAGATCTCTATCAAATATAAAGGAAGCTTTAATATCTACTGATTGTATTGACGCCAAGGCAGTCATATAAATCATTATTCGCAGTAGGATTCCTATAAAGACTAAATATATAATGATTATTATATAGTAATAGCTAGGTTACGTTAGTTAGATTACCTGGTCTAGTTAGGTCTACGAAGTTTCAGTCTGTGATATAAGTTTCAATCGAAGTGACATCATTTATCGCGTGTTTGAAATGATTTTCCATAAGAATCCATCTTACCTTGAAAATATGGGCTTTAAACTCCACCGAGGAAAATCCTAACTTAACATAATCTAACCTAGATATAATTAGGCCAATATAACAAATCGATTTCTCCAAGTGTTTTATTTTTGCATAAAGTGCCCCGGTCCCCGCATTAAAAAATAACTACCTCTTTCTAAGAGTTGTAGCTCTGTGTTAAATTTCAGCTTAACGGTCCAGTAGTGTGCCGCCTAGAGCGAGCAAGTAATTTGGAATAATTTACCGATAAACCTCATCCTTTATTAGTCAGAAATATTCTACTTTACCCGCCAAAACTTTCCCATCGCTATTCAATCAATTCTCTACTTTTTTACCAGTTGGTAAAATTGTGATCATGCTTTACCCTTCGAGGTCAGTTAAATTACCTCTCCTTGAATATGTTGCTTATTAAAACCACCATAAGATGTATAAAATGTATCATTCAAAATAATTTGGCCTATTTATGCTAGTTAAAGTTCAGGACTTAAAAGAATATTAACTACCAACATATAAGTTGTGAATTGAAGTTGATAAAGAAAGAGTCCTAAGTTTAAAGTAAATTCAAAAGTTTCTTAAACTTGTTAACCTTTTTTAAACTAAAAAATTCTCAAATGCTGTCCTTTAAAATAATGAGAGGGTAAAAGCCTATTTTATGATTGTCATTTTCATAAAGTTTAAACGGTCTTAGAGAACATTTGGGGGCTAAATGAGTGTTCAGCCGATAGTTTCCTTTATATAGCTTTCTAGGCTTGCACCACGCATTTGTGCTTATGCACTTCTTATATACACAGAAACAAAGATATTTACTTACGAAGAAATTTATAGACAAAGAAATTCACTTTCTAAAGCCTGACGCAATATTTTATGATGAAGAAAGGAAACATGTAAATAAAGAGGATATTTTACGTTAGGTGGGAAATAATGAATGTGTCCACAACGTAAAAAGTTAGATAAATCCTGAATAATGATGACAATGCCGAGAATAACAAACTTCTTGATTCTTTATTATTGGGAAAACTATAAATCCCCAAGAGCAAGTTTCCAAAACGAGCAGAGGCGCGTAAAAGAAAATACTTGTTTCTCTTTTTTTGTACTTTACTAACTGCAATATAAACTCAAACTAACAGACCTCAGGGCCATTCATTTTGCTTCCATTAAATTTATCTCTGTAGGTCACCTTCACTTTAATTTATCCAACTACTGAACGAACATTTTTTGCTTTGAGCCAAAAAAATTATATTCAAAGCTCCTGCACACCGTTGTTAGTGCAGCATTCAAATTTTCACGACGCTTATCTAGCGCATGTTTTCAATAAAAACTGCTTTTGTGTTGAGTATTTTATTAAAATTTAAGATAAGCTGAAAGCATAAAAAACAAGTCTAAATATAGATTTCTTAATAATTAAATAAATCCTTTTAACTATTAAAACAGTGACCTAAATTATTGTATTTTGTAAATTAAAACGACCGCGCGATTTTGATTGCGCGGCACTTATACAGAGACAGCGAACCACGCAGCATGACAGGAACGTTAACTGTGAGGGTTCTTGGGAAAATGTGATCAGGTAAAGATGAGCAACACCGACGAACATTGGGTGTCTTATCTTTACTTGTGGAATTTCGGCGGCCCAATTTTACCTGGAAATCTTTGGTGTTGCTTATCTTTAATGTTGCCAAAATTCCGCTGATAAGTTAAAAATTTTAGAATTTGTCGAAAAAGTCGATATTGAGATGTTATTAAAATTAGCGAAGTCGTTGTCTTCAATAATTATAGTCTATTGGAAAAGAGACAAGTAAAATAGTGCAGTAGCTATAAAACGATAAATTCTACTCGTAAGAACTTGTTTTTTGTAGGATCTAGGTTCTCTCTTAAAAAGTGGCTTCAAGCAATATAACTCTAGTGCAATAGTTCTACTATTAAGCAAACTTTTTAAACCTATTGGAAGTGACAGTGATTGTTAATATATAGTTTTCCGTCAAATATGCACAATGTTTCTTTAGAGCAGTGGTTCTCAACCTTTTTTTTACCCATGGACCCTTTCCTTTAAAAATGATTTGGTGGCCCGAAAGGCCAAAACTTTTCTCTAATAAAAAAGCAAAGGAATAATATCAATAAACAAAAGAATAGTAAATAATTATGCTTATTTTGAAGGAAAACTTTAAGTTTAAACTAATACAAATAAATTCTTTAATAGTTAAATTCTATGGAGCATTTAGGTACATTAGTAAATAATTCATAATATACCTTTAAAAAGATGAGTGAGTAATTAAATAAAAAATGTAGATTTATTCAATGAGATCCCTGTGACTGATGTTGCTCTGTGAGTTTATTTATATTCGGCTCCATCGATGTCAATGATAGTCAAAGATCACCCCTTTGCACAATGTCGAGTCTATTACGATCTTTTGACAATAAGTGAGAAACACGACTAAATCCTGATTCAACAAGGTAAGATGATGGAAAAGCAATGAAGTAGAGTTGTGCTTTATCCCAGAGTAGTGGATCCTTTTTTGCAGCTTCATTTGTTTTCCATATATTATGCTTCCCATCTTTAAATTTTGCCTGTTTAATATTTCATCACTTTGTAATTCAATGACGGTATCCTGTAAAGAAATGTCTACATCGGCAACATTAAATTCGAAAGGAATTGTCACCCAAGTTAGTCACTAAACCGAGCTTGCATATCTTTGTGTAATTTTTTTTCTCTCTCTCTTTCCATTCTCAGTAATAATAATAGTTCTGAAGTAGAATTGCTCTATGGCCAACCAAAATATCACCTTGGACCCCAATTCGTTATTTTATGTGTGTAGACCCCTAGTAATGTTAAATGGCCCCTTAGGGGCCATATGGCCCACGGTTGAGAACCACTGCTTTAGGCCACCAAATAATGCTCGGAGGAATCGACTCCTTAATTAAGAAAGACGAATCCTGTTTACCGCACAAAGTAAAATATCGCAGAGGACGTGGATATATGGAACAAATATGAGTGGTGGGCTTGGTTGCCACGTAGAGAACACCTGGCTTTGGCTATATTAAAACAGTGTAAACAGAAGCGCAAGCAAATTATTAGCCATTATTCAAAAAACGAGCCTATTAAAATATTAAAAGAACAGCCAATGGCTTCGCCACTCATCCTTTCCCCCTTACAGGGGGAGCTTGCGCTTCACTACTAAGATTAAAATTTGAAATCTAAAAAAAAGCACCCGTGGTTAAATTTGTATAAATTTTCTAAATTTCGCCAATTATAATAATTTTAAAAAGGAACTCTAAACTAAATTTCCCCCCTTTCAAAATATCACGTTGCCAAAATATAGTTATCGAAGATATATAAAGATAAATTTTCTGAACTTCACCATTTGTAATTCTTTAGGTTTAAAAAAAAAAACAAAAAAAAAAACGATACTTCTGAAATTTCTGAACTTCACCATTTTGTTTTTTGATATTATAAAAGAATTATTAGAAAAAAACATGTCATAACCAAACTAAGATGAAATTATTATTCAAATACTCGAAAAATCCCCTTCTTAAATTATAGAGTTATTGATGATGAAAACTAAAAAATTCCGTTACCTTTGAGGACAGGTCAAAAGACGTGCAGACTCGAGCGATTGAGAGTTATTGGAACAAACAGAGGTGTTGTTTAAAGAATAAGTGTAGATGCAATGAACAAATGAGCTTAACACTTTTATCTCATTTTGTTCGAGTATTGCAAAACAAAATTCTTTTTAATAACTAAACGTCTTATGCCTGATTTTTTAAACTTTTTGTTGAACAAACTGATTCTTATTGCTATTTTTTAACAAAATGTACACAAAGGATTTTTCTTTGTGGCAGTTCATCTTTCCCTCGAAAACTTGGGACCCTTTGGCCGGCTTATCCTTAACTGGGAAACTTTGAATTGTGGGGTGGCTTATCTTTACCTGAGAAATTTTGGAGCTTTGGAGTAGCTCAACTTTTCATGATTCAAAAGTTGTATTTAATTATTTGATGCCATTAATATTTTTTTTTACTTTTACCACCCTCTGTCTCTCTATGTTGGGTCGATACAGGCACAGAAAAGATAGAGGGAATTTTGAAAAAGGCGACCTGAGAGAGAGAACGCCAGTTTCTCTCGGAGAACTGGGGTCGAGAGGGCACAACGGTACTCCAAGTTTCAGTTGTAGCAGTGCCTTTAAGGTTGCTACCCCTCTTTCCTCCTTGCGAGGATTTTTTTTGGAATTTAAAATGAGTTTAACACCCTCTTTCTCCTCTAATGGGTTATATGCAAAAAATAAATGTGAAGGTTGCAGTAAACCCAATTCCATCTAAATTGCATTACCGGAGGGAAAAGTGTACAAAGTTCAACCCTATTAAACTGATTACTTTACATGTAATTTTGCTTCGGATTCGCACCTTATCTTTTTCTGTAATGAATTACGAGTAACCAAGTGGTTTTAACACCAACAATACCACATATTATGTTGTTCCATGGATAAGAAACTCTACAGATTTTCTTAATCAGATCGACTTTAACCGTTGAAAATGCAAGAGGTCGCTAGAAAAAGGAGAAAGAAGGTGGAGTTCGAAAATCTAAGCACTAAAGCGGACGAATCCCTGAATTTGCCTTTGGATCATGGCCGTAAAGGTCTATTGTTGTCACAGTCCTCTTCACGAGGCCAACATGGCATCAGACTAAAGAGGATCGAGGACATTCAGCAATTGTGTAAGTTCTTTTGGCTTCTACTCTATGAAAACTGAGAACTATTCTCAAGAAAATTTGTATTCTGAACCCACAACGATTCGATAACTTCTTTCCTCTTCCTTTCAGATGAATTTCCGGCAGCTATTCTTGAGGCGTTACCGAGATTCACATATTTATGAACAAACTACCCAAAAGGTGACGTCTTATGGTGAACACGTGATAATTATATAAATTAATGTTCTTGAAATAAATTAAGTGACAAAGTGCTATACATTAGAAAAAAAGGGAAACCGTTACTGAATTCCAGCTCCTGGATGTGTATTAAATTTGTTTAAAATCTTTGTAAAAGAGGTAAAAACAATGGAAAACACTTTTTCCCAATAGGTTATATAAATATGCCTATATCAATATTTATCTACATATATATAAATATATATATATATATATATATATATATATATATATATATATATATATATATATATATATATATATATATATATATATATATATACAGTGGGAAAATAATTATTCGTACACCTTCAAAATTCCATTTTAATAGACTTCCAACCCATCAAACTTCATGAAGTTTGCACAATAGATGTCTATTAATGTAATTAAAAGTTGTGTGCACATAAAGGCGTGAAACAGAAATGAGTTTCAGTAAACTCAAAATTAATTAAAACGGGTGAAAAAAATACTTCTTCAAGTCGATATTTGGTGATTAATAATTAGCTGCGTAACCTTTGTTGGCTCTCACCGCTATTAATCGTTTCCTGTAGTTCTTCACTAGTGCGCTGCAATATTCCTTTAGTATTTCGGCCCATTCTTCTTTGCAAATTACCTCCAACTTTTTGATATCCTTTGGGTCCGTCAAATGAATCTTGTTCTTCATTATTCGCCACAAGTCCTCTATTGAATTCAAATTTGGCAACTTACTAGACCACTCTAAAACGTTTGCATTGTGTTTACGGAACTATTTACAAGTAGCTTTCGCAGTATACTTTGGATCATTAGAATATTGAAAGATCCATCTTTCTCCAATTCCAAACTTTTCTACAGAAACTAACAGATGTTCTTCAACATATTCTATGTAGATTGCCGAATTCATGGTTACATCTATGGAGGGCCAAAAATTGCTGGTACCTTTCCTTCGATGAGAAACACCCTCAAACAATGATATTACCTCCCAAAAACTTCACGATAGGGATGGTGTTCTTACAGCCGTAGGCACTTCGTTCTTTCCTCGAGACAGGACGGCCATCATTATGGCCAAGCAATTCTATATTTGTCTCGTCTGGACACCAGACATTATTTAAGAACTCAACTGGATTCTCCAAATGCTTACGTGTGAACTTCAACCTAGCAGCTCTGTCTCTTCAGGAGCATAAGTGTTTTCCTTAGCCTGTGAGACTTACAATCATGCCGGTTCATTTAATTACTGATGGTTTGCTTTTTGACCAACATTTTTGCCACCAGTAGGTCATCTTGATTTCTTTATGGGTTGTCATAGAGGCAGTTCTAACTTTCCTGAGTATCTATTACACGAGAAGCATTTGGAGAAATCTTCAAAGCAGCACATGGACGTTAAAGGTTGTCGAATGTCTGTCGATAGTTCCTACCTTTTTTCACTTTAAAATGACAAAAGCAATGGTGCTGAAAGGCATTTTCAGCTGCTGGGATATCTTCAGGTAGATCAGCCCAACAATATGGAGCTAAAGGATCACCTTTTTCTAGGCATTGGAGAGTTCTTTATTCTTCGCGATGATAACATCTTTACTGCGGGAACGTCGACTGCTTATTAGCATTCCAATCTTTCCTGAGCTCTTGTTGACTGTTATACATATTATTGGAACCCTCTAGAAGATTTTTTTGCACTTTCATAGCTAATAGTATGAACCTCATGGGCTTTTAAAAATGAATTTCGTTAGGTTTATGTTTCTGTACGAAAATCTATTTCAGCCCTGTTTTCATTAATTCCAATTTTACTGAATATCAATTCTGTTTCAGGTTTTTATATGCACAGAACTCTCAACTTTAAATTAATATACATCTGACTAGATATATTCATCATAAAAACGGTTTAACATATACAAAGGACAAACCTTGGATTAACCAATATCTTAAGACTCTGATATAACGGAAACGGTCACTTTATAAGCGGCTAAAAGGCAACCAGTCATTAGGGCAAATATTTATCGACCTACAAAGGCAGATAAAAAGAGAAGTGAACGCTGTTAAATACAGGTACCTGAATATATTAGTGGAAAAGGCATGCAAAAATCCAAAAGCATTCTACAGGTATTATACAACTTAAAACAAAGAGTCATTTCAGATACTTAAACACCACGCCCGAGTAATTCAAAATGACCTCGAAAAGGCGAATATCTGGAATAATTATTTTGCTTCAGTTTTTAACAAAGATATTTCGAATTTAAATGAGGAAAGCCTAGAAAATATAAATAGTAACAGTCTAAAAATGAATGAAGTAATAGTTATAGCAGATGATCTAAAAAATGCAATTAATAAATTAAGTCCTGCTAAAGCTAGCGGGGTTGATGAAATGTACGCGCGAAGTATTAATGAAGTTAAAAACGAAATTCCCGCTTTACTCGCTTTTCTGTTTAATTACTTTTTGGAAGCAAATTTTGTTCCTAGGGATTGGAAACTGGCCAATGTTGTCCCAATATTCAAAAAAGGTAGACGTGAGAAAAAGGAGAACCATCGGCCAGTAAACTTAACTTCACTTATATGTAAACTAATGGAGTCAATTATTGATTTAAAATTACGCAATCATCTGGAGAGAAATCAAATCTTAGTAAATGGTCAGCGTGGTTTAAGAAAAGGGAGGTCTTGTGGCGCTAGTCTGATCACATTTTATGAGCATGTAGCAAAAGCTGTTGATTCAGGTTCTGATTACAATGTGGTGTATCTAGATTTTTCTAAACCCTTTAATAAACTCCCATTCAATATCCTCCCTTCAAAGCTAAAAACTATGCATATCCATGAAAAAGCGATAACTTGGATTAAAAATTGATTGACAAATCGTAAGCAGAGGGTAATTTTAAAATAGGGTGACATCCGATTGGCTGCCGATAACTAGTGGAGTTCTCAAGTTTCCGTTTTGGGACCCCCACTCATTATAATTTTTGTAAACACCTTAGGTTCAGGAATGAATTGCCAAGTGACTTCATTTGCGAACGATACCCATCTTGGGCAGATAATAAATGATAAGTGTCGTAGAATTCTTTCTGATAAGAACCCTACTTACCTAACACCACTTTTGTTTAGTGTCGTAGAATGCCCCTCCTTTTTGTTCTAGTCTCTAAGAGTGCTAAGAGCTGTCTAATATACTTTGATATCGGAATATCTTAAAGAATAGAGCCGTTACCAAACACGTAAGGATATAAAAGAAACGCCCACTAATTCACAAAATAAACTTATATTTTATCTTTAACCATTGAATACACAACCTTTATACTTTAACTACAGCAATACTCTAAATATTATTATAAACAAGAATTAATTAAATTAGTTTCCCCACAAAATTAAGTTCACGTTTTCTCTAGACAAAACAATAATATAAGAATTAGGCTTACGGACTCATGTGGAGTTTAAAGGGCCTCAGAAATATTTACTCTTGACGCGTGTAGATGGGCGGAATTCCACGGTCGTCTTGGCGAGGGTAGCAGCTGGGGGGTCCACACGTTCTTCCGGGGGGGGAAGGGTTCTTCAAGGACGAGAACCAATACGGTGCTCTATGCAACACCCAGGCAGTCGTGGTCTCTCTGGCGAGAGTGAGTCGAACTTCGTTCTTAATTCAAGTTAACTTGGAGTGCAGTGTGATCACCGAGTAACGAGCTCGAGGAGGAGCTTTTCTCCTTCGTTACTAATTTCCTTATGGACGAGGACTGAACTCGGGGAGGGTCTTCTTCACGGGCGAGGATAACGGAGGGGGGTTTCTCTGGCGAGAATAAGTTACTTAAAGTTTGGTGTGGCCACCGAATAACGGGCTCGAGGGGGAGCCTTTTCCTTCTTCTTCTTAATTCCTCAAGGACGAGGAATACCCCTGGTGTTTACGGTGCACCAGGATATGAGGAGTCTCTCTGGCGAGAGTAAGTCGAACTTACCAAAGTTCACTTATCATTTGGTTTGATAACCAGGGACTTAGCTCAAGGATGAGCTTTTTCTTAGCCCCTTAAGGTAGGTAGCCCTGCCTCTCTTGCAGGGTACTTCTTGGTCTGGCGACCCAAGTAAACTACCTCTCCAGTCTCGGTAGCTCGGTTGTGGATCCGAGGACTTCGTCACCTAGAGACTGACGTATACTACCAATCCAGTCTAGGTAGCTGGGTTTTGGATCCGAGGACTTCGTCACCTGGCCTGACGTATACTACCAATCCAGTCTAGGTAGCTCGGTTTTGGATCCGAGGACTTCGTCACCTGGCCTTACGTATACTACCTTCTTCTTTTCTTAATTCCTCAAGCACGAGGAATATCCCTGGTGTTTAAGGTGCACCAGGATATGAGGAGTCTCTCTGGCGAGAGTAAGTCGAACTTACCAAAGTTCACTTATCGTTTGGTTTGATAACCAGGGACTTAGCTCAAGGATGAGCTTTTTCTTAGCCCCTTAAGGTAGGTAGCCCTGCCTCTCTTGCAGGGTGCTTCTTGGTCTGGCGACACAAGTAAACTACCTCTCTAGTCTTGGTAGCTCGGTTGTGGATCCGAGGACTTCGTCACCTAGAGACTGACGTATACTACCCCGATTATCCTCAGAGTTCCTCATTTATACCTTGCACCCCCCACTGGGGGAGTGGTAAGGGGGAGAGGGGCTTGAGGACGGCCCCAGGAGAGTTCTTTTTCCTAACGGTCTTTCCCACGAAGTCAAACATCGGCTCCTCGTTAGCCATCGAGATTGGGAGAAACCCGTCTCCGATTTCTTGTTCGACGTGAAACTGGATCTCACTCTCCTGGGGGAGATCTTACCTTTTTGACCTTTAGGGTCTTTCATGGCATTGGGTTGTGCCACACTGTGGTTAAACACTGACCCGCCGATGCCTGGGGCGGATGTCCTTGCGGTAACCACTGCCTTGGGACTGCATCATGAGTGAACGGGGGAGGAGGGAAGTGACCATTCCCTTACACACCTCTTACCGAAGAACTTAATGGGGAGAGGGGGATGCCCCCGGGAACTCAAAACAACTTACTCAACCTAGTCGAGCTTAGCAAAGTTGTATTTCTTTGAGCCCTCTCTTATATTAAGTTTCCTTATACATGAGCGCCCACGCGCGCGTTTACACCGGCAATGTGTCGAGCTAGACACTCGATTTACAATTTTACATGAACATAACAAAACCTTAATTCATCGAATATTCACAAAAAAAAACAACAAAACAAGCTACTTCCTTACATTTCTAAGTTTTTGAGAACTTAAATCCTACCGATAAATATTAACACGAACAACAAATGAAAACATGGTTTCACGCTCATCAGGTACTGAAATAACCCTCCATGGTTTTTCGTCTCCACCTATAGAGCAGCTGTACATTATCGGCTCCTTTGATGTAGCTGATCCTAAAATGGTGCTCTGTGACCATTATTCTACCGCGCCTGAGTCGGCCGTTCTGGTTATTGAGTCTACCCCAGTATGTTACTAAATGGTAGCGGTATTTCAACCTACCCGACTTACCTATATTATAGTACTTGACTACCTTTAAATTGAACATTATAGCTAGAGCGGCCTGTTGAGGCGGGGCATAATTGATGAGAACTTGATTCTCATAGCTCTCCTCTAACCAGGTACACGGGAAGATCGTGTCTGGGTTCGATCTTTGGGGATCGAGAAAACTTTTCCCTGCGAGGTCGTTAATGGGCGTGGCGCTCCCTATTCCTTGGTGATTTAGCGGTAACTCCGTGGACGTTCCGTTCGGGGAGGAGACTTCTAGGGGTAGGGGATACTCATCCGCTTCTACCATTTGATTAGTCTTACCTGGGTGTATCGCAATAGCACCTATTTCCTCCTTCCTTGTCAACTCATTTGACTTGATTCTCTTCGCCGGTAGTTCCTCAGGTACACCTGCTCGTACCTCTACCCTCTCTTCTTCCGTGATAACCCCATTTGGCTGGGTTCTCCTCGTAGGGTTTCCTTTAGGTACTCCTGCTGGTACCTCATCCCTACTTTCTACCTCTTCCATCGTTACCCCAATTGGCTGGGTTTCCCTCGATGGTCCTTTCTTAGGTCCAGGCCGAGCTCCAACTTCCTCGGCCTCTATCAGATTCTCGATAGGTGCTCTTTCGAGAGCGAGCAATCTTTCCTTTTCCTCTCTCTCTTCTCTTTCAGCTTGAGCACGTTCTTTTTCCCTCTTCATTCTCCTTTCATCTATTTCTTTTTTAATCTTTATTCTCCTCTCTTTTGACTCTTTTTCCCTCTTCATTCTCCTTTCCTCGGCTTCTTGTTCTGCTTTCGCTATTTCGTTTTCCCGTTGAGTTCTTCTTTCTTCATCTTCCAGCTTTATCTTTAGTCTTCTTTCTTCATCTTCCATTTCTATCCTTATTCTGAATTCTCGTGCTTCTCTTTTTAACAGTATTATTCTTTCGCCTGTTTTACCCACTCTCATCATTCTTCTTTCCTCTGTTTCTATTTTCCGCTGTATTTGGGATTCTTCACTTTTCCGGTTCATCCGTATTTCCATTAATTCACGTTCTCTTTTATTCTCTCTTATTATATCCTCTGTTTCTCTCTCAAACTTTATAATTCTTGTTCTTCTTCTATATCCAAAATTCTTTCTTCTTCTACACAATCTATTCTTAATTCTGCCATGACGTAGTCATGCATTTCTGTGCCTTCAAGTCCCAGACTTTGGGCTTGTTGGTAAAATCTTTTGACTGGATCCATTTCGTGTTGGTCCGTCGATTTTTCCTTTCTGTATTTTCAGATAATTATGCCGCCACTCACCAGGTAGCGCTCAGCATAACTTACCCTTAATCCCACTACTATGCTGATTGAAATACCACTCCCGACAACAAATTTACCACTTGACCTACCAATTACCTTTATATTGTTACCACCCCTAACTCTACCAATTTTCCTCTCGTCAATTATTCTCTTCTTCCTGATTTGATATTCCTTTACGTGTTGGTTCTTTCTTAATTTGACACTGCTGGGTTCTTTCTAATAACAACCTACAAAACCTGACACCACTTTAATTATGTCGTAGAATTCTTTCTGATAAGAACCCTACTTACCTGACACCTCTTTTGTTTAGTGTCGTAGAATGCCCCTCCTTTTTGTTCTAGTCTCTAAGAGTGCTAAGAGCTGTCTAATAAACTTTGATATCGGAATATCTTAAAGAATAGAGCCGTTACCAAACACGTAAGGATATAAGAGAAACGCCCACTAATTCACAAAATAAACTTATATTTTATCTTTAACCATTGAATACACAACCTTTATACTTTAACTACAGCAATACTCTAAATATTATTATAAACAAGAATTAATTAAATTAGTTTCCCCACAAAATTAAGTTCACGTTTTCTCTAGACAAAACAATAATATAAGAATTAGGCTTACGGACTCATGTGGAGTTTAAAGGGCCTCAGAAATATTTACTCTTGACGCGTGTAGATGGGCGGAATTCCACGGTCGTCTTGGCGAAGGTAGCAGCTGGGGGGTCCACACGTTCTTCCGGGGGGGGGAAGGGTTCTTCAAGGACGAGAACCAATACGGTGCTCTATGCAACACCCAGGCAGTCGTGGTCTCTCTGGCGAGAGTGAGTCGAACTTCGTTCTTAATTCAAGTTAACTTGGAGTGCAGTGTGATCACCGAGTAACGAGCTCGAGGAGGAGCTTTTCTCCTTCGTTACTAATTTCCTTATGGACGAGGACTGAACTCGGGGAGGGTCTTCTTCACGGGCGAGGATAACGGAGGGGGGTTTCTCTGGCGAGAATAAGTTACTTAAAGTTTGGTGTGGCCACCGAATAACGGGCTCGAGGGAGAGCCTTTTCCTTCTTCTTCTTAATTCCTCAAGGACGAGGAATACCCCTGGTGTTTACGGTGCACCAGGATATGAGGAGTCTCTCTGGCGAGAGTAAGTCGAACTTACCAAAGTTCACTTATCGTTTGGTTTGATAACCAGGGACTTAGCTCAAGGATGAGCTTTTTCTTAGCCCCTTAAGGTAGGTAGCCCTGCCTCTCTTGCAGGGTACTTCTTGGTCTGGCGACCCAAGTAAACTACCTCTCCAGTCTCAGTAGCTCGGTTGTGGATCCGAGGACTTCGTCACCTAGAGACTGACGTATACTACCAATCCAGTCTAGGTAGCTGGGTTTTGGATCCGAGGACTTCGTCACCTGGCCTGACGTATACTACCAATCCAGTCTAGGTAGCTCGGTTTTGGATCCGAGGACTTCGTCACCTGGCCTTACGTATACTACCTTCTTCTTTTCTTAATTCCTCAAGCACGAGGAATATCCCTGGTGTTTAAGGTGCACCAGGATATGAGGAGTCTCTCTGGCGAGAGTAAGTCGAACTTACCAAAGTTCACTTATCGTTTGGTTTGATAACCAGGGACTTAGCTCAAGGATGAGCTTTTTCTTAGCCCCTTAAGGTAGGTAGCCCTGCCTCTTATGCAGGGTGCTTCTTGGTCTGGCGACACAAGTAAACTACCTCTCTAGTCTCGGTAGCTCGGTTGTGGATCCGAGGACTTCGTCACCTAGAGACTGACGTATACTACCTCGATTATCCTCAGAGTTCCTCATTTATACTTCGCACCTCCCACTGGGGAGTGGTAAGGGGGAGAGGGGCTTGAGGACGGCCCCAGGAGAGTTCTTTTTCCTAACGGTCTTTCCCACGAAGTCAAACATCGGCTCCTCGTTAGCCATCGAGATTGGGAGAAACCCGTCTCCAATTTCTTGTTCGACGTGAAACTGGATCTCACTCTCCTGGGGGAGATCTTACCTTTTTGACCTTTAGGGTCTTTCATGGCATTGGGTTGTGCCACACTGTGGTTAAACACTGACCCGCCGATGCCTGGGGCGGATGTCCTTGGGGTAACCACCGCCTTGGGACTGCATCACGAGTGAACGGGGGAGGAGGGAAGTGACCATTCCCTTACAATAAGGAAGGCTTAAGTTGTTTAAAATACTGCCTGAATATGTTAACTAAATGGTGCAACGAATCTGGCATGAAGCTTAATTCTTCCAAATGCGGTGTTGAACATTTCGGAAAAAATAATCACAAATTTAAATATTATCTCCAAGACCCCGAGATTATAGAAGTAAAAAAGCAGATCGATCTAGGAGTTAAAATAGATAATAAATTAAATTTGGCCAGTCAATGCGTTGCAATTAGGAATAAAGCAACAAGAGTTGTATCATTTATCAGGCAATCCGTCTCAACGCGTAATTCAGAGACGATGTTAAAACTATGCACGTCATTAGTCAGACCTATATTGGATTAGGCTGCTCCCTTCTGGTCCCCACAATTAACTAGAGATGTAAATATAATAGAACAAGTAAAGCGTCACTATACGAAACTGATAAGGGGAATTAAACACCTTAGCTACAATGATAGGCTTAAAAAACTCAATCTATTTTCCCTAGAACATAGAAAAAAAGGGGGTGAACAAATAGAAACATATAAATTATTGATAAATATGCCCAATACTGCAGAAAATCTTTTTAATTTGACAGGCGTGTCAGCGACGCGACGACACGACAATAAGAGGAAAAAGTGGAAATTCAAAACATCAATGGGAAAATTTGCCTTCAGCAACCGCATCGTTCAAGTCTGGAACAATCTACAACAAGAAGTAGTCAGCGCTCCAAACACAGAAATTATGAAGACGAAATTTTATCAAAACTTAAAAGAAAATAAAGTTAAAATAGCTTACAATTATAAGAGTGGGTTCCACCTGATTTAGCTTAATTTTTAATAGGTATGAGCACTTATGGCTCCCTGTAGGTGACAATAAATTGCTTGTTTGTTTGATGGATTGGAAGTTTATTAAAATTGAATTTTGAAGAAATACAAGTACTTATTTTCACCACTGTGTGCATATATATATATATATATATATATATATATATATATATATATATATATATATATATATATATATATATATATTTATATATATTTCTAAATATATATATATATATATATATATATATATATATATATATATATATATATATATATATATATGGAGAGAGAGAAAGAGAGAGATGAGTGTTTGTATACGTACGTGTTTCATTTTTTTATGAAATTATGGAAACTGGCGTCCTAAATGAGATATATTTCTGAGATTAATAATGTGCTTAGTTAAGAATCTCGGTCGATGGGCCCCCAATCTCCATATGCACCTATACTGTACATATTAAAAAAATAATTATGAATTTTATTTTGACATTGGTTAATATTGTGACCTTTTATGTTGGAATTAAGTTAATATATCAGTTTAATTTTCAATGGTCTATTATTCTTTACTTCCTCTAAATAGTTATGTTCTTTGGTTCATAATCAATAGTATGACTTTAATTAAGCTTTGTGGTGCAATACAAGCGACGCAAAGTCAGCTTAATTGAACTTTTTTTTAAACAGCTCAGTCTAGTGTCCCGATGCAGGTTTCTCCTTAATCCTGGTGTTGGCTGTATCTGTAGTGGGTGTGTTTACCTTAATGCCAAAGCTTTGTCTACGATAAATTGTCTACCTAGATCTTCCCTAGACGTCGCTCCTAACCTCATTCCAGGAGAAACATGTCACATCACGCAATTTATCAAAAGTGAGACCTACAATTTTAAGAGATTTCCTTAACTCCTCATCAGAAAAGGGCAGTCATGCTTCGAAATTTATATAATATTTGAAACTGGGTTGGCTTTGTGTCAAATGCAAGAGGCCAAAGTGGAATTCAGGCCTGAAAATTTGGGATCAAAAGACAACGACATTGACCACATCTACGTCGATATTATATTTCACTGTATCAAGTAAGTTACAAAAATCCTTCCAGAGTGAGTGGATGATGGGACGATTAATTACGCACTGAAGGAGATTATGGTCGGATGCAGTTTCACAAATGTTTCAGCGCCGGTTAGAACTTGACTCATAAGATTCCGTGGCTCTCTTTCATTTAGCTTGCTTTTGGTCACTTATATCCATATTCAGTATCCATTCCTACATGAGGTATAGCCTTCTATGTCTTTGGGGGATATCTCTAATCTCCCACTTTTACTCGAAAAAGCAGCCTGTGTTCTCCTTAATTTCTCCCAGTTTTATCCAATTGCTTTATGTCTATGCTTATTTCGCATTGTCAAACCCACAGCATAAAAGGCTATTTGGCAAAGTGCTCGCTAGAAGGGCAACTCTTAAGACTACTTTGAAAGCCAGCTCAAGAAATCAAGATGTAGGGAGTTTCCCCTATACTACATATTTTCGCTCTCTCTCTCTCTATTTCTCTCTCTATCTATCTTCATCTACCTCATCTGGTACGAAGCCTCCAGCTCGCACTCGGTTTTCCACCTCGAGCCAACCATCAAAGACTGGCTGTGAATAAAAGAAGAATGTTAAGGTGTCTGGCATTATATTATCTATGTTAGTCAGAAAGGCGACAGCACTTTATATGAGTTCAGGTGCATCTCTCTCGAATATTTGTCTGCAGTACGAAGCCTGAGCAGATAAACTTTCCTTAAATGTAGGACACTTTAGAAATAGCAATGTTTTTGTCACTTGCCAAACAATATTATCATTGTCATTTAATTAAAGAATCCTATAAAGTATAGATTTCCTTCGAAGGAATTCCCAAGTATTAAACAGCCGTGGCGACATCACACAATCTTCTCTTATCATCCCCTTTATCTTCTTCCTACTTCTAAACTAAATACTCTTTACACCATCCAATAGTTAAACACTCACTCCATACATTCTTACCACCTCCCCTAATGAGTCTCTACTCTCTAAATAATCATAAAGCTTCTCGAGATCCATGAAACTATCATACAATTCACACCTCTTATCCTTTTTTTATTTTAGTTAGCAGTCTCAATCAAATAGTTGGTCCAGACACACACCATACCCGCCCTAATCCCACCGCGTTCTTCACCCCTTATCGACCAATCCCTAAACTATATTTTTATCATCCCAATTAGATTTTTCCTACACCTTTTGACTACAACAATCCCTTTTACCTAATTAGGGCCCTGTTATCACATCATGTTTTCAGTCCTCAGGGACTCTTCAACTTCATAAGCCTTAAAAAGAGTTACCAGACCCATTGCATAACACAATCAACACCACTATTTTAAATATAAGCGACATTCACTTAAGTTGCCATCTCAATTTTTAGACCTATCGCAACATTCTCCCTATACATCTCTTTTCCATTCCCCGATGCACCAACCAATTTACACCCACGAATCTAATCCATCATGTCTACATCCTCCTCATCTTCTAGACCAACATTACAAAAATCATTAAAGTATTCTCGCTTTGGAATTATTTAATGAATAAATTGAACCCCGCAAAAACGCCCCATCGATTAAGCAAGATCAGATTAGGCAAACTTTACGGAGATAAACTTTAGCAGAATCCTTCAAATGTTCTTCAAATTAACGGGGCTTTTCAGTGCCCCATATTTGGCTGATGTTTCTCTTGACTTTACCGCGAATGTGAAATATTGTTTCCTAGGAAAATATTAAATTCTATAAAAATGAGGCGTTATAAGAAGTTTCTATATTAAAATGATAGCAGAAGTTGATGATTTTGCTTTCCGACACTAATTAATTTAAATGAGGTTTGCAGACCTGCTTTCGGAATTCATTTTAAATGACTTTCAACAAATAAGACATTTAAAAGACCATTTAAGGTAATTATTCTTTAGTTTCAATGAAGAAATCTTTTTAAAAATGTTACGTAGTATTTGTTCCTATACATTTTATCTTACTTATCATTGAATGAACCCGTTTCTCTGAACTTTATTCATCTTGCTACTCACCAAGTTCTTGTACACCAGAAATGATTTATTATAAATCTACTTTGAAAGGAATAACAGATTCTGACTCATCAACAACACAACATAGTTAACTTTTCCTTCCAATGAATAGGTAAAAAATTCAGAATTCTTAAATGAATTAATATATAAACTTAGTTGACCATTTGGAAAATGCCAAAAAACTTCAAGTTTAAAGAAATTAGGTGTACTCGCAACTACAATATTTTATCTTTTAAATGCATCTTGCACTTATATGCACAATTTGGATAAATATGCGTAATTCAAAATAGTACCATGAAACCATAGACCTAATCATCCAAAAGGCCTTCCCAGAACCGGATTCGACCTTTCATAAATTCACACCGTCGCTTTTACGGTCTCTTCTTGAAATAAGCATTAGAGACAACTGTTTTCTGTTTAACAACTCTATCTATCAACAAGGTGATGGTGTTGGAATGGGTTCCCCCATCCTCTTCTTGCTGCCATTTTGATGTCCAACTTTGAAGAAGTTGCTTTGCGAGAATGCTCTCCTGATTTGAAACCGATATTTTACCGTCGTTTTGTTGACGATACGGTTCTAATATTTAAAACAGAACTACAGTCTCTTTCATTCTTTGAATATTTGAATCATAGCCATTTCAATATAAAATTCACAATTGATAAAGAAAAAAAATTAAAATTACCAATTTTGGATTTTCTCATATCATGCTCCTCGCCCAACTTCACCACTTCCGTCTATCGTAAATCCTCCTTTTCTGGTCTCGGCATGAACTTTTACAGTTTTTGTGATATTTCATATAAGATCAATAACATTAAAACCCTCCTTCACTTTGGCTTTCAGCTTCCATTTGATTATTTTCTTGTTCATTCAGAATTCAGTTTTCTTATGGGTTATTTTCAAAGGAATTTTTTTCCAGCCCTCACTTGTACAAAAATGTATCCGTCAATTCTTTGATAAAATATACCATCCTTCACAAGAAATTTCCTCTGTCCCTAAGGATGTCCGCTATTGTCTTCTCCCTGATATTGGCCCACTCAACCTACCCTTACGCCGAAAACTTAATAAGCTTTTGAAAAGATTTTACACACATACCAACTTCAAAAGAGTTTTCCTTGACAACTTTCATTTTGTACAATTTTTTAGAACTAAAGACAGACTCCCACCTGAAATGAGGTGTTCAGTTGTCTATAAATTCATTTGCCCCAGGTGCCACCAGGAGATCTACATTGGCAGTACTGTTCACTCACTTGGGGCTAGGGTCTGTTCTCATCTTGGTATTAGCTCTCACACTGGCTCCACCTTGACCAATAAAGAAACTTCTCCCATTTGAGATCATTCAATTAAATGTAAGACAGAAATTTCCCACAAAAACTTTTGGGATTTATCCTCAACCTTAAAATCAGGATTCTTAGAAGCAAACCTAAAGAATATATATATATATATATATATATATATATATATATATATATATATATATATATATATATATATACACACCCACAAAGAAAGAAGAAAGCGCTCGGAATCGTTTTTCACTTTTCCTTTTTGGGTGTATCTGCATAACTTTGACTCACGTGCACTTTGTGAGCTTTTTAAATATATATATATATATATATATATATATATATATATATATATATATATATAAAGACTCAGAAATACTACATTAATAATTCAAATCGAAAAAATTCCATCATATGTTACGCAACATATATTTTGGGGAAGTATGTGAATTACCCCTACAAGGCACAACGATACACATTAACCTGTTTTGGTAAAGGGATATTATGGAAACTGAGAAAGAAATGGATCGACGAGTATTTCTGGCATCTGTTTTGTAGGTCCATCGCGAATGCGTTGAACAATGCAAAATTGTCATCCAAATTTGAGGTTTAAATTATTTGATTAGAAATGGAAAAGTAAGTACAACATTTGCACCTAAATATTTCTCTATCTCTGTCACTAATAAAATAAGGCATGTAGTGGCGCCACATACATGGTTTAAGATTTGTAATAGATATGAGGGAGCAGCGAGAGAAACAAAAATAAACTCTAGTTTTAGACACTTGAAAGACCTACAATGTAAATGCTGAGAGAGGAGAGGGGGATAATTAATATATATAGTCGAAATTATAAAGCCGTCAATAATATAATATTTAATTTGCTATTTTTAATTTGGAAGAAGGAAGCATGATCATCAGCATTGGGGTCAAATCATAAGAGGCAACTCCACATCAACATGGCGAACGAAGAATAATTAGGTTCTCAAGAAATTAATGTCGTTTATTGCAGATAAGAAAAATGGCTTCCTTGAGATGATTAGTCAGTCCAGATTTGCTGAAAAAAGTTTAATTTAAGCTAAGTAAAGTGATGCTTTGGCCATTTTTAAATGGTTTTAATCTTTCTGCCTTATTTAAGCTACATTTTTATAACCTTCTTTAGTGATGGCGGGAAAGGAAACAATTAAGATTTATGATGCTTCAGGCATACAAAAAAGGGAATAATGTACCAGACGATTACTATTTATTTAAGTAATTACTACATCACGTGAAGGGCAAGGTTTTCTCTAGTTTGAAGGCGGTGGAAAGGATATCAAATCCTAGATTTCATCCTAACCGAATGAACTGTTCAAGAAAGTAATCCACTGCCTAGTTAATCGACTTGCAGCTTTGTCAATAAAGACGAAAGTTTTACTGAGCAACTTAATCTGTTTCTATTTTTAAAATCCTTTTACCTTCCAAATAAAAAACTGCATTACTTTCTTGACAACGTAATAATTCACATACAAGATAATGAATTAGATCAGTCGTTTTGGGGCCACCTGCCTACTCTCTTGGCAGTCCCCTTTGATAGAATAGGGAGAATTGCAATTCATTGAAAGATTGCCTCGTCCTTGGGCGATTCTACAGAACGGGTTTAGGGAGAAATTCTGGAAACCCTAGGCCTAGAAACGGAGTAAGCCTCCTCTCCGGTAAAATATGGTTGGAGGGGCACCTGAGAAAGCACAGGAGTGGCACCTCTTTTTCAGTAGTGGAGCTGCAGAGAGCTGCTTCATGGATGGCAAAGAGGAAGCTCCTTTGCTGTTTGGCGATAGTGAGAGGAAACCCCCTCCACTGGTCGAAGAGTTGTCTAGATTTTCCTCATACTCCCCGATATCAAGGGAGGACGAGGGCGCGCTTGGAGGCAGAACTCTATGTACCTGCGGTTGCCCACTGTTACTCTCTGCTTTCGCCATATTCATGGTAAAAAAAAGGAGATTCATGAAAAGTAGATACTATGAGCTCCCTATTTGTGGGGAGGCTAAGACAAAAGTCTGAATAGGATCAGAAATTCCAAAATATGATCATTTACAAATATTCGGTCCAGGTCCGACGTTGATGGGCTTTAACAACCCGACACGCCATTTAGGCGAAATTGTCCTCGAACTTTAATAATAAAGGATGGTTTTGGCATAGCCACCTTATATGTGTACTAAGGGAAGTGAACAGAGTAGAAGGTCTATAACACCCCGTACCTAATACTTGTCCCACCCAATGGCCTTTCGGCCATCACTACAGGGAGAAACCTCATGGTATACACTTCCACTCGACTAAGGCTTATACCAGGACAAAAGGGTACCAGGCAGCCAGAACCCCCATGGATAGGAGGTCAAGTGTGGTAAGGGGTAGTACCGTATGTAATAAAGAGAAGTAGAAAATGGCAGATTCACTAACGAGTTGGGTGGGTGATCGCCTGATTGCAGGATGGCAGACGGGCCACCAAGCTATCAGGAGTAACGGACTGAAATGTGTACAGTTGGAAACACTCGTCCTGGTTCATCGTGCGGGTCGAAAATTTTTGAGTGCAGACCTGTAATCATAATAATAGATAATACTTATAATAAATAAGATTAAATAATAATAAATAATATTAATATCTTATGCTAATAATTATTTCTTATATTCCTAATAAATAATTGTAATGCATAATAATAATAAATATTGCTAAATAATACATTTTTATTATAATAAATAATTATAATACATAATAATATATCATTATAAATACTAATAACAAATAATATAAAAATCACCCAAAATAATAATAAGAATGATAATAACAATAAAAATAACTAATAATAATAATAAGATAATAATGACGATATAAAGATGGTGTTTAAATGTTCTAATTAATCGAATGCAATTAAAGATTGTCTGATTTTGTTTCATCCCACAAACCAAGACACCAGGCTTTATCTAATTCCTTGTTTAGATTGACCGAAATCATCGTTTATCTAATCCCTTGTTTAGATTGACCGAAATCGTCGTTTATCTAATCCCTTGCAAAGATTGACCGAAATCGTCGTTTATCTAATCCCTTGCAAAGATTGACCGAAATTGTGGGTTTATTAAATTCTCTGAATAAATTGACCGAAACCGAAGGTTTATCTGATCCCTTGGAGAGAGTTGCTCAAATCACAAGTTTATCTTGTTACATAGATTGAACCAAATAGTGGGTTTATTTAACTCCCTGCATATATTGACCAAAATCGTGGGTTCATTTAATCCCATGCATAGATTGACCAAAATTGTAGGTTTATCTAATCAATTGTATAGATAACTCAAATCGTTATTTAGAAAATCCCCTGCATAGATTGTCACATATCGTGGGTTTATCTAATTCTTTTCATATATTGACCCATATCTTAGCTACGTGAAACTGATCACTTTATTTTAGAGGATTGAGGCAAACCATTCAACCATTAGGGAGGTTTGTTCTTGTTCAGGCCATTTGTAAACATGCAAAATTCTGATAAGAAGTTTGATTTTACCAATGTATAATTCTAATATTTCAGAATAACAAAGCAATTTAGAAATATATTTCTAAAATTGTAACCTCTTCTATCTCCAAACAACTAATACAATTTAATAGGATTTTTATCTTTGCCTAGTTTTCCTAATTTATATATGCTTTCACGACATTTTTTTCATTTTGTATTTTCTTTAATATTTCATATTCTTTCTATTCTTTTTTTGTGTGTTCACTTTCTTTATGTACTCTAACTGTACTACCTCTTCATTGTTATCAGCAGATGGAGTAAGCCGAAACTATATAGTTCTTGTATTTAATAAATGACTCATAAAGTGTTTTTCTCTTAAGTATTGATTAATCACGTTATTATGGCTTTATAACTAATGCATTCAAAGATTTGGGATTCGGAGACTTAATATTTCATAAGCTATTCATCGATCTATTGAGCCAAACCGAATTGAAATGAAAAAAGAATCAAATTCAAATGATGAAAATGATGACTGCAAAATCTAGAGGGAGAAAAAGCTAACGTGCTATATATACAGGATGCGGTGGGTAATTTGTCGCCTAACTTCATTATATAAAAAAAATTCACACTTAGTTAATTTTCTCAAATTACGTGTGATAGACCTAAATGAGTATAGTATTCATTTTATTCAATAAAATCGCCGTTGTCTCAACCACGACATCCAAACGGTGTTGGAACCGCCGCCAGCCTACTCGACGACCCCCTGTTTAACTGGGTGAAAACTGTTGTGATCTGGAGTTAAGTAAGCTCCACCTTGGTGTGAAGGTAAAATGGTGATCTCATTCTGTCAACCACGACCTACACAAAATAGTCAAGTGGTTGCAAACTGGATAGTTAAGAGGTTTAGTGGTAAAGGAATTTGCCTTACAGCTAATACTGGGAGTTCCTGCTTGGTTCTATTGGTGCAGAGTCCTGTGGCCAAACGGTTGGCCTTCCAAAAGCTACCCCATGGATCCAGGGCAACACCATATCCTAAAAGCACTTGATGTAGCCCTCTGAGAAGATAAATTGTTGGTATAACGTGACCACGTACCACGTTATACTCCCAGTTTACGTAAGTGGGTATACGTACCCCCCCTCCAAACACCATGTTTTGGACGGGAAACTTAGTATTATTGAGCCTGGTTACATATTTGGGGCTCAAAACATGCTAGTGGTTACTGTGCGAGGTCATTAACATGTCCTGGCAGAAATTCTTCTCGTATGATAAGAGGCAGGTTTATGCCAAGCTTGAGGGATGCTTCAGTTTGGTCAAAGGACTTGCACACAAGTATATGCCATCCTCTAGCAAACATATTGTCCTAAAACGTTAGACAGTATGACGGACATTACATAACAAATATGGTGAGAGCATTTCATACTTTGCTCTCTCATTCAATAAGTCGAAGTAAATAGAAAGTAAACTAAATTTAAAAGATCCTCATTTAATGTTGTGCAAACACGAAGTAACTTCATGGCGAGTTGTGGAGTAAGCGATGTTTAATGACGAGCGACTCTCGTCATCAATAACCTAATCTCGGAGAAATCCGATTAATTCGTTGTTATTAACACCATTAAATGTGAATTAAAGAAGAAGAAGCTGGAAGAGGATCCTATATGCTGATTATAATTGCGACACCTCAAACTATTAATTTGATTTTAGTGAAAGTAACAAATAACGTGAACGGAATGCTCGCCATAATGGGGAAACTATGATTTTCGGTCGAGGATTTTCAATTTAAATTGCAAATAAACTTTTAATTTAATCTGTTCCCATAAAACCCCTTTTAAAATTAAATCTGAAAAAAGTGACAGAAAGCCAGAGTTAATTTGTGTCTATGTGTGTGTTTCTCACCAAATAAACATATTCCTACCTCATCCATGCTTCAACTGCTTCTTCACACCTTAAACTTTACCACCCTCTCAATAAAAAAGTTTGTTCAATTATCCAACCACGGCTGTTTGATTATCAGTTTCCTATCATGACCCGACAACCTGTTGTCCTCCTCTCAATGGATAAAGACAAAAAGTTTAGCGACGTGCCCATATCTAAATCTGAGATCTCTAAAATACATAAATCATTAACTCTCTTGACTTTTTTATGCCAAAGAAAAACATTTTGAACTTGGACGAGGAGCTCTTGCTATCAAAGTAGATACAGCGTTAGTCTTCTAACGTCACGGTACCAGGATTGATCAGTATGAGCATACGCAAACACCATCACACTTAGAGAGATCTGGCTACATATAGTTGGACGCGCTATGCTCATCCCTGTACTGGGGTCGATAAATCTAGCAATCTCGTCACACACATAACCATTTACTAGAATTATTCTTTTCCTCTTCCTTCTTCGCAGAGAAACAAACACACACACACAGACTCTGTTCTAAGGAATCCTGCCGATGAGTATTTATTTACATAACTCTAAAGCGGGACGAGTTCCCCTACCCAGGGTGGACAAAGGTTCCTATCCCTACTCTGTTGGGTGTTAAAACGATACCTCCTTTAACTTCTTTCCAAAGAAGACATGCACAATGAAGTTTCTAAGGATGGGAGAAATTAGTTCATTATTTTTGAAATGACAAAAATTGGGAGCCTAAAATTTCATTTATATCTTTACTGTGTTTTCCATATGCTGGAGTAGTTACTTTTTGTCCAATCTAGTGAGAAAGGGCTAATTGAGTTAGCCATATTATGGAAAGTATAGTTTCAGTGGGAAAGGTGCGAATATTTTATCAATAAGTGAACAAATGGATGGTAAAGGTTACAGTGGTTGTTTAAGTAAACACTGTCACGACTTGTATACGAGAGATATTCAAATATTCTTGGTGGAAAATGGAAAAAATATATATTAAAAATTAAAATAACACAAATATCACTAATATATCTCCACATAGTTTCCATTTAGGTCACTGGACTTCTGAAGGCAATGTTTCCATCTGAGAATTCCCTCTCTGAAAAACTGACTTCAAATTGCGCCATGTCTTGACTTCACGTTTTACCTCTACGACCGATTGAAATCTTATTCTTTTTAAGTGTTCCTTAAACTCAGCAAACAAGAAATAGTCCAAGGGGGCAAGATCAGGGCAATAGGGTGGATAAGTTGGGATTTGCCATTTAAATTCCCTCAAAGTTTCTCTTGTTAGCTATGAATAATTGGCCAGAGCATTGTCATGATTGAACATGACTCCTTTCTGCAAGCCGATCATCCTGCAACGCTTTTGGAACTCAAAGGGCCGAAAGCTTGCTGAGACCAAGATGCTCTGTTAAAATTGCATCTGGGGATCCTTGGGAAATATCGGCTTCTTTTAAAGTAATTCCAACGCTAATCCTGCAATCTTCATCAAGAAGCTTTTGAACGGCGGCCCCTTTTTTCTGTATTGGTTGATGTGGATGGTCTCCCTTCTCTCTCGTCGTCATTAAGGTCTTCTCTCCCTTCATTGAAACGTTTTATTCACCTCAAAACAGTGTTTCTACGTGGTGTAGACTCGACATAAACATTCTGCAAAGAATCGACAATAGCAGGGGATTTGCAATCAGATTTTATTAAAAAAATTATAACAGCTTTGATCTCAAAAGTATGCTTTTCCATGGATCAAAATGGTAATTTCTTATAAGCAGTCACATACTATCTGAAATGTGGCAGAAAAATAAATTACATTTTTTGCAGGTATCAGCACATACAAAATTTATGATCAAACGTAATTTGACTTAAAAATTGCCGATAATCTTTTAAATTACAACCTTGCGACAAAAGCATTTTAAGATCCTTCTTCTTTGCAAGGTTTACAGCTAAACTTCTTCTTGTTTACCATAAGAGGGGCCTTGCAGGCTGCCTGAAATAGCGGAAGGCTGATGTAGTGTTCAGGAGGGAGTGTTCCCTAAGGTGAAGCTGGCAGCACAGCTGAAAGGCGACGAGAAGAAAATGACAAAACTGAAGAAGTGACTTTAAGAGTTTATGTATGTGGTGGAATGGCTAGACTCTCTCTCTCTCTCTCTCTCTTTCTCTCTTTCTATATATATATATATATATATATATATATATATATATATATATATATATATATATATATTATATATATATATATATATATATATATATATATATATATATATATATATATATATGTATATATATATATATATATATATATATATATATATATATATATATATATATATATATATATATATATATATATATATATATATATATATATATATATATATATATATATATATGCCTTTGTGGGGTGAGCATCGAAGTTGGTTTAAGATTCGACATTATCCGGTTCGTGAATAGGAAATAGTTCAGAATTCGAAGGGGATGGAGTACCTTTTAATCGCTGGGTTCTTTCAAAAACAATAATTTAGAGTGCAAGTTAGCCGAAAATTAACTGGTAGCTGGTACTCATCTAGGGTTGCAAGAGAAAGACAATAAGAAAAATATACATTTACTAATAAATAAATAAAGTTGAAATATATAGAGTTATGGAGTTTAAAGGGAATGATCATACATGCGAAAATTAGTGGTCGGGTTCAGGTCGGTGATTAAAAAGGAGATTTTAATCCGGGGTTCACACACAAAGGACGGAAGGATTTGTAGTCTGGTTCAGGTCGGTAATTAAAAATGGGTTTTTATTCCGAGATTCACACACAAAGGATTGGACGATTTGAGTAGGCTAGATTGCAACTGCTCACGTGTTCGTTGAAGGGAAGGGTCAGTCGGGATACGACGACTGTAATGGTGAAGCTTGGTTACCTCACAGGGCGGATGAATGAGCACACGTAGTTTGGCCTTCGGAGATGGAAATCGTTGCCAGATACTTGCCGATTGGCTATGGCCGAGTTCATGAATGTAGATTTAGCCTTCGTCCTCGAAACGAAATCGCCGCTGTCTGTAACCACGACGGGTGAGCGTGTCCTTTGCTCGTACGCGGTGATAGGCGGGAAGGTCCTAGAGTGCTACACGATGAACCGAGTCGGGGGATTATATAGGCGCTCGCTAGTGACTGGAATTGCCTGGCGAGAGCCTCCACAACTCGCGCAATTTTGGAGAAAGCCAGCAACTCCTTCAGGGGAACAGAGATAAAGATGGCATGGAATGCTCAACGAGCTTCAATCTATGCCGAAAGGCATGGATGGAAGCTAGCTGAAAGCCATGAGAGACGATGAAAATGTGTTTCCAGGTAAATTCAGCTGAGGTAAAATAAAACGGCGTGGACCGCATCCTCAGCTCATCCTCGCTTCCAACGCTCCAGACGGTGAGCTCTACACCACGTTGGTAAAGAAGGGCGCGTGGTCGCCCTTCGACCTATTCTTCTACACCCCTTCCATCCTGAAAGATTTCACTTTCGGAGTTGGGGGAGAAAAGTGACATCCCTTAAGACCAATGACTTGTGGAAAGCGGAGTCTTCCACGCGAGCGGTCAACGGGGAGGGGGGGGGGGTAAGAAGGAGAGTTCCTGACATGACTTCGAGCAGGTGTACAAGCTAATTCCAACCGACTGCATGTACATATGAGCAGGAAGGAAATTAATCATTACAGGTTTACGCCGACCATAAGAGAATTAAGATGGAACGTAATTAAAAGAATGAAAATGATATTTATACACGAAGCTATACAAAGCAACGAAAAACAAACAAAATGGATATTCAAAGATACATCATATGATAAATGACAGGAAGATTACCGTGGTACATATATACATATAGTGGTACTGGACCAGAATTATAAATAATAATTTTATATACACAAGTGCACTGTGCGTCCTAGACGTACTTATTCCCCTCCCAAATAATAACTACATACACAGGGCAATAATTGTTCTTTAACCTAAATCTAGCTAGCAGTTACACTATATCCTAAATAGATAAATGTCTATGGAGCAATTGCAATTAAAATTTAGCAGGGATCGTCGCCCAAAGGATTAAGGCTAAGGGTATCGGCGATACAATTCTCTGACCCTTTTATATACCATATCCGATACTGAAATTCCTGCAATAATAGGCTCCATCTCATTACTCGGCCATTATGATGTTTAATGTTACGGATGTATGGCAGCGGGAGGTGATCGGTCTCTATAACAAATTCTCGGAATAACAGGTACATAGCTAAAACCTTCTTTTCTATTACCGTATAAATCCCCTCACCTGGAAGTAATTTGCGACTCGCGTTAGCCACAGCGTGACTCTCACCATCATCTCCGTACTCAGGAAAGAAACAACCGATGCTCTCCTTGCTCGCATCGGCCCGAATCCCGAAGGGCCTACTGGGATCAGGCAACCTGAGAATGGAGGCAGATGCCAATTTACCCTTTAGCTGAGGGAAAAGCAGTAGCCCTAGAATTCCAGACAATGCGATCTGGGGACTTCTTCTTGAGCAGTTCACACATCGGGGTGGCCAAAGACGCGAAATTGGGGACGAACTTCCTATAAAATGAGGCTGTTCACATGAAAGAACGAAGCTGTTTCTTTGTAACCGGGAGGGGCATATCAACTATCGCCCGGACCGTGGCTTTTTATGGCTTAAGTTGGTCCTTTCAAATGTGGAAACCTAGATATTGGATTGAATTGTAGGCAAGCTGGCACTTACCGGGGCCTATTTTAAAGATGTGCTCTCGCAAACGGCTCAAGGGTGCCTGAAGGGAGGCCAAGTTTTAGTCCCATTCACAAGGGGCAACGTAAATGTTGTCAAAATTAAAACTAACATTATCCAATCCGTGCCAAATTCTGCGCATTATCCAATTATAATTAACCCAAAATGAAGTCGACGGAACTGCATATGGCCATTGTCGGTGGGGAAGGAGGTGTATTTCCTTATGCTCTTTTTCAGGGGAATCTGGTAATACGCTTTAGAGAGGTCGACCTCGCTAATATATTTCGCTTTTTCGAACAAGTGAATGTTTTGGTCGATTAATGGAATCAGTTCCGCATGGAAAACGTTCACGGAATTTAATTTGCGGAAATCTACGCACATGTGGTAGGAGCTATTCGGTTTCCGCGCCATAAATATTGAGGAACAATAATTTGACAAGGAGGTACAATGATTCGAGGTTGAGCAGATTGTTAACCTCGGCGTTAAAGGCATTTTTTTAGATGAATTGGAAGGGGTTCAGATTTTGAGCCAACGGGTTCCTGGGAGTGAGCATTATATCATGCTCGAATTTAATAGCACACCAAGGGATCTAGGAAATCACTTCCTCAAACTAAATTAGAATAAGCTGCAGCTGGCTAATTTGGTCGGGAGTTAGCCGCTTATTGATATCCAAGCCGGCGGGAGGTGAATTGGTGGTGCCGGGCAAGGCGGGTAGTGGGTAATCCCTATCATATTTGACGCAAATGGCCTGTATAAAGTTCAGGGCATCTGTCATGTAGTTGGCTTCCAAAGCTGTCTCTTCGTCTATGGTAACAATGCTGTTGATACATGCGCAGCGGTGATATTTTTTCAACATGTTGACGTGGAACAGCTTCTCTCCTGTAGGGGTCTTAATTAAATAGTCCACACGTCCTCGCGCTTCAATAATTTGGAAGGGCCTTTCCAATGGCTTAGAAGTTTGTTGCTCTCCGTAGGAAGTAGCAACAGAACCTGATTACCAGGCTTAAACTTCCTCTCCTTTGATTTAACATCGATGTACGTCCAGTACTTTTACAAATTAACGTCCGCATTTTGGTATGCAATCTCGGCACACTTTTCTAATCTTCGTTGAACATCCCAAACATACGAGTAGAAAGATTGAATTTCCCTATCTAACTTGGCGTTCGAGAATAACTCCGTAAGGATGCTAATGGGATCTCGCACGTTATGTCCGTATATTAATTAGAAGGGAGAAAATCCGTGTGTACGATGGAGGATCTCCTTGGATGTAAATAGTGCCATGGGAAAAAGTCGATGCTACTCAAAGGGCTGCTCGGCCTACAGCTTCTTTAACATCGATTTCAAGATCGCATTAAATTTTTTGCAAACTTCATTTGCGCACGGATAAAATGAATGGCAAGAAATGGTTTTACTATCAACAGTTTATAAATTTATTCCATGAATTCAGAGGTAGATTGCCTACCTTTGTTAGACAATACTTCCTTTGGTATACTTACTTTAGGAAAGATGGAAATTAAGGCTTCTGTGCACGTAACACTGTCGATTATTTTTAATGGTACGGCCTCGGGAAATCACGTGGCAAAGTCCATGAGAGTAAGGAAATAACTATGCCCTTCGCTGGAAGGGGGAGGAATAAAGCCTACAAGGTCTATGGATACTCGGGAAAAGGGTTCGGCTATGATCAGTCCCTTCTGAAGGGCGGCCGGTTTGACACGCTCGTTTGGGGTGGTTTTCTGGCAGATGTCACAGGATTTGCAGTATTTAGAAATCTCAACTGCAGAACCAGGCCAGTAGAAATACCGAAAAATCCTCTGAGCTTTCTCATTGCGGCTAAAGTAGCCAGAAACCACCCTATTGTGGGAAATATTTAAGACCAGGGGAACATACGAACGAGGAACACAGGGTATGGATCTCGGGTTTAACACCATCCGACCTAGCGCAATATAAGAAGCCTTCCTTTACGATATAAGAGATTGTCTTGTCACCGCGGTTATAATCCTGCTCGACGCTCCGAGATTTTTCCTACAAAGGAAGGCGATTTTGACACGTTGATAACGCCGCTGTACTCCGAATCTAAGGAGGTTTCAAGGTAGTGGGCGTCTGGAAATCTTTCTTTGCCTGGGCTCACGTGATAACTGGCTAAGCCACCGGGCCGGGTTAGATGCGACTAGGAGGCACTGTCCTACCAAAAGGGAGCAGAATTTGCTACGGGCTAACACGAATTCAGCCCATCCTGAAAAGTATTGACAATCCAGGTGACAGTTTACAATGGGGAAGCGGTTTGCGCGTCACAAGTAGTCATGGACTACCACAAACATTTTGTAGTCAGGGGCCACAGGGGGAAGAAGTTCGTTAGATACCACAATACAGGTACACCCTGTATCGAAGACAATGGTGGAGATTCGGCACGCATTAACGGTTCCGTTCTCAAACTTTAAACCTTCTGGAGAGCTCTTGTCGAAGAGGAAATAAACTTGGTGTCCTAGGTCACTGGGAGGCGGGATTGAAGCTGGTGTTTCTGGTCGCGATGAAGGGGAAGTGGGAGCAGCATTCACTTGGTGTACTTGGTGAATGGGATTACTACGTAATTGGGAATTTGGGGGACAGTTCGGGCGGGCGTTATCCTCGGCACCGCACACGAAACAGACAATTGGCTTACGGGGAAAGGATGGCGCTGGGTGATTAGAGATGATGGGGTTAACATCACGGGGCTCCAATGGAGGAAAAACTTCTCGGCATAAAGGGGCCCGTAATCTTGGACAGTTCTTAGGAAGGAACCGTGAGTTATTAATTTTATTCTTGAGAGATGAACGGGGAGTCTTTTTATTTTTCTTCGGGTATAGGTTAGGACTCGTTCATAGATATCGGCCTCTTCTATGCACTGTTTGAAGAAGTTGCACCGACGATCCTTCACAAAGGAGCGGATCTCTAGTTGTAGCGACACTATCAATTGATCCCTTATTACAAAGTCTATCAGGGAGTCATAAACGTGCGGTAATCTTTATGAATCTGGCCAAAAATTGAAATGACCTGAAATAGTATACCTAAAATGACCAAAGGTCATATTTGGTTGGATGCGTGCGTGACGAAATTTGGCGCGGTAGAAATCAAGCGTCATATTATACGCCACGAAAAGTTCGGATTTGAGGGTGAAGTAATGCACCTTGCCTTCTGAGGGAACGGAATCATAAAGTTCCAGGAGCTGAGCATTAAGAAGGGGAAGAAGTTTGGCGACACCGTCTGTCTCAATATCCCAATGATTAAGTTCAAATGTTTTCTCGAAATGGGTGAGTAAAGATCCGAAGTCCTCTCCTTCTTTGAAAGTGGGGAGTTTAATGCAAGCGGAGTAAGTGGCATCTGCACTGGAATTGACTGAAAGGGATTCGAGCCAATCGCGATTTAACTCCAATTAATATTGACGATTTCCTTCTCGCTCTTCGCTCTGTCTAATCTCTTTTTGTTCAGTTCTCACTTGTTCATCTTGTTCACTCCCATTAGTTCTCTCATTCCCCTGTTCTTCCTGTCTATGGCGACGAGTTCTTTGACACTTAAACCGAAGGATTCTCCTGGGAGTTTGAATCTTTCGAACGACGAAATTTTGTTCGGAACACGGGGTGTAAGTTTTCGAGAGAAAGAGTTTTATGGACCGTAGGCACGGGACGGAGAAGGGGATTGAGTTACAAAATACTCACACACGAAGAAATACTCTTGTTCAAACGCGGAAGCTTTGCTATCTAAAGACCCACACTAATATAATGTACAATTAACTCCAAGTTGAACAAAACTGGAACATCGTGAGATAAGAAGGGCTTTGACTTTGCTAATCCGTCTGGGATTAAAGTGACCGCGGGATAAGCTCTGTCTCCTAACAAATTTTCCTAATAAGGGTTCTCAGTCCTAACATATACAAACACTAAGCGATAAATATATATGGTAGTGTCTGAAATTTTTCTAGCTATCTCCAGATTCCACCATAATGGTTTCCGAGTTTTGTTCCTAATCCCTGGTCTTTGAGGCACCTCAAACGGTACTCAGCTTTGGAAAATACAAAAAAAAATCAAGCTTTACCTTTAAAATATGTCCCTAGAAAACTTTTAAAGACCCTGACACACCTGATCACCTGATTTTATAATGGTTTATATATATATATATATATATATATATATATATATATATATATATATATATATATATATATAAATGTATGTATCTCTCAAAGTAGCACGAGAGAATGAATCCATTAAACCACATTGAAAGAGAAAACGGAATAATTTTTTTCCTTGCAGTAATATTTTTATTACCTTTTTTCGAAAAATTCGTGCAGGAAAGCGATTCGAACCAGGCACACTGAGGCAGCGAGCACCACTTTGATCACAGTTAAAAGTATGCCGTTAGTAGCGTATGCTTTTAACTGTGATCAAAGCGGTGCTCGCTGCCTCAGTGTGCCTGGTTCGAATCGCTTCCCTGCACGGATTTTTCGAAAAAAGGTAATAAAAATATTACTGCAAGGAAAAAAATTATTCCGTTTTCTCTTTCAATGTGGTGTAATGGCTTCATATATATATATATATATATATATATATATATATATATATATATATATATATATATATATATATATATATATATATATACATATATATATATATATATATATATATATATATATATATATATATATATATATATATATATATATATATATATATATATATATATATGCCTTTTGGGGGTTTGCGTCGAAGTTGGTTTAAGATTCGACCTTAGCCAGTTCGTGAACGAGAAATAGGTAAGAATTCAGTAGGGATATTGTACCTTTTAATTGCGAGGTTCTTTCAAAGCAAATAATTCAGAGTTCAAGTTGGCCAAAGATTAGCTGATTCCTGGTACTCATTTAGGGTGGCAAGAGAAAGACAATAACACAAATCTACCTTTAAAACAAATAAATAAAGTTGAAATATATAGAGATATGGAGTTTAAAGGGAATGATCGTATACGCGAAAATTCACTGTCGGCATGAGAGACAGGAGGGATAAATATGGGATTAGATATGGTTGGAGGGAAGCGCCAGTCTGGATATGATGACCGTAATAGGGAAGCCGGGTTACCTCACGGGGCGGATGAGGGAGCACACGTAGTTTGGCCTTCGAAGATGGAAATCGTTGCCAGATACTTGCCGATTGACTATGGCAAAGTTCACGGATGTCAATTGAGCCTTCGTCTTCGAATCGAAATCACCGCTGTCTGTGACCACGACGGGTGAGCGTTTCCTTTGCTCGTATGCGGTGATAGGCGGGAAAGTCCTGGAGTGCTACACGCTACACATAGTCGGGGGGTTATATAGGCGCTCACTGGTGGCTGTGAGCATCCACGACTCGCGCGATCTTGAGAAAAGTCAGCAACTCCTCCTCGGAAAGCGAGATAAAGATGGCGTAGAATTTTCGATGAGTTTCAATCTATGCCGTAGGGCAGAGATGCTGGCTGAAGGCCATGCGAGACGAGGAAAACGTGTCCCTGAGTAAATGCAGCTGGGGTAAAGTAAAACGGTGTGGACCACCTCCTCGCCGTATGTCAGCCGCCTTGCTCCCAACGTTCCACGTATTGTGCTTGAGACCACGTGGATACAGAAGGGCACGTGCTTGCCCTTCGACCTATTCTTCTACATGGTATTTCATTGTGAAATCCGGTTATTTTACAAATATTTGCCGCATGATGAAAGGGGGGCTTAAACTGATAAAAACTCCATGAGTGTCCACGTTATGCACAATGGCAAGACTAGTAGCTTCTTGAAGGTTTCAGACTTCAGCAGGAAGCTTTTACTGAATTCAGTAACAATATAGTCACTGGGTCTCTCGAATATGAAATAACAGGGCGCCAAGCAGCGATGTGCATCACTTTGAACTTTTTTTTATATTATCACGGCTCGATTGCTCACTCCATGAATCTCCTGTTGAGGAAGAGGCAGAACCACTCGAGTATTGATAGCACGAGCGGAATCCAAGATTCTTGCTTCGGAGCGATCTTCTACCCCGCAGCTGATTGCTGCCTTGATGAATTTGTCTACCTTGTATTCTAGCGATATGTTATGGGATAACTGCTCGAACATTGGTATGTCGTAGTATTGTAGGCGGCTAGCTCCTGACCACCTAGCTAGAGCTTAGAAGGGTTATCCAGTCTTTGTCAAGCTTTCGAGTGGTTTAACTTCCCCTAGCACCTCCAGGATTTGTGTCACATAGATTGAGAGACGACTAAAGAAAGCTTTTTCAACTCTACTGCCGTTCATTCTGCACCCGTGTCCCAGCACAACTACCGAAGGAGAGTTGTGTATTTATACCTTACTAAAATGATGTTCCTGATATTAAAGATCAGCGAGCTCGAAGTGTTAAAGAACGATGAAGTAAAAGCCTCTTTGGCCGCTCTGCTATGCAACTCGAATAACGAATTCACAAATTTCATGATGATTTGCTGGTAGATGACAAAACAAGACGGAATGTGGTGTCGGTGGGCGAGACATTTTGTGCTTTAAATCCCAGCTCGCAGTCTTTTGCTTACTTGGCAAATATTAAGGTACTCAAATAGCTGAAACATTTACCGTATCGGTAGCAGACGTGTGTTGATTATTTTGTTGAAGAGTCATAATGAGCGCGTGGATGATTCTGTTAGGTGATGCGCTTTTTTGCTGCAGGCTTGAGAGATGTTAGAAGGCTCACTGGTCGCCAGTAAGGCAGTTGCTTAAGTAAATACGGTCATTATTAATCTTTGTTTACCATGTCTAAAGTTACAATTCTTCTTCTTTGACTCAACCCATGGGCCTCGCAGCTCACGTGAAAGAAAAACTTTCTTGGAGGCGGATTTATAGCTTGGCACCGGCAGTGGAGCGATGAGTAGCATCCATTCGAGAATTACGATAATAGTTCATTAATGGTGATTATTACCAGTTGTTGCAGCTTTGGAATTGCCAGCGTACGCTGGCTGCACCCGGCTGAATGAGCGCAATTTAAATGACTCATTCATTTTCAGAGGTCAGAAATTGATCTATTTTATGCAATAAATCATCCATTATTGTAAGCTTAAATAGTAAAACACCTAACATTTTGGGAGTGATATGTCATAGTTAATGATTAAAGCATTCCCACAGAAGATGAAGGTAAGATTGAACTCGACCACGAGAAGCAACTTTTCACCTAAACCTGCAATTTGTATGAACTGGATGAGTTCACTGTTTAGGGAAATATCCTGTGATGGTGCGCGACAGATATTGTTAGTATGAAGGTGAATGGAGAGCGTATTTGTAGAGACGTAATCAAGTCCTGAGTTTGCTTTAATTTTCTATCGAATATAGACATATCCACCATGCTTAGAGTGAGATGAGAAAAAACAGCTCTGTATAGAGAGTAATCCTCAATACTAACTACACTGCTCGGGAAAGTGTGTTGAAGCCATGAATCAACTATAGAAAATATCTTTAACTTCTTTAAGCCAAGCATCTAAACATTTGCTAACTTATTTATAAGAGTATTTGAATTGGTCTTTATTCGATCATCGAATTTCGCCTTCTCTATTCTAACATTTTACACCAAAGACTTACAGCAACTCTTAGTAAAATTATAATAAAAGGCGTGTGATGATGTAATTTATATTGAGTGTAAATTGAAAACTATAAGCGAATATTTTTCAGATGAATAAACTTTTTAAACAAAACCAAATAAAATTAATTGATCTTCAGTGGTCGAAAGTCCATATATTCAGTGCTTACCCTAAAAAAATCGTTAAATAAATCACTCAAATTTCCCCAGCCATAGACATTACATAGCCTACGCATAGCGTTTATCAATTCACCCAAATTTCCTTAGCCAGAGCGACTACATATTCTATGAATTTCCGAAGCTATAAAACCACATATCCTACGAATTTCGGTATTTAGTTAGCCTTTGAAACCACATAGCCTACGTAAATTGAGTCTACTGTCGACAAGCCTTTCCTCTAGCAGAAACTGCGTAGGTGTTGGCACATCGAAGTTGTACTTCGGGTTATTATAGCATGCTTGAGTGCCTCGTGTTGTCCCGTACCTGGGTAGGATTAAATCGCGCACCATCGCAGAGGTTGAGTTTGGTAAGGAGGAGATCGTTTGCGCGTACTTCACTTTATAGCTCACTGCTTCATGATTATAAAGATGCGTTAGGAATATAATATAGATAACTCTGTGTCTCTCTTGTTCTAAAGTGGAAATTTTATGGTCCATCCCTAGCTGAGTAATGGACTAAAATCACACCCGATAAAAATCTTTTCTGCTAAAAATCTCGAATTTAATGCGGCGCTTTGATCAACTTTCATTTCAAGCAACAATTTAAGAAAGCATATTTAAAAAAAAAAAAATCATCCAATGACGTAGCGTTTCTAAGGCCAATTTTATGGCTGAAATTTGGATTCAAATTTTGTATGTGTCACTCGCAGAGTTGGTACAAACTTCTATGCCAGTATGAACTATACAATTTGCGTTATTTTTTCTCCTCAACTAACTTGAGCATTGGCATTCGGAGTACTTTAAAGGACTTTAAATTAAGAGTGCGGATTTTGATCTTTATTAACTTACACGGTAAATAATCAGTTTAACGATATTAATTTAATATTCGAAATTTAATAAAATATGTACTTATTCACTTCAACATAAATTGCTAATGATAATTAATTTACTATTATTGCACTTAATATATCGCCTCAGTTTAGTGACTGTGAAAGCATTGTAACTATATAGGAATTATAACTATTTTATCGTATGTTAAATTTATAGATAACGTGCAAAGTGAACATGTTATTTGAGTTCGAGAATTTAAGAAAAACGCGGCCAAATGGAAAAATAACGTTTAAATTGGAGAAGTAGGTGTCGTAGAATGACTCCCGACGATACCATATATTACACTATTCGTTGAGGGAACTTCCTTAATTATCTTTAGAGTGCGTTTACTGTCTGGCGGCCGATATTAAGTATCTTCGATATGCTTAAGAAGTGAAACTGAGCTCAAGGATAATAATATTGCTATCATTAATAAAATAGAGTTTTATTAATAATAACTATAAACAATACACAAAAACGGAAAATATTGACATAAACAGAATGGAAAGGGTCGTGGAGACTCGGGCTAATCCGAGGATTTAAAGGATTAAAAAAAGGTAAAACAAATATAGAGTTAAAAAGATGGGATGGTTCGATAAACAATTTAAAGCACAGGATAGAATTGACAAAAGGGATCAATACTCAAAAGGTGACGTTTGGCTTACGTAACTTTTCATTAGGGTGCAGTGGAAGGTACTTGAAGGAATATTCGGTCCGCTGGCGAGTTCCAGCCGAAGGGGGGGGATAAAAGGATCCTGACGAGGCGTCTTGGAAAGGAGAACCGTTACTCGACGAACGGCTTGAAGAACAATGGCTGTTCTACTTTGTTCTCTTCTGAACAAAGGGGGGAATGAGAACCGTCTCTTGTCTACGGGCTCAAGAACAATGGCTGTTCTAATGTTGTTCTCCTTGAACAACAGGGGGGGGTGAGAACCGTTTCTTGGCGAAGGGCTCCAAACGAACAATGGCTGTTCTAGGTTGTTCTCTTCTGAACAAAGGGGGGGGGGATGAGAACCGTTTCTTGGCGAAGGGCTCAAAACGAACAATTGCTGTTCTAATGCTGTTCTCCTTGAACAACAGGGGGGGGGGATGAGAACCGTTTCTTGGCGAAGGGCTCAAAACGAACAATGGCTGTTCTAATGTTGTTCCCCCTTGAACAACAGGGGGGGGGGGGGAAGAGAACCGTTTCTTGGCGAAGGGCTCAAAACGAACAATGGCTGTTCTAATGTTGTTCTCCCTTGAACAACAGGGGGGGGATAGCCTTGGGACTTGGCGTCGGATAGGCTCGAACCTTTGGCACTCAAGGAATATTGTCCTCCTTCTGGACAAGAGATGGTGAATCTCGAGGTCGAGGTCCCTTGGCGCACAAAGGGAGAGAGGGTCGTGGTGATGTTTCGCGACGAAAATCTGGATCTCCAATCTGATCTTAGTGGTAAAGTTTCCATATAAATACCCAGGACATCTCCTTGGCGTGGGGGAAAATGGAGTGGAAGCTTGGAGGGAACGCACAGCCAGGCCGGGGAACAATGCCTTATCTGTTCATAAGCCTAACTCGATCTGGCGAGGTCGGCGTATGGGGCGAACGGGGGGACGATAACCTCCTTGTTTAAACATTGGCATCCGGTAGCTGAGATAAGACTCCAAGCCTCGAATCGAAGATGCACGTGGGCAGCATCGTGGTTTTAAATAATACGGGGTAGGAGTTGAAATTAAACGCAGCTTTAACACGTTCTATCACAGTAGGCTATCAGCAATTGTCGCTTTTTAGTTAAGAAAGAATTGGGTGGCTAATGGCGCCCGTTGCCTAGGAAACCTAGTAATATGAAGAGGTCTCTCAGGGTAGGCGTTGCTTTGAATATTCTCGGCATTTGAAGACGTGGTTTGGATACTGGGATAAACTCTGACTTGATAGGCTGAGGTTTTTTCACTCAAATTGGTAGGATCTGGTGTGTCTCCGGGTTGGCTTAGAATGTGTTTACCAGTTTACGTTGCTTCCTTCGGAACCAGAAGCAAGATAACAAGAATCCTATTTACAAACTGAAGTAGATTTGATTCTCTCTCTCTCAGGCATGGCCAAAATTGGGAAAGTAGTCAATCTGGTCGCATTGAAATGCTCGTGTACGTATTTATGTATCGCGTAAGCAAACCCGGTCTGCCTTCGCCAGCGGATCTAATAGTCAACGATATCCCATGATTTTCATTTAAGTAATATACTAAATACTTCTTTAATTAAAATTTTCATGAGGAATTGGCCCCCAAAATAGGCATAACCCCATTATAACATCAATATAGTACAATTAAAAACATATAACATCATATCCTAAAATAATTTCAAACACTACATTGAAATTTATAGATATCATCCAGGACACAATGTTATTTTCATTGAGCTTTATACTTAATTACTTACGTAATCTAGAAATTATTTGACAAAGTTTTTTGTACATACATTAGGAAGTGTCAATACCCCCTGACACTGTATTATAATGAGTAACTTTAAGTTTCGACAAGTGTTGGTTTTATTTATTGCCAGATATAAATGACCATGAGTGGATGCTTGTTAAGTTAAATATACAAAAACTGTTTCCACTGAGTGTCCTGGGGACTTAATGATAGTCGTAAAAAATGAGGCAATACTGGGAATTTGACCGCCTTTCAAGTGACGTGTTATTGCTCCGGGCTAAATCCAATCTTGGATGAAATATATCTTCGCCTCTCTTCTTCTCAGTGATGATTTCTACACTAATATAATGATTTAATATTGCTTTGACGACACGTCTGGTGCCATTTAATAGTACTTTTCTTTAGATTGAGTCTTTATATAAATATGCGTACTACCAATTGAAATTAGTTTGTTTCATCAAATAATATAAATCACTCTCCGTTTAGTACTACGTAAAGAAATAGTGGGGGGGGGGGGAGAAGCAAAATTAAGGATTTTTATAGAGAAAATCTGCATTTCGAAAAGGGATTTCCAAAATTTATATTTCACTGAGGCTGGCTTGGGCCTGCACTCTCCCCCCTCCCTGTCATTTGTTTACCAATAGGGAACAAGGCGCAAATGTGATGACATACCCATCGCAAAAGCAAGTAGTGGAAATGAAAGAGTGGAAGTTCCCCTCTGATATTGAAAGAGAACAAGTCTGAAAATGTGTAAAAATAATTAATCCCCACCCGCCCCTTGCTATTTGAAAAGTGAACTAATTCTTCTAAGACAAAAACAACGTGCCTAGACGACTCTAAGATTAATTTTATATCCCAAAATATATATCATTCACGATCGCTAGAATTCAGTTCATTGTTGCACCCATTTCAGGGCTTAGTCATAAACCAAGGCTCCATCCAAATTAAGCTTCATTTAGCTCCAATTATCTTTTTCCCTCTTTTCTCTTTGTATCCAAAATTAGTATAATAATTTTCCATCGAATTTTAATTCCTCTAATTTATGTCCCTCCACCAGGTAATTAGAAAGAGATGAAAATTCTCTTGCTTTACCGGAATGGAAGGAGAGAAAAACACGAATGACTCGGGATTTTTAGTTAAAGCCAACAATCTCGATTGGAGCGAATTTAGAGCTTGCAGCAATTAAGCGAAGCATTGGAGGATCCCTATTTATGAAGAACCGAGGTTTACCTATGAAATTGGGGAAAGTTTAGTCAAATCCCCCAGGATGGAGTGAGGAAGATTCCCAGAGTTTCATTATCAGGGAGGTAAAGGAATGCTCTTTCCCCCCGGTCTAGAAGCTGTGATCTTCCTCAAACAGATTTTAAGGATAATTTTTGTACTACTTTCTTTACTATCTTTTGTTGCTTGCTTTAATTAGAAGATTTCTTGTAAGGAATTTTTACACGAATTAAAAAGAAAACCAGCGAGGGCAAAGCCCGCAGAAAAGTAGTAAGAAGATATGTGAAAAGAAAGTGAAAGTGTAAGAAAATTACTTATAGCCTCACCTCCTCCTGCAGGCAGTTGGGGCTGAAAGAGTACACAATCCTCCAGACGTAGCAATGTTGCCTATGAAATCCTTTTCTGGATGTGTGTAAAAAATGTCTTTTTTTATAATATTTTCTCTGATGCTACCCCACTGGGCCATACCCGCCGTTAAAGGGGAGACAAAGGGAGAAGACTGAGGGACGGGAGTTTGAGGGGCAGGGACCTGGTTTTAGTAGAAGGAGAACAGAGTATACAGAATGGAGAAATATTAAAAATCACCACCACAGTAAAAAAGCTAAGAGAGACATATGAGTCCCACTCCACACCTCAAACCATTCACCACTGAAAGGAGGAAAGTTGGTAGGCTACTAGCCTGTGATGTCAGCCGCCGAGAACTAACGATAGGCAAGACGAGACGTGGGAGGAAAGGGTAGAGAAAAAGAGGAAAATGAAAGTGTGAAGAAGGAATAAAACCCACTATTGTTGGAGGGTGACGCTTCGAAACTGGTACTGGAGGGTGACGATCAGAAACTAGTGTGAGAGGATTACGTCAGAAAATATTGTTGGAGCTTGCCGATCGAAACTAGTGATGAAGGGTGACCAGCCAACCTGTTTTGGATGGTGACGTCCCCAAATCATTGTTGGAGGGTGAAACTTTAGATTTAGTGTTAGAGGGTGACCCTCCGAAGATCTGACCTCCTTACCCCCCTAGAGTGCAATTCCATGGATGATCAAGTGTGGGTTGGGGTTGAGAGACCAATAACTCCCCTTGAACCACCAGGGTTGGAGCCTTGTTCCATGTTTAGCACAATTTACACCCAGTTAAACAGCGGTACACTCTCGAAGGCCTGATATTTATTTGAATAAATATCAAGTCTTTTAAATCTATATTCGTTAAATATATCAGCTAAATAAACTATGTTATTTTCTTTTATATTAAAGTTAGGCGACAAATCTCGAATTCGCAAAAAGACGGAACGGGGATTATTTACAAAATTTTAAAATGTTCTAAAATAACATTGGTCTTACATTAAATAGAATTCAGCCGAAGAGGCGAGAACCCTTTCTTAGAAAAAACTTTCATAGTCCTGTGTCTATTTCTCATCTTGGAATGGAACCTTGCCTTCAGCGAGCGCGCCGTACTGCTAGTACATTTCCAGAGATTCCATTTCGGAAAAACTGAGGCAAATGGAGAGAAGTGAGACGAAAAGTAAATGTGGATTTTCTTTTTGTCAAAACGAAACTGCAAATGTGAGCTTCACGGCAGAGTCGAAAAGGTTAGTGGAGGAGTGAGTATGAAGGGAATAGGAAGAGATGCTATCTTCGTCTCCCTATACTAAACTCTGGGACGTGCTCTCAAAGGCTAGTAGTCTATGCTTCTTTGCATTCTTAAGAGAGTTTGAAAACAAAGAAGTCAGCTTCGGCGAAATGAAGTAGGAAGTAAGAGCGCGGAGATATGATGCCCTTCATCTTGTCATTGATAGTTTGTTTGTTAGCGGATTGGTTAGATTTTAGAGTTTTTTACTCTATGTTTAGCCTAGGTTATATTTTGTGGGTTCATTTATATTTGGGTAAATTCAGTTGAAGTTTGCGTGCCGTCTTTCCGGCAGGGAAAGAATCAAACAAGACGCCTATTCCAGTGAACTAGCCGTGGAATAGCCTCAAGCCTTAGGCGTCAGTTCAATCTAGCTCATATTTGTAATACAATTGTGATTGCATTCTTGCATGAATCTTAATCGTTACTCAGTAGAATGATCAGAACTAAACCTGTTTAATAAAAATACAACTCATAACCTTCTACACCATAGTTAAACCAACGTCTTACCTAAATGTTATGCTAGAGGAATTGGTATTTATTAAATCGTTGCGCACACTATGTCTCTTTTCCCGAGGGCTAGTAGCGGTAAATAATAGAGCAATGTCTCGAAAAATACTACTTGTAAATTAGTGTTTTCCAATTCGAAAAAAAGATCAACAGACGAGTTAGATGGGCCTATAGAATAGACTGAAAGTAAATTTTATTTTTAAAAATTATCCTTTATTGATAAAACTCAGAAGGAAAATTAAGTTATATAAATTACTTAATATTTCAGCAAAAATTAAGATAAATTTAAGAGCCAAAACTCATTACTTGATAATTGTATGTCGTCTCTTAATTTCAAGCGGGATAGAACTACTCTGCATCAGTGGTTTCTGTCAGATTTAACAATAAATAAAAAAACTTAATTTTGCCTAAGCAAAAAATAAATCGTTCATGCTTTCGGTGGAGCCGGTTCTTACACCCGGTTTTTGGTTGTACATATAAACTTACATTTCGAGGTTAAACTCAATGTTTGAGAGAAGGTTTTTAACCCTCATTTGAAATGAAGTAAAAAGTGTTATTTATATAAGCACATCACTAACTTACACCATTTGTCTCTACATTTGCTATTTTCTTCATGTGAAACCTTGAAGTAATTTCTTAACAAAGGTGACGCCAAATATCTAAACGAGATACGTCCATGATATAAATCCTTTACAATCAACAATCAACTTCAACCATTACAACTCAAAACGATATATGAATCGCATATTGTTTTCAATTTCTCATATGAGTTAAGTATTAACGAATGTATTTCCTTCCTCGATCTTGACGGTTATAGGAAAGTAATGGAAGATATACGAAAAGCGTCTATCGAATTGGAACGAGCCTCGGACAATGTCTTAATGCCAGAACTGAATGCGTCAGGAACTACAAAATATCGGTAATGAGTTCAGATACAAGATAAATTTTAAGATCCAAACAAGTACTATTAAACAATGTCTACTCCAAATGAGAGTTTGAAATAAAAGAGAACAAAATAGTTAATACCCAGGTCGAGGTAGAGGAAGAAAAAGGAAACGGGAAACCAGTACTGCTCTACTCCATGAATCAGATGACGGATACTGACTGAACATACCAACGAATACTACGAGACATCATAAAACAAACTCTACACCTGATAACTGGAACAAATTATCACTATGAATCTACTATAAAAACCTGAAAGTTCTCCTTCTACTGCTGAAATATTAACGGCTTTAATCAGATAAATTATATTTGAACCAGATAACCGAGTGACATGAGAGTATGGCTCAGCATGCTGCAGTTGACATTCGGAGGATTATGGACTTTCTCGTCCTCAATGTCTACTGAAAGAGGCATTTCCGCATCCTCACCAGATTTGTTTGACTCGTGTGCCTTTGGCTACAAATAGAGAGGGAAAATAAGAGGAACGACAAGTGGTAGAAGGTTTTTTATCACTGACGTTTCGCTCCTCACGAGCTTCCTCAGAGTAACAAGAATCAGTGAGTCGTACATATGTGAGGAGTGGTAGGACTAGTGTTTTATATAAGTGTATTTGTAGTTTTCGGCTGGTTGGATACAACTGGCGCAGCTTTTTGTTAATGTTTTTGGTTCTTGCGCATATTATATTTTATTCTATGTGGAATTTTAAGGACTTGTCAAATATTGCCACTAGAATTTGGATGTAAGGTGAGTATATAAGTCTTATTGGGTCTATGTCGTTTGAGTCTGGTGTATGTATTTGTGTATTTTGTATGTTGTGTAAGATTCGTAGCTATGAGTCACTTATTCTCATAATATGTCTTCTCATCCCTATCTATTTGTGCATGGCGTGCATTTCTGTTTGGACCTTGGCTGCAGACGAGAATGGTCTTTTCGTGGACGTAGGACACTATGTACGTATGTCTGCAGCTTTCGGGTTGGCGTAGGTTGTCCTTGTGTACATTATAAAAAGTGTGGGTGCCAGTATTCTAACCCTGGTGTACTCTGGCCCGTGGTACGAATTTAGGTGATGTTGTGTTGTTGTATTTTATATGACCTCTCCTTTCGGCAAGGTAGTGAGAGCGATGCCTTTTGCTGGAGAGAAAGAAAGAGCGAGAAAGAGAGAGAGAGAGAGAGAGAGAGAGAGAGAGAGAGTGAGAGAGAGAGATCCGTGTTATTCGCTAGTTTCCAACGATATCCCTTTTGCTAAACCTTGACAAAGGTCTTCTCAACGTCTTTGCCGATGGAGAGTGTTTTCTGTGGTGATTGGCGTGCTTTCTCTATGATGTTGTGAACGATAGTCATAACTGCACCTTTCTTATCTTAAATAAGTGGATTCAACAGAGAGCTAAATTTCTCAAAGTATTACCATACGTCTCAAAATCTGTTCACAGCTACAAATATCACTTCTCCATCAACTAAGTAATCTTTTAAAGAGAGATGTACCCATACGCATCTTCACAACCAGCATTAGCATCCCAGACCACAAGAAGTTTAGTATTTTTTCACTGTTTTTGCTATTCCATAAAAATTAGTGTCATTCAGTGTAATATCAAAATATCTACAGGGGTGGACAAAATAATGGAAACACCTAGTATTATAATAGTATAGTTTGCAAGATTGATTCAATTGTCTAAGCCTTGCCTATGTTTATGTTTTTTGATTAATAATAAAAGTACATCATCTTGTGCTAATATTGTTGTTTTTTGAAAATATTATCCAAATAAGTTTATTAAAACTTAGAAAAATGAGCGATCTATCTGATTTCCAAAGAGGTCTGATTATTGGAGCACGGATGGTAGGCGCTGCCATCACTAAAACGGCTAAAATGGTTGTCGTATCAAGAGGCACAGTCTCAAAAGTAATGACAACGTATAAAAACGTCTTTCTAGAAGCAAAACTCAGGAAGGAAACCAAAATTGTCTGATAGGGACCTTAGGACTCTTACACGGATTTTTACATAAGAACATAAAACTACAGCTACCAGAATTACTGCAGAACTTAATGATCACGTCAGGAACCCAGTCTCAACAAAAACTGTTCGCTGGGAGTTACGTAAAGCCGGATTCCACGGGAGGGCTGCAATCCGAAAACCACTACTCTCAGAAACGTTCGAAAGCGTTTAGAGTGGGATAAAAACCATCGGATTTGGATAAGGCTCAGAATCTCTGACAAGTTCTCCTTTACTTTATTTCCCACCTCAGGCCGTGCAAATGTTTAGAGACAGCTAAAAGATGTATTTGATCCAAACTGCTTGCTCCCAACTGTTAAACATGGATGAGGCTTTGTCATGATATGGGAAGCCGTATCTTGGAAATCCGCTAGTCCAATAGTCTCTCTCCATGGTAGAATCAACAGTCAGGACTCTTTGAGTATTTTAGCTGATCAGATCCGTCCTATAGTTCAGGAATTGTTTCCGGATGGAAATGCCATCTTTAAGGATGATAATGCTACTATTCATACTGCTAAAGTTGTAGCTGAATGGCACAAGTAACATTCCAGTGAAATAAAACACCTTATCTGACCACTACAATCTCTAGATCTTAACATCATTGAACATTTATGGTGCATTTTAGAAAAACAAAGTACGGAGTCGATATCCCCCACCATCATTATTGGAAGAATTGGAGAATGCTTTAGCTGATGAATGGATGAAAATTCACCTGGAAACGATTCAAACATTGTAAGAGTTGATCCCGCGCAGAAATCAATCTGTATTTACTTCCAAAGGTGGTCCTACCCCTTATTAAATTAAAGTTTTAGGAAATTACATGGTGTTTCCATTACTTTGTCCACCCCCTGTATCTGGTAGCAATTTCACATAATGTCAAATAGTTTTTAATTCAGTATGTCATTATATAGTTTTTCAAGTTAACTTTTTGTTACATCTTGATAACAAGCCTTCATTTTAGTTAAATAGAATTTCCTTTTGTGGTAAATAAAGAAAATTATTTACGCCCTATTTATTTATTTACACCCTACTTAGAGGTCGAGTGAAAGTTTTTAATTAAAATGCCTAAGAAATAAATGCAGCGCGTAACTTTTAGATTCGTTTAAATGTAAATAAATTGGCTTCATTTTTCATCCTTGTCTCCCGAATACGAACCAGAGAAACGCAGTTCTTTAATGACAAGAGAAATAAATAGTCAATATATGCTCAGATATAAATTCTCTCCTCCTGTTATCCTGCTTACTATTTTAAGATATTGACTTGACTTTACTAAGTCCTATGTATTAGCCTCAGGTTGCTTCGGTTAAGAGGAGGCTTAAAAGACTTCTTCAAATAGCGGAGTGGTAAACGTTTGATTCAAACATTTGCCCAACTCCCGTGTGGAAGTATAAGGAGAGAGAGAAGGAATCCCTCCTGCCCTGGCTTTCCCACTTCGCCGTTGTCCTCTCGAAATTCGTCTACCTTATATACTAGGAAAATTAGAACAATGGATAGACCATTACCGGGACATCGTGACTTTTCGCTATGAGCCGTAATAGCGACCCAAGGCAATTAAGGAAGTCTGTTAGCGATGAATCTCTCTCGCCGTCAAGATAATTTTAGAGTATATATTCGACGCTTCAAAGTTCACATGCCGATTGTGTCTGAAGCCGCCGTCCGGTACGTTAGCCGTAACGTCTTGGTTAATCAAAAGGAAATCGACTACATTCTCTACAAGAGAAGAATTGAGTGATTATCGAAGAACCAAGGAAAAGCTAGTGATTACATATGAACATAAGAACATAAGAAAAGAAGGAGACTGCAAAAGACCATTCATGGCCTACACTTGGCAGCTCCTGTTCCAGTCAACACACAAAAGATTTCTTACCAGAGAAAAGTCATCAACATTGTCATCCTTCAAGAAGTTCGTCAGATCTAATCTACAATAAACATAAAATGCATCCAGAGGATTATGTCCATTCATTCAACCGCAAAATATAATCTCCCCACTCCTTAGAAAAATATATACATATGTACATAAAAAAAGTCAGTCCCATCTAGCAGCTTCATCCATATATTTATCTAATCTATTCTTAAAACTACCCAGAGAGGAGGCTTCTATCACATGTCTAGTGAGCCTATTTCATTTATCTACCACCCGATTTGTAAACCAATTCCTCCCAATCTCCTTCCTAAACCTATACTTATCAAGCTTAAACCCATTGCTACGTGTCCTGTCATGTTCACTAATAATAAGAACCTTACCCAGATCCCCTTTATTATATCCTTTTACCCTTTTGAAGACTTCAATCAATTCCCCTCTAACTCTTCTCCTTTCCAATGTATGTAGATTTAGTTTTCTGAGCCTTTCACCATAAGGTTAGTTCCTTAGCCCACCAATCATCTTTGTCATCCTTCTCTGCACAGACTCAAGCAAATCAATATCCTTCCTATAATATGGTGACCATAATTGTACTGCATAGTCTAGATGAGGCCTAACTAGCGCCAGATACAGTTTTAGAATGACTTCAGCACTCTTATTGCTTACACTCCTCCTAATGAATCTCAATATCCTATTAGCTTTATTCTTAGCATTTAGGCATTGCTTTCTAGGACGAAGGTCTAACCTTCCAAAAATACCCAAGTCCCTCTCACAATCGATTCTCCCTAAAATTCTCCCATTTAATTTATAACTATTTAATGGATTATTTCTACCTATACTAAGTACACTACATTTGTCTATGTTAAACTTCATTTGCCATTTCTCGGCCCAATTGGACATAATGGTCAATTCCTCCTGCATTACAACAGCATCAGAATCAGCCCTAATGGCCCTACCTAGCTTACTATCATCAGCAAATTTACTCAGGTCACTACTTATACCTATGTCAAGATCATTAATATAAATTAAGAATAGCAAGGGACCCAAAACAGATCTTTGCGGAACACCACTGCTAACACACCCCCACTCAGATTTAACTCCATCTATACTAACTCTTTTCTGTCTGTCACCAAGCCATGACTGAATCCACCTAAATATACTGCCATCGATCCTGTGTGCTTTAATTTTGCTCAAAAGCCGTAAGTGTGGCACTCCATCAAAAGCCTTGCTATAATAGATTCCATCATTTTCCCTACCACTGATGTCAAACTTACTGGTGTGTAATTAGACATATTTGTTTTATCCCCTTTCTTGAATATAGGTATCACATTGGCTTTCTTCCATGCCACTGGCACAATGCCACTCTTTAATGATTTTCTAAAGATGCATACTAGGGGCTCACTTAACACATCCTTACATTCTTTCAAAATTCTAGGAAAGACCTCATCAGGACCGGGTGCTTTACTACTTTTGATTTTATCAATTTCCTTTGTCACTATCTCCTTTGTGATCAAGATATCCTTTAATTTCTCTTCATTATTACCCCGAAAGATCATTGACACCTCGGGTATATTTAGAGTATCCTCCTGTGTAAATACTGAGAGAAAAAAGTCATTTACCATTCCAGCCATTGAGTCCCTATCACTCACTAATTCTCCATTGGAATCTATAAGTGGGCCTATTTTATCTCTAACCTTAGTTTTGTATAATTGATAAAAACTTTTAGGATCTTTCTTTGCCATATTTTCCACTTTAATTTCATAATTTCTCCTTGCAACTCTAATTAACTTCTTAACATCTCTTGCTAGTTCATTATATCTCTGCCTTAAGTGATCATCTCAGTGTTGTTCATGGAAATAGTTAGGCGTGCTTCAACCCTTCTCACTACATATTCGGATTTTATTGAACAGAAAAGCCATCCTTGAAGCACACTCCGTTTGCTTCTTAAGGATAAGAGGCCCCCAACTTTCAGTTTCCCGAAGTTGAATTGAGAGTCCAGTGAGACGCCCACAACTTTAAGGTCGAACTTACCTACCTGGTAAAACTCGCCGCACATTGAATTAAAATGGATTTAACCCCCACTTCATCACGCTCCTCCCACCTTTAACGCGTCGAACCTCAAGGATCCTCTTTGCTCTATAACTTGCATAAATGTAAAATCATTTATTAATTAATTATCCTTCGATTTAAACTTAATTGATAGTGTTAATCATCTTAGCAGTGAACCGTCAATATTTAATTGCATTCCCATTAACCTTGCCCTATATGTAATTTTTAGTCCTATATTTTTGAAGCAGTGTTTGAATATTCCTTGGCCGATAACTGTGTATTAAAAGCACTCTTAGAACCACCCCCAGGTGGAGCCTTAATTTCGGTCGGCCAGTAGTCAAGTGTGCGTGTAACGGCGTACATATGGTCATACCACGACATCCCTAAATTCTATTCCAAGCAAATATTCCTTTTTCGGTAGAAAAATCTCTTAAGAGGCGTATAGTTGCAAATGGAGCCAATAGAGAATTTGTTACAAAATGAAGACAAGTTCTGAAGAATGACCTGACCAATCGTACATCATAAGACTGAAAGTTGTCTCCTTAACCATTTTCACACTCCTTAAATTTACTATTCTTTTTTGCAAAGTCCGCTTTAATACCTTTCTGGCGCCAATTCTCTTTGGTTCTCGCTCATGTAAATGGTTGTCCTTTTCTATTTCTCATAAGATAAATACATACAAAATGTAAACTAGTAATTCCTTGGATTTCCTAAAGAAAAATATTTCCTGAAGGCCCACATGTACTTACGCTCATAATGTATACCATTACTCCTCTATGTTTATCATACAGAATTGTATACAACGTTTTTTTTGATAAAGAACATTTACTTAAAAAGACAACTTTAAAGAAAGAAAGTCATACTCATATCGTTTTCTAAATCAAGTGAATATCCTATGCTTTAGAGACCCCCTAATTTGAAGAATATCTTGGTTAACTCACCAGACATATCTTTATATACAATTCTGTACATTCACACGTCCAAACATAATGAAACAGGGCGGATGTTTGCAGTAAAGTGCCATCATGGCTCTGATTTTCGCGAGAAAAGTGTTTAGAAGAACATCGAGCCCAATTTCGGCTTCCGAATTTGCCTCTCGCCTTTTCTAACGGGAAATTTCCCTCCTACGCTCAACGACGCTCTTCGCAATGACGTCAGCGGCGTGTGTATTTTCCCGGCTATAAGTTTATGCAATGTCCAAACATCTGAGTTGCATGGATGATTTAATTCTTCTCGCTATCCTGGTAGATACGGGGTTGTATTTCTGGTGTCGAGGCGGGGATTCACTTCCAGTGAAAGGAGACACAAATCTCTGCGTCGCAATATTTATGGATACAAAAAACACCTCAACACACCACTTCACTCCAAATACAACACTTCCAACCTAAATACCATTACCACCCATATACACCACCTCCACTCTTCTGTTGGTATTTGTTCGACTGTGCGTTTCTATCCCTGTGTTCAATCCTCGCTTAGTTATGAAATCCCGTTTATCTGATTTGGATTGATCAAATTTGAGATTAATGGACATTGCCAATAAGTTTAATAAACGGAGAATGACCTCCCTTAATAACGGTCTCGACCCAAAATAATTACTGGTTTCTTGGTGAGGGACAAAACTAAGGAAAGGAAAAAATGTTATTGGAAACAAAAATGATTCTTCTACTTCAAAATCTATCTTTGGGTTATCTCTTGGCATTATCACAATAGATGCGATATTCGTTCGTGACGCGAATCATTCCATCTTTATGAAAGGAAAGAAACCAATTCTGTATCAATTTTATCATCATCGTTTGATCCTAAATTGAATCAATTTTCTATTTTCCTACCATAAAGAAAAAGGAAGAGGTACCTTGCTTCATATAGAAGTCTATTGGTTTGGATCAAGGTTTATTGAGGTTAGATGAAAGATTTAATATATATTAAGGGAAAGAAAAGAAATTAGAGAGCTATTGCGCTATCAAATTGAGTATCATAGTAACTTAATAGTTTAAAGGCGTTGTTGCATCGATGCTTAAAAGGACTTTGTTTGCACTAAATGAAAAAACAAAAAAAATGAAATTTTTTAATCTGAATTTCATTCAGTTCACTTATATTTTAATGAATAAATAAAGCGACTTCATTTTGTGTAGATGTGTGCGCAGTTGTTGTAACAGCAGCCAGCACATGTGTGTAGCAGCAAGTTTTTCAAGATATAATTATCTCACTCGGAGTACCTAAAAAACTTTTATGATGGTTTTCAAGTAAATAATTAGTTATATTGTAATCATAGAGAGATTCTAATCTGAGCCTTGCATAGAGCGACACGTTAGTAGCAAATTGACTTTTCCCCTTTTGCTAATTCTATTTCTATAGCTGAGCTATCTTGCATTAAAAATGAGCCTCCTATAGACCTCTTCATCACGCTTGTTTATCCAAATGAGTTGTTTTGTCAGAGAAAAAGAAATTCCTATCATCATCCCTTCCCCCCCACCATTCTTTGATCATGCTTATTTCTCTACCTCAGTTGTCTTTGAGAGAAGCGAGATTCCTTTTCCCCACTCTTCTCTTTGATCCTGCTTGTTTCTCCAGCTTGACTGTCTTGAACGTAGAGCAAGCTTCTTTATAACTTCACCATACCTTTGAGTTGAACTGTTTCTAACACTCACCTCGATTGAAGAGGAGCTGATACGTGAGAAAAGTGAGCTTGCATCAATACCTCTATTATTTAGTCATTTCTCAATCTTCAGCTCCCTCCGCTTTGACAGCAAATTTTACGGATTTTCAATAAAAGTGAATTTTTAGCGAGAAAAGTGAATAGAGTGACCCTACTTGTTGATAGTAGCACGATACTTCGTGAACAAGTGGAATACTTGCTTTTCCAGTGGAAATACGGTAAGGAAGAATTCTTCGCTCCTTCGTGGAAACGGAGACCAAAGCCTCCCCTGGCCCACCCGCTTGCCTGAAAAAAAGTTATTTTGAGGTAAAGTAAAAATTTGGGGGGACATTGAACCCCTTTTTCTCTCTCACCCCTTTCCGTCTAAAAAACAAAAAGTGAACACAGTGAAAATTACACACATACAAACGGTAACACATCATATGATGCACCTAACATGAGAGAAACCCTGCGTATAACTCTTCGGGTCCTCTCGGAGGGCCCGAAACCTGACCGCGAAAAAGTATTTGAAACAGTTTACGGATCCCTACGCATTGCTTTGGTAAGACTAGTGGACTTGAATAATGGTTACTCGGCTATTTGCGTGAGGTAGGCTGATTGTGAAGCCTTGACCTCCGGGAAAGCCGTTGAATGCCTTAAAACAATCAACCTTAGACCACAGATACCACCACAAATACGGACCCACCGCAGCTTGATCTGCAGGCGCCTCGACCCCTGGGTTGGGAGCCACTCAGCCGACGATATAAAACGGGAAATCGAAAACAACCACGAATGGGCAAAGGTAGCGGAGGTTTTTAAATTCAAAACATATACACATGTGTTTAAAGTGGTATTTGAAGACACGGCTATGGCCCAAAAGGCTAAAGATAATGGATTACTTCTTTTCAACGTGAGAGTTTGCCCAGAGCAGATGGAACGAGAGGAGTTTGTTGATTTGCAGATGTGCTTCAGGTGCTACAAATACAACAAACACACCACGTCCAACTGCCCTGAAAATAAAGACCTTAAATTGTGCTCCATCTGCGCCGGTCGTCACCATTTTTGGCGCGACTGTAAGAATAACACCATCAAATGTCTTAATTGCTCAGGCCCGCACCGGACCATGTCCATGGCATGTCCGATAAATAAAAACAGGAAATGAGCAACCAGAGCAAACTCCAACGTAAATCGGAAGAGAAGAAAGCCAACTCCACCTACGCTAAAGTAGCGAAAGCCGCCATTGCCGAGTCAAATAACCAAAAAACATTCTTACACATCGAGAACGAACACTCCACAAAAATTATGTGCTGCATATACTATGCACACATACGAAACATTACACGACCTGGTACCTTTGCGACAGAAGTAAACCGTATGCTCGTGAAGAACGGACTTAGCGAGATGTGATTCCCCGATAATCCCCCTTCAGAGGAGGTTATGCGAATAACCGTTGCTCCTCAATGCCAAGAAAAGTGCCAGAAAATACAAACCCCAAACACAGCCATCTCACGTGACCCCCGACTCAACAAACCTAAGGAAACGCAAACACAAAAACAGGCGCCACTCACCCCCAAAAAATCCACATCACAAAAAACAAAAACACACACCCCCACATCCTCACCAACAAAGGAGGCAGTCCAACCCAAGGAGATCAGGTCTCCTAGGTCAAGGAAAATCTCCAAAACTCGCGGCCCACGGTCTACCTCCTCATCTAGAGGAAGGGAGAACCAACTAAAATACCACTCCAGAGGCTTCAACCTTAAATTTTACGCCCCTGAATCTGCCCCATTACCAACTGAATTGGACTCCCGTGAAGTATCAGAAGGTCTTAGGACTGGACGATACAAATGGGAATGCTCTGATGAGGTACCGGAACTAGCTACAGGTTGAGGAAGCTCTCTCACGAAATAAGGTTAAGCTGGCCACGGACTGTTTTTACACAATCACCGACACGGAATTCAGAAAGAAAAGAAACGGCAGGGAGCGCACCCCGCCTAGTACACCACATGGGGCTAAAGTAGATCGCGAATAAGCGTCTACTTTAACTCCAAACACTAAAAGAACCTACATTACTCAAATGACAAACAGACTAACAATCATATAGATGAATGTCGATGGGTGGGACGGAAAAGGTTCCATCTATGGCAACATTCTGCGACAAAGCGACCCTGACATTATATTGATTAACGAACACGGAATGACCGCTCATAAAGAGATGAAAATTTTTAAATACGACGTCATCAGCAAAAATCACAGCCAGGAACGGTATGACGGCTGCGCAATAGCCGTCAAAAAAGGTTTAAAATACAAAAGACTACCCGACTTAGATGAATCTTACCTTGCCATTGAGGTAGGCACTACCCTGGGGGGTCTAGTCGTGGCCACGGGGTACCAACCCCCAAGACGCGGCTATGTACCCCTGCACAACCTTCCACAGGTCTTCAGCCATAAGAAAAATGCAATCTTTGTTGGAGATCTGAACGCAAGATGTGCAGCATCAAGGTATACCTCCTACAACATGGCAGGTAGAAACATTGAAGTCCTACTTGACAGAAAATACGGGACTAGAATAGGACCAGAATTCCCAACATTCATTACAGGTAAAGCAGCAACGAAGCCTGATATTGTTTTATCCAGTATCAGGTTTCCATACAACTGTTACATTGAACCAGGCCCCATTATTCCAAGTGACCACCAGGCAGTTAAAATCACAATTAGCGTAAACCCAATTCAAATTGCAATCCCAGAACGCAAAAGCTATAAGCAGGCGGACTGGGAAAGCTACAAAAATTATCTTCTAAATTATACCCCAGACCCTTTAATTGACGCCAATTTAGAAGAAATAGATGAAGAGCTGGATAAAATCACTGACCTCCTTATAAAAGCAGATAAAAATAGCATTCCCCGCATTAAATATAAAACCCTTCCAGATCCTATTTGGCCCCCCCCCCATGAAAGCCCTGGCCCAAGAGTATAAAGACCTGTCCAATGTAATAGGGCTGACAGGCCCCAACCACAATGCCCATAGAAGAATAAGACAGATAAAAGACGAACTTCAGACACTCATTACAGACCAACAAATACAGGTATGGGACAGACTAATTAAGGGACTTGACATAGAGAGAGACTCACGGACTTTTAGGCAGACGTATAGACGTTTAAAAGGACAACCCCCTCAAAAGAAAATTGTACTCAAGCATGACGAAAAAGAAATTGACGAGACGACAGAGATTGAGGAAATTTTTAGGACTTTCTGGTCCTCAATCTTTAAAATTACCCCCGAAGAAAACGATAATTATGACCTCGATTTTGGAAAAAATAACATTATCCAACAGTTAAACACACAAATACATAAAACCTTCCCTCATCATTGTGTGTTGCAGGAAAGAGCGATGGAGGGCTATGGGAGTAAAATAACTGCCCAAGAGCTCTCCGTCACACTAAAATCCTTTCGTCAAAGAGCAGCGGGTACCACGGGACTGTTCTGAGTGGGCTACTTAACATCATGAATGCCGCTCTGAACACAGGCTATTTTCCCGACCAGTGGAAAGTGGCCAAGATGATCTTCCTTCCCAAATCGGAAAAGCCCCCGGACTGCCCTGCAAACTTCCAACCGATATCTCTCTTAGAATTTGCTGGCAAAGTCTTCAAGAAGATAATGGCAAATAGGGTCAACTCTTTTCTCGACGAAGCCAACCTGCATAACGAGCAACAGCACGGCTTCAGAAAGAAAAGAGGGACCGACACGGCACTAGCCGTTATTACGGAAAAACTTGCGAACATCAAGGCAAGTAAGAGGCATGCCGACCTGGTGCTCCGCGATGTTAAAAACCATTTGACAAGGTTTGGAAGAGAGGCTTGCAATTTAAGATCCTGCAAATAGGCCTCGACCCCATTCTTGAAAGGATTCTATGCGATTATATAATGGAGAGGAGAGCGTATATACAGATCAAAGAACACAAAGGCCCCGAGTTCGAGCTCGAATCTGGGGTCCCGCAAGGGGGCTGTCTCAGTCCCCTGTTATACAACATATATACACATGACCTACCACAACCTCTTTCCGAAGGTACGATATACGTCCAGTTCGCTGACGATATATCACAAATTTGTACAACCGCTTATGTTCACAGGGAATTTATGGCAAGAAATACGGCTAGGGAGATATCTAACACCAACTCTTACGAGAGGAAATGGAAGATATCAACCAATGCCCCAAAATTCAAAATAATTCCCATGTTTCGCAAGACCTTCAACGACATACGGGTAGGAAGGAAGAGAATCCCCTACTGCTCGGAAGGGACGGTTCTAGGGCTCAAAATCACCACTGGGGGATACGAGAGTCATATCGGGCGGCCATCGCGAATAGCAAGAGAGATTTGAGAGAGTTTTATAGGTTCATCGACCTAACTCGCTCAAATAAACTCAAGATATTCAATGCGTGCATTTGCTCGAGACTCTTGTACCCCCCGGTGCCGCTGAACGCGAGCGCCAAGACCCACATTGCGAAACTACAAGTCATCCAGAACAAAGCGGTTTTACTCATTACAAATACCTGAAGAAGGGAACGTAAACGACAAAGGGAGCTCCACGACTCGGTTGGATTATCTCCGATCAACGTGGCGCTTCACGAGAGAGCTAAGAGGATATGGCAGGCCACTGGCGCCCGCTTGACCCCTGAATTCTCTCGTACACACTTAGAAATCGAAGCAGACCGACAAATAAGACCTTTCAAAAGTAGCAAGCTACAAACAGAAAATGACGTGATCCCAAAATACACCTGACAGAACTGACAAAATACAAAGTAATTCGCAGGTTCCTTTTAGCATATTCAAATACAATTAAAAACCACTTGCAAAACGCAAGATTAAATAATTTCACACTCACTTTTAAAAAAATCCAATTAATTGATAACCAAAAACTTTTCCAAAACTTTTTACTAAAGTCATAGCGGGAATAAAACCCCCGCCAAAAATAAAGGCTTGAATGCCTAAAGCAATCAATCGATCAATAGGATCGAAATCATAATTGAATTAACCATGTTTAATTTAATTATATAAACTATAGATTTATAATTCATAGTTTATCGAAAAAATACAAAACAACCAAAAAACACAAAAAACTTTACATTGACAGAGCTACCCTTTCACCAGGGATCTTTTTATTCTTTCTCCTACACATCATCTATTCTTTAAACTCACCTTTTAACCACTTTACTCTCTTACTATTCTCTCTCTAATTCTACCTATATTTCATCTCTTATTTTGTCCAATGTCCAATGCTCAACTGTCTTACGAAAGAAGCGAGCTCCCTTATACTTACTCCCCCTTTGATCACGCTTGTTTATCTAGCTTTGCTTTCCTGCGAGAGAGGCAGCATCATTTTACCCTTTGCCTTCTTTGATCAGGTATGCTTATTTTTAAAGAAAAAATTAAAGCCCTTAGTTAGCCCAACAAGTAAGTAAGAAGAAGACAAGGGCAAAAAACTACAAAAAACTTCGAACAATTGTCCAAGCACTCATCGAGAAATATACAAAAAACAATAACAAAATATCCTTGAATAAACATGAACTTCTGAACATAATAAATAAGCTAGAATACGTAAAAGAATAAAGTAGTTGTGATGTTAGGGGAGTGACGGATGGTGAGGTAAAACTGAACTTGTCATATCATACTTCGTGGCGTCAATGTCTGTGCATATTTCATAACAGCGCTCCAAACATTGAAAATCGATGATTTGATACTGAATTAAGGAACATACAACTAAAAGTAAATTGCTTCTCGCAAAATCCACTGATATGTTGTAATCACGAAGATATTAATACCGAATCCTACCCTCAATCCGAACATGCTGGAGAACTGTTTCACTTCTCAAGGGGTGATGTTTGCCACAGCTATGTCATTGCGTCGATAAGAGATAAAAATTGCCATTCAAATGAATTTTCTCTTTCCATGTATTGCTTCGAATATTCGCTGAAGTTCTGCTCCTGCAGAACACTTACAATTTACTTTCAGTTTTAAATCCCTACCCCTTTCGTGGCTAAAGTCATTATTGGACGTAGTTGATTCAACGATTTTGACACCAACTGGATGTCAACTCTTAGGTTCCAAGCAATCCTTACGCATTGATTAAAAACTTGTGTATCCACTTTCCATGGGTGTATACCTTGATGTGTATTCATTATTTTTATAGGTCAGCAACATTATAGGAGTATTTTATTTCGCTTTGTTTCTTTTATTTGGATATTGTATCCTATTTTATCTTTAGACACCCTCCTTGTTATATAATTTCAGTAGCTTCTTTACATCATTGCGTAGCTACTTACTCTCTACAGCTCATTTTCCCTCTGGTCGTAAAATTGACTTATGGGTTTCTGTTTTCTATCCACTTTTCTTGTCTCTTTTCTTGCAAGATTTAAAAACCATTTAGCCTCTGAATTAGCGCAATTTGCTTATTTTCCCTATTCTATTAAGATGCCGGGTTGCTATTATGGACGCAACCAGCCGATTGGTCCTGCTTCCAGCCTCAGGTTTTTCAATTTTGTGTAAGGATATGATAGAACCAGGGAACAATGGAGGGGGAAGGGGGGGGTCTCAGTTATTAAATTAGGATTTAGGCTTTACATAACACAAAAAACGGATATACTTAATGAAACGTAAACTCAGGTAGATCCCCGCGCTTAGGAGTTCATGTTAAAGTCAACCTCCCCCCCCCCAAGTTTCTTTGTGTCCTTCCATTGAATACAGATATAATCTGTTATTAGATCTTTTTATATCCTTAAAAAATTCTCCACTGCTTTCTTTGATTATGCTATTTGCAACCTTCCATACATAATAGGGTGGTTCTTATTTTTTTTAAAATTATTTTTACTGATCTGACTTCGCGAAAGTCTTCATTTTGGTTAAAAAACATCCATGAAAGTTTTATTGATATTTATTAATATTTAGAGGTGGCTCAATTGATTAGATGATCCTCCAGATGAGGTATAGAACGCAGTCATTTCACTAGATTCGCTTCTTGTCAACATTCACAAGCCTTTGTCCCCACACTGGATCTTCTAGAGTGGGTATTAGCTCCTCATTGGCAGGAGTATCGTGATAACCAATATCATTCAGTGTTGCTCAGTTAGGTCCGCTTGCGAGTGTCAAAGAACTTTTTGCCGTGTTCAGCAACAACACTCGGAACAAACTGTAATTGTTCCTCATCTTTTGTGAGATGGCCAGAAAAATCTCGACGAAGACAACGGTATATCTGGCGTTATTGTTGGTTAAAGCCATTGTGTTGACGAAACTTTTTTCAGCACTGAAGCTAGGCTGATGCTTGCACTGAGCTGCCGTATATTCGAAGAAATGATATGAAAGACGCAAGTTCTTGAAAAGAAGTCTTAATTTTCTGGTCGTAAAGTCAACTAAAGTCTTCTCTTGAATTCGTTTCACGTTGATAGTGCAAGCTTCAGCTTCTTTTCCTCCCCTTATTTCTCTTTCATGGCTTAAACTATTTTGTTCTTGCTGCTATTGTCCAAACCACCATCAAACAATGCCAGAGCAGCCAATTCCTCAGAAAGGTACCACAGTTACCCTGTCATCTTCTTCTCTGTAGCGTTGGATATGTCGATGTTAATCGTGTGATACATCTGACATTACTTCAGCAACTTCAGGTCATTTTTCGGGGCATTCAAATCAATGCTGGCTGTTACCGACGCTTTAACCTAAATACGTGAAAAGAAGATAGAGAGTTCTCGTGATCCTTGATGCTCGCGTGCTGTCAGCTTAAACTGCGAGCGAAACATCCAGACTTTGATGGTGTAGATCACTTTTGACATCCATCGGGCTTGATGTATGACTCCTTGAGCAGCAAAGAGGATGCCTCGAGGAGGGACAACTCAAAGTCATCTCTGGGCTGAGTGACTTTAATGGCCGTCTCAAAGATCAGCACCATTTCATCTTTGAAGACAGCTACAGCGTTGGCCGTGTAATCATCAGTTGAGTCTTCATATGTGCTCTTGTCAATATATTGCCATCTTGTTTTGAAGCGCTTGAACGAGAGAACATCAAAAAAGACTTTAGAAAAAGCTGCTCCAGCAATAAATTCCAAGATATGATGGTGAAAACCAATGTGCAGAAGTTCACGTCCAAGAAGCTGCTCCAAAACAATGCACGTTCTTTTCTACCGAACAGTATTAAAGCTAGTTCTGTCTAAGCACATTCCTTGGACCTTTTTCTCTAAATTTTAGTCTTTCAAAACAAAAAAATGACCTTAGCTTGCGCTTCTCCTCTCCTCGATGGTAGCTTTTGGACTGCAAGGAGTTGTGATTTGCCATTACCTGTCAGTAGTACAGGCAATCTGTCGACAGTCCCAGTGTCAATGAGAACTGGGATAAGCATCTCATCCCAGTGCAAAATGACTGGCGACTGTGGGTCGGACTTATCTTTGATTTATTTTAGGTGGATTTACAATGCTGCTGTCGTTGCCATCTGATGCTGGATCAGTTTAAGGCTAGTGGCTGGATTTCTTGTCCCAAACTGTGGGGAGTTTCATCAACTATACTCAGTATACGGGCGCCTGCGGTGTATTTGTATGCATATCGTATACCTAATCTGAGAGGAACTTCAGATCCATTGAGCCACCTAGAAATGTTAATACTCATATATCTCAATGAAATTTTCATATGGTGTTTTTCAAAGAAAGAGAACACTTTGGTTGGGTCAGGCATATTAAAATAAAAATTCTTTTAAATAAGGACCACCCTAATACATAAGGCATATGAAAGCTATTCTAGGGCTTTAAGTGAAAATTAATCTTATTTATCCAATGAGATAAACCTGGAATCCAATAAGCAAGTCGTTCTTAACCTATTTTTCTGATAATTAACTCATTATGTATTCGCTCACTTTTTAACCAAATTGCTCCATTTTATATTCAAATTAACCACTCAAGTGTTACATTATATCAATTAAATGGATCTCTTTTATAAATAGAAAATGACAAAGAAATGTACAAAAATGATTTACTTGATTGAAGAACAATAACGCAGATCGAAATTGATCCGATTTATATCGCGAAAGAAACACAGACACACAATATTTTGGTTTCAAGCCAGAAAGCTCTTATTTGTCTGCAGTATAAGTAGTCATGGAGAGAATTCTAAGAGCTTCCTTCTACGATGGTCAATTAAACATATTTTATTCGAAGAAGTGCGTTTCCTGAGTCAGTCTCAAACGGTACCATTTTCTGCTACGGAGACTAGCTGTCTTTATCTTCTTTTCTGATTTTATCTATTTAGAGGTAAATTAGTGAGATTGAATATGATTCTAAATATATATATATATATATATATATATATATATATATATATATATATATATATATAAATAAATATATATATATATATATATATATATATATATATATATATATATATATATATATATATATATTCCCTAACCCTATATTTTAATTACCTGATTTGGGGGAAAGAGTAATTTTTTTCTTAGTGGACGAGTAAACTCTCCCCCTTTCACCCTCTCCCTTTTCCCTTTCACCCCTCTCCCTATCCCTTGCCCTCCATCCTCCATCTCCCCCCTCTCCCCTTGTCTCTCCCACATCTACCCATCTCCCTCCCCTCTCTCCCTCCACCTCTCTCACTCCCGTCTCTCTCCCCCCCCTCTCTCACCTCCCCCTCTCTCCCTCCCCTTCTCTCTTCACCCTTTCTCTCTCTGCCATCTCTCACTCATCTATTTCTCATTTCGCTTTTTCTCTCTCTCTTCCCTCTCTCCCTGCCCCTCTCTCCATGGAGGTGTTTTGGGTAGAGATGATCAAAATAGTTTTGAAATATAAAGAGCAACAGCCTGAAGGGCTGGTGGCGAGCGAAGTAAACGCAAGCTTTCCCCGTATTGGGCGAGTGGCTCATTATCCATGTCGCATATAAAGAAAGAGTAAATACAACTTCTGCAGTGGTAACAACTACCACAAGGCTTTCACCATATTAAATTTCTGCATTTCAAAAATCTTTTGAAAACAGAAAGAAAGATGCAGAAACCTTGTATTGCGAAAGTCCCTTGGTGGTTGTTACCGTATTTTTATATAAATAATCACATTATAGATATTTCTATTCCTATGTGGACTTTTTTCTTGACATTCCAAGAAATTAGGAAGTCAGTATAAACTTCCCATTTATTTTTCTCTGTTATACTTCAATTATTTGCTAAAATTGGAGACAATATTGGGTGTCTGTCTAAGCATGGAGTTCCGCTTCCATCCGCGGCTTTATCGTCGTAGATGCAGGGGATGGTGAAGTAACACTCTTCTGACTGGAGGAGAGGCTTCCCTCCCCCAATCCACATTTGGCAAAAGAGTTTCTCCGTTGACATATTCGGAGCTGCCCTTGGGCACATCCTCCTCTAAAATGAGTGTGGTCTCCCCATTTGGTTTCACAGGATCTCTTCTGTCATAGAATGACTCCCGACGATACTATATATAACACTATTCGTTGAGGGAACTTCCTTAATTATCTCTAGAGTGCGTTTTACTGTCTTGGCGGCCGATATTATGTATCTTCAAAAATGCTTAAGAAGTGGAACTGAGCTCAAGGATAAAAATATTGCTATCATTAATAAAATAGAGTTTTATTAATAATAACTATAAACAATACACAAAAACGGAAAATATTGACAAACAGAATGGAAAGGGTCGTGGAGACTCGGGCTAATCCAAGGATTTAAGGGATCTAAAAAAAGGTAAAACAAATATGGAGTTAAAGAGATGGGATGGTTCGATAAACCATTTAAAGCACAGGATAGAATTGACAAATAAGGGATCAATACTCAAAAGGTGACGCTTGGCTTACGTAACTTCATTAGGGCGCGGTGGAAGGTACTTGAAGGAATATTCGGTCCGCTGGCGAGTTCCAGCCGAAGGGAGGGGGAAAAGATGATCCTGACGTGGCGTCTTGGGAAGGAGAACCGTTTCTCGACGAACGGCTGGAAGAACAATGGCTGTTCTAGGTTGTTCTCTTCTGAACAAAGGGGGGATGAGAACCGTCTCTTGTCTACAGGCTCAAGAACAATGGCTGTTCTAATGTTGTTCTCCTTTGAACAACAGGGGGGGATGAGAACCGTTTCTTGGCGAAGGGCTCAAAACGAACACTGGCTGTTCTAATGTTGTTCTCCCTTGAACAACAGGGGGGGGGGGAAAGAACCGTTTCTTGGCGAAGGGCTCAAAACGAACAATGGCTGTTCTAATGTTGTTCTCCCTTGAACAACAGGGGGGGATGAGAACCGTTTCTTGGCGAAGGGCTCAAAACGAACAATGGCTGTTCTAATGTTGTTCTCCTTGAACAACAGGGGGGGGATGAGAACCGTTTCTTGGCGAAGGGCTCAAAACGAACAATGGCTGTTCTAATGCTGTTCTCCTTGAACAGCAGGGGGGAATGCCTTGGGGACTTGACGTCACTAAAGGCTCGAACCTTTGGCACTCAAGGAATATTGTCCTCCTGGACAAGTGATGGTGAATCTCGAGGCCGAGGTCCCTTGGCGCACAAAGGGAGAGAGGGTCGTGGTGATGTTTCGCGACGAAAATCTGGATCTCCAATCTGATCTTAGTGGTAAAGTTTCCATATAAATAGCCAGGAAATCTCCTTGGCGTGGGGGAGAATGGGGTGGAAGCTTCGAGGGAACGCACAGCTGGGCCGGAGAAAAATGCCTTATCTGTTCATAAGCCTAACTCGATCTGGCGAGGTCGGCGTATGGGGGCGAACGGGGGGACGATAACCTCCTTGTTTAAACATTGACGTCCGGCAGCTGTTGATAAGACTCCAAGCCTCGAATCGAAGATGCACGTGGGCCTCCTCGAGGTTTTAACTAATATGGGATAGGAGTTGAATTTAACACAGATTCAACTCGTTCTATCACACCCCTCCATTCCAGGGGAAGTTGTCACTTCGAAAAAAAAAGAGAGAAGGGACAACGATAGAGCTCCGTTGTAGGGAACTCGTTTTCTTGTACCAACCGTATCTTCCTGCACCTAACTAGTATTACCTCAGTACATGATTATTTTGATCTTTAGATTACAGGGGAAAATAACCTTTAATACAACTTAATAAAAAAAAAAGGGCATGGAACAATGAAATGTTATAAACTTAGTACATACGGGACAAAATAATTTATACGTAAATTAATAAGAACAAATATATATACATCAAAAGAAAATTAGACATTGAGCGTTACAAAATTCAGACATATACATTAATTAACTATATTACAAAAGAATCTTAAATTAAGTCGTACAAGACGGTATATACCTACATGGAGATACTAATCCTATGAATACAATTATTCTACGCTATTCGGTAACGCATTCCTACTGAGTGCGTCAGCGACCTGGTTATCGGAACCTTTGATATAATTTATTTTAAATTGATACTCTTGCAAGAGTAAACTCCAGCGCATGATGCGGCCGTTTGAGTGTCGCACATTCCTAATATAGGCTAACGGACGGTGGTCGGTTCCTATTTGAAATTCTTTACCTATCAAGTACATCTTGAATTTGTCTATGACCCAGATAATTGATAGAGCTTCCTTTTCTATAGTGGCATATCTCTTTTCGCGTGGTAATAATTGACGACTAGCATATGCAACTGGATGACTCGTGCCGTCATCCTCGTATTGAAGGAGTACACCTCCAATGCCCTCGTTGGACGCGTCGGTCTTAATCCCAAAGGATTTTCCCGGGTTGGGCAACTTTAAAATGGGGGCAGAAATGAGCTTACTCTTGAGCTGATTAAAATGGGAAATAGCGACATCATTCCAACGTAGACGATCGGGTGAATTCTTTTTTAAAAGGGAGCTGAGGGGCGCCGAAATCGCAGCGAAATTCGGAACGAATCGCCGATAGTACGAAGCTGATCCTAGGAACGATCTTAATTGCTTCTTTGTAATCGGGAGGGGCATGTCGGCGATTGCCTTAATCTTATCCTCTTGGGGACCCAACTGGCTTTGTCCTATTTTGAAACCCAAATATTTGATGGTTTCGTGGGCAAAATGGCATTTGCTGGGGCCAATGGTGAGGCCATTTTCGCGCAGTCGCTCGAAGAGAGCTAAAAGGGTGGTTAAATGGTGACTCCATTCGCGAGTAGCGACGTAGACATTATCAAAGTAAAAGGATACGTTTGGAAGTCCATCTAACAACCTTCTCATGAGACGGTTATAGTTGCTACAAGCAGTGACTAGGCCAAAAGGAAGGCGCTTGAATTGCATAAGGCCTTTCTCTGTTGCAAAGGCGGTATATGCTTTCACCTCAGGCCGGAGGGGGATTTGATAATACGCCTTGCACAAATCGAGTTCTGAGATGAACTTGGCGTTTTCGAAAAGGTGGAGGTTTTGGTCTACCAACGGGATGGGCTCGGCGTCGAACACAGTTACCGAATTTAACTTCCGGAAGTCGATGCACATCCGATAAGAGCCATCAGGTTTCTTGACCATGACGACTGGGGAACAATAACTAGAGGTGGAAGGTTCTATGATGTCTAAACTAATTAAATTATCAACTTCGGCGTTAAAGGCTTGGCGTAAATGAATCGGCATGGGATAGGGTTTTGAACGGACGGGTTCTAAGGTTGTTAATTTGATATCATGCTTGAAACTAGTAGCGCACCCAGGCTTCTCCGAAATAACGTCGTCAAACTGACGTAATAGATCTTGTAGCTGACCCTTTTGATGTGGTGTCAGCTGCGCGTCGATATCCAGGTCAGAGGGTTCAAACGGCTCGCCTGGTAGGGAAGGAAGAGGGTAATCGGCATCAGGTTGGATGCACACTGTCTGGATTACATTAAGGGACTCCGCGGGATAATCCTCTTCAAACGCCGATGTTTCGTCCAGCGCTACGAAGGTATGTCCATGGGCGCGCCGGTGGTACTTTTTCAATAAGTTGACGTGATAGAGCTTATCGCCTGCTGGGGTACCAATGAGGTAATCTACCGGTCCTCGTGCCTCGCGGACCGGGTACGGACCTTTCCATTGGCTCAGTAATTTATTACTGGCTGTGGGAAGGAGCAGGAGTACTTCATCACCGGGCTTAAATTTACGATCTTCGGACCGGACATCAAAATAGGTTTTGTATTTCTCCAAATTGACATCGGCATTTTTATAGGCGATGTTTGCGCATTTCTCGAGCCTCTGGCGTAGGTCCAAGACATAGGCGTAAGATGACTGGAGTTCTTGATCCAGTTGGGGCTTAATTAACAACTCCTTTAAAATACTGAGTGGCCCGCGTATATTACGTCCATAAAGGAGCTCGAACGGGGCGAAGCCTAATGTACGGTGGGGAATTTCCCGATAGGCGAATAGGGCGACCGGGAGATATCGGTGCCATTCGCGGGGCTGCTCGGCACAGATCTTCTTAATAATGGATTTTAAATTTCCATTTAATTTTTCGCACATCCCGTTTGTCTGTGGCCGGAAGGGGGTGGTAAAAAGGGGCTTTACCATGAGCAGCTTCCCTACGTACTCCATCAACTCAGAGGTGAATTGTCGGCCTCTATCGGAGAGTATTTCCTTGGGGACGCCTACCCTCGAAAAGATGGAAATGAGGGCCTCGGCGCAAGAAATACTGTCGATTCGGCGAAGGGGGAAAGCCTCGGGAAAACGGGTAGCAAAGTCTACCAAGGTGAAAATGTAGCTGTGCCCTTCGCTCGAAGGGGGGTGGATAGGGCCAACCAGGTCGATGGCCACTCTGGAGAAGGGTTCAGTAATGACTGGTCCCCTTTGTAAGGGAGCAGGTTTGACCCGCCCTTTAGCGGACGTCTTCTGGCACACATCGCACGATCGACAATGCTTTGAGATGTCAGCTGCAGCACCCGGCCAATAAAAATATCTAAAAATGCGCTGGCCAGTTTTAGTGTGACTAAAATGACCGGAAAAAATGCTGTCATGAGCCACTTTGAGCACTATAGGGACATGGGATCGTGGAAGGCATAGGACAGTAGTAACAGCGTTATTACTGTCCTCGGCGGATCGATAAAGAAAGCCACCTTCCTCCAGGTACCTGATGACTTTAGGTCCACGGACAGTCTCCGTGTCCTGGTTTTGGGCCTTATCCCATAAGGGTGTTAGTGCTTCACACTCCTTTTGTGCCGTCCTAAAGTCCTGGTTAAGGATCTCCGAGAATTCGGACGGTAACGGGGTTCTGAGGAGGACGGACTCCTGGGCTTCCTTCTTAGCTCGACCTCGAGTAAGGGCGGCCTGGGACACAGGGTCGGAACTTACTTGGGGGCTCTGTCCTATAAGTACAGAGCAGAATTTTATGGGTGCTGAAATGACTTCAGCCCAGCCATCATAATATTGACACTGCAGGTAACATCTAACGACGGGGAATCTGTTCGCCCGCCCAAGGTAGTCATGTACCACCGCAAATTTTTCGTGGTTAGGGTCCACTGGGGGAAGGAGTTCGTCGGACACGATGAAACAAGTACATCCTGTGTCCCTGACGAGAGTCGATACTCGGCAGCCATTCACGCTGCCCTCCTCAAATTTCAAAGTTCCTGGTGAACTTTTATCAAAAATAAAATTTACCTGGTGGCCTGACGGAGGGGGAGAAGTTGCTGCTTGGGTCTGCACCTCCGGGGGAGCCGGGGTTGCATAAATCTGGTGAACTTGGTGGGCTGGTCCGCTTTTAAGCCTAGAATTTTGGGGGCAATTCCAGCTCATGTGGTTTTCTACACCACAGGTGAAGCATATTATTGGTCGCTTCGGGAAGAGATGTGGAGAAGAAATCTGAACGCGAGGTTTGGAGTCCCGTTGTTGATTTTGGGGAATGAAGTTTTGGGGTCTTACGGGGCCCGGAAACTTTGTCAGCTTTCCTGGGAAGGGGCGCGAATCCTTCCTTCTTTCTTCTCGTTGGATTACTCTTTCCCTTTCTATTACTTCCATTTTTCTTTGAAATTCTGCTTCAATCCGAGCTAATTCAATCTGATGGTCAGCTTGTCTTATCCGTTCCTCTCTTTCTTCCTTTTTTCTTTGTATTTCTCTTTCTTCCTCTTTTCTTTGCTCCTCTAGAATGTACTCAGTTAGTTCTTTTCCGGAAAGTCCACAGGACTCTCCTTGCGCTTTAAAGATTTCGAACAGAGTCATCTTTGCACTTGGGGGCGCACTAGTCAACCAACTAAAATTCCTTGCAACAAGAATTATGCCTCTATAGAATTAGCCTACCTAAATATGGGCACTGACCTATTCGTACTTGGTTTCTCAATCTAAATAACCACTGACTAAAATCCCCAAAAAACACAACAAATTATTATAACCGTTCCTTGAGCTACTCCAGCTTCTTAAGTTTCAAAAAAAAGGGGATAGCAATCGTTAAAACAAAAGGGAACTACTATATTCTATTATTATAACGAATAACACTATGCTTTACTCGACTGAGACCAGTGTTTGCAAAGATATAGCGTTAAACCTTACACACCTGATACCAAATTAAATAGTATATATATATATATGTCGTAGAATGACTCCAGACGATACTATATATAACACTATTCGTTGAGGGAACTTCCTTAATTATCTCTGGAGTGCGTTTTACTGTCTTGGCGGCTGATATTATGTATCTTCAAAAATGCTTAAGAAGTGGAACTGAGCTCAAGGATAAAAATATTGCTATCATTAATAAAATAGAGTTTTATTAATAATAACTATAAACAATACACAAAAACGGAAAATATTGACAAACAGAATGGAAAGGGTCGTGGAGACTCGGGCTAATCCAAGGATTTAAGGGATCAAAAAAAAGGTAAAACAAATATGGAGTAAAAGAGATGGGATGGTTCGATAAACCATTTAAAGCACAGGATAGAATTGACAAATAAGGGATCAATACTCAAAAGGTGACGCTTGGCTTACGTAACTTCATTAGGGCGCGGTGGAAGGTACTTGAAGGAATATTCGGTCCGCTGGCGAGTTCCAGCCGAAGGGGGGGGGGGATAAGATGATCCTGACGTGGCGTCTTGGGAAGGAGAACCGTTTCTCGACGAACGGCTGGAAGAACAATGGCTGTTCTAGGTTGTTCTCTTCTGAACAAAGGGGGGATGAGAACCGTCTCTTGTCTACAGGCTCAAGAACAATGGCTGTTCTAATGTTGTTCTCCTTTGAACAACAGGGGGGGGATGAGAACCGTTTCTTGGCGAAGGGCTCAAAACGAACACTGGCTGTTCTAATGTTGTTCTCCCTTGAACAACAGGGGGGGGGGGAAAGAACCGTTTCTTGGCGAAGGGCTCAAAACGAACAATGGCTGTTCTAATGTTGTTCTCCCTTGAACAACAGGGGGGGATGAGAACCGTTTCTTGGCGAAGGGCTCAAAACGAACAATGGCTGTTCTAATGTTGTTCTCCTTGAACAACAGGGGGGGGGATGAGAACCGTTTCTTGGCGAAGGGCTCAAAACGAACAATGGCTGTTCTAATGCTGTTCTCCTTGAACAGCAGGGGGGAATGCCTTGGGGACTTGACGTCACTAAAGGCTCGAACCTTTGGCACTCAAGGAATATTGTCCTCCTGGACAAGTGATGGTGAATCTCGAGGCCGAGGTCCCTTGGCGCACAAAGGGAGAGAGGGTCGTGGTGATGTTTCGCGACGAAAATCTGGATCTCCAATCTGATCTTAGTGGTAAAGTTTCCATATAAATAGCCAGGAAATCTCCTTGGCGTGGGGGAGAATGGGGTGGAAGCTTCGAGGGAACGCACAGCTGGGCCGGAGAAAAATGCCTTATCTGTTCATAAGCCTAACTCGATCTGGCGAGGTCGGCGTATGGGGGCGAACGGGGGGACGATAACCTCCTTGTTTAAACATTGACGTCCGGCAGCTGTCGATAAGACTCCAAGCCTCGAATCGAAGATGCACGTGGGCCTCCTCGAGGTTTTAACTAATATGGGATAGGAGTTGAATTTAACACAGATTCAACTCGTTCTATCACATCTTCCAATAATCTTTTAGTGGAGAGGAAGTTTCCCCACACACTTATGCTCAAGGTTAGGAGGTTTCTCCATTACTCCGTTTTCGAGGGTCCTCCTGACGACTCTTTACAGTCAGTGGAGCACTTTGCTTTACCTTGAGCCCACCAAAAATTACGTCAGGCAGATTCTGCTCGGCTTCGGTTCCTTTCGCTCTGTTGGTTGCAGTTGGACCATATGAACCGAATTAGAGACGTAAGAGCTGACTTTTCCTATGGGCTCTACCCGATCACCTCATAGATCTGTGGTTTGTGACTAAATGAGGGCCAGCATGCCTGCTCTCACTTTTCATAATGATGAGCGGACCGGACCGTCCCTCTTTAAATAAGAAGAAAAATACCAAAAATCCTCTAGGTTCTTCTCCTTCCGAGTATGATACGAGTAAGGACGAGTTCTCTTAAGTTTCGGCAGGTGGCCAGGAAACGAAAGTCACATTCAGCCCGCAGGCGCTCTTTAGGATAGTGGGCAAAGAGACAAAGGTCACCCTTTTCTCGGATGATACACTTCTGATGAATGCAGTGGTGCCAGCCTAGACGGACAGTTTTGGGGCAATTCGAACACTGAATGGCTTGCCTCTGCAAATGATACTGCATTCTAGCATGAACTTTGTGAAGGGAGTGATTTATGCGAAGGAATTAGTGTTTAATTAAAAAAAAACAGAATAGCTTGCCGAGCAAAGAGGGGTTAAGATCGAACGTGCAATGGTAAAACAAAGGGAGAAGGGGCGCCCTACACTCTTCGTCGTGTCGTGTATGGATATTTTGCACGCCGTTCACTTACCTTTTAGTTGGAAAAGTTTGAGGGGTCCTCAGATTAAAGCGATCTGTCTGAAAGCAGGATAATCATTGCCCGAACAATTTTACGGTCATTAACTTTCTTGAGCTAGGGCTAGGTTCAGATATATTTCTAAGCATACCCTTCGCTCCTTCCAAGGTCATGTGTGCACGAAAATACTCTCTCTTGCAAAGGTTTTGGAGAAATCATATGAATTCGGGCCAAGTTTTGGCATGCAGCACTTTCAGGCCACCGAAAGCAAAGGATAGTAATCTCGGACCCTGTGACCGTGGCGGACTCTTTCACGACCGATTTCTCCACATTCTCTAGCCACCATACTCCCCGGCAAACAATGTTTGATCGTTATACATTCGCTGAAGGCCATAGATTGGACCTTACCTCTCAGGTCTGAGAACACTTCAACGACATGTTTACGCTAACTAAGTCACGTTCTGCTCTCGCTTCTTGCACCGAATCCGCCTCTCTTCTGGACGTTTTCTACATAGTTGTTTATGCTTCTACATTTAAATGGGTGATGCCTGTCTGTTATGTTATAATTTTTTAACATGATATAGGCCGAAGATATCCTCCCAGATTCAAGGAGCAGAGCAACTGTAATCGCTCTTCGCCCGTGGTGTAAAGAGCATGGTATCCTGACCGGTTTCCGAACATATTCTCTGGACTCCTGCTTGATCAAGTTGAGGTAAAAAAAGGCAAACAGATTAGACTTTTCGCTTTACAGCGGGAGCCATTTGTCTTCTCTATTGTGCGGCTTTGGCAAGTTCCCCTCCACATGAAAAAAATACTCTGCGGCTGTGAATAGCAAGATGCGCCCGGGTGTTTTCCGACCTGGAAAAAGCATGCGATAATGAATAGCGATATGGTATCTTGGAGACCTTCGAGACCATGGATTCAAGTCTAGGGGACGACTCTTAATTTTTATATCTTAATTTTTATGATAATGTCTTTCCCGAGGTGGTCGTGCGTGACCCCTTCCGGCCCAATAGACCAAAAAAAGTCATCACAGGTCAGATTGTTCTGTGTCACAATCTTTTTCTTGAACATTAAGGTATCAGCTAGTCGCTACCACAAGTATTTCTTGCTACATTTAACGGAAGCCTCCTTTCAAACTCTTTCGACGCGGCTCAGCATCAAATTTAGAGCGTAAAATCCAATAGACATTGAACCGCATCTTTCTCAACGCAGAAACGCACGAGTTTTGGATTTCCTTTGTCATAACTAACATCCTTGTCTTTGTTACGTTCCGTGCTTGAGATGATGCAATGGCTACTGTTTTGTTATTCTATATTTACCTTTTTGTTTGAAGCTAGAATAGATATGCGAGATTTACGTAGCCGCAAGCGAGCATGAATTGCGGAAAGTGGACTCGATCTACCACGCCAGTCATAGTGGATTAGCATAATGTACACGATAATATTTAATGATGAACAAAAGTTTTGAGAAGGAATGATTTTAATAGCAAGACCGAGAGTGAGAAGAGAAAATATCTTCAATCAAGGGAGAACGACACGCAAAATAAGGCGTTTTTTGTGCCTTTCTCTCTTTCTCTGTCTTTTATGAAGATATTTCTTTTCTTCTCATCTTATATAAAAGGAATGTTATGAAGTAATATTTTGTTACAAATTTTTCTAAAATTGTGATATAATTAGGTCGATCTTTATCGAAGTTTTTTTTGCACACCAGTCTTAATTTAGCTAGTGGTCCTTTTCCTATGTACCCTAATAGACGGTCTTGATGAGTCGGGGAAGGTCACTTACTCTGTGCTGTGCACAGTTCCGTATGGGTTTGTACGTACAGGTCTGCCGTCTACCTCATTCGGTAACCGCTTTCGGTGCATCCGCGGCCATACTTGTCGGTGCTTATGCTGCCATTTGACACATATTATACCAAAGCGCGTTTTAGTTAAAGGCTAGAAAACACATTCGAGAGCTTGAATTGGCTCCTGATGCATTGACTCCTCTTGATTTGCCAGGTTACCACCATGGGAGGAACATTTGACTATTTTTCTCGAAGCCTGTGATCCCCTGGCATCATAGCTCCGGGAATATTGCGTTGGAACTTTATGGAGCACATATCATATCAAGCTAGAGCCATGCCAATCAAAACACATGGCTCCAACTCTCAAGAAGGTAGTGGCTTCCATAACTGTATCCACTTTGTTTGAAGCTGACGGGACTGGTTTAAATACGCCCCTCGGTTAGGGGAAAGAACTGGTTTGATCTTATTCGGAGACCAGTTTTGTAATTTTTATCGATTCATAAATCACCTTAAGTTCTCTGTAAGCATTAGTTTATCAATAGAAATAAATCTTAGTCTGTGGATAAGTGGATAACGGTTTAGTGCTTAGTAAGTTATTTTATTTTTACTCTCAGCGTGGATGAGAGAATGAGTCGTAAATTTTGCTAAGAATGAAGAGATTAGGGTAGGGTAGCTTAAGTGATGTCACTGTTACACGGTTTAGGTGTTTCTGGTACCGGAGGAACATAGATATTAGCTAGACCTGGAGTGTTCGAGAGTAGTAGTGTAAGTATTGAAGGGTTGATTAAAGTGTTTGGTGAATTTAAGGGTGGTATAGGAATGTTAAAAAGTTAAGAGAGAGCTAAGACTGAATAGGAAAGAGCTTAGAATAAACCTTCTAAAGATGATTGGGAATAGCCTGAGATTAACCCTATTAAAGTACTTATGCTAAAGTTATTGAGCCCAGATTCTTGCGTTTTTAGTCAATCTTGCGTTAAGGAAGATTTTGAGTGGCATGTTTGGTCGCAGAGTTCCTAATATGCCAAAATATCGTATCAAGTTTTATCATTCCTATGAATGACTTTAGGATAGGTTAGAATATGACTAAAGGATGCGCTTTCTTTCTTCCAACCATCTAGAAACGTCAGAGTTGTGAATCTATCTCGAGATATACATTTCTTTTAGATGGATGATTGCTTTGGAGGGCACGATGGACTTTATGACACAATGAAGAGTAAACTAATGGATGAGGGATGGGTGATATCGAACAAAGAAGCCAAACGCTTATATATGAGCTAGTTACCCATAACTTGAAAGAAGAAGAGTGAGCCGATTTATAACTACGCGTTTTAGCTAAAAACTTAGTTTTCTTAAGTACATATTAAACAGTAGATTTCACTAGGACACTTGAACTATCAAAAATAAAGTTCTCTGAAGCAGTAGAACGGCAGGTAGCTGATGACCTAAGGCAACATGTTGATATTGCTAAATTCTTCATGGGGAAGCCGAGGGCCATGTACTCTGAACCAGCTGATTTTATGGGTGGTTGGCCTGATTATTTTTTATCTAAGTAGTCAATTCATGGAATTTAATAAGGCAAAGGAAAGTATGGGAAGAACCTTAAAAGAATTACTCGTAACAATGAGTTATGGAGTGAGTAGCGGAAGAAAGCAAATCTCTGTTTATTTATAAATGTTTGTACATAATCTTATCCTTAGTAACTACATTAACAAGTCATTGAGTCGGTACTCTTACGTAGGGTTAAAAGTAAATATTCAACCGGCGGATTTTTCCTCTTCCATCTTTAGTGCTTTTCTCTTTTCACCCTCCTTTCATTTTAATCTATCTATTTTATAACATGTTCTTCAAGTTATCTTCCAACCACTCAGGGTATTTGAAAACCGGCTGCCTGGGTTTATGACATTTTTTTCAATCTTCATGCCTGAAAGTGGTTGGCTGCTGCCTTTTCTCATTGACGGGGTTTTTGGGAAAAGTTAATCACTCAATTAGTGGATATGATGTGGGTGAGGTTGGCGGGTGGTCCACAATTTTATCAAGTTAGAGAGATGCTGTTTTCATTTTTAAAATTCATATCGCTTCGAGGATTCATACCGCCACCTTTTTATTTCCCCCTCTTTCGCTGAGAAGACAATAAACTTCCATCAAGGCCCAAACAGTTCAAGCTTCATTTCCCTAACAATTTCAAACTTTCCAATTTTAATACTGCGTCCATCCTGCGGATGCCTCCAAGATGCACTGCACTCAATTTTAACCTATTATTAGGCAACATTAAAAAACAACAAAGAAAAATAAATTAATTAAAAACAACAATATGAGAAGTAGAAGAAGCAGGAGACACGCGCCGGCGTCGAGAGAAGGTTAGCCTACCACCGGCATCAGATCATATGCTTAAGAAGCAGCAGCGGTAGAAAATAAATGGGAATTGTTCACTCTAGTGAATGTCATCGATCACCTCCCACCCCAAATCACGTTTTGCATACGGATAACAGAAGGGCAGATCCAGAAAACAAATGAACCGTTTGTCAGGCAGTGATGCGTAAACTCATCAACGTTCAGAATATACATATTTATCCACTTGTCGATTAGGACGGCAAGGTCATTATCACTAAGATTGATTGCGTAATACCTTTAAAGAGAGTTTCACCGTTGAAACTCAGAGGAGAAAAAAACGACTCGGCAACCATGCCACGACACAACGGAAGTCCCACAGGTCAAAGCGGGCTGACGCTAGAATGTACGCAGAAATAACAGATAGTTAATATCCATGTGTAGATGCACCGTCACTGCCTGAAAGGAGCTATTTAAAGCGAGTGAAGGGACCGAGACATCATGTATGGTGTAAATCATGCATCCTTCTGCCATACCTCCATCCATTAGTAGTGAAGAGAAGCACCCTTCTACCCACCCAGAGAGGGGGCTGCAAGGGCGTATAGACAGGCTCAGCCATATCATTCACCGAGGTGGAGAGGATTTTGACTAGCAACGGAACACCTGCCGGGAGAGGATTTACTTGCTCTTCTTCTGAGCCATCCGGAGGAGGGGGGGGGGTCGTGCTGCTTCAGGAAGACTTTGCAAAGGGTCAGACTCAGGTTTGATGTTATCCCTTACCAAACTACGTTTCCACCACCCGAAAGGCCCTACTACCTCTGGCAGAAGGATCTCCGGCACCATCCCCTCCAAGATATCGGGCAACCCTGCATCAAGTGAGCAGGCATGCCGTTTCCAATGTGTCAATAAACTCGGGACCACGAGGTGTCGGAAAAAAATCCAAAGGGGTGGAACCTACTCTTACCCCCCAAAGGGGTTAAATTAGTTTACTTGGCTACATCATTGGCGCCTGTAACCATTGCGGCCTGTCTTTTACCGTGCTCTGTTCCTAGATCCCCTGAGAAAGCAAAGCTGGAACAACTGTAATCGAGAGTCTCCCGGAAGCAGCTCTGCAATTGGAGAAAGAGGAAATGCCCGAACCCGTAACTAAAGTAGAGGAATAAACCCTTTCGCTGCTACAAGATTCTTGGAGTAGCCGCTGAAAAAGCCGAGGATGGGCCACATCCATTGCAGGAATATAGCTGACATAAAACGTCTCCAAAGATAGCAGAGGGGAGACCATTTTGGCGCATCAAAATGACTGTTGGAGCACCCCTACCTTGGTCAAAGGTTATTGTCGCGAATTACATACGTCGTCTGCCCGAACAGCAAGGTGGGCGAGGAATGGGAAAAGGCAATTTAGTCTGAAATTTTGTCGTGCAGTTTGGAAGGCTGCGAATACATGAAATATACCGAAATTTTAGACGAATGAAAAGTAAAAAAAAGGATTGGTGGGCTCTACCCCTCGTCGAAACACCTCTACCTATCTCGTACTTGGATTTTGACCTTTTCTTATCTCCACCCTGGGTAAGTTGCGAGTTAGTTTTTGCACCTGTGCAACTTCGCACACCAGTCAGAAGTTGCCCAGTGTAAAGCTCTCTCCCCAATAGGACGCAGTTCACAAATGAGCATTCATAGGGCGAGGGCAGATTTCTTTACTAGGTCCTACTAATCGTCAGCAGGAAGGCAGAATCTCCATCTGTTGTTGCAGATCCACAGATGCGACCCAAGGCTTTTCGTTTGCGTGGAATGAACACCGTTTTCTGGCTCCTCAAATAAAGGACAACAATGTTTTTCACACCGAAATTAATTTATTCCTTTTCTATTGCCAAATATCAAATACTTATCAAAGACTTTGATGTCGCTGGTAAATTCAGGGCTATTCCACTAAATTAATTGAAAAAGATTGTTTGTTTTCTAAGTTCGGGTGGAGAAAGTGCGCGTATACTGGGAAGTTCCTTCGTTGTTTTCTTTGCTTTCTATTCATCTGTTATGGTTGCCTAAAATATCTGTTCCAATAGGCTCCTCATTTCTTTTTTAATTCAGTTTCAAACCAAAATTAAGAAAAAAATTGATGGTTTATTGACGAATAGAGAAGTGAGTGCGGTTCGAGAAAGTGCGTCTCTTCAAAAAAATTCCTTCATTGTTTTCCTCACTTTATCTTTAACTATTTTAGGTGTCTATAATATTTTTTCTATAACACTTCACATTTCTTTTCTAATTTAATTGTTTAACTAGAAAATAATAGGCATTTATTTACGATAGGAAAAGTGCGTTAAGTTCGAGAAAGAGCGTCTCTTTAGAGGAAATTCCTTCATATGTCCTTCACTCAGAACAAAAACACTGATGAGAATGGGCCATTATTTTCCCTGGATACCCCTAAACATTGGCTATATTTCGCTGGTATTTCAGTATAAGACAACTATGCAAAAAATGTTAGTTTATATAATAATCAAAATATAGGGGTTCGAATCTGCTGAATGTTCAGTTTACCCTAAGCGCTACTATGGGCAAACAGGGAAATCAGTAACTGTCCGTTTAAACAAACAAATACGATGCAAGAATAAGTAACTTAAATGGTGCTTTCTCTGTCCATTTATCTGAAAATGATCATCAAATTAATTGGAACTATGCTTGATTTTGTTGAATGTTCCTTCATTAATACTTTAAATTTTACAATTTCTTCTGATCTCTTTAAAATGGATAGCATCAAAACAACATATTAAAATCAAATTTTGCATTATATCATATATTAACTTCGTTATTGTCCTTAGGTTTTGCTTATTGTAAAACGTATGCATATTTGTGTATCTTTGTATTCATATTTTATGTTCCGTCTTCATTTAAATTTATCTCTGATTTATTTCTCACTGGTAAATTAACAGAGATTTTGACTATATAATTTAGTCCTTCCTCTACCTGGTATTGATCCTTCTTCTAGATCATATTTTGTGACCAAATAGTTTATATCTCCTTATTTCCTCCCATTGTGTATTTAAGTATTTATTTGCCCATGTGGTTGTATAGGTTCACTTAAATTTCAAATATATATAATTAAATAATATATATATATATCCATATTGAGAATAAACTCAAAGCAGGGAGCTGAGATTGATTTTCTAGGGATGAAGGCGAGATAATTCGTCCACGTGCAGTTCGGAAGCTTCATTTTGTTTATATTAGGTCCTTATGATGCAAATCCAAAGTTGGTGAATAGCATGAGGAGACTAGGAAGAGTATAACGGGGAAATAAGGACTTAAGCCTTCCTCTTTTCTTAAGGTACTCTCCAATCACTTTTAGTCTAATCCACGTCGTGATCTCATCGTTAAATTGAGTACCCACTCCTCCCTCAGCAAAACAAATTACTAATTTGAGAAAAGTCCTTGGTCACGCATTGAAGATTTAGTGATCGATCGCCTCTTATACAATAATGTCATATTTTTGCCTTTTTCTTAAAGGAATCTCTTTGAAAATTCAGCTTCTTAAAAAGATTAATTCAAGATAAATAAAAATTGGATTTTGCGGGTCTTTAATTAACAAAAATCAACATCAAACCTAACTTTGGTGGACAAAATAAAAATTTGGCTCCACTAACGAAAGCATAATTGGTGACACAGAGAGAATGATGTGTGGCGGTGAGAAAACTAGAATCCCAGAAAGGAGGTATCCTCTTTTCCTAAAGGCATTGTTGGCAAACAGGAAACATTCAATGTATTATGAAGAGTGAAAAACATACAACAACCTCGCTAATATTTAAATACCTAGAAAAATTTAACATATATTAATAAAAAGGTAGATTTTAAATTTTAGTTCTTATTAAAGTTACTGGGGGCAATATATTGGTCGTAGGCTTAGGAAAGCCAACGCCCCCAAAAATTTGGAAATCGATTTGTAACAAATTTTTAACTGCTTAATTAATTATTATATAACAGGTTTTCTAATAAATTAAATTTATCTAAAAAGCTACGAAGAAATTTCACTAAAACTTTGCAGAAAGTAAGGGTTTCCGCCAAGGAGCATTTTAAAAAATTGTTAGTAATAGAAACGGCTGTCCCATTTTGACAAAGGTCTGCGTTCTTCGAATGGCAATTTTTTCTTGTTGTTTTTTTTTGTTTTATTTTCATCTGAGTCACTGTCGCACATACTAACGGTTTCGAAAAGATACTCGTCTATATCTCCAAATGTAATTTTCTGCTTGGACGTTGTCTGGACCTTTTTATGAGTGTATTCATTGAAGAAATTTCATTAGACCCAAGCAGAAAAATAAGGGAATTTGATCACATGTAATATAAAATAAATAACTATTTTCTTTATTTTTATTATTTTTATGAACGTAAAATAAAAGGTAAATGTAATAAACAATAAAATATTTAAATATTTATTTATAAAGTGAATAAAATAATAACCTTTATGAATAATATCATATGCCCAAACTTTACTAATTGCCAACTCTACCAAATGTGATGCATTACTGCATCACATGAACAATTAATTTTACTTATTAACTATGGTAAGTAAAATAAGTAAAATTAATTTAATAGTATTTGTACGTAATAAAGTATTTTATTCACATATTGAATATGCAAAAACATTTACGTTATACTCGTAAATAACGTACAACAAAATCAAAATAACACCTCAATTTATGTGTCATTCACAACCAATGATTTTAGCGATGAGTTTAGCCTTAGCCAAAATTAGCATGATCTCGATTATTCAAACGATCTGGGCAGTAGTCTTTTGAATGCTTAGTTTTAAACTTACTTTCATGTTTGCCCACTTGCCCAGATCTCACTGTTTAAAATATAAATTTCAGGTCTTTTCGAAGACCACTCGTTCAATGGACAAAGTTTGGTCTTATGACCCGACGTCCTTTTAAGGACTTTTACAAAAGAAGTCAAAATACCTCAGGGCACCAGCGCTCCTTTGAAAGCACTCTTCATGTTCTTCTTTGTCGAATGTTATTTATGGTTCAGAGTGTGAACTCATTATAAAAGTTTTAAAAGCTACAAATGCTCATCTTTGAGGTACGTTTGAGTCATACTCGATTCTACAATGTGGCTCTAACACCACAAATACCAACTTCCTTCGTTGTGAAAGTGGACAAGATAAAGTGAAATACTGGTCTTGGCCAATTATTTGGTTGAGGTTCTCTTTTAGTTATTCGTAATGTCACCACTTTCTTTACACTCATTACAAAACTGTTTTTCCTCCGGTTTTTCCGCCAAGAAATTTAGTGTAGTTGTTTTCATTCTAATTTGATTGGATTGTTCGACATCGTTGGTCGGTCCGAATCCTTTTCCCGATTGACTCGGAGTTATTTGAGGCTCTCTGGTCAACCTAAGGTCTTCATTTTGTAATGATTTATGGCCAGTTTCGTTCAACCTGACTTTAGTACTTGACTACTCAATCATTAAATCGAATGTTATTACTTAAATTTATGGTTGAATTGATGTCTTTATTTTTAAACCACGAAGGTCCATTTAAAATGTGTACTCATTTTGAAAAGTTACAGTGTACACACATATATGTACATCGCTGATGTACAAATTGGAGGAAAACAAACTTTTCAATCCCTCATCGAAGCGAAAAGGAGATAAATCATGGAGTTGGGGGGGGGAGGGGTATTAAAATTACGAGGGTGAGTCAAAAAGTTCTCAGACAAATGTCCTAACAATTTTATTTTTCAACATAGCATAATAATTTTTTAGAGAAGTTCCATCAGTGTCTATACACTTGGTAATCTATGTTTCCACCCGTAAATTCTCTCCTTGTAGAAGTTCCGGGGTTGTTTCTGACAATAAGCAATACACTGCTTTTTTGCTTCATCTAACGACTGGAATCGGGTGCCTTTCAGGTGTTGTTTTAATTTTAGAAACAGAAAAGGTCGGAGGGAAATAAATCAGGTCTATCAACGGGATGTGCAAGAGTTTTTCCTGGAAATTTGGGTAGCATATCCCTGACATCCTCGCAGAATGCGGTGAGGTAGCCTTGACAGCCTTCGCAGAATGCGCTTTTCTCAACGTTTTTCAGCCAGGGCAGTCTTCAACTTCTTTGAAACACCTTTATAATAGATGGAAGAATTAATTTTATGGCCTTCTACAAAGTCTATCAATATAACTCTATTTAAATTTTTCCCAAATTGTGGCCATAACCATCTTAACAGACCTTTTTGTCTTCATTTAAGAGGTTCAGCTGTTCTGTTTGGATGCCACTCTTTTGATCAAACTGCTAGATCTAAGTTTCATCTCCAGTGACGAAACGTTTAAAAAAAATTGTCCTTATTTGCTTTAATTTTGGTTTAATGGCTATAGAAAGGTTAGCCCTTAATTCAGTTGGTGTTTGCGTAACGCTTTAGGGACCAAGCGCGCTGAAAGCTTGCTCAAACCCCGATATTTAGTCAGAATTCCAAAGGCTTTAACATGTGAGAGTCTCACAAGTCAATAGTCACTGGGCGATCTTTGCAACTAGATTCTACACAAGCGTAAGGTTTTCTTGATTTTTTGAGATGGAAAGTTTCCCTGTTCTTGGATTATTTTTGAGTTGTTCTCTGCCTTCTTTGAAGTGGTTAATAGAATTGTAAACCACTGCGCTACATGGTGAAGAGTTCCCATGACCTGTTGTAAAGCTTCAATAATTCTAACAGGCTTCCAATTAACTTAAGTTTGTAATTTAATGTTGGGTTTAATTTCATAATTTGTCCTTTCGAGGGTTAAAAAGACAACATTAAAAGAAGCACACCCTATGTACACAATCCCGATATTTAGAATTATTAGAATTATCTAAATATTTAGAGAAGCATCAAAGACATGTTTGAACATACGAGGGGTGGTCAATAAGATTTGCGAATCAATAGGACAAAAGAGAGGAAGGGGGCTGGCGGTTTGTGGTGGTGTTAGGACAAGTTATATCAAGTCAGGAGCTGCAGACGCACACTCCTACCTCATCTAGTTAAGAAGCAGTAGCTGATCGAAGATAGTCAGTCTCAAATTTTTCAACAAGAGAGAAGGTTGAGCACCGCGCAGTAATCAAATTTTTGGCTAAGGAAGGCAAGAATGCAAAAGAGATCCATGAACGCATGGTTGCTGTGTACACCAACACCGCCTCTTCCTATGCAACCATTGCTCACTGGAATAGGGAGTTCCATCATGGTTGTGAGTCCCTTAAAGATGACCCTCGCCCAGAACGCCCGTCAGACGTCGCCAACAAGGACAATGTGGCCAGTGTGGAGAGGATGATGCTCAGAAATCGACTGATGAAGGTCGAAGAAATCGAGCGAGAATTTCGAATATCACATGGAAGTGTTATTATCATCATCCACGACAATTTGGCCATAACCAAGGTCTCTGCCCGTTGGGTCCCTACAAACCTCACGAAACCTCACGCCCCATAATCGACTTCAACGTTGTCAACGTTCGGAGGAGCTGCTGCTCCTGTACAACCGAGACTCGGCTGGATTCGAGTCACGCATAGTGATAGGTATTGAAACGTGAGTCCATCACTGGGATCCAGAGACCAAGCCTAAAGCATGGCCTGGAAGCACAGAGGCTCTCCAACCCCCATCAAGTTCCGGACATAACCCTCAGCCGGAAAGATCATGGCCACCATCTTCTGAGATTCTGAGGGAGTGTTGATGATGTACTATGCGCCTCGTGGAAGAATCATCACAGGCCAATATTACGCCGAGGAACTTAGTGGGTTAAAGTAGTGCCTCCGTCAAAAGTGGCGCGGCAAGTTGATACGCGATGTGCTGCTCCTCCACGACTATGCCCCTGTCCACAAGGCTAGAGTTACACAAGCTGCCCTGCACCAGTGCGGATTCGAGGAGCTCAACCATCCCCCTTAGAGTCCAGATCTGGCCCCTAGCGACTACCTTTTATTCCGCACGCTCAAGGCTGCATTGCGTGGACGCCGGTTTGGGGACGATGATGTCCAGCTTGCCGTCCAAGAGTGGATTGAACAGCAGTCGGGAGATTTCTGGTTGTCGGGAATTCGAAGCCTCAGGGACAAGTGGCGCAAGTGCATTCAAGTCGAGGGTAGTTTTCTTGAAAAATAATAAAACACTTTTCCTCATATCTCGTTTCCTTATATCCGAATTGCAAAACTTATTGACCGCCCCTCGTAAATTACCTTGTTAAATATTCCGCATTTTTAAATTATGACATTTGTCTGAGAACTTTGTGACTCGTCGCCTTCGTATATATTTAATTGTGCCACCCGTCCCTTTACAATGGTGGACGATGCTTTTGACCGGATAGGGAAATTCACATAAAGAACAGAATAACAATTCCTGGTAAACCCGAGAGCACATTGGAGGGTTGGTTCAGACAGAGTAGCATTTCTGTGTTTTGTGCCCTCCTTCCCAAGCAAGCATGGAGCCTACCTTAAGCCACGGGGTAGGGCCACCCCGTCCTCGCGTCAGGGAAGTGTGGTCATGAAAACTTACTCTGAAGGCGCCAGGACGCAGGAATGATGTGATATGTGTACAGATAGAGTGAGGAGAGAGTGGAAAGACACAGTAGTATTGTGATTGTCCCTACATGTAATAATAAGCGTGAATAGAGGTGCCTGCGCCCCTGCACGCTAAAAACACCCCTAGATAGACAGCTATTTGCCTGCGTATGCTGAAATCTTTGTGTTCGCTCTCTCAGTGATCGAACCGGTACACAGCCTTGAAGTTTGACGCTATATCCACTAGCTACTAGCCTACAAAGTGTGTCAAAATGGTAGAGAATCGTTTAATTGTGTGTCACAATTTACTAATCTATCAAAATGGAGGGGTAATGCAAAATACTTATCTAGCTAAAGCGATAAAAATCGCAATAAATTTATATTGCAAAAGTGAAAAGGAATCGCAATTAACTAATTTACCAAAAGAGATGACAAGCGCAATTAACTTACCTATCAAAAAGGATGTGTAGCCCAAATTAACATACTACCAATAAGTGGGTAGTGCAATTAATTTTTATATCAAAAGAGAGTGGGAGCATAATTAGCGTATCTATCAAATGGGATTGATAGGGCAATTAACTTATCTATCAAAAGTGCAAGAGTTCATTCAGATGGACGCTTTATTTCAATCAAAAATGGTTAACAGATTAACATTTGCAATTATTTTCGAGAGGTAATGGAGACAAAGCCCGAGATATCAATCATGGAAAGTTAACAAACAAACGCGCAAATGATGTGTCGGTTGGTTGTCCAGCTGTCACTTTGACGAAATAAATATACGCGAACATTACTCGTAAAATAGCAAGCATCAATTATGGCGAGTCTGTTTGACCTTAATGTACCGAAACTAAATGATATTAAAACGCCTGATGGTGAAGTATCACTAGGCCGAGTGTAAATTTGAGATTGCGTCATTAGAACTCATGCGCTGTGCAGATATTTTATCGAGATTTCTAAAGGAGCTTCTGACTTCGGCTTTGATGGAGATGCGCTTAGCCAAGATGTGTTGTATCCGAGTACACAGAAGTCAATAATGATAACATGTGGTCCGTGGCCGTTGCGGAAAAGCCTTGGGATTCTTGATTTATGGCTTCTTTGGTTAGTCTAAATCTCCTTCGAGTAAATTTTTTGTGCGCCTATGCAGTGATGAGATGGAATGGATGAGGTGAAGAGGTATAGTCAAGTTGTAGATGTAGGCTAATATAGTCTTCTGACCATAACCATAAAATAGCGGTGTTTCACAATTGTTATTTTGACGATAAAGTCAAGATAGCCGATGCACAAAAGAGAGTTATTAGGTAACATATAAAAAAAATACTAAGAAAAGATTGGAAAAGATACATCAATAAAAATAGGCGGGAAAAGGCGAGAAAAATGTATATTTTTATGATATCATTAGATTTTCCACCTAGAATCGTATACTGGGAGTCGTTATACTTCGCATTTATGTATTTTTGTGTAAACCTTTACTCTTTTTACCCCCAAAAAGCGGGACGTCCTTCAAGTCACCCTGACAAAAGGGAAGGCCTATGGCTAACTGGTTTGCCTCGAACTCTATAGACTCTATAACAGGGCCCCCACCTTCCTATGATGCAGCCACTTTTCCTACGAGTATACCATTTTTTCCCTCTATCTAGGTTTAAGGCTGCACTAGGGTGTACACTCTGTAGTTCACTACAAATCTTAAATTATAATGCCACACAGATAGTGCTGCGGTATGATATATCACTCATCGTTCTATTTTCTGAACTCGCCTATCTCTATTCTTCTTCATAGCATACATACTATAGTTTACTCCCTTCTAACATTCTCTCTTACTTTTCAGATAAATTTTGAGTAGGCATCGAAAAATAGGCATCTGAACAGAACTTGGAAAGTGTCAGGAAACATTACTAGGTCCCTAACTTGTGAAAAGGCCTAAAGCTCGCTGGCTAGGGGATGATTTAGCTATAAGGTATGGTGGGTCGCTGAATCTTTTTAGAACAACCACTACACATATAACATGGCTACCCTCACCCCATGCATTTTGTGTTAAAGTGAAATTAGATACAAAGTTGGCAATACAGTGAGAGGGTGGGAGGTTGCCAATGCGTATTTTAGCTCACATCAACACACCGATGATGTGCAAATGATCACATTCTGGATGTTTCTAATCATATAGGGACTTTTACTTTTACCTCTTAAGGCAGTAAATGGATTTCCATTTTACCATTTTCTTAGCTGCTCTCAGGTAACTCTACCTATAATCTCTCTTTCAATGGAGAAGGGGTTCGCCCATCTAAATTTGTCTATTAGTTAGCGGGTTTCTCCCTTAGCCCTCACTTCAAAATCTTTCCCTGGCGATTCCTTATATTTTCCAGCAGCCTTTGCTTTCCCTTTCATTCGCAGGAGCCAGCAAAGAGTATAAATCAACAGCGGAAGACGTACCGCTTTGATTCCCGGTCTCGCTGAGGGCAAAAGAACAGGGCTAACTCGCTTAGAGAGACAAGAGGTTGCGGTGTCTACAGAGGTGTTACTACTACGAGTTCTTTCACAATACCTAGTTAACTTATCAGTCGACAGAGTCAGGTTAACCCCAAATCTGTATGAACTTCTCCAAGGCCTTAGAAGATAAAACTGCATTATGTAAGGCCTAATATGTTTTATTGGTGGCGAGCCATTCTGTTTATTCGAAGCGATGTGACTCGTAACCTTTTGAGAAAAAAGTTCAGGCTGTTCAGGCGCTGGATGTCATTCTTTTTCGAGAGGTCAGAGCAAACTTTCTGTCCCGCCTGTGCGACCTGAGATTTCCTACGCCTAACAACCAAAAAAACACCTTATGCTCCTACCTAATCAACGCCTATTAGGTACCCATCTAAGAATTTAACGTCCCTACATCTACTACCTTAGCAGCGCTGGCAGCTCTATAGGCTCACGCCCAGTTTCAGATAAAACAAGTGTTCACACTTTCTTCCCAAGCGACTATTTTGCAAGCGGTAAATTCGGTAGACACCATTCCCCTTCCTCCTAATCCATGACAGCGACAAGGTAGCTTCAGTTCATTCCACCCAACCGTCCTGCCAAATATTTCAACTTAAGAAGAGAGTTATTATCATGCGACGACGAACATGACCTACCCTTTATAAGCCATTGAAAGGCAGTCGCAGTGGCAGTGCAGGTACTACAAGATTGGAAGTAAAATTTTACTTCCAGGAAAGCTATAGTCATTCCCACGGAAGCAATTTTTTCTTCAACAAGAGCTCTCGCATCTACTTTGAGTTAACCCTGCAGGGCATTTTTCTTGAATGAAATAACCGTTGACTACGGGTTAACTGTAAATGAGTTGCGAAGGCTCGTTTCTGTTCCCCTTTAGCTTTTTGTCTCCAATCTACTGGGGAATATTTTTATCTTTATTTTTTTAGGAGCTTATCTCGCGTACTGGGGAATAATGCTTTCACCATCTTACTACCATGTGCTAAGGACTGGAAAAATAGATTCACGATTTACACCTAACATGATTTCTCCTTTCTCTCTTTTGATTTCACTACATAATTTCGGGCAGTGGCAGTGCAGGTACGACAAGATTAGAAGTCAAATTTTATTTCAGTGTAGATATAAGGTTAGCCAATTTAAATGTGACGGACTTCCCTCGTGTTTTGGCACTGTATTTGATGACCTTTTCCCTATTCCAGAATTTGAAAGGGAGGCACCTAGTATGCTAGGAATTCAAAATAGAACTCAGTGGCCAGGTACTTTCCGAACTGATTGATGAGCCGGAGTTTGGAGTCATAATGTGGATAAATTCACGTATCATTATCCGAGAATAGCTTCTTTCATTATTTCTAGATCTGGTTCTGTGATTTCCAGACGCCGAGCCTGATTTTAAGTGGGGAGGTGACCTATGACTTTTATAATGTTGATCACTTTCCTATCCAAATATTTTTTGAGCAGTTGCCACCCAAGAAATAATATCAGTGGAACTTGAAGCGGTCGAAATTAAATCAAATGACTGCTTGATCTTTCCGATTTGGGGAGTTTGGGTCGCTTGATGAGGCCGTTGAATTCTTCTCCGCCACCCTCACATTCATAGTCCAAACTACCACTCTTAGAACCTCTAACCAATTTGCACGCCATTTATGTCCTATTTGGTCTACAGTGTATGTATCGACACTTAGACATAAGAGATATGCTTATATGCTTTACAAGAACCACCCAATAAATTTCAACATACATGAAATTCTTGGAGTGAGGACTATCTTTCAGTATATAATAAGCATGCCTATAGCTCTTCTTCGAACTCATATGTATGTGCCTTTAATTAACAGCAAAAGCCCTCTTGCGGAGGTGTATAAGGGCGTCAAAATGATTCGAATAATTTTTGACAGGATTTCCACCCAGTCATCCTCAATGACGGGCCACAATCTCCACACCTGCATAAGCGAAGAGTCCTTCGCGACCGCTTTGTACACATTATTTAGCCGGCATACTGCTTCATCGACTTGTTAGACGTCACTACCGCTGAAGGCCACTGATTGGATTATTCATTCCGAGCCGAGAAGCCTTCGTCGACCGCTCTCGCTTGGTATGCGGATGTCACCCCTAGTCAAGCTATATCCCGTATGTAATGCTTCAACACCTTGGCCAGAGAGTCATAGACTTTTGTTAACTCTGTTCAACAGGCTCTGTAAATATATTATCTTATCGTATAAACCCTTTTTAAGCCGAGACAGATCACTCTATCACGGCACATTTAGAAAAGAATTCTTTAATCTTGCATGTAAAAGATCATAGAAAAATTAGTTAACAATAGATTAGCTCATTTCCTGGAGAGCACAGGCCACCTCTCCTGCATATTGCATGTGGATAAGGCTTACGATACAGCATGCTGATACGGCATTAGGGAGATCCTCCACTCACATGAGTGAAGGGACACCTCGCAGTATTCATATCTGATTCCTTGCGAGAGCGTCCATTTTACGTATGAGTAGAGGAAACCTTTTGTAGTCCAATTGACCAAAAAGGATGTCATGCATCTAGAAAAGAAGGCGAAATCAATGTCACTCCCTCTGCCTAACTATCGAGGATATCACCTCGAAACTCCTGGAAAATGTTCACAATATGATCTACCTTTATACCCTATAGATCTATTTCGGCACGGTGGAGCTGCCTACACTGAAAATCGATTACAACATGCTCTAATCCTCATCACTTTTTATGCAGAAGCGCAGAAGTTTGGGGTTTCCTTGGGAAAGAAGAAGGTGTTGAAATTCTACTCCCATTTATGGCACTAATTCGACTCCAACTTACTCATAAATGGCTCTAGCTTAAAATAGAGAGAGTAGAATAGTTTTCTTAATCTTTTTATTTGACCAACGCCCCACATAGGAAGGATATATTCCCAGCCTTCGGGTCTCAATCGCCCGCGCCATTGATATTCTTCGTTTACACTTTTAGCACTTTGGGTATGTATAGGGCCTCTATACTCTTCTAACACCTGGTTCCAAATTAGAATAACCTTGAGAATATCTGCAGTCTAATAGGTAATTTTGAAAGGTAGACTAAATCCACCCCCACTAGAGTCGGTTTGCGACAGCTCCTTGCTCACATCCCATACCTAGGTAAGCCTCTCTATCGATTCTGGGTAGATGGCGCTAGCTTTCATCCATAGAATGTAAATTATGAGCTTTATGCCCGAGCTGAGTGTACTCCTCATTCACCAACGGCTCAATATTCCTGCGGTGGCCGAAATCAAAGATTCATATACCGGCTTGAGCATAAGTTAAGCCTTTTTGGTTTAAGTCAAGGCAACTCTTTAGTAAGTTCTATCTGGGTATTTTTCGTCCTGTGCCACTTCTGGTCCTGCCAAGGACTCTATTCTGGAGAGTACCACGTTTGAAAATTTGTAGCTACACCTCTGTTCACAAATTTTCAACAGCATCGAAGGTATCACGTTAAGCTTTTAGGAATAAAAACTGTCACGCTTGAGCTTGGCAGTATAAACCTATGGCTCAAAATACAAAGAGAATATCAAGTCTCACTCCTTCTCTCTCCTTTTTTAAGTCGGTGAGGCTCTACATAGCGCCGCGTTTGTATTCGCAGTCGAGATGTTGGCAATGGTCCACTTTGTACAGAAGATTAAGTGCTGTGCATGCTTTGGAAACAGGATTTAGATATATAGCTTCTTACAAAGAGCCATGAGTGTTTTCAAAGCATTGGTATCTCCGTACTCCGTCATTTTCAGAATCCGTTAGGCCACGGCTGCTGAAAGCCATGAGGATGTCGAAATTATCTTCTGATGGTTTCTTGGAGATGGGGCATTGCTTGAAATAAGCGGGCTGATGAGGATGCCAAAAATTCTACAAGGCTTGGGCAAACATACCAGTGTTTCGCTCTGTACCACATGGACTATATGGTAGAAAACTGATAAACTCTCTGGGCTCGATAGAAAAGAAGATGGAAAAACCTCGGTAGAAAATTAAACTTACACGACATTGCACCGCAAGATTCTCAGTGGATCTACCTCTTAAAGTCTCAACTACTTCATTTCGTTTTCTGCCGCCTAAGAATTAGGCACACTAGTGAGATGCATCTTCACTTTAGGAAAGATTCCCTTAAAGGTACTCGGGTTTCTCGAATTTTCATCACATTCTTGTCGAATGTTCCCCTATGCAAGATCTTCGCCAGTCACCTGTTCCGGTGTCTGAAACTGCGGAGTAGCTACCTGCTTGTCCCTGTTGTATTCGAGACATGTTTGTGCACACCCAACTGTAGTGTGATCAACATTTTATATGAGGCAGGCCGTTTCCATTGAATTTAGCATTCTAAGAGGTGGGTAAATGATTGAGCGCCAGAGGAATGAATATCTCTCCACGACGCTTAACCCAAGAAGGCATAGAGCCCAATTAAATGGGCGGGAATTTTACCTTTTAGAAAGCCTAATTTTGTCTAAGTTTACCAAAGAATTTACGTTATTTTGCAACAGGATTTAAAGAAACCGTAATTTACTCAGTTGATGATTCATATTCTAATTCCCTTTGTGAACAACAAGTAAATGAATGAAGGAAGGAGAGCTCCTTTATTGCTTCTAACAAAATGTCAGGACTTAGGTAAGTTATTGTATATACATTGCTTCATATGAAAATCCTTATAGTGATTGATTGTTAACATGACACATAAAGACTTGTTTTAATGTGTGAAATTATTGATTTGAAGAAAATCACATTCTGTCACATTTATTATGAGTTAAACTATGCTTCCCATTTACATTGGCTCTATGGACCTCAGTTAGAGCACTACAGCCCAAAAAGAATACTTGAATCAAAATACTTATATATTCTCAATGCTTATTTTACTTTATTTTGATTATATCTGATATATTCTTATCCACAAAGGTCAGTATGTATATGGATATATATTTAGGATCCTAAAAAAAATATTTTACTAATGTATATAATAACTTGATCTTTTCTCAATACAATGTATTCTCGGGTAAAATGCCTGATCCTTTTTCTTGCTTTCCTTCTTATGGACATGTGTTTTTTCTTTCAGATGTCTAAGAGATGTTGTAAAGGAATTTAACTACCTGTTTTCATTACCTATCGAAAAAAATAGCACAGGTATCAAAATTGCTTTGGAGCCTCCAGAAGATGGCTAAAAATCTGGTGTAGACAACGCTAGTGAGCATATAGCTGTTGTGGAGCAGGAAAATATCAGATTGCTGGGAGTAAGACTTCTGGCACAACTCAAGATCCCCATGTTAATCTGACAAACTGAAACAGTCAACCTGAGCCTTCTTCTATATGGTGAGCATCAAATTTTGAAGAGCAAAAAGATTTTAGGTGTGATGATCATTTAACAGACCTTGGCCCACCGAAAAGAAAGAAGCAAAAACGCTGAAGACCTTTTGATGAGTGGAAGAAATGTTAATTTCAGATTTGTGATGAAGATGATGCTCTAATCTTGTTTTAAGTACATAAACCATCTATTGTAGAAATATGAGCAGATGAATGATTTACACATATGGAGATATTCACATAGCTTTGGTACAAAGAATTGATTGATGTGATCAAGACAGAGACAAACCGTTATCCAAAGATTGAATTTGGGAAAAATTTATGCGCTACCGAAGAAGAATTGGATCTGGTACTTGGCATTTTTTTCTCTCAGGTTATAACCCAGTTCTAAACCGACAGCTGTATTGGTCAAAGCAGGCAGACACCCTAAATCTGGCTGTAACTAAGTGTGGAATGACAATAAATCGATTTGAGGAGATCGTGCGAAGCCTGCACTTTGTGGACAACTAGAAGAAGCCTTCAAAGGATAAGATCTTTAAAATTCGCACTCTTTTTGAACATAAAAACAAGGTCTCCATGGATATTGCTCAACCACTTCCTCTGAAATTGGCTATTCATGAACCCATAAAACCATATTATGGGGAGCATGGATTCAAACAATTTATTAGAGGAAAGCCCATGAGATTTGGCTACAAGTATTGGTGTCTATGCTCTCATGAAGGACTATTAATGAATTTGCGCTTTTAGCAAGAAAAAGACGATGGGTTTGACGAAGGAATGCATGTGGGTGAAACTGCCCTCCATCCATTGGAAAAGGAACAGTACCTAAAAGTAGCAGTAGATATGTTAGTAACTTTCTAACAACACTGCTTCTTCTCCAGTCTTTCCAGGAAGCTAATTAATATTAGTCTGAAATGTCCCAGTGTCAAGCATAAAAAAAACACAGACCGGAGAGGGAGAACTGTTTCAGGAAAAGGAAAAGAAGATTGCCGGAAAAGGAACAGTACCTAAGGGTAGCAGTAGATATGTTGGTAACTTTTTTACAACACTGCCTTTTCTCCAGTCTTTCCAGGAAGCTAATTAATATTAGTCTGAAATGTCCCAGTGTCAGGCATAAAAAAACACACACCGGGGAGGGAGAGCTGTTTCAGGAAAAGGAAAAGAAGATTGCTATTTGTATATGGAATGACAACATCGATGTTACGATGTTAGGGTGGCAACAAACAGAAGTGACAGTTTATTTCTCTCAATGGAAAAATGCAAAAATTGGTTAAAAAAGTAGAAAGAAGTGGTGGTAACCCCTCAGCCAAACATTGTGAAGCTTTAGAGCAATGAAATGGGAAGAATAGATCTGTTTGATCAGTTTATGGGAAAGTATAGGGCTTCATTTAGGAAGAGAGTGTGGTACTTTCCTCTTTTCTGCTTTCTCCTAAATGGCTTAATTGTAAGTGGGTGGATTCTCTACAGAAAAATTCACAAGATGTCACAACTAGAGTTTTTGGTGGAAATTGTCAATGTCATGTTAAAACCACCAGAGAAACCTCATAGAGTTTTGCCTCTAACTTCACCCAAGAATGTACGACAGAACAGATCATTATGTTTTGGTGGAAAATACTCAACGGTTGTGTGCTGTGTGTAGGAAACATGTGAAGCCTAAGTGCTTAAAATATGATGTGGCACTGCACATCCAGCGTTTTGTTTAGTATCACACAAAGAAATAGTAATGTGTTTTTTCAGTCAACTGATGTAAATTCATCAGTTTCATGAATTTATGCTTTAAAATATATAGAAGTAAGCTTTCCTGGAATTTTATTTTAACGGCTATGAATCTTATTATAGACTGCTACTTTAGATTTATGCGGCAGATTCTTGTAATAATTTTATTATCTATACAATTTTTGGTTAAAATTACTCTCTTTAATTCAAATATCTGTTTCAACACAATTCTTTAACCTTCGATACGCCATACGAGGTCAGATTTACCCCCAATTCTTTTTAATAACATGCCATTTAGCCACTTATTGTTTTAGGGATCTCGCCTTTCATAAGTGTGTTTGTAATCAGCCAGTGCATAGGGAGGCCAAATTTGAAAAGTAAAGATATTATACCTTAGGAGTGATAAGGTAGCAGACTTCGTTGGGATCATCTGGTACCCCACCTAACATACCGTGTAACAATTTTTTGTTTGTTTGTTTTTTAGTTCTGTATTAAAATTGAACATGACGCTGCCTGTTGATCTATTTTACAGTCAAAGAGAGGGTAAGGAAAAAGATCCTCCTATTTTTTATGGTGATAATGACTCTTGAAGTGACTTATCAGATGCAAATGACTCTGAGCCACAAGTTATTGCTGGAAGTGATGATGATAGTGAGATAAGCAGTGATAATGTGAGTGATACTGAGAGTGACAATTCAAATGATTGTGATACTTCTCGAAAAGATTTTGTTCTAGGAAGAGAAAAAGTAACCAAGTGGTATACTCTAACATCAAGTTATGGAAAGCACTTGCCGCAAAATATTGTTCGTGAAAAGGCTGGTGTTCACAGTTCCTTTCCAACACATAATAAATACGCTGCTTTCATCTTTTTTATAACAGATGGAATAATTGAAACAATTCTTAAGCTACGAATCAAAGGGAAAGTGTTGTGTATGGTACAGACTGGAACGATGTGGATGCTGTAGAACTTATGGGTTGGTTAGGACTTCATGTTAGATGTGGAATCGACAAGGATAATTAGCGTCATATTGATGAACTTTTCAGCATCAAGAGAGGTCCGCCTATTTATCGAGCTACCATGAGTCGTATTCGTTTCCTGCAAATTAAAAGGTGGATTAGATTTGACGACATGAACATTCAAAGAGAACGAATGGATGGGGAAGAAGGGCAGTTGGCACCTATATATGATGTTTTCCAAAAGATTGTTGGGGCCTGTCAAGTTAACTTCAAGGGCAATGCATACGTAACTATTGATGAGTCGCTACTAGCATTAAAGCTTTATATGCCTAGTAAACCTGATAAGTATGGCATAAAAGTGTAGAGCATGGCTGATGCAACAAATGCCTATCTTCCGAATGCCCAAATTTATAGAGAAATGTTGAACGAAGACAACCCAAAAGAGTCGTAGGTGATCTTATTACAACAATTTAAAACACTGGAAGAAACATGACGAGAGACAACTTATTTACTGAATATGTTCTCGCCAAAGAACTACTTGTCAAGAAATGACACTGCTTGGAACTCTGAGGAAGAATAAGGGAAATTCCTTCCTCATTTTAAGCATCAAAGGATCGTAAAGTCCACTCATTAAAATTTGTCTTTTCCGAGGACAAACGTGTTACAATTTGTAGCTATTTCCTAGCGGAAAATCAAAATATTCTTTTGTTAAGTTAAATGCATTTTAAAAAAAATGGAAAGGAAGAAGAACCCTTCAAGACTCATGTAATCCTTAGACCAGCTTGTAAATAACTACACTTGTAAGCGCATATCAAACAGGTGGCCTTTTGTTGTCTTTTATTGGATGGTGGACTTTGCAGGTTATAATTTATTCACGTGTTTCAAAAAGAAAAATCTCACTGCATATGAAGGTCCTCGAGGACGAATAAAATTCCTAACAGAGCTGTCTGAACAATTAGGCTTGCCAGAAATCAAACGGCTTTCTGTTTCATCAGGAAGATATATGCCAATGCATGTTAAGATGTGTATAAACGCATTTGTGAAGAAAGAGGATACATCATCAGCATCAACAACACAGAGTCAAGGAGTGCAGGTGAAAAGAAGATGTGGACTTTGTCCTAGAAAGATGGATAAGAAGACAAAGCAGTCATGCAGAAAGTGTGATAAAGCTATTTGTGAAGAGCATGCATATTTAGTTTCTACTGAATGTTTACCAGCTTTGTAAATCATTCAAGAGTTTTTTGATGAAAATGTCACTGTTGTTTATATTTATGTTCACTTGATTTGGTAATCATTCAGGGGTATTCTGAAAATAAAAGTTAGTAGTGTTTTCGTTCTGAACATGTATTCAACCACAATTTTCGTGTAATTTCATTTTCATGATACTGTGTAATTTTGCTTTTTATATTATTATAACTGAGAATACATATATTTTGTTATGTTAGCCCAATGGTGAATGAATAATATTGAAATTTACAAAAGATATATGCTATAAAAATCATTAAATGTGCGAACTTTCGAAAATTTTGCTCTTATAAAAAAAATAAATAGATAAATATAAAAAAAATATGTTAACGTCTCCTGGGAAACATACTCGTATGTACAAAATTTCAGGTTTGTAACTTTGTGCATATGGCAGAAATCTACTACCTAAGTCGGGGTCTTTCAGGACCCCACATGTCGTTTTTACTTATTTTTTCCCAACCTGGCGTATGACGAGTTAATTTAATCCAGATCCATCAATGAATTTTATAATATCAATGCACAGTGATGAAAATTGAGTCACACCAAGAGAGACTGCTCCATAGACCCCATTTAAATGAGTGTGCCATATTTCCTTATTGGATATGCAAAATAGATAAAAAAACCCACTTAATTCTCAGTTCTAGATAAAAACTGAAAGTTCTATAAGAACAAACCAATTTGGATGAAAGAGAAGAGTAGTCCGTGTTAAAGGGTTAAGCATGTGTTTTTTCTATTAATATGTTGTTAGGGCTGGTCATACTTTGGGGCAACCATATATTTTCATTAAATCCATTAATGAAGGGTGCTGAAATGATACATTTTCCACTTTATATTTTGATAAAGAACTTTATTTTGTTATACAATTGCTTCTACCTACATCAATTTCCATTTAAATATAAGTAAATTTTTCCCTTTCATCCCGAGCTTATGTTACCTATTTTTATTTATTTCAAGTACACGCAAAAACAAAGTAACCTCAAATTTACATGTGTAGTGAGTCAGAAAGGGTATGCCAAGCTCCACATATATCTGCATGGGTCACTTTGGGTAATAGTAAAAAGTTAACTTCACCAGAGCACACAAATATTGCTTTGACTCATTCCTGGACATCAGACGTCTACTTATCCCTTGTGCCCTGATTCCTCCATCCCTCTTTTCAAGTGAGAAATACATGGAAGAAGCCTCAGTCACCATTCTTACAACCCTCTCAATTCTATGTGTGTGACAAGGCCAGTCAGTAACTTTCATAGGAGAGCCAATGAAAGTTTTAATTCAGAAGTACTTAAAGAGCAAGTGAGAGGTGGCTCAGGGACATCCTATGATAGTTGATCAGATCTCCAATCCTGGTATCATCACAATTGATGTCATTTGTCCTTTTATGCCTTACAAATGAGTTTGCCATTTGAGTATCTGGATCCCCTTCTCCCCTGATGGTCTTCAGTTCTCTCCGCCTAATTTTCAGAGCATTGAAGAGTTTGGAAGATGGCTTCACTATATGCACATAAAGCTGACTTCTTAACAGTGGGCAAAACAATATCCAACACCTGCTTCCTCTGAAACTTAAGGCAATGAAGAGGGCTTAATCTTAACGTTAAACCAGCATGGGTAATATAAACAATTGATGAACTCAACAATAAGTCGTAGATTCTTAAAGGACTTTCCTTTAAGCTTATGCTTTGACAACTACAGCTGAAGAAAGCCGTGTTAGCGGTGGTCAGCCAGCGACTGTGGGTTACTAGTCCTAATTCCAATAGAGAAAGCCCTGTAGGAAGCGTTACATCTGTGATTACCGATATAATTCTATAGCCGTAGGGTTGATCAGTGGAAAGATCTTGCATCACTTCCTGAGGTATCTTGGTAAGAGGAGGACCTAAAGATTTTTGAGTGAAATTTGGGTTGATATTCAAGTATGTTACAGAGCATTCTTATTCGTCCGGAATATCTGTTTATAGATAATGTTGGGCCATCCAGGTTGATAATTAGATGACGAAGAGGAAGTTCCCCAGTGTGCAGGTTACAGACTAACCAAACAAACTTTGTGCCCAAATGGAGCTCCATTTTTCGCATTACTCCAGCATTTTCACCTGTGTTTACATTCGTCGAGTCTCCTCCAATGGCCATTAAGCTTTTATCCAAACTCCTTTATCTCAGTCATCCAAACATAGACTTAGCGATCTTCTCTGCATGTGATTCTTCTTTTGTAGCCTTTTATGGGACAAAGTGGAAAAGGTAATTACTCCCAGGCTCACTGGGGACAGTGTAATGATCCTCTTTTTTTTTTTTGCTAGAAATAATTTTCCACTTCCCTCTACCTCCATCATAAAATTTTCGATTCATTCCTTCCATCAAAGAGAACACAAGAAATTCCCCCATCCTTCCTTAAATTTTCCTCAAACTCATGTTCAATAACTGTCATTAGCTTTGCGTGTGCTCTCTTAACTTTATTCTTATCAATTACTTTACTTGTATCTTCCTTAGTAATAAATCCAGCATCTGTTAAAGCTGATGTTGCTCTAGCTGCAGTTTGTCTCAATCCGACACCATACCTTATAATGACAAGAGAAATATTTTAACTTCATCATAATTCTTTCTATTCCTGGTAGAAGATTCCGGCTCTTGGACAGCTTCAAAAGTTATTTCATCACCCAAACTTTTGTCACCATCGGAATTTTCGGCCTTCAGATCTTCACCTTCTGCCAAAAAATGCTCGATCTCTTTTCTTGCTGATTGTCCTGCTAAAATGTTATTTTCTTCCTGACTTTTTCTCTTCCTTTCTGCTATCCTTTCTTTTTCTTTCCTTTCTTATGCTGTTAATTGTCTATTATGCTCTGGAATATCGAGACGTCCAATTTGAAAGGTACCTTTACTTCTAACCTTCTCCTTTTGTCTTTTAATTAAGGCACTAATAGGTAATTTTTCCTCTTTACTACAACATAGTTAATGTGGTCTTCAGTCTCACAACCATTACACCATACTTCCTTACAACTGGAAATTTGACATTTGCATGTCGATATTTCAAATAACTTATCTAGTTTTGCAATGAGACTCTCTTTTACTTAAATTTTTCCTTTACCAAGGGAAACTTTTACTGCACCTTCCACACCTCCTTAAGCTTTGATATTACTGTGATCTCTTGATTTACAACACGGGGTTTAAAGAGAGCATTAGCTTTGGTCCACTGATTAATCAAGGCCTGATAAATGTTTTTTACCAGCTGCTCCACTTCATAATTTCTCACGCGATCTTTACTTTGCTCCCTCAGGTAGATGCCTACCTCAAAATATCTCTTATTGTTGGTAACTCAGACGCCATCAGCTCTTCCTTAGTCCCAAATATATTAGTCAAATGAGAACTTGATTTGGACCTTGTCTTGATTTTCGCCATTGTCGCACTAATCGCAGGTATATCTGTAAAAGAAAAGATGGCACTTAGATTAAGAAATAATCTTTACCAAATAATTATATGTTATTCTAAAATTATCCACAGGCTTTACTAGCATAAAAAATGTAAATGCTCTATAAACAGTTACCAGTTACAATAGTTACCAGAACTGGCCAAACTACCGGAATATTGCCTTCTACTGGGTAATGAGTACTGGCTACTTGCAATTTTAGAGTTAGACCAAACTTATCATGCCTCTCTAATACATTTTCCCTTTTTTCAGACAAATATCTTTCAGACTACATAAAGGTATTTATTATAGAAAACGGTAAATTTGATCTTTTATGTGTAACTAAAATAATAGTCAAATATAGTAAAAATGACTCAGAACTAACAATATTTCAACTTCAAATTGATGTAGGTTAGATCAATCAGAATTTAACTTTTCTGCCAAAATTATGTTCTTTGCACTAATATTCATCATTTGAATACCCCTCATCACCAGATCATAAAGTTCTAGAGTAACACACCCTCTTTCCCCAAAGTCCTCGAAAAAGGTCCCCATGGGAACAGCTATTTAGGTTGCAGTACTGAATCTCCTTCTTGGCTCAATTTCCTCGCGCGCAGAGAGGCGATTTTTTTCTGCGGTGGGACGTTCCTAATATTTCGTGGGAAATTTAAGTTATTCATCCATCTCCGAGTATCTGTGAACTTCCTTTTATTTCATCAACGTTATTATCATGTACTCGTGGATAGAAGCTCAGCTTTGCGTAATTGAATTAAGGCAATAGAAGTAATTAAATTTGTTGCCGGCGCCGATCATCAAACGAGAGCGGTTCCTTTGGCCGAAAGGTGCTCGTGAAGATACGAAATGTCTGAAAAATACTCGGTGAAAACGGGACCTAAACTCGTAATCAATTTTCGAGTTTACATCAATTTTCTGTTTAACTTCCGAGTTTATGGACGAGACGGTGAGTGCTTGGCCTACGACTGGTCACTCTTCGCATTAATAATCGGCCCCGAGTGAAACTCGCGCTAATATCTTAACTTCATGTAAATGAAGACATGAGTTGTAGAAGCTAAAATAATTAAAGTGTACAAAGTGAACTTAATAATTCATTTTGAGAAAACTATTTTTGTTGTCTGTAGTAAATTAAGCTGACAAAGACCGAACTCGCAAGTCCTTGTTAGTCCTAAATACTGGGACTGGAGGGCTTCTCATAAACTTGTAGAACCAAGTTAGTATGAAGAGAACAGACACCTGAACCTACAAGTTTATTTGCCCGTTGTTGAGGGGGACTGTACATATATACAATGATTTTACAGTCCGAACTTTCATTGCTTCAGATTATTTGAGTATACCATTTGCGTGGTCCTGTGGTAGCTCTTCCATGATACTCAAAAGGATAGCAACAAATTTAAATGGGTATTAGGACATTTCTCTTGGAAAGTGAATGAGTTTGGGAAATCGTTGTGGGTGAAAAGCAGCGCCGTGACCGAATCCTGAGGAACGAATCTCATTTGGGAGTTTTCTTAAGGAGTGAGGGAATAAATCCTGATGGACCACTCTCTTTTAGTGTTTAATTAATAAGTGAGGAACGAAAGGAGCAAGGGAGAGTGAGATTTTAAGTTGGGTTAGTGAAAGGAAATAAATGTTTATTTGAAGGCTAAATTTGAAAGAGAAATTAAATAAATTAATGCCTTTCATTCACTTTACTGATTTTTATTTTTTAATCCCTTGACACTCCATTATTTGTTTAATTTGTGTTGAAGGATCATGTTTTGAGTGTTTTGCTTTGCAACACTTCATTTTGAGATTCAAGAATATATTAAGACCTACTGAGATTCTAGGCTATGGCCCTCGATGTGTGTTAGTGTCCGAGCCACATTATTATTCCTCCCCGATGACCACTGGCATTATCTAATGCTAGGGTAAGCTTGTATTGTGTACATAATACTTAATGATTGTTCGTAGGAATTTCTCTTACAGAACATTTTGGTACCGTTCTTTATTTTTGTTTTTGTTTTGAAGACGGAAAATGTCTTCACTCAAAAGTTTCTGCCATGATAGTTGAGATCACCAAATGTATCGGTTTAGAAGCGCTACCAGTTCGCTTAGTGGATTGCTCAATTAAATGACTATCGCAAGATTATGTGCTTTCTCTCGGGGATTAGTTTGAATGCAACAATAAATAGTGCTACCTAGGTACCTTTATCTCCACCGATCTCAGGGATGGGAGCCCTTTTTTTTTCTTTGAATAAACTCAATAAATCAGCAAATAATTCCTTTAAACCAAAATTAAATCCAAAGCAAATTCCCAAATCCGTGTATGATTGAAAGGCCAATCTTCTTTTTATTGATGGGGTTTTTTTTATTTGTTTTTTTAGCATCCTCTTTTAAAGATGCCTAATTTTAGGCAATGTTGAATACGGCGAGTAATGCCCAAGTAGGCAGTCGCCAGATGAGCTCTTAAAAAAAAATCAATTAATACCCCATTCGCAAATTCCCTTTATTCCTTCAACCGAATCAATTAATTTATTTATAATTTCATTCCTAATTCATTTACTCCAGCTCTGCTGTTCCATTTTCATCCGTACTCTTTGTTATCCTGATGTTCTTTCATTGTTTAGTTTTAGAAATAAACTTTGTTAAAATTACAGTCATATTATTGAAACTACCCGGTTACTTTAGTTACGCCTTTACCTCGTTTTATCCTCTCTAATGCGTTCTCATCCCCATCCGTTCATTTAAAGCAAGGTTAATAACTGCTATCTAGGCTAGTTTAGTCATTAACCAAACCCAAGCTTATACTTTACTGAAAAACAACAAAGAAATAATAAATTACCTTAGTGAAAATGCATTTTGGTAGATGAAGTTCACGAATAGATTTTCGTATAGGAATATTTCCATTTATATCAGTTAATATTAATAAAAGTTCTAAATAATTTTGATTTTATTTGATTTTATTTATTAACGTCATACCCGTTAATAAAAGGTGAGGTGAAGTCATACCCCTTAATATTACATGAAATGAGGTCATACCCGTTAAAATTAGATGAAAATAAGTTCCAACTTTCGAGTGTATATGATGTCCTTTATAAGAACTTAATTTGTGGGGTTAATAATCCGCTCTCCTCTCCCTGTAGGTCAAGTTGATGAGGGTCGTTTGGTAAATTCTTGTTATCAGTGGCTTTTCCTTTACCATTTTTCTTTTATTTCCCTCCCCTCTATCTTTCATTTATCTCTCACAAGTTCGCGCTCGGTAAAATGGTTCTCTGTAGTTACATTTCTTTAAATATTGAATTGAAAAAATGGTACCACCAAATTTATCTTTGTAATTTATTACACCGTAATTGGACTCAAGACAATTCATACCATGTTCTCATCTCTAACCACTTGACACATTTTCACTTAACATAATTTCATATCCTCTTTTACATATCTCTCTGTATCAACACGTTTCTGGCAGAAATGCTCTCATCAGTATTTTTTTTATTTCCATAATAATAAATAAAATATTTCCCCCAAAATATACCCTTATAAAAAATTAAAAAGATACGGAGGCTATTTTTGAAGTTTAAATTGAATGCCTTGTGCATCCCAAAATGGCAGCTATCTCCTCTACTTATCTATCTGCCGCTGCCATTGAAACTCTCCTTCAACTCTCTTTTCCTCCTTCAAACCTCATCAAACTTTTAAAAGTAAAGAGAATATTTTTTGGCAAGAGTCGGAAGTTGAGTGATTGAATGAAATCTTATGATGGCTGTTAATTGTCCTTTGCGACTTGAGGAACGGCAGCTCTCGTTTAAAGTTGTCTACTTCTCTCACAAGCAGGCAAAGTTTCTTATATCACATCGAGAGTGGGAGCTACAGTATCTCAGTATGAAGTTGAGTGTCAGGTTGATATTACCCACTACACACAGAAACAAGACGCGTAAAGAGGAAGAGAATAAACCTTTCCATCACTATTTGGACAGAAGTAACTATTAGGTAGTATTTACCCATTCATATCTCGAGATCTGCAACAATATTACCATTATTCTTTCGACTATCGCCATGCTCTTTGAAATCCACCTATCGAGACATTACACAACATAGCAATGCTATCTTTCTATGGCAATTCCCTAGAAAGAGAAGCTAAAAACATAGTGGTGCAGTGGATAAAATCCAGCATCCTAATAGTGAAGTTTATGGTCAATGGTTCAATTCCCGTCGACCTATATGTACAAAGGTAAAGAAATTCACACTTCGAATGAAATTATTAAGTTTATTATTAAAGTAATGCTAGTAGTCTGAAAATAAAACGACTTTCGACCTCACTACCCTATTACGTCACTGGGAAACCAAGTGTTAATGGATACTTAGCTTTCTCATCCCCTCTAGTTGTATTTCGGATTAGGAGAGTGTTTAAGTTAGATTGAAGTTCGTTGTCACCTGGTTTGTAACCCTCAATCAATTTATACGACCACATTCTCCATATTGCTTTTGTCAAACTTTCCGTCCACCTCTCTCGATATGACTAATTATTAGCTTATGAATGACAAGAGACATCGCTGGCTATATGCATTAGACTTCGCTCTATCTAATCTTTAAAAGGCTCTTGGTAACCAGGGAAGATCGGTCCTATCCGTGCTCAGGCCTATTGGTAGCATATAAGGGATTTTGCCTACTTAGTATTTATGTTCAATTTTGCTGATCAGATTAAACTTATTTATATAATTTAGGTGGTTTTAACAATTTATGAATTATCTTAATCCTGTAAAAATTAAACTAAGCTGATGTATGTTATGGGTATATACATTGATCCCGAGAACCCATTGTATAAGTAATGTTTCCTGTGTTTCTAGTAACTGTTCGACAAATTGTGGTAGTGCCAGAGTAATTTTTCTTCTAAAAATCATGTTAAGGAAAAACAAACGTTAAACGATGAATACGATTTGAGATGGTGAATTCATGGCCTTGTCAACGCAATCATTTCATCCTTCTATCACATAAATAAGAGCTCCATTTTATTTTAATTCCTCCTTTACCGAAAAACGACATTCACAGGACTGGGCTTACGTTATTTTACTTTCTGTGATCTTAAATACAAAATATCCCCAATAAAGACCTTACAACATAGAAATTGCTCTCTAACGTCCACCTACCATTCAATTCATAATGAATTTATTTTTCTCAAAAAATATCTTATAGAGCATATCTTCCCTTTAAAAAAGTTGCTTGATGAACTCATTGCCATCCTCAACTCTTCATAAATGTTCCCAAAATGCCCATATATTTTAAAAGAAAACTTGTATTTATTTTTAAAATTTTTTTCCCCAAATTAACCCACAAATAGTTTTAGAAACAAATTATCAAAAGGGAGTTTGTTTAGCACTAAAGATCCTATCTCTTTGAAGTTCCGCAATGATGCTGTTATTTATTTAAATGTTCTAGTTGTACTGGCGCCTCTTACATTGGCTGTCCTGTTAGGTCTCCTAGAGCTATTTTCTCTGTTCATAAGAGGATTAGTTGGCGCTCAGGAAAAATAGTGAGTAGACAGGAGAAATCTTTTATTAGAGGACACTCCATTAATTGTAGGAACGATATTTCTTTTGTTAATTTTAAAGTATTAGCTTCTAATAATAACCTTCAATGCCTGAGAACCATTTAAACATATTATATGTAGGGGAATCGTCACTCTCCCCCTTTCTCTCGTGGTGGAGTCACGAGTCGGTTACTGCAAAGACATCCACAAACATCGTGGGGTCAAGCGCGTAACCGCAGCGCCACACCACTCGGCGCTATGAAAGACCTAAGGGTTAAAATGCAAGATCTCCCCCAGGAGAGTGAGATTCAATTTCACTTCAAATAAGAAATTGGAGACGTGTTTCTCCCAAGCTCGGAGGCTAACGAGGAGCCTATGTGAGAAAAACCGTTTGGCATAGGAACCCTCCTTGGGCCATCATCGAGCCTCCTTCCCTTTTAGCACTTCCCCAGTGGGGTGACAACTTATAAATAACGAACACTGAGGAAAAAGGAGGTAGTATACGTCAGTCTCTAGGTGACGAAGTCCCCAAATTAAGATCGGGCTACCGAGACTGGGGAGGTAGATTACTTGCCTCGCCAGACCAAGAAGTACCCTGCAAGAGAGGCAGGGCTACCTACTTTAAGGGGCTAAGAAGCAGCTCATCTTCGAGCTAGTCCATGGTTATCAAACCAAACGTTAAGTTAACTTTGTTAAGTTCAAGTTACTCTCGTCAGAGAGATTTCTCATATCCTGGTGCATCTTAAACACCAGGGGTATTCCTCGTCCTTGAGAAATTAAAAAAAGAAGAAGGAAAAGGCTCCCCTTCGAGCCCGTTACTCGGTGGCCACACCGAACTAAGAAGAAGCTCATCCTCGAGCTAGTTCCTGGTTACCAAACTGACCTTCAAGTTCAACTTGTTCTCGTCAGAAAACACCCCCCCTCCCTCATCGATCCTCGCCCTTGAAGAAGACCCTCCCCGAGTTCATTCCTCGTCTATGAGGAATTAAGTAACGAAGGAGAAAAGCTTTCCCTCGAGCTCGTTACTCGGTGGTCACACTGCACTCCAAGTTAACTTGGTTTAAGAACCAAGTTCGACGCACTCGCGCCAGAGAGACCACGACTACCTTGGTGCCGCATAAAGCACCGTAATTGTTCTCGTCCTTGAAGAAACTCTCTCCCCGGAATACCGTGTGGAGCCCCCAGCTGCTACCCTCGCCAAAACGACCTCGTGATCCTGCCCACCTACATCTGGCCAGGCGGCACGCGTCGTGAGACAATAACATTCCTAAGGGATTTAAACTCCAGTAGAGTCCGTAAGCCTAAATCTTATATTATTGAGGTGTGTAGCAAAATTAACCAATTTTTGAGGGTCAAACTAATTGAATTAATTCTTGTTTATGATAATATTCGGAAAATTGATGTGTTTTATGTTTAAATTTTGAGTATTCATTTGTTAAAGCAAAAATATAAGTTTATTTTGGGAATTATTGTGCGTTTCTCTATATCCTTACGTGTTTCCAACGGCTCTATTCTATTAAAATAATAACAATATTAGCACTCTTAAAACCAAAAGGGGGGCATTCTACGACATATTATAAAAGTAGTGTCATGTGTGGGGTTTTATATTAGAAAGAACCCAGCAGTGTCTAATTAAAGGAGAGCCAACACTTAAAGAAATATCAGGAATATGAGAATAATTGACGAGAGGAAAATTGGTAGAGTTAGGGGTGGTAACAATCTGAAGGTAATTGGAAGGCCAAGTGGCAAATTTGTTGTTGGGAGTGGTATTTCAATCAGCATAGTAGTGGGATTAAGGGTAAGTTATGCTGAGCGCTACCTGGTGAGTGGAGGCATACGTATCTCAGAATACAGTAAGGAAAATTCGACGGACCAACACAAAATGGATCCGGTCGAAAGATTCAGCCTACAAGCCCAAATTCTGAAATTTGAAGGCAAGGATATGGATGCCTACATCCTTGAAGAATTGAGAATACAAAGAGAAGAAGAAGAAGAAATAATAGAGTTTGATAGAAAAGGGAAAATATAAAAAGAGAAGGGAAAAGAGAATGCGAAGTAATAAAAATACGGAGAGACATAAAATTAGAGAAAGACAGATTGCAGGGGAAAATATAAACAGAGGAAAGAAGAATGCTGAGAGGAGGTAAAACAAGTGAAAGAATAATACCGTTGAAAAGAGAAGCAAAAGAATTCGGAATAAGGATAGAAAGGAAAGATGAGGAAAGGAGAATAAAGATAAAACGAGAAGATGATGAAAGAAAAATAAAGATAAAACTGGAAGATAAAGAAAGAAGAACCCGACGGGAAAATGAAATAGCGAAAGCAGAAAAAGAAGCCAAGGAAAGGAGAATAAAGAGGGAAAAAGAACGTGCTCAAGCTGAAAGAGAAGAGAGAGAAGAAAAGGAAAGATTGCTCGCACTCGAAAGAGCACCTATCGAGAATCTGATAGAGGCCGAGGAAGTTGTAGCTCGGCCTGGATCTAAGAAAGGACGATCGATGGAAACCCAGCCAAATGGGGTAACGATGAAAGAAGTAGAAAGTAGGGATGAGGTACCAGCAGGAGTACCTAAGGGGGAACCTACGAGGAGAACCTAGCCAAATGGGGTTCTCAGGGAAGAAGTAGAAGGTAGGGTAGAGGTACGAGCAGGTGTACTTGAGGAACTACTTGCGAAGAGAATCGAGTCAAATGAGTTGACAAGGAAGGAGGAAAGAGGTGTTATTGCGATACACCCAGATAATACTAGTCAAATGGTTGCCCCGAATGAGTATCTGCTACCCCTAGTAGTCTCCTCCCCGAACGGAACGTCCACGCAGTTACCGCTAATACGCTAAGTCGTAGTGAGCGCCACGCCCATTAACGACCTCGCAGGAAAAAGTTTTTTCGATCCCAAAATATCGAACCCACACTTGATCTTACAGTGTACCTTGATAAAGAAGGATTATGGGACTCAAGTTCTCATCAATTATGCCCCACGGAAACAGGCCGCTCTAGACATAAGGTTCAGTTTAAAGGTAGTAAAGTACCATAAGAAGGGTAATTCGAGTAGGTTAAAATACCGCTACCATTTAGTAACATACGTGGGTAGACTCAATAAACCAAACGGCCGACTCAGGCGTGGTATTAGAGCACCATTTTAGTATTAGCTACATCAAAGGAGCCGATAAAGTACCGCTGCTCTATAAGCGGAGACGAAATACCATTGAGGGTTATTTCAGTACCTAATAAGCGTGAAACCATGTTTTCATTTGTTTTTCTTGTTAATTGTTATCGGTAGGATTTAAATTCTCAAAAGTTGAGAAATGTAAGGAAGTAGCTTGTTTTTTTTTTCTTTTGTTTTATTGCGGGTAAAATTGTATTGCGAGTAGGTCTAGTTCGACACATTGCCTGTGTAAACGCGCACGAGGGCGCTCATGTGTAAGGAAACTTAAGGTAAGAGAGGGCTCGAAGAAATACAACTCTGCTAATCTCGGCTAGGTTTAGTTAGTTGTTTTGAGTTCCCGGGAGTCCCCCCCACCCCCATTCATTTTTTCGATGGGAGGTGTGTAAGGGAATCGTAACTCTCCCCCTTTCTCTCGTGGTGGAGTCACGAGGCGGTTACCGCAAAGACATCCAGCCCCAGGCATCGTCGGGTCAAGCACGTAACCGCAGCGCCGCACCACTCGGTGCTATGAAAGACCTAAAGATTAAAATGCGAGATCTTCCCCAGGAGAGTGAGATTCAATTTAACGTCAAATAAGAAATTGGAGACGTGTTTCGCCCAAGCTCGAAGGCTAACGAGGAGCCTATGTGAGAAAAACCGTTTGGCATAAGAACCCTCCTGGGGCCATCATCAAGCCCCCCCCCCTTTTAGCACTCCCCCAGTGGGGTGACAACTTATAAATAACGAACACTGAGAAAAAAAGAGGTAGTATACGTCAGTCTCTACGTGACAAGGTCTCCGAATTAAGATCAAGCTACCGAGACTGGACAGGTAGATTACTTGGCTCGCAAGACCAAGAAGTACCCTGCAAGATAGGCAGGGCTACCTACTTTAAGGGTCTAAGAAGAAGCTCATCCTCGAGCTAGTCCCCTGGTTATCAAACCAAACGTTAAGTTAACTTTGTTAAGTTCAAGTTACTCTCGTCAGAGATACTTCTCATATCCTGGTGCATCTTAAACACCAGGGGTATTCCTCGTCCTTGAGGAATTAAGAAAAGAAGAAGGAAAAGGCTTTCCCTCGAGCTCGTTACTTGGTGGCACACCGAACTCATAAGTTAACTTAGTTGAGGAACCAAGTTCAACTTATTCTCGTTAGAGAAATCCCCCTTCGTTATACTCGCCCTTGAAGAAGACTGGAACTAAGGAGAAGCTCATCCTCAAGCTAGTTCCTGGTTACCAAACTGACCTCAAGTTCAACTTGTTCTCGTCAGAGAACCCTCCCCCCTCCCTCATCGATCCTTGCCCTTGAAGAAGACCCTCCATAGTTCAGTCCTCGTCCATGAGGAATTAAGTAACGAAGGAGAAAAGCTACCACTCGAGCTTGTTACTCGGTGGTCACACCGCACTCCAAGTTGACTTGATTTAAAAACCAAGTTTGACTCACTCTAGCCAGAGACAACACGACTACCTTGGTGCCGCATAAAGCACCGTAATTGTTTTCGTCCTTGAAGAAACTCTCTCCCCGGAATACCGTGTGGAGCCCCCAGCTGCTACCCTCGCCAAAACGACCTCGTGATCCTGCCCACCTACATCTGGCCAGGTGGCACGCGCCGTAAGACAATAACATTCCTAAGGGTTTTTTACTCCAGTAGAGTCCGTAAGCCTAAATCTTATATTATTGAGATGTGTAGTGAAATTAACCAATTTTTGAGGGTCAAACTAATTGAATTAATTCTTGTTTATGATAATATTCGGAAAATTGATGTGATTTATGTTTAAATTTTGAGTATTCATTTGTTAAAGTTAAAATATAAGTTTATTTGGGCAATTATTGTGCGTTTCTCTATATCCTTACGTGTTTCCAACGGCCCTATTCTCTTAAGATAATAACAATATTAGCACTCTTAGCACACTTAGAACCAAAAGGGGGGCATTCTACGACATTATATATATATATATATATATATATATATATATATATATATATATATATATATATATATATATATATATATATATATATATAACACTACAAACCTACTCTCAATATATATTTTAGTGCAGTAGTTATTAATTAACTAAATTTTAACTACCATTTGTTAGTTGGTTGTATCACTCCATCCCCTCTCTCTCAAGAGTGACTTTTTATAACCTGAAACCTATGAATATTAGCCCTTAATCTAAATCCTTCATTCACTCTCTAGGGTGGATCCTTTTCAGTAAGTAATAAAAGCATCCCGTTCTTCTGATGTTCTAAAAATACTATTATTCGGTTAAATGTTTTTTGCTCCTACAGTCTTTAATTAATCAAATTTTTAAAAAGTTATTTGTTTTTTAACTTATTCGTTTAGGAAATTTAAAATAACTTGTTTAAAGATTTTATCTTAACTAGTTTTTCTTTTAGGTAATTTATAAAGAAATTTTGACTACTGCATGTTCGTATTTTGTATTTAAAACAAATTTAAACCTTATTCTCTTTTTTCGATTGAAAAAACACTTGGTAAATCTTCTTATAGTTTTACATTAATATAATTAGTCAATTTCAAAGGAATTCAATGTCTTTTTGTCTAGTGCCTGTTCATATTTCCTTTATAAGCATTATCTTTAGCAATCTCGTATTTTAACCTATTGAAAATTAAATAATGTTGCATCCGTTTTTGGTCGCTTTGGTATTTCTACTTAATATTATATATATATTGTATAATTTAGACTGGCTAAAAAGAAATAAAATTAAAAAATCCTTGGTCTAGCCCTTGGATATAGGAAGGCTTGATGAAAAAATGCGCTGCGCAAATTAGCAGAAAAATATAATAATATTTAGGTAAGGCCACAACGAATATTAATTTCACACATATTAATGTGTGCAAAATATGAAAAATAGTTAAACGTCGAGGAATAGGCTGAGGGGTGGTTGGAGTTCTCCCCGACTCTTATATATATATATATATATATATATATATATATATATATATATATATATATATATATATATATATATATATATATATATATATATCCTATTATCACAAATGCAGAGGAGTCATCGTACTACTCCTTATACTTCGTTCAGCCCGTGCCCTGAATGGGTTTATTGACTCAGAGTGCTTACAGGTTGGCTACGGAGGGATTGGAATATACTTTGCCAGCAAGCGACCCAAAGGAATTTAAATACACAACAATATGAAAATAAAGTTTTAATGAACGCTAAAGAAGGAATATATATATATATATATATATATATATATATATATATATATATATATATATATATATATATATATATATATATATATATATATATATATATATATATATATATATATATATATATATATATATATATATATATATACGAGGGGCGGTCAATAATTTTGCAAATCGGATATAAGGAAACGAGATATGAGGAAAAGTGTTTTATTATTTTTCAATATAACTACCCTCGACTTGAATGCACTTGCGCCACTTGTCCCTGAGGCTTCGAATTCCCGACAACCAGAAATCTCCCGACTGCTGTTCAATCCACTCCTGGACGGCGAGCTGGACATCTTCATCGCCTCCACCCTGGCGTCCACGCAGTGCAGCCCTGTGGCTGCTGGAATAAAAAGAAGAGTAGTCGCTGGGGGGCAGATCTGGAATGTAGGGGGGATGGTTGTGCTCCTCGAATCCGCACTGGCTCAGGACAGCTTGTGCAACTCTGGCCTTGTGGACTTTGACGACGTTGAAGTCGATCATGGGGCGTGAGGTTTCTATGGACCCAGCTGGCAGAGACCTCGGTCATAGCCAAATTGTCGTGGATGATGTTGATAACACTTCCATGTGATATTCCAAGTTCTCGCTCAATTTCTTCTACCTTCATGCGTCGATTTTTGAGGAGCATCCTCTCCACACGGGCCAAGATTGTCGTCGTTGGTTACGTCTGACGGGCGTCCTGGATGGGGGTCATTTTCAAGGGACTCACGACCATGGCGGAACTCCCTATTTCAACGAGCAATGGTTGCATAGGATGGGGCGGTGTTGGTATACACTGCAACCATGCGTTCATGGATTTATTTTGCTTTCTTCTCTTCCTTGGTCAAAAATTTGATCACTGCGCGATGCTCAACCTTCTCCATTGTCGAAAAATTTGTGACTGACGATCTGCGATCAGCTATTGCTTCTTAAATAGACGAGGCCTTAGCGTGCGGCTGCAGGTCCTGACTTGTAATAACTTGCCGTAACACACCCACAAACAGTCATCTCCTTTACTCTGTTTTTGCCCTACCGATTCGCAAAACTTATTGACCGCCCCCCGTACGAGTATATATATATATATATATATATATATATATATATATATATATATATATATATATATATTATACAAATAAGGTTCTTTGAGAGATAAATTAATAAGTGAAGCGCAGATATCTCACTTGGCTTGTAAATATCTTTCCACTATGTAAATATCTATACACTTTTAATGTTAGTAAGCTTTGCGGTGAAGCTGGGGAATGTGAAAGGGAAGGGTTACTTTGGAACCTGATGTTCGGGTGGCGCTGGTAAGTGAAGGTTGCGAGATACGGGATGGAGACGATGAGGTAGGTTATCGAGGGACCGACCTGATCCCACAATCCCGTCACGATTTTGCTGGAAGAAGGCAGTGGCGGGAGCTTCTTGTTAAAGAGAGTCCCACGATCGTGAACTCCGAGGAATCCTGGGTGCCTTTGTGAAGGGGGCGAAGTGACCTATAAACGCATAGGGTCACGGAGAAAAGCCGGGATGTAGTTTTCTCGCTTAGGTAACCAGAGTGAGGCCCTTTGTAGCTTCGGCTCTGAAAACGTGAGGACGAAGCTGGGTCCGCACTGATTTTTAGACCAACGGGGTAAAGAGACCCCCTAATTGGGACCAATCTCCTCTCTGAAGACTTGGTTCCTCGACGATTTACTACAGCACCGAGATAGATGGCAATTTCTGCCCCACCATAGGCTGTTCAAGCTGTGCTACCGAGGGTTAAAAAAATTCATCTTTTATACCCGAAACTCGGAAGAGGTTCACATGGCTTTAGAAGGAAATTTGATGTCAAGCGCCTTTCTTAGGGTGAGAGCTGCTTGATTATCTCCTCCCTGTCGTCCTTTGTAAACTTCCGAAAACCACCGAAAGCCAGGATGGGCTCCCATCTATCGATAACCAGTCCGGAAAGGAATGCAGTGGTTAGCTAAAAATGCCGGTGGGTTACCACCAGACATTAGGCCGGTAAGGGAAGGTTAGATATCGCGGCTATCCTGAAAGGGAGGTAGGAAAATGTGGGAGCATTAGGCTCGTCTTCTACCTTTAATAGCAAAGGTTTTTGTCTTCTTCAGAGTAAGTACTACCTAAATATAAATTAATAGTTGTATTATGTCAAGAGCTCATCATACTATAACCTGTGGTGTTATAAGTTAGTTACAAAGCAAAAATAAGCCTAACGTGTAGTTTTGTAAGTGCTCTAGTGTCGCGTTTCATTGTCTCAGCAGCACATCCCTTACCAGTTGGCAATTACCAATGCCCTACATGTCAAGTTCGATTATAACAAGAAGTAAAACAGAAGTATGGCTTATTGGAGAAACAATTGATGCAATTCAAACCACAAAACTTCCAAGAAATGGTTATATATTAAGACGGCTTTTCTCCTTAACAGAATGCAAAAAGAATGTAAAAAAGGCCTGTGACATTGTATATATTCAGAAATATATAAATTATCAGACAAAGCAAAAATACCAACTAAAGACATTCAACATATGGTTACAAAGATTCAGAAGTAATATGCTCAGTTCAGAACCCTCCAAAAATCAGAATCGAGGCGAGATCAAACACATATATCAAAGGAAACCTCATTACAAGAATCGTTAAATGATTTGTTTGATATAGCTCATGATAACGAACCAAAAATGATAACCAATGAAGAAGATCGTTCATTTCTACAGGCTCAAAAAGAAAAGGATAGATGAGACTATATAGGTAGTGTTGATAAGAAAAGAGTAAAGAATGAAGAAAAAAGGTGCAAAAGAAGTGAAAAAGAAGTGCAGGGAATTGAACGAGAATTGCATAGAAAAGTAAATCTGTCAGTTGTTCAGCTAACAAGTAGCTCAATCGATAAAATTGTTTCACCTAACTTAGTGACTACATTAGACAGAACAAAAATAAGTGATAGTCTTGCGAATATGGTGATCTCAGCAACAGCATTATCCCTTTGAAGAGATATTTATGATATAATCATAAGTAGAATTACACTGCAAAGAAAAAGAAAAGAACTACATAAAGAAATAGCAGATAGTTTGAAGCAAACATTCAATAAAAGATGCTCCTCTTAAAGTCCATTGGGATGGCAAATTCATGCTTGATTTCATTGACATTGAAAATATAGATAGACTCTCTGTCTGTGTTAGTGTCTGATGGTGGTAACTCTAAGCTTTTGGGGATACCGAATCTAACGTCAGGTACAGGTGCGAAACAGCAAAGGCAGTTATGGAATATCTTCAAGATTGGACTATCAAGGACAGTGTTAAAGCCATGTGTTTTGACTCCACGGCTAGTAACACTGGTCATAAGAAAGGTGCATGTGTGACAATAGAAACAAAACAAAATAGAGGTCCTCTTGCTTTTCCTTGAAATAATTGTCTGACGTATTTCAAATGTATCTCGGAGCTTCTTCCAGACCAGAAATTCAAGCATTTCCGTGATTCCTGGAAGACTATTAATACTTCATCGTATGAAGCACACAATACATGTATTTCTTGGAAAGAAGCTGTGCTTAGCTTTTGTTAAGTATAGTTGAAATGTCATCAGTCTCGAGCAGATTACAAAGAACTATTGCAACTCTCAGTTGTTTCATATTTAGAGGGTGACACAGAAAGCTTTTCCTTCAAACAACCTGGAGCCGTGCATCGAAAACGTTGGATTGCAAATGGTATTTATTCAATTAATATTGTACTCTTTCAAGTCACAATTTTAAATGTTCAAAAAGGGAAAGAACATCACTCAAGCGATTTGCACAGTTTGTTGTACAATACTACGTTCCCAACTGATTTTCATCTTCAACTGCATCCACGGCTCCACGAAATAACTTAAAGTACTTGCAAAGTATCCAAGTATCTGAAGATAACGAACTTGCTTCTGTAACCAGCAAAGCACTTAGTTGTCACCTTTGGTAGCTAAGCGAAGAACTTGTATCCCTTGCCTTCTTGATTAAGGTGTTACTCTATATTTGAAAAGTAAGATGGCTGCAGTATTGCAGATGCCTTGCTCACAGCACCTAGAGAAACGATATAAACTGAAAGAAAAAGAGAGTATCTCAGAAAAAACTCTTGCTGACTTTGTCACTGAATCAAATCGACTTTTCTTCACAAAATTGTAGATGAATTCCTCTTTTTTAGAAGTAGACCTTTCAGCAAACAGTGAATGAAATGATTAGCAAACGGTAAAACAATATACACATACTATGAACTTCATCAATGACAATGCAGATAGAGCCGTAGCCTTGATTGAGAGCTACAATAATCATCCTACCAAAAATGAAAATCAGCTTCAGTATCTTCTACTGGTGGTTGAATTTTAGAGAGAAAAATTGTCCAAAACAACGAAATATCCATTGAAGTAAAGCATGAGCAATTAACAAAAGAAGCTGAGTTCATTAAAATACACTGTGGAATAGGCCTCTTGGGGATGCAACATTAAAAAAACCGGGCCTATTTCAGTTACCTCATGGGTGGCATAGAAAAACCGTAAAAAGTTAAACTTTGTAAGCTTGGTGGCACTACTAAAACTTGTTCAATCGAGCTAAAATTTTGTTAAAATCTTTTACATATGAAGCCTTATAGGGTCTAGGTAACTAATTCTCTCTCTTGTAGTTTCGTAGGCTCGGTTAGGTGATCAGCGAGCTTCCTTAGGATAAAGGAAAATATATATATATATATATATATATATATATATATATATATATATATATATATATATATATATATATATACATATATATATATATATATATATATATATATATATATATATATATATATATATATAGCTGTATTCTTTATTCGTTGGTAAATAGCTGGAATAAGCCTCGAAATGGTGAACAGTAATGACAACTTTTCTTCTTGAATAATAATGATAACTCTTTCTGTACTTTCCTTTCCACAAAAGTGCACCTATATAAATACTCATCTCATCTACTCATAATACTAAAAAATTCAACCAATCAGGATTAAGATACTTTTAATCGTCATACTTATGTTGATTTTTGGAATAACAGAACTTAGCGTTAACAAATTGACCAATCAGCTTTTAGACATAAACACTGATTGGTGGGCCCCTCAAGAAACTAGACGGGTCCCCCTCTGTACTCTACGGGGGAAACCAAACCGGATCTGCCGAGGGTCATGAAAACAATTTTTGGAAAGCACAACGTCTATATTCTTCGAATCATCGAAAAGCCTTCCGGTTACACGAGCTTTTGTGATAAAATGCAGGACGTGGAGAGGCTAGTTTCGGAAGAGGCCAAAAAACACCTGCAAAACATTGGACTGGAGGCAATCATGCTCTACGAGATACTCGTTCAACCAACCATCATCCTACGACGGCTTGACTCCTTCTTCACGGACAACTCCTGTGAGGAAATTAACTCGCTGTCCGACAAACAAAAAAGGGACAATATAACAAAAAAAGAAAATTCGACAAGGCCACCGATATAGTTAAGGGGGTATTCTCCAACATTGAGATGGCGCATCGGGCAGAGAATGGCGGATTGTTATGGTTCTACCTCAGGGTCCCCCCCAAAAAAATGGAAACGGAAGAATATATCCCCATCGAGTGCTGCTTTAAATGCTTCGTGGTTGATCAGCACCGAACCAGAGAGTGCCTCGCGGAGGATATGGTGTGTTCCAACTGCGCTGGATTCGAACACGGTTGGAAAGAATGCAAAGCCGTAAAAATAAAATGCATCAACTGCGGTGGTGACCACAAAACCATGGCAATGGAATGCCTCATCCGGAACAAGGCGATTCAGGAAAAGAAAGAGAAGCAAAAAAAGGAAAATGAGGCAATGGCAAAGTCCTACCTCGATACAAAAAAGAAACTATGCCTCCCACCCAACCCTGCCTCCAACGAAATACAAAAATACAATTCACCGAAGAGCAGCAAGAAGAAAAAAAGGAAACGACAGAAAAAGAGGAATTGACAAAAGGAGAAGAAAGTGCAAAAAAGGAAAACCCAAAGAAGTCCCCAAAGAAAAAAAAACAGAGAAAAAGAAGAAAAAGAAAACCCAACAACATAAGAAGACGAGGACGAAGAAATCCTAAAGTGGCAAGAGTTCCCTCATAGAAAAGAAGAAAATACTGGAGATGGGATTCTTCTTTAACGCAGAGGAAGTGTCCCTCAAGGTCTTTGGATGACCAGTAAGCAGACCGCGGAAAAGAAATATCGAAGAACTCACGGAAGGTATAAGAATGGGCAAGTTCAAATGGACCCACGAGGGACCCTACTCACCAAAGCAAATAACAGGACTGCTGGAAGAAGGCACATTTTACATACCGACTCATGCATTCATCCAGCAAACCTGAATGTGGTCAAGATAATTAACAATGGACAAAAGTACTCTCAGATAGACAAATAAGTGACGGATTAAAGTGAATAATAAACGAAAAGTGAAAATATGATAAGTCAATCAAACGAAGGGAATAAATTAAAGTGAAAATTCGATAAGTGAATAAATTAAAGTGAAAATGAATTACCAATGTGAATTAATATAAATAGAATAAGGCAAAATATAAAATAAAAATAATAAAGTGTATAAAATATCGGTACTAATGTGAAATAATATAAATAGAATGTGTTAAACGTTAAAATTGTGAAATAAAATAAAGTAATTAAATCACTTAAAAATTATAATTTTAAATCTATAAATAAGAAATAAGATATAGCAAAAAAATAATATGTAACAATTCGATATGATAATATGTTTATAACTTAAATATATATAATAACTATGTATATAGAATAAAAAGGATAGATAACCTCCACAGTTCCTGGAGTTTCGTTTTTATTACTTCTCGATGTCAACTTTTCCTTCTCTACTCTCCTTTTTTGTGTGTATATTCACCCCTATTAATCTAAATTGGTTTGCTTATATGCAAAAAACTCGATTCTCTAAACTATGTTCTTTTAATAAATTTTTAATTTCCGAATCAGTCCTCTGCACTTCTGACGATGGCTCTCTGTTTCCCTGCTATCTTTTAGATACCTAAGGCAAGGCCCAGAGAAAATTTCTTCGACGCTTCTCACTTCGAACAGTGATTCGACAAGCTATACCGTGGGCAGTATTAATCTCGTGAGGTTATCAAGATTCAGTAAAGCTGCCCCCCTATGAATAAAAATTCCTATATTTCCATGGCTCATCATAGTGATATGACATGCTAAACTTTCCCCATCCCTGCCCCGCCGTGACTTGGCTCTGTGAATGTGACTCTACACATAAGAGCTCCGTTGCAACTTTGCCGTTCTACTTTAAGGAAAGGAGGTCTGAGACTTAGCCCGTTTCGGAACCCAAAGGAAGGAGCAAACCTGGATTGGGACTAGGTTACCAACGCGGGGAGGATTAATACCTTACCCTGCTGCACCATCCAAGACCACAGAGGGAGACACCACCGTCTCTGTGAGATGTCGGACGTAACTGAGAAATACCCAAAACCAAGTAGAGTGGGTGGCACCCCGACTGGAGTCCGTTGATTCGGGCTTCACTCATCATTAAGTCCGCCATGTTTTCACACCCTCTGAGAAGCCTAACCAAGTCCATAATCACTCATTAATCATCACCACATCAGAGTCGTTTTCACGGGGTCGTTATCGGTGGGGAGGGCGACTCCCTATAAAGTAAAAGGAAAGTAAGTTTGAATCCGATAATCAATTGCACAAAACAACACATCCACACTCGCAATCATACACATAACCGATAAAACATCCACTACCGACAAACCCACTATCAACAATGAACATTCACTTCTCAACCTAGCCACTACACACGATACTCCCATCATAATCATAATGAAGACTCACACAGGCCACAAACTCATGTTCTGCTCACAGGAGGACGCAGTCAAATTCCACGAACTTGCGTCGCACACACTCGCCGCTCAACAACTTTAGTCAAAGTTAGCCGACCGTGTACATAAGAAACACCAAATACGAATCTTTAAGACCATCCCTTATGGTTGGCTTTCTCCACCGATTACCTCTGCTGATCTAAGGGAGGAGGTCATCAGAGAGGTCTATAACAACCACAAGAAACAATTGACAGTAATTACACTGTCCGACGACCATAAAAAAACACTGCTGCTAGACCAAGGTATCAAGGTCTGCGGCACTCTAATACATCCACACAACATCAAGACACAGCTCAATATAAAACCCACATAGTACCACCGGTGATAAAAAACCAGTCACATGACATGTAAATGCCAAGCAGACCTGGTCTGCTCAAGGTGTAGTGTAGTGGGCCACCAATACACCACCTGCACAGCGACCTCACCCCTCTGCACAAACTACGGCGGCAACCATATCGCCGTCAACCCAAAATGCACTTACGTAAGTAAGGTCCGCTCTGATGCCGTAGCGGCAATAAGGCGTCCATAACTCAGCAACACAACTCAGACTCACCCACATGTTCCGACAGCCACCCACACCAAAACAACCTTTGCCTTGCACGGTCTAGAAAAGATCACCTTCCCGGAGAAGGTGTACGCTCTAATCGAAGAGTATACACACAGGAGGCCCGCACTCCTCCCCACCCCAGTGGAAACGAACACCTTGGTCCCTGGATCTACCGCCCTCTCTCCCCCACTCCCCAATATCAGCACGCTTCTGCATCCTTTCGCCCTTCTCTACCTGCCCATCTCGCTAGTGTACCCTCCTGACCTGTCCCTCCTACTGCTCCCATCTCTCTTCTTACTGCCTCGTCTCCTCTCTCCACAGCTACCACTCCTTCCTTCTCTATACCTAAACTCCCTCCTACCCCTAGCACTCCTTCGGCATCAACTCCTCCCATTCTTTCCACCAACCCCACTCCTACTGCCCGCACTCCCCGCTTACAGCCTCCAACCCCAATCCCACTGATACCATAACCCCCACCTCCTCCACCTCCCCTAAGACCACTGCACCCTCCACAAGAATCCACACTAAACAAAAAAACTCCACCAAGAAACCCCCCCTGCCACACACACCACGCGTAAAGCCAACCAACGAGACCCTGCTGTTCCTTTCTCTCCTTCTTCCAACCTTCTTTCGCCGTTCCAACCTTCCCTCTCTCCCGACACGCCCCCTCCCATAATCTGCACCTCCCCTACTATATCTATCCCCCCATATACTAACCATACTCTCTCCTCCTCTGCTCCTAACTCCACCCTCCTCGACTCTACTCTCTCCAACTCTCTTTCCACGACCACCACCCACTCTCCCACTATCTCTAACCCTCCCTATACCGAACACACTCTTCCCTCTACCACGGGCTGCCCACCCAATAACACCACTGTCAACCTCTCCACTCCCTCAAAACCACAGCCGACACGCGTAAAGGTACTTGCTCCCAACGCCTCCTTGGCAATAACCAGGGAGAGGGGAACGGTCCCGGCTAAATAAGCCTCACGCGCACCACGCCCACGTCAATAGGTCGCCTCAACATAACACAACTAAACGTACGCATTTGGCACGGTATTCGCCATACTGTTCCCAACTGAGTCCTAAACACACAAAGACCTGACATAATACACTTGAACTCGACCAGTCGTCACCCGGCCACAACAGACTCCGCATTGCAGGCTACCACACATATCTAACTCCACAAGTGCAGCACCTAGGATCAATGATCCTAATAAAGCGCTCTATACACTACTTCCTCATCCAAACACACGATGACTCTTTTCTAGCCACCTGGAAGATACATACAAGTTCCGACCCCATCTTAGTGCCCACGCACTACAGATCATCACGCCTACAATTAAACATACAAGTCTCACTCCGGGCTCTATCAAAACACAACCTTCCTATCTTCTTTGCGTGGGACTTCAACGCTTTCCACCCAACACTTCTTTCTAACAGCACGAGTGGTGCAGCAAGGTACCTGGCCGGTGCCCTGCTGCGTTATCACTGCGATCACATTGACCCGGCCTTCCCCACATTCTTCGGTCCTCGTGGAGGAACCACGTCTATGGACGTGATCTTCCGCAACGACCACGCTACACGTTTGTACACTCACATCTCACCGGGTCCTCACGTATTCTCTGACCACATACCGATATGCCTTATCATATCCACATTAGCAATACTCATACCCGCATTACATCTTTTCGACTACAAAAACACGAACTGGGAAGTATTCAAGAGACACATAACAGAAAACACGCCACAAAACCTCGACCTGGATCACACCAATCCAGATATGTTAGACGACTACTGGTGTTCAATTTTAAACACTATAACCACAACACGCAATCTAAATGCACCACACAAAACCTACACATGCAAAAAACACTTCACATATTCCATACACACTCAGAGGCTCATCACACAGTACAACAATCACTACACTAGAGGCCCATGACAACACAACATCACTCACCTACGTGCCCGCATCTTACAGTGCGTACAACTAGACAGGAACCGACAGTGGTGAGTGCTCGTCCGCATCGCGGACGATACTCGTTGCACTGATCCCTCCTTTTTCTGGCGGTGCTTAAAAAGGATGCTAGTCACCGATCCACCCAAACCCATCACCCTCCAAGTAAACAACCAAACACTCACAGACATAAACGTCAACTTCGACGCATTTAGGTCCAACTGGGACACAGTACACACTTACAACCCACCAAAACCACACGCGCAAGAGCACTTTCAGGAAGTATAGGAGGGATGTCGGTCCCACGCTTACGAGCTAAGGCCGCCCCCCTGATACGAATGGAGCTGCTCGACTACACATCTAGACTGACCACTCCCATCATCGTCGAGGAAACAAAACACTATATTAAAACAACACCAAAATGCGCACTTGGCCCCTCCGGACTACCAGCCGCATTAATACAGAACTTTCCTGCAAACATATACCTTGCAATTACACAACTATTTAACGCCTCACTAGCCTCTTACAACATACTGCTACACAAAATGAACAAAAACCCCAAACACCCAAACAATTACAGGCGTATTTCTCTACTAGAGCACCTAGGTCAAATACTCGAACGCATGATCAACTGCCGCCTACAAAAATACCTGAAAGAGGGGGACTGGTTCTCTCCCTAGCAATATGGGTTCAGGAGGGGCTGGTCTACTGAGGCGGCTGAGACCATCGTTCACGACAGAATACAAAAAAACCCGCCAGGTACGACAAAAGACACTCTCTATCAGCAAGGACGTGGAAAGGCCTTCGATAAGGTGTGGCGCGGGGGACTCTGTTGGAAACTCGCTAACAATACGGAGTTACTTATCTGCACCAGAAGGCACCTTTCGCACTACTTCACTGAACGGAGATGCCACATAAAATACAACAATACACTTTCACAACCTTTCACACCACGCTCAGGCGTTCCCCAAAGAAGCGTACTAGCACCCACACTATACATCCTGTACACAAACGACACCCTACGCCCACCAGAAAACTGCTGTGACACATACAAAGTGTCCTACGCCGATGACGAGACCATTCTCGTGGGCAGCGGTGGACAAGAGGAAATTACGCGCCACGTACAAATAATACTAGACGTAAAGACAGAATACGAGGATAAATGGTTGATTGCCACGAATCCTCAGAAGACACAGATGACACTCTTCGGGGCAAAAGATCAGTTCATGCAGAACCTACAAATCTTCTAAACCCAACAAGGCTCGACTACACACAACATACAACCTTAGGTTTAATATACACCAGAACATAATACAAGCACGAGCTGCACGCACAAACAAAATGTTCCGTAGGTTCTACCCTGCTGGCAAGAAACTACAGCTACACCTATATACAACACTCGTGCGACCTCTTCTCACGTACGCCCCAGTGTTACTCGTAGCTGCAAGTGTCAGGTAGCAGGAGAAGGCTCAGCACATTCAGAACTCTGATCTGAATCACGCTTGCCGCTCTCCCTTGTATGCGAGAATGTCCACACTACAAGACAAAAACAAATTAGCCCCCATCAACACATACGCTCACACTAGACTCACAAAACAACTCAGGAAACTCGTCAGAGACCCCATACACACCGCGCTACACGCAAGACGGTATGTTGCGAAGGCACTGGGATACCCCGCAGCCCATACCGTTCTACTCATAATTTAAGAGCATCATGAATAGCGCGTTTCCGACTAAGCAGACACGATCTCCTTCCTGACCACCCCCAAACGTCGCCCAGTCACGAACACTCCTAGACTCACCCCACTACATCACGCATCGGTATCTAGCCACCGACCTATCAACTCTTCCTATCTCCTCTCAAGTTATTTATGTACCTTTTTCCTCTATGACTAGATGATCACCTCTGTCACACAGTGATCCCTCTCTGTCCATTCTATACACATCAGTTCAGTTCAGTTCATTTTCCGAAATTTCTATGCACTCAATCAGAACTCGGATCCAGCACACAATACTGAACGTGTATTCTTAGCAAAGGAAGTAAAGTCAAGCGTAGTGATAAACGTTCCCTCGAGATTTTGTGCGAAACGTTTAAATTTTTCATACAAATGTTTACTTGGTTCGACCCCCACAGTAGTACGGCCCGAGAAAACGGAGTGTTTACTGTATAATTAATATCCATGCTTTACAATTATAAACATATATATATATATATATATATATATATATATACAAATATATTTTAATATGCTATGGTTTACTGTGAATAAAATAAACTCCCTCTTCTTTATTGATCGATAATGAAGTATATATCGGTGAAAGCCGGAGATTTTCCAAGAGATTGAATTAACATAAATGCAATATGCGGCGTGGTCCACTCTCCTCGAGTTTATTTCTACATATGTCCAATGAAAATCCTTAAATTGATATTGATAATGCTAAAATAGTTTATAAGTCTCACAATTATATACATCCACACTAAATTGAAGTGCTACTTATAAAAGAAATTCCCAACTTTAATACTTCCGACCGCCAATCAATACTAATACCTTAATAATCAAGAAATTCATACTTCCGTTTCTCAAAAATGCCCCTACATTCCTGCATAATCCACCTTAGTGCCACTGATATGTGTGTTTGTAGGTTAAGCAACTGAAAATGACGGATGTTTCTGTCGAAACCTAGTTTCGCTTATAAAATTAGTCCTATTAGTATGGTTTTATTTTTATAGTTACAGGTACGCTACTGTACTTTTTTGGATATATATATATATATATATATATATATATATATATATATATATATATATATATATCCAAGGAACCTATATTGGTAGTACAGTTCGCTCATTGAAAGAGAGGTTTTGTTCTCACATGTGAATAAGCCATTGCACTGGAAAAATATTGCCTAAGAAGGAAGCTTCTGTAATTAGAAATCACAGTATACAATGCAAGACAGAATGTTCCATAGATAACTTCAAAATAATTGGTTATAATAACAATGAATATAGTCTAAGAATTTTGGAATCCCTACTAATACGTACAAAATCTCCTACACTCAACATAGATAATACCGCTGTTCCCCTTCTTATTTCTTAATTTTAATTACCTCATTCAACAACCAACCAACCCTCTCTCATTTAACAACCAACCAATCAAATTCCTATCCTTCTTCAAACCACATCCTTTGTAATTTCTTCAGTTTGTGATTTCTCCTGAACTTCATCGGTAAGCAATATTGTACTGTAATTTTTTACTTTTGTGTTTTTGCTTCTTCTTTTTTTCGTGTCAATAGTGATTACATTAGATTAATAATTTGATTCTCTTGCCTTTTAAATTCCTGAGTTATCGGTAAGCAATATTATATTGTAATTATTTACTTTGGTTTGTTTTTTCGTTTCAATAGTGTTATATTAGATTGATAATTTGATTTACCTCCATAGTCTTAACCTAATTATTTTTAATAGCTTTAATATTCTTTAACTGTATTAGTTTAATTTATGTTTTAGAACCTGAAGATAGGTGATACGTCCGAAACTTTGTTCCATAAATAAATCACATGTACCTCAGCCTCCTATGTGTCCTTACATTCACCGTGAAGACTATATATTTATTTATATATATATATATATATATATATATATATATATATATATATATATATATATATATATATATATGTATTAGTGTGGTAAAAAAAAAGCGGGTAAAAGATCAAAGTGCCATGATCCTTTCTCCACACCATTGCTTTGCTTCGTGTTGCCTTACTTTTAAGCTTTCTTTTTTCTTCGTTTTTTCAGGTTATAGCAATCGATACTCGTTCGAGCCCCGAGTGATGGCTTCTCTGGAAGCCTGTTGATTCCCTTTCTTGTGCTGTTTTCCAAGTAAGCGTGATGTGCTGTCTTTGTACCTGTTCCATCACAATTTGGAAAAGAAGACTGTCTCGGAAGGCCTGAACTTGGCATGTGGTGAGGCCCTCACTGGATGGTAGAGGGCCAGGATCTCGAGACGGAGGGTGGATGCTTATGTCAGGAAACTTCAAGGAATCCACGACGAATACCGATGACTCAAGAAACACCACACTAGTGGGTGAGAGTTGGACCATGTCGTGGTATAGGAAGGACCGAGTGATGGCTGGAGTACGCACGTATGAGTTGGTTACGTACTTTACCAAACTCCGTTATTACCTTTTATCTCTAAGAGTGCTATATATATTTGATTATAATTGATTATTATCTGATTATTACTCTATAAACTTTGAGGATTCCCAGTGCCTTGCTTAGCGTTTCGAGTATTGAATAAAAGTTTGTGAAATAAAACTAAAACTTTAATTAACACAAAAACACCTGAACCAACGAAATTTGACACCTTAACTGCACAGAAATGAGTTTAATAAATTTAAGTGAGGCTTTCTAAAATGACATACTGGAATTTATAGTGATGGTAGACCCACAGCTCATTTTAATATTTCAAAAAATGCAATATACATTGGTAGCCTCCTACTAGAATCGGGTGGAGCTTGACTTTGAACTCAATGGTTACGTCACCCCAAGAATGTTGTTCTCTGGATGACTCGTGCCACTTGTCCAGATGATTTTGGCCGGGCGAAATAGCTTTAAAACCATGGAGGCCTTTGGCGTGTGTGGCAGGTAGGGGAGCCACACGCCTTAGGCAAAAAATGATATCACCACGGGTCAGTGAAAGAATGTTTCTTTCTTCTCTTCTGATTAGTCTGAAGAATAATTCGCACTGGCTAGCGATGAACCAATGCAGAAATCCTTTGACTCAGGGGAGTGCTGGAGGGGGTTCACTTGGGGTCTTCCTCAAGGGCGAGGATTACCTCGGTGCATTAGAATACACCAGGATAGAAAGGTTTCTCTGATGAAAGTAAGTAGAACTTGCTTCTTAAATGAGGATGAGCTTCTTCTTAGTTCCAGTATTCCTCAAGGACGAGGACTATCTCGCTGCTTTCGGGAGCCACCAAGATAGGGGTGGTTTCTCTGACGAGAGTAAGTTGAACTTGATTCTTAAATCAAGTTAACTTAAAGTTCGGTGTGAACACCGAGAACTAGCTCGAAGATGAGCTTCTTCTTAGCTCCGTTATTCCTCAAGGACGAGGAATATCTCGATGCTTTGGGAAGCCACCTGGATAGAGGGGGTTTCTCTGACGAGACTAAGTTGAACTTAAACAAGCTAACTTAAAGTTCGGTGTGATCACCAGGAACTCGCTCCGAATGAGCTTCTTCTTAGTCCCTTTTCTTGGTAGCCCGGCCTCTTGCCGGGAACTTCGTAGCCTTGCTGACTCACGTAATCTACCTCGTTTTTCCAAAGATATTCGCTTTTATACGTCGTCACCTCACTGGGGTAGGGGCAGGAGTGAGTGGATGCGTGGATAGGCTGCATGAAGTCTCCTCCTCCAACCGTTTTTCTCAGGGCATCGAACAGATGGCCCGGAGGGACCTTCTGGTTTTAGGGTGACGCTCCTCTAAGTTCGCCTCTGAGGTGAAATTGAATACCCGCTCTTAGGGGAGATCTTACTGTTTTAACCTTTCAGCCTTTCATCGGGACGAGGGGCGAGAGCGAGGTGGTTAAGAGATTGGGCTACGGTGCCTACACTGTCAGGATGTGGTTAATGACCAGCGGCTCACTTGTGAAGGGGCGGGGAGGAGTATCGATTCCCTTACAGCCTGGTTAAGGAGATATTCCTGGATGACCTTCAGGATCTTTTTCGATGTTTCCATAAGGCATGCCCTCCAGACCATGACCAACGAAGAAGACAAGGAGCTCCTCAAGATGCAGCGTAAGGACATATCGTGCAGCAGTGCAGGGATTGCCGCGAAAAAATCCAGAGTCGAGGCCAGGCCTGGGAAGAGAAAGCTGCTGTCAATCAGAGATATGACGACTAGACGCCAAAGTTCAAGGGGCCGCTGCTGCCTTTAGTTCTAGCTCCATACACATCGTCAGAGGAGTCACAGGTTGAAAACGACGATTGACGTTCAACTTCAGCCCCTACATCTGGTGCTGCCGCGAAGAAGACCAAGAACATCTTCAAATCTCCTGAAGTCATCAGTGCCTTGAATCGAGTCAATCTCCCAGATTGTGGTGCAGCGTTCGTCACTGGCGCTGTTACACAGGCTCTGGGTCACGATATTTCTGATCTGACATTGTCGCTAATTTCGATACGGGGGCCGCGTCCTCACACAGGCAAAAGGCAAGACGAAGAAGCGCATAAGAAGTTTCAAGCAGCTGGTTCTCTTCTCCTGTATTAGAAAGGGAAGATGTCGCAGACGATGAAAAGAAAAAGAGTAAAGAGGCTTGTGATTCTGGCACCTGATCAACGATTCGAGAGGTTGCTGGGTATTCCAAGTGCTTCCCGAAGAACTGGAGAAGCCTAGGCCGCAGCGTGCCTAGGATTGCTCAAGTCTTGGAAGATTCGCGACGAATTAGTCGGATTCGTCTTCTTTCCATTGCAAGCAACACTAGCTTCCACAATGGCGCATGCGTCCGGATCGAGCAAGGGGTTAGAAGGCAGTTAGCGATATTGGCATGCCGCCATCATGTGTTGGAGATTGTTCTCTTTGACGTCTTCCGAGTAGTCTTTGGGCATACTGTAGGTCTGAATGTCGCCCTTTTTAAGCGTTTCCAGGAGGAGTGGCCAACCATCAACCAGCAATAGTACACCGTGTTTGAAGATACCCTCTTCAAAGGACATCTGGAGCAGCTCCGCTCCCAGTTGAAGGATTACCTGGCATCTTTTTCTGATGATCTAACAAAGTGTCCACTCGATGACTTCTTCAAGTTACTGCAGCTCGCAGCCCTGTTCCTTGGACGTGGGCTGCCATCCACCACGCGAAGTGGACGTCAAAAGCCATCTACTTCCCCAGTTCAAGACAAGGAAATGAGAGGATCAAAATGTAACTGGCATAGCGCTGTTCTTTGCCCTGCTGTACGTCAGCTTTTAGCACGAAGCTCCTCTGTTATCCCACGCCCAAAACAACGACATCATGATGCTGACTGAACTCCAGAAGTACACAAACTAGATGAACGTCACTGTAACCGTAAGCAAGACCCTCTACCTGCATGTCTGGTATTTGGAGGAAGACTTGGTTGGCCGTTTCCTGTCGGATGACCGGGTTCCAGACAAGATGAATGCCGATTGTGTGACTCGGATGAAGACGGAAAATCCAAACAAAGATGACCCAGGCCGGGCAAAAATAGAAAACACACGGGACCTTCGCCTTGATGCCTTCTTCACCAAAAGGTCGCATCGTGTTTTCGACGTCCTGAAGAAACGCAGAGCCCAAAAAGCAAAGCAGGAATTCCTGCAGATGGATCTCTTTGCTTGGACGAGCGACAAGCTGTACAAGGACTTTCAGACCAGAGGCATAAACCTGAGAGTAATGAATAACGCAGCCGAACGAGGAGAGCCCTTGGTAGAGGCGTGCAATGTGACGCTGACGAAAGATGAGGATCAGAAGCAATTCATCTTACGTTTCATTCACGAACACCGAATGGCAATCCCGACACCCTCAAAGACTAACCTGACAGAGGAAAGTAAAGTGGGGCGACTACCAAATGATGAGATAGAGAGACAAAATTTTACTTTTATTTCCTTTACGTGAATTGTAATAAAATTAGCTCTGCGGAAAGAAAAAAATATGATTATCAGTTGGACCACCGACACTGCTTCCGGTCTAGAGGGACACCTTCGTTTTCAATCTAGTAGACAGCACTCAAGGGATCCGTCTAATGTACAAAAATGAAACATTTCAAAAGATCCCCTTCATGTTAGTTTAGTTTACCGTCACAGAAAACCGATAAGTTGTTAAATATTACTACGTTTTCTTTGCTAAATACATTTTAAAGTTACAAATATATATATATATATATATATATATATATATATATATATATATATATATATATATATATATATATATATATCAGTCTTTCTTTTTCAGCAAGCAATCTATGAGCTGGGGCCTCATCCTAAATCGACCCATCACTATTGCATTGATTGTTTTAAGTACGGGCGATGATTTGGGATGATCATGTCCAGGTAGACACCTCCAGTGATATTATTTTGTTGGCCGACGAGATGGCCATTCTCGCATATCCTGATCTACAAAAACACTTTATGTGGGCAAAGATAAATTCTAACGGATTTTTCAGCGGCATATAATGTCGAATATAATTGTAATTTACTTTTCCATTTTTGAAAAGGTTTAGCTCATCTTTAATTTAAATGTTGTTTGAGAGAGTACCATGTTTATGTAGAAACCATTCTAAAAATTGTCTAAGACGAGAAAAATCAGTTTCAAGAAGTTTGTGCCTTGCATGCATCTTATAAAGAAGCCATTTAAGGTCGTGTTTAGCAATGCCATTAAATATTGACCTTGTCAAATGCAAGCCATTCTTTCTGATTGCTAAGTTTAGAGATTGAGAATCAGCTGAGGAAGATCCATTTTATTTGGTCGTATTTAAAATTAATTCACATTTTGGAGTTGAGCTTTCGGTTTTCTTCAGGCATCTTCAGAATGGTATTAGTTATTGGTGAGGAAGAATTGATGTATAATTTTCGATTCTCTTTGCCTCCTTTAGGGTGATGTAGTTATTAAGTTATCGTAAGCAGCAAAGATTATAGAAATTTTTCGTTCTCTGATGGTTTATAGGGCAGGGTTGAAGGACGGTTCGCTTTGAGCAGAAGAGGTGCAGTATTAGCTCCGAGCTGTTGCGCTGCGTGTTTAGTTTTTGGCCCATCTCTTTAATGAGAAGAGTCTTCAGGATGGTAGTGTTTTCTACAAGAATTGGTCTTTTAATTTGTTCGGTGTGCTGTTCATTCTAGTGTGTTTTGATTCCTCCTTCTTGCAAGTGCATCGTTAGGTGTCGATTGAGGGTAGTAATGGTGATATTAATATAATGATTGTTTGGATGAGGCTTGCAGTCCTCATGGGGGCATTCGAATTTGTACATCACTTTTGGAACCTTTAAGGTGGTTTGACCTTAACGGAGGTTGTTTCTGACTTTTGTGCTTATATAATATATTTGTAGAGATAACTTATTGTCTTTTTCTTCGGCTGTGTTGCTTTTTCTGATACCTTGTAGTATTCTTTCATCTGTTTTGCATGCATTCATTATTTGTATTTTATAGTAGAGTGCTATTCTTTTTTCTTTTTCTTTGTCTTTTTCTTTCCTGTACATTTAAGTTGGGAATTTTCTTCTGTATTATGTCAAATTCATTGAGGTAGTTGGCGTTGTTAATTAGGAATTCTTCGTCAAGTGAGTTTCACGTTAAGTAGTTCTTGATACCTACCCCTAAGTATGAGCTCATTACCTATTTATTCTAGTTCTCGGTGCACTCTTTTTTGTCACTAAGGCATTGGCCGAGGTCTGTTCTTTTACGATAGACGGTTGTGATATATTTTTCCTTACTGTTCTGTTTTACGTGTACATCCACGAAGGGAATACGGACGCTTGCACTCAACTCCTATGGGAATTTGAGTACAGAATTCGATTCTAATGTCTTTTGAATTGTAGTACTTGTTAGATGTAAGGTATATGTCATTAACAAATATGATGTACATTTAGATGGGTTCGTCATTTTTGTTAAGAATATTTCCTCTAGATTTTCCATGTAGAAGTTCGCAAAATTAGGGCCCAATGGGGACCCCATCGCTATTTCGTCAATTTTATTGTAAAATTTGCCATTTGGGCTTAGGAATGTACATATTTTAAAGGTTACTTTAATATTTGTTTTCCATTCGTTAAGAGTCAAATGAGGGTTTACGTTGACGCACTTTAGAATTATTTCGATTTTTTCTTTTATTGGCACATTGGTGAAAAGTCTAGACATCGAAAGAAGCTGGATGCCTTCCGCTAGGGAACTGTCAAGATCCATAAATTAACATATTCAGGCAATTCTGTAAACAGTTTGAGTCTTCTGTATCCTTTATTATCTACCAAATTTTATAATCGTCAGGAAATTAATTTACTTGGCCATTCATTCCAGAAACTAAGGTGTTTCTGAAAACTATAAATATGTTGAGCGTGAGTTAATCAAAGGCTACAGAAAAATCTAGATATATCACATCATAGCTAGAACCTAAGTAGACAACCTTTGCTACATGCTCATAAAATTTGATCAGGTTAGAGAGACAAGACCTCACTTTCCTGAACCCATGTTGACTATCTAAGAAAGGTTGATGTCTCCCCTAATAAGTGGGTAATTTTAAATCAATAATTGACTCCATTATTTTACATATGACTGAAGTTAAACTTAATGGCCGATAATTATCCTTTCCTTTAAGTCTACTTTTTTGAATATAGTAAAAAAATTGGCCAGATTTTAATCCATGGAAACAAAATTTGCCTCCAGAAAGGTATTAAATAGAAAAGCGAGTTAAGCAGGAATTTCGTTCTTAACTTTCTTAATACTTCTCGCGTATATTTCGTCAACTTCGCTACCTTTATCTAACTTAATTTATTAATTGCCTTTATTACATTATCCGCCGTAACTATTATGTCATTCTTTTGGGGGATAATATTATTAAATATTTCTATGCTTTCCTCATTTAAATTTGGCATATTCTTGTTAAAAACTAAAGCAAAATAATCATTCAAGATATTCACCCTCTCAAGATAATTTTGAACTAAACGGTCGTTATGTTTTAGCATTTGAACTGACGCTTTGTTTTTTGATCTATAGTACCTATCGAATATCTTTGATTATCGGGCAACCTTTCCGTCTATCTATTTTATACCTGCATTAAGCTTCATTCACTTCTCTCTTTTTCTGCCTTTGGAGGTCGATAAAATTTTGCCTTAACGACTAGTTGCCTTTTACCCACTTATAAAGGGACAATTTCTGTCCTATCACAGTCTTATGAAATTGGTTCAATCTAAGGTTTGTCCCTTGAATATTTTAAAGCGTTTTGTGAGGAATATATCTGGTCTGAAGATCTTTAATGCAATTAATGATGACGCTGTAGCCGAGGTAGGTGTTTGTGATAGAACGGTTTGATGCCGCTTAATTTCAACCGTTATCACATGTTGTTTAAAAACACGAGGCTACCCACGTGCATTTTCGCTTTGAAGCCGGGCGCATTAGAGCCGCCACCTGAGTCAATGTTTAAAAATGGAGGTTTATCTTGCCCCGTTTCTCCCCATGCGCCAGATTGAGTTAGGCTTATGGGCAGATAAGGTATTGTTCTCAGGCGCGGCTGTGCATTCCCTCGAAGCCCCCACTCTCTTGTCCCCTACGCCAAGGGCATGTCCTGACTATTTATTTGGAAACTTTACCACTAAGATTAGATTCGAAATCCAGATTTTCTTCGCGAAACATCACTACGATCCACTCACACCTTGTGCGCCAAGGGTCCTTGACCTCGAGATTCACCATCACTTGTCCAGAAGAAGGACAATATCCCTTGAGTGCCAAGGTTCGAGCCTTCGTGACGCCAAGTCCACAAGGCTTCCCCTGTTGTTCAGAAAGACAACAACGTTATAACAACCATTGTTCTTTCGAGCCCGTAGACAAGAAACGGTTCTTACACCCCCCCTTCCTGTTGTTCAGAAGAGAACAACGTAGAACAGCCATTGTTCTTCCAGCTCGTTCGCCAAGATACAGTTCTCTCCCTTCCCCCTTGTTGTTCAGAAGAGAACAACTTTAGAACAGCCATTGTTCTCGAGCCCGTAGACAAGAGACTGTTCTCACCCCCCTGTTGTTCAGAAGAGAACTACGTAAAACAGCCATTGTTCTTCAAGCCCGTTCGTCAAGAAACGGTTCTGATTTCCAAGACGCCACGTCAGGATCATTTAATTCCCCCACTTCCTTTGCCTGGAACTCGCCAGCGGAACAAAAATTCCTTCACGTCGCCGTTACCTTTGAGTATTTAACCCCTTTGTCAACCCAATCCTGTGCTTTAAATGGTTTAGTGAACCATCCCATCCTTTTAATTTATATTTGTTTAAATCTCTCTTAATCCTCGGATTAGCTAGATTTCCCACGACCCTTTCCATACTCTGTTTATGTCAATATTTTCCGTTTTGTGTGTTGTTGATAGTTTTTATTAATAAAACTCTATTTTATTAATGATAGCCATATTATTATCCTTGAGCTCAGTTCCACTTCTTAAACATATCGAAGATACATAATATCGGTCAACCCAGACAACCACGCACTCTAAAGATAATTAAATAAGTTCCCTCAATGAATAGTCATATATGGTATATCGTCGAGAGTCCATTCTACGACATATATATATATATATATATATATATATATATATATATATATATATATATACTATTTAAATTTAAGTATCAAGTGTGTAAGGTTTAACGCTATATCTTTGCAAACACTGGTCTCAGTCGAGTAAAGCATAGTGTTATTTGTTATAATAATAGAGCATAGTAGTTCCCTTTTGTTTTAACCTTTGCTATCCCCTTTTTTTGAAACTTAAGAAGCTGGAGTAGCTCAAGGTACTGTTATAATAATTTGTTTGTGTTTTTTTTGTGTGGTTTTAGTCAGTGGTTATTTAAATCGAGAAACCAAGTACGAATAGGTCAGTGCCCATATTTAGTTAGGCTAATTCTCTAAAAGGCATAATTCTTGTTGTAAGGAATTTTAGTTGGTTGACTATTGCGCCCCCAAGTGCAAAGATGACTCAGTTCGAAATCTTTAAAGCGCACGGAGAATCCTTGGGACTTTCCGGGAAAAAACTAATTGAGTAAGGTCAAGAGGAGCAAAGAAAAGAGCGAGAAGAAAAAGAAAAAGAAAAAGAAAGAAAAATCCAAAGAGAAGAAAGAGAAATCCAACGAGAAGAAAGAGAAAGAGAGGAACGGAAAAGACAAGCTGAGCTTCACTATCAAATTGAATTAGCTCGTGTTGAAGCAGAAATACAGTCAGCCAGTTCACGTTCAGAAGCCCCCCTCCCAATCTCCCACTAAAGCTCCCCAATTTCAAGGATGGAGAGGATTTCGGAGCATTTTTAGCCCACTTCGTAAAGATCCTCGAAATCAATAACATGGATCTTGAGGCTGAAGGTGTAGTCAGATTACTTTCCTTGTTAAATTGTAAATTGCGCGAAATTTTTATATCTTTACGATCTGAATGTACAATTAACTACAGCACCTTAAAAGCTGAGTTATTGGCCGCTCATAATATGACTCCCGATTTCTACCGCCACGAATTTAGAGGAGGTCGTATTAAACCCCGACAGACGTTCCGTCAATTCGGATACATTCTTCACAGGAATTTGAAATTTTGGTGAGAATACTCAAAGGTCGATCCTAACTTCGAGTCCTTAACAGACTTCGTGTTGCGGGATCAATTTTTGGCGTCTCTCCCGACGGAGATCCGCGCGTTCGTCAAGGATCGTCGGTGCCAGACCTTTAAAGAATGTACCGAAGAAGCGGATGTCTATGCCGCAAGCTATAATTTATACCCTAAGGAGAATCGAACTTCTCACCAATCCCCCTACAAGGAAAGAAGGAAGGATTCGCGCCCCTTCACATGAAAGCCGACGAAGTTTCCGAGCCCTCTAAAACCCCAAAACTTCTTTCCCCGAAACCAACAACGGGACTCCAAACTCCCCGTTAAGATTTCTCCTCCATCTCTCTTCCCGAAGCGACCAATCATATGCTTCACCTGTGGTGTAGAAAACCACATGAGCTGGAATTGCTCCCAAATTCTAGGCCTAAAAGTGGCCCAGCCCACCAAGTTTACCAGATTAATGCCACCCCGGCTCCCCCGGTTGTGCAGACCCAAGCAGCAACTTCTCCCCCTCCGTTAGGCCACCAGGTAAATTTTCTTTTTGATAAAAGTTCATCGGGAATTTTGAAATTTGAGGGGGGCAGCGTGAACGGCTGCTGAGTGTCGACTCTCGTCAGGGACACAGGATGTACGTGTTTCATCGTGTCCGACGAGCTTCTCCGCCCAGTGGACCCTAACCACAAAAAATTTGCGGTGGTACATGACTACCTTGGGCGGGTGAACCAATTCCCCGTCGTTAGATGTTACTTGCGGTGTCAATATTATGATGGCTGAGCTGAAGTCATTTCAGCACCCATACAATTCTGTTCCGGGCTTATAGGACAGAGCCCCCAAGTAAGTTCCGAACCTGTGTCTCAGGCCGCCCTTCCTCGATGCCGAGCTAAGAAAGAAGCCCAGGAGCCCGTCCCCATCAGAACCCCGATAACGTCTGATTTCTTGGAGACCCTTAACCAGGACTTTAGGATGGCACAAAAGGAGTGTGAATTACTAACACCCTTAGGCGATAAGGCCCAAGACAAGGACACGGAGACTGTCCGTGGACCCCAAGAAAAAAGAACCCCCAACGCGCCAATGGAGATACGTTCGTAGCACTGGACGAAACATCGGCGCTTAAGGAAGATTACCCCGTGGAGTCCCTTAATGTAATACAGACAGTGTGCATCCAACCTGATGCTGATTACCCTCCTCTTTCTATACCAGGCGAGTCTTTTGAACCCTTTGACCTGGATATTGACGCGCAGCTGACACCACATCAAAAGAGTCAGCTACAAGAACTAATTGAATGGAGTCACCATTTAACCGCCCTATTAGCTCTCTTCGAGCGACTGCGCGAAAATGGCCTCACCATTGGCCCTAGAAAATGATATTTTGCCCACGAAAACATAAAATACTTGGGTTTAAAAATAGGACAAAGCCAGTTGGGTCCCCAATAGGACAAGATTAAGGCAATCGCCGACATGCCCCTCCCGATTACAAAGAAGCAATTAAGATCGTTCCTAGGATCAGCTTCTTACTATCGGCGATTTGTTCCGAATTTCGCTGGAATTTCGGCGCACCTCAGCTCCCTTTTGAAAAAGAATTCCCCCGATCGTTTACGTTGGAATGATGTCGCTGTTTCCCATTTTAATCAGCTCAAGAGTAAGCTCATTTCTGCCCCATTTTAAAGTTGCACAACCCGGAAAAATCCTTTGGGATTAAGACCGACGTGAGCAATGAAGGCATTAGAGGTGTACTCCTTCAATACGAGGATGACGGAATGAGTCATCCAGTTGCATATGCTAGTCGCCAATTATTACCACGCGAAAAGAGATATGCCACTATAGAGAAGGAAGCTCTATCAATTATCTGGGTTATAGACAAATTCAAAATGTACTTGATAGGAAAAGAATTTCAGATAGGAACCGACCACCGTCCGTTAGCATATATTCGGAATGTACGACACTCCAACGGCCGAATTATGCGCTTGAGTTTACTCTTGCAAGAGTATCAATTTACAAATAAATTATATAAAAGGTTCTGATAACCAGGTCGCTGACGCACTCAGTAGGAATGCGTTACCGAATAGCGTAGAGTAATTATATTTGTAGGATTAGGATCTCCATGTATGTATATACCGTCTTTACGAATTAAATTAGATTCCCTTGTAATATAATTAGTTAATGTATATGTCCGAATTTTGTAACGCTCAATGTCTATTTTTTTTTGTATATATATATATTTGTACCCATTAAATTACGTATAAATTATTTTGTCCCATATGTACTAATTTTATATCATTTCATTGTTCCATGCCCTTTTTTTATTAAGTTTGTATTAAAGGTTATTTTCCCCCTATAATCAAAAGATCAAAATAGGTGCAAAAAGGTACGGTTGGTACAAGAAAATGAGTTCCCCACAACGGAGCTCTATCGTTGTCCCTTCTCTCTTTTTTTTCGAAGTGGCAACTTCCATCGGAATGGAAGGGTGTGATAGAACGGTTTGATGCCGCTTAATTTCAACCGTAATCACATGTTGTTTAAAAACACGAGGCTACCCACGTGCATTTTCGCTTTGAAGCCAGGCGCATTAGAGCCGCCCCTTGAGTCAATGTTTAAACAAGGAGGTTTATCTTCCTCCGTTCGCCCCCATGCCTCGACCTCGCCAGATTAAGTTAGGCTTATGGGCAGATAAGGTATTGTTCTCAGGCGCGGCTGTGCATTCCCTCGAAGCCTCCACTCCCTTGTCCTCAAAGCCATGGGGATGTCTCAACTATTTATTTGGAAACTTTACCACTAAGATTAGATTCGAGATCCAGATTTTCTTCGCGAAACATCACTACGATCCACTCTCGCCTTGTGCGCCAAGGGTATTCGACCTCGAGATCCACCATCACTTGCCTAAAAAAAAGGACAATATCCCTTGAGTGCCAAGGTTCGAGCCTTAGTGACGTCAAGTGTACAAGGCTTCCCCTGTTGTTCAGAAAGAGAACAACGTTAGAACAAGCATTGTTCTTTTGAGCCCCTAGACAAGAAACGGTTATCACCCCCCCCATCGTGTTGTTTAGAAGAGAACAACGTAGAACAGCCATTGTTCTTCCAGCCCGTTCGCCAAGAAACGGTTCGCATTTCCAAGACGCCACGTCAGGATCATTTAATTCCCCCCCCCCTTCGGCTAGAACTCGCCAGTGGACCGAAAACTTCTTCACGTCGCCCTTCTCTGCACAACAAGTGTAATTACGTAAGCCGAACGTTACCTTTGAGTATCCAACCCTTTTATTAACCCTATCCTGTGCTTTAAATGGTTTAGCAAACCACCCCATCCTTTTAATTTATATTTGTTTAAATCTCTCTTAATCCTCGGATTAGCTAGATTTCTCACGACCCTTTCCATTCTTTGTTTATGTCAATATTCTCTGTTTTGTGTATCGTTGATAGTTTTTATTAATATAACTCTATTGTTGATAGTTTTTATTAATAAAACTCTATTTTATTAATGATAGCCGTATTATTATCCTTGAGCTCAGTTCCACTTCTTAAGCATATCGAAGATAAATAATATCAGTCAAACTAGACAAACACGCACTCTAAAGATAATTAAATAAGTTCCCTCAACGAATAGTCATATATGGTATATCGTCGAGAGTCCATTCTACGACATTGTTTTATTACCGATTTATCTATGCCAATCCCATACTTTAAATTTATCTCTAATCCTTTGGAGTTATTCAATTTAAATAGAGGCACCATTAGCGCTTTTTGCTGATTAATGAAACTATAGTTGATGTTAAAAACAAAAGGAGGTGATACGAATTTCCAAGTGGTTCATGAACTTCAAGCCAATCAAATAAAGTTTCCCTGTTACTTAAAAAACTAAATAAAGTGGGGGTTTTTTTCTCTTGTAGGCGGTTCGACAAATTGATGCAATAATTTGCTCAAAATGCGTTTAAGATATGGTATATTTGATTCTGACCTCAATATATACCAATCAACTTCCGGAATATTAAAATCCACTATAATGCATAAATCTTTTGTAATTATTGGTTGTAGTAATATCAATAAATAGTATAAGGGCCTCCTTATATGAGCTACTCGGCGTTCTAAATACTAGTCTGATAACTAAAGAAAAAGCTTATTTGCAAATTTTGATCCAGATTGATTCGCTGTGTTGTCTATCTAGAACCTCGTATTTTATTTTGCTTTTGAAATAAAGCAAGACACCACCTCATTCTCTTATAGATCAATTCTTGTTTATTATTATGTATCTCGGAATTTGAGATGAATTTGCTGCATGCAACAACGTTTTAGTAAAAGCTAGAATGTCGTAATATTTACCACTAATTAAATTAAGTAAATTAATTTTTTTCTGGATGCTCCGAACATAGACATCCTTTTTGCTTCCTTCTTTTGTTATCGCAATTTTTTTATTTATATCATCTCCTTTTCTCCTTCTATTATTAATTACACAATTATGAGGGGAGCTGTTATTATCCTGAGCTAGTTTCTTCCGGTTTGTGCGGCCATGAATTAAGATTTTTTTCTCGAACTGCGTGTTTTTGAATATTTGAGGAAGGGTTTATAACACATTTATCTAAAAGCATACCCAGCCGTGCCATTCCTATACCATTGAGATGACACCATCCCTCTTTGATTTATCAAAATGCCACAAACTTTAGTAAATCTTATATTTAATGATGAACATAAAGTGTATGACATATAATTTACTTTCACTGCTTGAGCTGTTTTGCAGTTTGTTCCTTGTATTCTAGGCACTATCCCAACACAGGCTACTTACTGTCTTACACCTATCTATTTTGTTTTTTAGTAGAAATTTATAATTAATAAAGATTTTTTACGACTTCTGCACTCAAATATCGTTTCTGCTAGGCATCATGTTTATCTTTTCTCTTTGTTAACGGTTATTTCAGCGTAAACGATGCCGCAATTTCGTCTATTTCACCTCCCGGAATGAAAGTCTGTCTTCTCTTACCATGTCTTCTAGCGCAGAACTTCATCTAAAAGTCTTGCAAATGAGTTTCTGTAAAGAGCGATTGGGGGCTCGTTATCATCAGCTTCCTCAACAAAGTAAGCAAATTTGTTGGTAAGAGGGACGGCGGAGCTTGAGATCCGATTAATAACATTGCAATCCCTTCGATATCTGCATGTTGGTCTAAATCCTTCGTATAGATCATTTGGAATTAGGTCCTCTTTCACTATAGTCGTAATATCTTGATTTTGAGTGTTCTTTAAGAATTTTTTTACGAATGCCTTAAGAACTTCCTTGCGTAATTTCTTTATTTAAGTGTCGGCTATGATGTTTGAACTGCACACGATATTTTAGTTATAACTAGTGTATTGCATAGGGCACTTGAAGACCATTATTGCAAGGAAATTCAGGACGTTCTAGAAGTTTCATAATGTATATACTGCTGCAAAATGATCATTGACGATGTTCACCAACATTTGCCAGCTACGTAAAGAAACAAAGAAATAGTTTCTTTTGTGTAAATTTTAATTTGCTGAAACTTTGGAAGTTGACTTATTTCATTACAAAATTCAATTCATTGCCACTAATGCTTTATTGTGTTAATACACGACGTGTATCTTCAAAAGGCTATATCAAATGGAAAATCCAATAGACATTAACCATATCTTACGGACCGTTTAAGGTTCATTGTTGCCGTGAACACCCTTTTGCGGAGGTCATCTGCTAGGGATAAGTATGGCTAAACTTCATGTTTATAAAATTATTACAATTGATGCCATTTTTAAGAGTTGAGGCATTTGCCTCTTCAAATTAAAGGAATATAGCATAATGACCCAACTTTTATGGAAAGCTGAAATGTTTACTGTTTATTTATGTTTTTATTTTTGTCCCATTCATTACCCACTTAACACTAAAATTCTTGGCGTCGTATCGTTAATGAAACGTCCGGCAATTCCGAATAATCGGTCTGGATAGATCCAAAACTTCACGTTTTAGATTTAGTAGTTATTCAGGATTTCTAAAACGCAAATATCAATCACACTTGATAGGACGATGCATAATTCACTTTGAACCTAAAAATGATATTTAAAATGTTCTGAAACGGACATCATTGCCAAAGTTTCAATTCTCTTTTCCAAAATCATTGAGAAATATTAGCGATTGTATGTATTGTCAGTAAACACTTAATGGCTGTATTTATTTTTCCAGTTAACTGTTTAGATTTATGTATTTAAAATAAAGGACCTCGTTGCTCACAGAAGGATAATTTTATTTCTAGTTTCTTTGCTGGTCTTTGTTTTGGTGTTTTTATCATTTTTCTTTATCTTATTTTAAATGCTTTACAAATCATCTTATACATATATATATATATATATATATATTTTTTCTATAATTATCTGCAGGGAAGCAAGCAAGTCTATGGGTTTTAAAAACCTCGTGTTGTGTTCATCTTCTGTCCACAACGAGTCGCTGGCTCAATGTAGCCAGCTAAAACCAATGCTACCAAAGGTAATTAAAGTGACTGAGTTCAAATATGATATAAGTTGACCACCAGGTGGTGCCAATTAGTAGTTAGAAGTGCTAAATCGGCTATTTTTAGACCAATGAAGGTTAAACCAATGTCACGAAGGGTAATTGAGGTTGCCAAGTGCAAATCTGATTTACTTTCACTGCAGGTCCTCTAGATCATGTCCCTCTAGTTTCCTTTCAATTCACATCATAGCGAGTTATGAGTGCAAATCAACTTATTCTGCTTTGGAATGGCAATAAGTTAAGATGAAGTTGACACCTCATCCTTAAATCCAAAGACTATGTTGATGTTTCACTGTGACGAGCAGCAATATAAAAATGGGAGATGAGGGTTTCTTTTACTTTTGGGACTTTCTATAAACTTTACAGAAATAAAAATTGCTAAACTAATTTTTGTATCCACATCTTTTTTCTTTAGTTGTCCTTTTCCAATGACTCTCTCCCTTTCTCTTCTCCCTTAAACTAGCGTTGATTGTATGTTATGGTCTTTTCTAGTTCTTCTCTATATTACATCTCTATCATTTACTGGCGCCTAGAGCACTCTAGGGTTTGAATGATTACTTCTTGTTGATTCCAGCTACGAAAAATCCATTTTGATAGCCTTTATATTTAGAGTTTACTGAGGTGACACCTGTGATTTCAGTGAGTGTATCTGCAGAGGCAACGTAGGTTGGTTAAATTTGAATTGTTGAATAAAAAACAAGCAGAAAAGACATGGTTCACAGTGCCATTGGTGGAAGGTGTATTGTATTTTATAAGCCGGTTTATATGTTTATTTTATTCTTAGACACATTTTTAATTTTTATATTGGGGATTGAAGCTTCAATGTAACGATATTTACGCTAAAAAATGCATAAGAAATGTCAATATACATTAAAAATTTAGACAGCATACACGACCAATATTATTTATTAAGCAAATCTACAGGGAGATGAAGAATATTCCACTTAAAAAGGTAAGATAGCAGGAAATCGTTCTTACTCATTATTAAAGTTTGTCCCTTATATAATCCTTCTCTTCTATTCTCACTTATAATTCCTCAAGAAGGGCTGAGAGTCTCACCAAATCAACCAGTCTGATCTTCGCTAGTATTGGCTGGGACAGGAAAAGGAATATTGGATCAGACATATGTATACCAAAGGAATAGATAACATTGAGTGGAATGCAATAAATTAAAATCACTTCTCAGAGAGAAGCAAATTTGAATAATCGACGCTATTAATGAAAGGAGCGCGACTATTGTGCGAGTCTATGAAACCATGAGAAAGTGAGTCATCAAACACGCGCCAAATAGACGGACGCCCCAAAAGGTGAGGATCATTACAGCGCGCCAAAGACGAGATATTCATATTCAATAATAGTGGATATGAGTTTTCTCATCCTTGAGGGGGTTTCCTAGAGAATTATAATCCTTTTAATTAATGAAAAGGAATTTGGCTGATTCCTGAAGGGATGGTTTATCCGAACTGCAATGAAGGAATAACGAAACATAGAGGAAAAAAGGGAGTAAATGTGAATATCAAATAAGTGGATGAGTTAGAAGTTAATAAGGTCGCTTTAAAGCAAATTTCATCAATCTTGAAAAATGAGAATGAGAAGCCCAAATCTAAATTCTTCCCGCATTAGTCCTTGCAGAGGTGGACTCACACGAAAAAAAATGAATTTAAATATGGACTGAAGGTTAGCAAGCCTGCAAAATGAACTTTAGTCATGTTTTAAACAAAAATGTTTTAATGTTTTGTGGACTCAATAGTCAACAGTGCAATATATATAACCAAAAGACGATTACGAAAAAACTTCTAATATCAAATAAAATATTAAATGGATATTTTTTTACCAATCTTTGGGCATGAACAAAAGCCAAAGAGGCTTCTTTCATGTTCTGAAAAGGGCATCTAAGACCTAAAGGTGGCAGCTATGCTAAAAAGCCGCTTACATTCGGTTATGGCGCCACTTAGGAGGAAGATCTCCTCAATATTCGCTGTCTGAAGAGCGATCTTCTTGTTTCAGTTAGTCATGAAAAATTGAGATGTAAGCTACAAAATGAGTAGGGATTTATGTGTGAGTGCGTTAGAAAGGAGACTTCTTACCACACATGAAAGAGCTCGAACAATAAAAAAATAAAGCCTGTGACCAAAAGTTTCGTGCTCTCATTTATCCTGATTTATGATCGAACGCCCTTAAGAACTTTCAGTAAATCACGGACTAACCTTAGGAGTATTTGGCCAATTATATCATTCGTAGGAAAATGTAAAACAACATGAGGGTTTCAAGTTTCGTTAGATTTGGCCAAATAATTATAATGTTATTGGCAAATAATTCTTCATCAATTATGTAATTCGAAAGAGAATATAAAACAACCTAAGAGTTTGCAATATCGTTAGAATCGGTTGAATAATTATGATGTTATTGCCAAAAGAAAATAATTCCTGTGTTAACCTTGGGAGGACCTTAATAATTATATCTTTCGAAAAAAAATGTAAAACAACATAAGGGTTTCAAATTTCATTAGAATCGGCAGAATAATTATGATTTTATTACCAAATAATTCCCGGATAACCTTGGGAAGACTTTCGTAATTATATTATTCGAAAGAGAATGTAAAAAAACATAAGGCTTTCAAACTTCGTTAGAACCGGCCGAATAGTTATGGCATTATTGCAACCCCGAAAGATATTTTCTCCGCTAAACTTGAGGGGACCTTGCCAATTATATTATTCGAAAGAAAATGTAAAACAACCTAAGGGTTTATAATATCGTTAGAATAGGCCGAATAGTTACAATCTTATTACTAAAACAATAAAAAGCAAACCGGGAAGCGACCGACCGACTGCCTGACATAGTGAGATGTAGAGTCACCTGCGACTAAAAACGGAAATGAGAATAACCTTTCCTAGGTGTATTTTTTATGTAAATCACGAATATAACCCCTCTCTTTCTGCGACCCTCCAGTTCCTGGTAAATTACCATCTTACTTACATTAAATATACTGAAGGTTCCGTAGGGATTGAATGCAAACAAGATTGGCCCGAAACTGACAACTCTAAAAGTTATAAACGGATTTTGATATAATTTTAATGAGGTATTCCTAAGGTATTTTCAAACTAACCTATTGAATTTATGGAAGTATACTCCATATATTTTGAGTTACATGGGTCCAAATCAGTGGTAACTCTTATGTAACGTTTGATAATTTTGTAGCTTTTTTATAAATGCTTCATATTTGTACTTTTTTATTTAATATTTGTTACTATTACTATTTATATTCTTTTTCACATACTATTGTGTTTTTTTCTTTACAAGAGACAAAACTAAAATGCCTAGAGAATGCAAAAATTCCCCGATATTTTCTGTTATAATTTATATGTCGATCAGTTACATTAAGACAATAGAAGAGACACTTGACTAAACATATGAGGAAACTTTATGGGCTGTAATTTGGATGTAAAGTGGGTGACCCGGCTCAAACGCTGGGCACGTCACATATGTTGTGTCAGGTGCATAGGTTGCCTCTCAAGGTGGGTGAAAGACAAACGGCTTGGCCTCATGTTTGGCGTACCAATGGTCTGGAGGAAGCCAAAGGACAATTTAATGGATTGCTACTTCTGTTTAAGAGATATTAAAGGTAGGTATTCAACGTTTTCTTTCTTAGTCTTTAATATAATATTTTCAAGAGTTGTATCAGTTAAAAATATCAAAATACATACTATGTTGTACTTCCACTAATTCTGCAAGTGATCCCAGCCAATAATATCCATTTTTAGTCTGATTTTATTTTATTTCACTGTAGGTCGCAACATAAAAGGCAAGAAATCAATCATTTTGCTGCTACTACATATAAAAATAGGCCTAATGAAGCAATTTACCAAAGTACTGCAACATAACAAGCCATGTTTCCAGTACCTCAAAGCGAGCTTCCCTAAAATAAGTGATGTAAGAATTAAAGAAGGCATATTCGTATGCCCTCAGATTCGTCAACTTATAGCTGATGAGGACTTTGAGGCGACAATGGATGGAACTGAGCTTGCGGCCTGGCGTGCATTCAAAGATGTATGCAAAGGACTTTTAGGAAAGCAACAAGGTACCAAAATCTCGGATGCAATATCTCACTGAAGATACACTTTCTTCAATCTCATCTGTCCTTTTTCTCAGAGAATACAGAAGATGGGAGTGATGAAAATGAAGAGAAAACAGGTATAAGGAAAAAATGGAGCCTTGCTATGCTTGCTGCCTTGCCCTGGAATCTGAATCGTGACGCACCTGAGACGTCTTACAAACGAAGAAGTAAATAGTAAAATGTAGGTTAATACATAATGCTAACAAACATGCTGATCCATTATATATTCATGAATTAATTACAATCTACACATTTAATCTCACTTTGGGAAAAAATACATTTGTGGTATCGTGGAAATCGGTACTAATTGCATAATTATTAAATCAGTAATTTACAAGAAAATGTTACGTGATGGGAAACTTTTCTATCAAATTCGAATTAGCACACTCAACTTCATAAGAAAATGCACTTGAGATTTACATATGTATTTTTCTTGACACTGAAATTTCTTGTACAGTAAATCAAGGACAAGAAAGGTCAGCACATACATAACAGATAACAAAATACCTGAAAAGATCAGGACCTGTATAAGCGATGAGTAAAGACAAGAAAAAGTCGCCACGTGCATAAGAGATAATCCCGGACAAGACAGGGTAAACAAATACATAGCGATACTCAAGGAGAAGAAAGGCCTAGTACGTACAGAAGTGGTAACAAAAGACCATAAATGGTTAGAACGTTAAATAACAATAATTAAAGACAAAAAAGTTTTAACACGAACATTAGCGATAATCACTGATAAGAAAGGGTTAGTATATACACAAGCGATAATTATCAAGGACAAAAGGTAAGTTCCTACAATGCTTTTATCAAACGCAAAATAGTGTCAGAATGTACAGGATCGGTTCTCTACTAATTGGTTCCTTGCGAAACAAAGTATTACCACTCTATCTACGCAGTCTTAGCAACTAGGAGCGACTCATGTTTTCTTGGGTTTGTCAATGATTGTCACTTTCATCTTTATGTTGATTTTATTATTCGGTTGAGCGGCCTCGTCATTATGGGTGGCGTTAATATCTTTAAATTAAGCTAAAATGCCATGTTATCAATCTATTAATAGCAAAAGAAGGAAAATCGATTTAATATTAAATCAAATATTTATTCAAAAATATCAAATATAATATTTGCAACGCGAAATATACAGGGTGATCGAGAAATAGGACAAATTTGAATAGCTTTCTATCATTAAGTTTTAAAAGTAGAGCGAAATTGGTAATTTTGCTGTATTTAAAACTTGGTGATTTGTCTCTATTAAGTAATGGTTCATTTAGATGTATTAACTAATATGGAATTATAGTGTATAAACTAATTGGTGATTCTGCTGTAGTAGCTAATGGCTAATTCTGCTCTATGAATTATTTATTCTCTCTGAAGTATTAACTTGTTTAATTCTGCTGTAGTATCTAATTTTTCCTTATGATAAATTAAATAATTGGCGATTTTGCTCAATTAATTAAGGAAGTTTTATTGTATTAGCCAATTGGTAATGCTTCTATATTAACTAATTGGTGATCCAGCAGTATTAACTTTGTGGTAATTCCGCGGTAATAATTTATAAGTGATCTTACTCTATTGACTAATTGGGAATTCTGTTGGTTATCTAATTGCTGATACTTCTATATTGACTAATTGGTAATTACCACATATTAGCTAATTTGCAATTCTGATGTACTAACTAATCAGTAAGTAATTCTTCTGTATTAACTAAGATCTTATGTAGCTGTATTATATACTTGGTTATTTTACTGTATTGACTAATTGTATAATTAGTGATTTGGTAGTTTCAACTAATTGTTGCCTTTAATATTTTAACTAATTGGTTATTCTGTTTTATAAACTAAATGAGGACTCTGCTGCTCTATTTAGTAATTTGTGATTCTGCTATGTTAACTTATTAGTACTTCTCTTGTATTAATAAAGTGTTGTCTGCTGTATTAATTAATTGGTAATTCTGATTTATTAACTAATTGGTATTTTTGCTCGTTGATTCTGGTGTATTAACTTATTATTTATTCCACTATATTAACTAATCGGTAATGCTGCTGTATTAACTAATTAAAGATTCTGCTGTATTAAATAATTGGTAAATCTACTGAATTAACTCATTGGTGTTTGTGTTGTATTTATTAATTGGTAAATTTGCTATATAAAGTAACCGATATAATTGTTAATTAACTGTATTAATTAATTGCTAATTGTGTTGTATTATCAAATTGGTCATTCGGCATTATTAATTAATCCGTAATTTCTTTGAATAAACTTATAAATTTGTCTTTAGATGAAAAGTGTTTAGTCTATTTCCTAATTTTATAACAGTCGCAACACTTCATATCTCTTGCAAGAAGGCGATGCTAATTAATTACGTTCGTAACCTTTAAGGTGTCTTCAGTTGATATCAAAGGCAACGCAACATCTTAGAAGATTGATTAATCCATGGAAGGTAACCATTAATGTTTCAAGAATATTATGTGGGAGCGAACTTGTATTTACCACAATTCTTTCTAGGAAACGGAGTCTATGAGATAAAGCGAAGCTCAAAATTTATTTATTAAACATAAAAAGAGGTATTTAATTTTAATATCAAATAATTAAAATAAAATTATTTTTTCTTAATGGTTTATTTTTTGCTGTGAAAAGACTAAATATTTAAAGAAAAACTTAAACAAACCAAATTGAGAATACAGAACCCCTACCCTCCACTAATGAAGAATTAGGCCCCTAAAGTGCAAAATTACCCTCCACTAATGAAGAATTATGGCCCCTCACTACAAAATTACCACACCTTCTAACCATTTTAGTTGCTCCTTAACCTGCAGTCATAAGACCTACAATCTCCTTTTAACCTGTATGCCACGTTTTAAATTCTGGCAATTTTTAGTCATTTTTCTCTTACAATACCAATATATATGTACTAAATATATTTTAGATTCCTAGGAAGAGAATGTAATGCAAAAATTACTTCAAAGCATATGTTTATAGGTGTGTTCAACTAATGATCTGAAAACCTTCTAAATTAGAAAAAGATTCGCGTCATTTTGACGCGAATTCCGACTGCCGTTTAGTAACCATCAGGGAACAGCTTGGTATGACGGGCCCACCGGAACCTGAAAAGGCCTGTGAGAGCCACGATATAGATATATTGTGTGGAAGCACACTGTTTGGTCCTTCTGACCATTAAAAATTCCTAGATGGGTGATTGGATTCGTTCACAGCCGAGGTCACTTTTCGCACCCCGCTACGTATGCCTGATGATCTTCATGGTATTTCGCAATTGACCTCAGGCACACCAAGGGACACTTCTGAAAGATGGATTTGACAAAAAGTGAGGAAGCCTAGTTAAGCTCCTAGAGACAATTATAAAGCAGCACTATTAGTCTTTTCTGCACGGCGATGGCTTAAAAAATCCGCTGCAACAGCTCCAATATGGCCCTTGTTTAGGTCATCAGGAGGACGAGAAAAAGTAAAAAGGCGCACTATTTCGTATGAAACAAGCGCACGTCAAACACCAGGTTTCAACGGTTTCAGAACCGCACGTCTCCAATAAAGGCAGGAGTTCGCGCAGGTGGCTGACTCTACTTTCGTAGGCAAATTCACACTTTTCTTTCTTATTCGGTTACTTCATTGCTCTAGGCGGGCAATACTAATGATATAAGACCATCATTTTGACTCGTAAGGAAGAAGGCTTCCTTATTTGCGCTTTCATTTGCGTTGTAATCGACATCTACTATCTTGAAGGCAATCTCGTCTACGGCCAAGAACAACTCCGCTGCCGTGACGAAGTTGTTTTGTCCCTTTGTATACGGAATATCCGTATGTACTGGGTAGGTAAGGTATCCCAACTCGAAACATTTTGGTGGTAAATGACGGAACGAACTGGTATGGATGGAAGAAATCAATGCATTGTGGTCGAGTAAAATGGCAAAAATGTGTCATTCTTGTTGTCCCTGGACGTGTATTCTCTGCTCAATTCAAACCAATGGGAATCAGTAATCTTGTGCCATTCCCACCCAAAAGATTTTTAAAGAGAACACCATTATGATCTAATAGGAAACATCTGTCGGGAGAGATATTTCTACAGAGGTGTTGACATACACTTGTGTACGGACAGCCAAAGCTCGTTAACGTCGGAAAATCCTTGGACGCCTCCCTAGTTCAACAGACTATATCATTCTTCTTGCCTTTGTTCCTGCCCTATTAAGGAGGGAATTTACAGAATTTTGGACCTATGGTCACCTAGAAATAAATCGATGGTGAAGATTTACCATCAACATGAATTCTCGGGTTTGATTGAACGTACACGTTTGATCCATTGGTACTATGGTCACAACTCTCTGAGTATTGGGATAAATTTCCTTGTTGGGGACTAATCGTCTAAAAAGTTAGCTCAGGGACCATAATAATATGATTTGGACGAATTTAGTCGAAGTCTGTTCTAATGTAAGCGGTTGAAAAGTATTTGCAGGTGGTAGGCGTGCACCAAGAGACTAGCAATTGCGATCAGAAAGTCTTCAAAAGAAAACGGACAAAAAATCCAATCCCGTAAAGCAGATTATATACAAGGTTGGAATATCAATGCAGCGTATTTTGTCAGCAAAGAAATTCTAATACATTCAAACGAACCGAATTGGGTAATTGTAGCCTGGTTAAGGTCAATCAGCAGTTTCCTATGGATGCTGGAAACATCTATATTAATATAGATGATTTCGGCATCCATAGGAAACTGCTGATTGACCATAACCAGGTCTATTATCTAGAATATACTATTGAACTGAAGTAAGGGAGAAAAATACTTGACGTTAAGGACTTGGTATAGGCATACTTCGTTTTGGCGTTTAAACTTCGAAAATCACTACTTCCTCTCCATTCATCTGACAAACTAAGAACCATTTGTAGCGTTTCTGTCCAAGCACTTTTGGAGGGACGAATTATGCCGAGTCAATTTATCATGAAACTCCTCTTTGGAAGCTGTTATTTTCTGTGATTGGAGAGGGCTGGCAGATATATGTTCAGAACGGCCGTTTGTGATAATATGGTGCGTGGTATCGTTATTATAAAGCACCTGGCCACACGAGATTTTTCTCAACAGGTTGGAGACCTTACTGAAGAGTTGCGCAAACACGGGGCCGCCACGACCATAAGTTTGTACAAGGCAGGTAAAAGTATCCCTCGCTTCCTCTTTGGAGGACATTAGCTGGGTCCAGTTATTTAGTTACCCTTTTTGAAGTTCACCAGAAGGACAAATTGGCAACTAAATCTACCCCAGAAAGATGTGGGAAACTTTAGTCTACGATAATCTTCCATGGTAGAGAGCGAAATACTCCACATTGAGGGACAGGACTGTACCATGTAAAGTGAATTTCTGAGATTGCCAATTTGATTCTCATATGAAATTGTTAAAATGCGAATCCAAGAGCAGTATTGAATACAGAAACGGAAATTCCGAGCTGGGTCCATCATTAAAAGACGGCGCTTCTTATATTTACGCTCGCCACGGAACGAGAGGATAAAGCTTGTTTCCCTGAATACAATGTGGTTCTCACCACTTTGTTTTATGTTGGTCCAACAGTGGTGATAATAGCACGCATTTTTAAGCCTATGTACCCCAGAGTTCCGGCGATGTTTGCTGCGTGGTTGGCTTTGAGCTTGGAAGATGGGAGCCGATAGTCGCCTTTTCTTGAGAGTTTGTCAAGCTTGTCGTCAAGGCGGCCTTTTATATTGTGGCGGTCGTGGGTGACCGTGGATACTTTGGGGATGAACAGCTCGTATAAGATCTTCGCAGATTTTGCCACCTGCTTCAAAGGTTGTGGTAGGGGGAAATAGGTTGAACTGCATTTGGAAGGTGATGTAGAAACAGTAATTTCACGATTTTTTCGCCGTCTTATGATTACTGGGGCCAGTGATGCTTTCGTTTGCCGAAGACACTTAATGAGAATCGCGTGGCCAAGTTTTTTAAGTGTCAGAAGTTGGCAGTGGCTTTAAAGTTGCGCTCTAGCAACGACCCCTTTATTGCATCGTCCTCCTCTAGGCGGATGGGGCTATGATTGCGTCACTCATCGTTGACGCAGCTGATGTTGGCCGAAAGTAAACTACATACTCTTAAATTCTTTCGCTTCTGTCCCAGTTTGCCTTGAAATAAATTTTGCAATGCCGTATCCATAGTTCTGCGTCATCTTCCTGATAATTGGGTAATGGAAATTTATTCTCTAGATTGGGGCATGAGTGTAGTTTATGGCGGTTTCCATTTCGAATCTAAGGCACTTGGCGAACTGATTTCTTAAATGCAATCCTCCAAGAAAGCATTACCTAGGCAACGTTAAACCAAGGTCCGAATGACTTCTAAAACCATGGTTGCGTGCGTATAGCTCATGATCTGACACCAGCGTAAAAAAGGAAATTGATGAGCACGGCTTTACTGGAGGAGAAAATTAGTGAAATCGGTTGGAATCAGAAAGTGAGCTTTCTCATTGTGAAAAAATGTTGCAATACTATCCAAGCGAGTTTGCTTTTAAAAAAACGAAAGTCTCTTAACTCGTTATTTTGCACAAAAATAATTGAGAGACTCTTCTGTCTAATGAAGAAGAGTGAAAATTTTATAACAAAACAAAACTACAAATTAATAAGTATTTGGATTAAAATAGCGCGTTTAGATAAAATACTTTTAGACTAATCTTTATGCTACGTGTTTAGACTCGGAATTCATTTTTGAATTTCGGTAATCTTCAATAGTTCACTACGCGTTTGTGAAGTAAATTATTATGTTCGAGTTAGTGGTTTCCTTATTGGTCTATAGGTGAGTTGAAGAATATCACGATCATAAAGATGTGCGAGGCGGCGTACAAGTTGCAAAATTCACGACAGAATGCTGGCACAAGCGAATGGACGAGGATTGTTTTTTTAATATCTTTTACGTCGTTTCGCCCTTTTTTATGCCTCACTCTCGATTAGAGTAATACCCTTGGGGTGATCTCTCCCACTCAGAGCTGACCGTAATTTTTCAAAAAGCAAAAGTTCGTAGGGATACTGCCTCTCTGCTTAGCGTTTGGCTTTAGGTGGAAGACCTGAGCTGACCGTGACCAATCGCCGTTTGGAAATCCTATGCGCTTACCGGGATAAATGTAAATGATTTTATGTTAGAGCCGATGATTCTCACAATGTGATGAGGAACCGGATATTTAAAAAATGAGACATTTCCAAACAAGTCATGTTCCAAGATTTCATTTTGTTTCTGCATGAATTTTTCCTTCTTAAATAATTTTTTTATAAGGCATTCTACTTAAACTATTAATAAATTAACAATTTAATGCAAATATAGTAGCTTTGCTCCGATTAAACTGCTTGTACGAATGCGTCTAAAAAAATGGACGATGGATTCATCAATATTCAGATCTTCATGTAACACACCGACTAAAACATCCGTGATTGTATAAAAGGTCATAAAAGGGTTAAATTCATCTATTTCCTAGAAAAATCTTGATGGATATGTCACAGTGATGTTTGATAGGTTAAAAGCGATTACAGTTCTAAGTCTCTATGAAATATATCCATGAGAGACCAAGAGAATGACTTCGATAGTACATATTTTTAAACTCTGCGCCTGTCGTACTCAGAGAGAAACCTTGGCATATTTCTCGCTCTTGTACATATCTATTAATATCTCACAGACTTAATTTTTCAAGCATATTTACAACATACATGGTAAAAATATCTATTCAGAAGACCAATCACAATATTATGTTTATTTAGTCAGGATCAGAATAAATATGCTTCTGTTGCCCTTTTGGCAAGATATTTTTTTTTTTTTCATAAGTTTTCAATTGGTACATTTCCATCAGAATTATCACACAAAAGAACACCTTCACACGCAATTTCATTTGGCATACCTAGTTCTTTCTTGTAGATTATGATCATCACCATGTTCTTTACAATTATTATCCACACCATAATAATAGCAAAATCAACATTTCCATCTCCTTCTTCAGTGAGATTCAGAAAATTACTCAACAAAAGATGAAACACAATTTTACTTCCATAAAATGAAATCAACTCCTCACTACATATGGGGTACGAAGAAAACCAACCCCGTCCTCAAGCATTGGTCGGAAAAGATGACTAAACGGTTATGGGCAACTGATCTGGGAAATCTTGCACCCGAAAGTCCAGTCTTGCGAATGGAATAAATAGGCAATAGCAGTAATAGAATGATGTGTTCTCTCGGCCCTTGCTCTCTCATGTCGGACTAACATTTATCCGCGCTGACCCCAACTTATTGGAAAGCAATAAAATGTTAAATGATGCCTAATATAAATATATAATGACGTACCTTCACATTCCCACGAAAAAGTTATGAATATTTATAAGATTCATGGTCACCATAAGAGATAGATAGATAGAGAAAAAGAGAGAGGAGGGAAAGAGAGAGAAAGAGAGAGGGAATTTGCCAGTCATAACCCAAATTACTGCATTTATATTCAGCAAAATTCAAACTTACTTCAACAGTCTGAACTTAGGGGAAAGATGTTAATAAATACTCCATTCTTTCTATTACTTCGTTCGCAACCAACGGAAATTATACGTGACTTGCCAGTCTCTCCAAAGAAACGAATTACATGGTTGAATATGAAGTTGTTGTTCATCAGAGCCACCTAATAAATTTGACAGAAATCTCCCTATATAAAATAGGTCTGCTGACCAAAAGTCACGTGCTCTCACTTATTCGGATTTATGACTTTAAGACCTTCAAAACTTTTAATAATCCAAGGACTAACCTTAGGAAGACCTTGACAATTATAACATTCAAAGAACAATGTGAAGGAACATAAGGGTTTCAAATTTCGTTGGAATCGGCCGAATAGTTATGATATTATCGCCAAATAATTCCCCGGCTAACCTTGGGAGGACATTTGCACTTACAACGTTTGAAAGAGAATGTAAAACAACATAAAGATTTTGAATTTCGTTAGAATCGGCTGAATAGATATGATGTTAGCACCGAATAATTCCCTGACTAACCTTGGGAGGACTGGTAATTATACCATTAGAAAGATAATGTAGAACAACATTAAGGTTTCACATTTCGTTAGAATCGGCTGAATAGTTATGATGTTATTTCAAAAGAAAATAATTCCCTGGCTAACCTTTGGTAGACCTTATTATTATATCATTCAAAAGAGAATGTAAAACATCTTAAGGGTTTTATATTTCGTTAGAATCGGCCGAATAGTTACAATGTTATTACTAAAATCCCAAAAAAGCCAAACGGGGACCGACCGACCGACATAGTGAAAAAGAATCACCCGCGACTAGACTCGCATGCGATTAAAAATAGAGGCTTCAATTACTGAGCCATAACGAGCTAATTTGAGATGATATTACTTTTAAGAATAAATTAAAGATTTAACAGGTTAAATTACCACCATGGTATAATTGATTCAGGATTTGACATTGAGATTCTCTATAAACCACTCTTGTCACTCTCGAAGAATGGGCACGAAAATGTTCAAGGCAAAGACCCCTATCGATATTCGTCTTTAGATCATCTTTTAGCAATCGTTGTTCGCAGTTTTTCTTTATCCTTTTGCAAAATGTTCTGATGTAACGGTTATTTTAAGTTAAAATAAGTTTCAGACTAAGTTTATTCCTTCACTTCCCCCTCATCTCATCCGAAAGGCTATTCTCTTTTCAGGTCATCTTTTTGCTTTCAGTTTAAAGTGTTCAATGTTCATTCTCAAAGGACTTTTATTCAACTGCATTTTGTCCTCAGAATCAAACTAATGGATCCATCTTCCATCACCAGTCACCATTCTCTGCAACAAAATCATTTCGTCATTCTCAAATTGATTCAAGGGGACTGGCCAAGGGTCTGCCCCCTCCGATATAAGTGTTCTGGGCGCATCTCCGTCTCCCATCTAGCGGGATTTCGGTCGAACGCGCGTTCATTCAACAAAACACATCTAATAGAATCATGAGATGCCTGCTTCAATTTCTCTAAATTCAAGCGAAAGATTTCTTCATTAAACGAAGCAGATATCGTTTCCTTCTCCTTCGAATATAATTCATATTTATACTTTTTGAACGGCGTAATCCTCTTATAAATAATAGATTCTTCAGGAGTTTCCTTTCTTAACCTTCTTGAAAAATATCAGAGTATATTCCAGTGGCTTTCAGTTAAGGGATACTAAAACCTTAATGGTAGCCCGCCCGTCAGAAACCCCATGACTCCCCTGCCATCAAAAGTAAGGCCATATTTGCTTCTTTATTTAAGCGCTTTCAAGAACATCACGAAGCTGTAATCTAATGAGAAGGAAAATAATTAGTCGAACTTCAAATTCAATTATTATTTCTTATTGATTTGCACTCATTTATTATTAATGAAATAATTAAAATGTTTCTAAAATGTTTCTCGAGTGTTCTGATGGGCGAAATTCCTACCCTAAAAGGGCGCGGTTTTTAATAAACTAAATACTGCCTCAATTTTGATAAAGCAGCGAATACGAGCTTAATTACCTCCACTAAATGAGTTTGGCGGAGTTTATGAGATCACTCGTGTATGTTTGTATGCTTGTCTGTCTAAACGTGCAAAAGATATCTAAAAAACTTACTTTCAGATTTTCGGGCAGATACAGATAATAATGCTAGTGTTTTTAGACCTTTTCATCAATATCCTAAAAAATATTTCTGCTAGTCAAATTGAAAATAACCAGGGATGAACAATTTATGACGGTATACCAACTTACATAATTTGATCCGGATTAGGATTAGAATCCAGATCTGAGTTAATAATATATACTTTGGGAGAACTTCACGTTGTCGAAGTTAGGTGCCCTTTAAGCTCAAGATGGGGTCGTGTTTTACACTAAGGAACAACAGCCTAAGAGAATTATCATTAGCACTGCAATTCTAACGGACATTTTCTAATAGGAAAGATGCAATAGGCTGATAAATATGTCGGGTATTGCATTTGATTCATTCATTCCAATGTAAAAAGAGGACATAAATTTAAGCAGGTTTATATTTACAACCATTCCTATACGTTAGTCTTAAACTGGATAATAAGGGTTAAAATGTCATTTTCTGCCCCTATACTTTTCCATCCCTGCGACACTCCTACTTTATTATAGAATTGCCCTTCACAGTCCCCAGTTTTCTTAGATCCTTTACCATTTCAATTTTTTTATCTGCATACACAAATTTCGGAACAATTTCTTCCCTAAATACGCGTACTTTGTGTTGTCACTTTCCTCGCATTGGGGTTCATAGATGCAATCCTGGAAGATATAGAACTGCACCATTTTCCTTCTCTGGTGTTTTACCTCGAGCTTTGTCTATCATTTCAGTTTCTTGATTATTTTCTGTTATTTCAATTTCTGTCTTTCATCTGGCTCGGACCTTTTGTTCGTCCGTTTAAAATTTTGCCATTTGTCAGCAAAAGCGCTCCCTCCAACAAATCAATGTCCTACAAAATACTCATACAAAAATGTGTGAAATGAAGATGTATTCAATATCTATTAATTGAATAGCCAATATTGCAGACTACCAGGGACGATGAAGACCAGGATGGAGTGGAACCCTCCTGATTTGCAGATAACTTCCATTGTGAAAACAAAATTCTGCACATGCTTACTAGAGTCAGACATCTTTTCAAATTTCTGTATGTTAAAGTTTAAACCTAACACTTCATAATAGTTAAAAAGTGCCAAAACCTTTGAATAAACTTAATTTTAACGGATGATTTCAGCCAACAGATTGGATAGAACAGATCATTCCCTCCATGTATGTCATTCCTAGGCAACTTTGAGCTCTAATAATATATAATGTTGATACCCTTTTCTATGACCTTATCACTTCAAAGTAATAGTCTTTAAAATCCCTGTCTCCCGCTATTGCTCCCTGTCAGTACACTCATTAGGATATTTTTTATATGAACCTACCTCATAATTGTTTTGTAATTTCTTTACTCTAAAATGTACCCTATAAAATATCACCAAAAAATTAATGAGACTTTAATTTTCCAAACCAATAAATACGAGATCATTTGTAGAATTTTACTTATTAGTAGGAAAAGAGTTTTCAACCTAAATACTTAGGCAAATAATGGAATAAAAAAGTATAAGAAGTTTAAACGACATATAATTGTAAGAAATACAATGAAGGAAAATCAGATTAAACATATATTTAAATAAGAATTGTTCAAGAACCTTTGGACAAAGGAAATCTTCTTCTGAACAACCTGCAACTGTTTTTTTCTACCAGTGAAGTCAAGGTTTTTATACAATAAGCAGAACCTTTATTGTCAGCACTTTGTATGGCTTCCCAAAGGACGTTTTGCTGTTAAACTGCATGTTATCTGCATAAACGTCTTTTTTAGGCTGCTCAACTAGTTTTCTATTGAATTTAGGTCACAACTATTGGGAGGTTAGACCATGATTGAGTGTGCAACAAAGACTTTCGAGATTCTACAATTCTTAGAGAAATTCTAGGCATGAAGAAGGGTCATTATTCACGATAAAGAGAAATTACTTTCCCATAGTCAGTGGCTGTCTCTTGGGCCAAGGCAGAAAATTTATCTGCATAAAATCGCAGTATGTCTTCTAATCCATTTTTACGCCATCGTCCACTATAAAAAGATCTAAAGAGCTTGTTTCTAACAATGGCATTCCAAATCATAAATCCTTTACTGTCCTTGTTGTCTCTTCGTGAATTATTCACCTAAAGTCCATTACCAAACTGCTGTCATTTCCAACCACCCGGCATATAAAAGAAGTTTTATTTGCGTATTTGGTTAGAATGATTCTTTAGTCTTATTTATATTTTAGGAAACTTTAGTGAGCATTTTATATCCTGTTTTACACGAGATCAAATGAGCCACAGATGCCTGAAAAATCACTTTCCCTCTAGCATAAACACTTATCACAATTCTATTTGGATTAGAGAATTATCTCTAGTAGTAAGCGCTTCATTTTTTTCGAAGAGAAAACTTTTTATTACCAAATTTCTTCACTATATAATACTTTCTTACTTGAAAAAGTTCCTTTTTACTGACCATTATATCAGAAAACTCTTCCTGCAAAAGATCTTTGGGTTGTGATGGTAATATAATTCCAGAAAATATAATATGAACTATGTAATAGCCTAGATAAATACTGTTGCATCTACTAAATTTCCTTATTATTTTAGTAAAGGGAGCTAATACAAAAATTCAATACATTTTTTTCTGTAAATAATGTGACGTTAAAGAGTTATAATCTCTAGATACAGTCTAGAGTTAGAATCATGCAGTATTTAGAGACCAAAAAATTTCAGATAATCATCATGGTTTTTCGGGGCAGAGATATTGTTTAATTAACTTGGTAAGATCCTTCCACGAAATGATATCATCGTAGTTTATTTCGATTTTCAGAAGATCTTTGTTACTCTTGAGAATAGAAATCTTCTAATAAATCAAAAAAATCGCAAGGTGTGAGGGACGATGTACTTAAGAAGTTCGAGGCCTAATTTGCCGCCCGGAAGGAGATGGAGAGAGAATCGTGGCAAATGAGATTATCACAAGATAGATATCAATCTTCCTCATGTATAGTTTGTCCATTATTATTTATAATCTATATTAACGAATTTGATAGCCATTTAAATTTTTGGTGGCGTTAAACAAAATCTACAAAATTATGGTATTTATTATTGAAATCATTACCTTTTATAGGCAAACTTCTTGCCATTTATAACACTGTTGCCGTCAATTACAATTTTTGCCCTTTTATAACTAAACATGCTGCAATTTATAGAAAAAAATTAGCCTTCAGTAAATATATTTTCGCCTTTTATAAATAAGTAAATTATCTTTTAAAACTAAGCCTTAAGCCGGTAATTAAAAAAATATAATCTAATATTTGCTTTGTATAGACAAGCCTATTGCCTTCTATAATACTACTAGCTGCCTTTTATTTTTTATCTTTCCCAAAAATATTTTCTCGTTCCTAACTAAATTGAGTGACTGGCATTATATAAGTAAATTTGTTTGTTTCCTTTTCTAACACATTCTTTAACCTTCATTAGCAATTATTTCCTTTAATATTTGCCTTTATAATAAACCCTGTAGTGTTCATTACTAAAAAATATCTTCACCTTATTAAAAATATTGAATGCTTTTAGGATTAAATTGGGTGCCCTTTTTATAGAAATATATTGCCTTCTTTAATTATTTCCTTTAATATTTGCCTTTATAATAAACCCTGTAGCGTTCATTACTAAAAACGATCTTTACCTTATTAAAAATATTGAATGCTTTTAGGATTAAATTGGGTGCCCTTTTTTATAGAAATATATTGCCTTCTTTAATTCTTTCCTTTAATATTTGCCTTTATAATAAACCCTGTAGCGTTCATTACTAAAAAAGATCTTTACCTTATTAAAAATATTCAATGTTTTTAGGAGTAAATTGGGTGCCCTTTTTTATAGAAATATATTGCCTTCTTTAATTATTCTCCTTTAATATTTGCCTTTATAATAAACCCTGTAGCGTTCATTACTAAAAAAATATCTTTACCTTATTAAAAATATTGAATGCTTTTAGGAGTAAATTGCGTGCCCTTTTTTATCGAAATATATTGCCTTCTTTAATTATTTCCTTTAATATTTGCCATTATAATAAACCCTGTAGCGTTCATTACTAAAAAAGATCTTTACCATTTAAAAATATTGAATGCTTTTAGGAGTAAATTGGGTGCCCTTTTTTATCGAAATATATTGCCTTCTTTAATTATTTCCTTTAATATTTGCCTTTATAATAAACCCTGTAGCGTTCATTACTAAAAAAAGATCTTTAACTTGTTTAAATATATTGAATGCTTTTAGGATTAAATTGGGTGCCTTTTTTATCAAAATATATTGCCTTCTTTAACTATTGTTTGCCTTTTCTAACAAATTTTTTTATTCTTTTTAAATTGCCTTTCGCCATTTTGGGATCAGTTTAAATTGCAGGGGTCGGGAAGGCTTAGAAGAGTTCCATACTCTCCACTCCTCCACTCCTCTTCGGGCAATTCGTGCTATGCCTCTTCCAAATAATAATAAGAAGAAATTTGATATCAACTTTTAATTGTATTGATTTTTAAATTTAATCCCAAATTTACGAAATTTTTATTTTAAACTTTTATTTGTTCAAAATGACCCTTGATAGAAACAAGAGGGAGAGTCCCCTCAATGACCTACAGCAGTTTGTGATAAGATGATAAATGGTTATTGAATTGATGGTTTCCGATGGTATAAATCTCTTAGAAGTACCTTTGAATGGTTAAATGAGGCTTCTGACACTAGATGGCGCCACCCAGCGCCAAATCTGATGGCAGGTTTGAAATCTCTAGTGTAAATGGTCATATGGGTCATTACATGGCTCTAACTGCGTACAATTGAACTTTACTCTTTTTGAAAAAAAAGCGACGCTTTGACCTGACGCTTCGCCGCAGGGAATAAAGAGCCTAGTCTTGAATATCTTCTCGCTATTTCTATTTATTAATTTGTAAAATAAACTTTTCAAAGTGAAATTATTATTATATCTCTGTGTATTTCTATTGATGAAGGGGCATATTTTAAGTTCTGCAGCAATATGGCTTTCATTTTGACGGAATTTTATAATAATTTATTGAGCTATATTATTTATATTATGTTTAGGAATATCATTAAATATGTTAAAAAGTCTACGCAATTCATCAAATTTGATTTTTAAATTTGGTAGGTTGGCTTTAATTAGAATTGTTCTTGTCTGTTTAAGGCCTTGTCCATTGTTAGATTTTTATATTGTTTTAAACTCTTCTGATATGTCGGAGTTTTTTTGTCATTCTATGAACACTTATTAAGTGTTCATGGACTAATAAACACACAAGCATCGGACATCGCTGGGGTGATAGATATTCAGTGGGAGAAGGAACTAATTAATGAATGCATAATATAGGGACATAAAAAAACAAATGACACGAGATATCATTATTACAGATCATGGCTGGCCTACATAGATTATAGGGAGGATAGGAATGTTTAACTTCGAAGAGTCGAAAATCTCCCTTTTAAACAGAATTTAGGCATGAAGGACGAGGGATTAACACACAGCTAAACAACACGTAGGAGAATTAAGTGTAATAATCTGTATTCATTAATTAAGGATAAAAATTCCTTATAAAACCTCGTCATGAATTCAAATTGTTGTAATGGACGGTGGGGCAGAATAGTCTTTCTTATTTAAAGTGAAATACAAACAGGTGGTGAATAGCGAATAAATTATGTAAGGAGAACTCGGTAATAAATTGATGAAGATAGAAGAAGTAAACATATGTGGAAAATATATATAGCAACCAATCTTTTTCCATGGGTGGGTGGTAGGTGGAAAAGGTGATTCTGCAGATTTGAACAGCAACATTTTTTGCCAATGACTTCCTGACATCCCACTGATGGACACTTAGTAGGGCGGGGATGGGATGCAATTCTTCCAGTGAGTAATTATCAAATCTGTCGCTTTGGCGACAGTCCTCCATCCTCGAGAGGGGCTTGCATCCCTTGGTCTACCAGCGGGTGAAGCTGTGCGTCGGTGCTTTGGACTCTGACGCCTTTATCAAACCCAAGAGATACCAAAAGGTGAATAACAACGATGACCTGAGACAAAGAGGATGAAATGACGTCATAATCAAATTCGAAGGACTACCAAAAGTGTGTTAGGAATTATAGTGGCAAATGAAAAGGGAAAAAAGGATAGGCAGCAGAATGTTAATAAATAATATCAAGGGAGATGAAAATGGCTTGTAAGCAAAATTAGCTTTAAATCTGAAGAAATAAATGCTCTGTCTTTTGTTCTAGTTAGACTTAATTCCTTAAAACAATCACGGGCGAGGAACAGGGGGAAATCAAATCTTCACAACCATTAAGAGGGATAATTGGGTAGGTACCATCCATTCCAGTCAATTCATCGCCGCCGACCCATCGCCAACATCATCACCAGCCAAATTCATCGCTCGGTAATTCATCACCAGACCTATAATTTATATTATAGAAATGGCGCTTAAAGCATAAGGAATCAAAAGGAAAATAAGCCATAAAAATAAGTAGTCATTTATTTAAAAAAAAAAATACCTTATAAATGGAAGCTTAAAAATCAAGTTATTCCTTTATTATCTTATTGTTTTTTTTTAGATTTAATATCAAAATTACGAGAAGTCTATTAGCAATCAATCTCAATTTCTTCAAAATGATCTCTGATAAACATCTGAAATGGTTTTTGAATATCTTCTAGTTATTCATTTTTACTTATTTCTAGATTTTCGTAATTATCATAATAGGTTTTCTGAAGTGTATATAATATACCTGAGCCCTATATATAGTAATGTAGTCTGAAGTGTTGAATGGTGCTGCACTATAATTTTTATATTGGTGTAATTTTGTGTATAAATTAATTGAGCAATATTATTTATTTTCTGGGTATGATTGTCATTAATATATGTTTAGGACTTTACAAAATTCATCATATATCATATTTACCTTTGTATTTTGTCTTTAATTAGAATGAATGAATATCGAATCTCTTTTTTAAAATAAAAACGAATTCATAGAATGTTACAAGGAAACTTCCAACAATACAAAAAAAGGACAATTAAGATCGCGGAATCTTGTGAAATGAAAAATATCAGCTCAAAAATCAAAGTAATGTACAAAACAGATAAGACTCACTTAAATGCCTTACCAAAAATCCATAAACTCCTAAATTTTTTACAAATCTAACAGCGAACAAGACCTAAAACTAGCAGACGCATAAGATATATATTTATGCAATAAAAAGATACGTATTTTCCTTTTGATTCGTTATACTTTAAGCACCTTTCTATAATATAATCGGAAAATATAACTCTGGCGGTCAGTTATCTGGCGATCAATTGGCTGATGATGTCTGCGATAGCGACCTGTCGACGACGATAAATCATCACATTTCCATATTCTGGTGCCCGGTCAAACTAAGTAATAGTGGCCACGAGGCGAAGAGTACATTTGGGGAGAGTCAAGTAGTCAAGATTCTAAATATTTCCAGAGATAAATTTTTTTGTTTATTTTTCTTAATTTAAAAAAAAATTACACCTCAACATTTACGAGAACATGTATGGTTGTTGTCTGATTCAGTGATAGTATTAACGCGTCAGTACACTCAGTCTTATTATTATTATGTGGGGATAAAAACAGCACTTTTTTGGCTTAAACTCTAAATTTTATTAAACAAGAACATTTTCCTATTCTAGTTTAACATTTTTTAAGCCAAACGGCTCTCACCATTTTACACCACTAGCTTTCACAACATTTACGATGCAATTTTGTAGATATTTAAAACAATCTAATGTTATGTTGGCATCGAAGTAATTGGGGCTCTTAAATAATAGATAGTTGTCATGGAAATCCCCATCTAATTTTATTTGGATGATAAACGGTTCTCAACTCCTATCCTCGAACATTTACATTTTAGTTTAGTTTTCCAAGTAAAAGAAAACGATAAAACAAATCGTGATTATAACTTTTAAAATAAATTTCAGATATTTCGAGTTTTACGTTTGTTACACTTTCTCGCTTGGGTTTGATTTACTACAAAGAAAGTTAAGAGAAATGTTTTATTCTCTTTCATGATAAAGAGAGAGGTGGTTTCAACCATAGGACACAATATTTTTATTTCAAGCATGAGAGGAGGGTTGTTTAAACGTTGGCAGACAGGTTGTTCGGTCCAGGGAACAAAGGAAAACATTAGAGTGTGAGAAAAGGTGACTCAGATGAAAGGGGGCATCTACTGGAGAAAGCTTTTCAAACCAACGTTTGTAAAGAAAGTTATCTACGAGGATGTGTATAATGGGTGAAAAGTATTTATCACAAGAATCTACAAAAGGACACTACATAAAAGCAGGTTAAACAGTAATAAAAAACACCCCCCTCTCCTAAGGAATGTTAAGGAAAGATGAGTGCATGCCTCCTTTTCTTGAAAAATTTGCTTATAGTCGTCGCTAATGGCAACAAAACCACCGGTGTTATCTTTTGCATCATTCTTTCAAAGGTAACTAAATTTAACGACGTTTTAAGGTTTTATTCTAATCTAAAATATGAGTATAAATGAATAAAAGAGATTAAATAGTCAAGAAACTAGCAGACTAAAATAAATGGCGAATACCCACTTAACACATCATAGATTAGAATTTATCTGTGAAAGGAAGCTCCACTCCCCAAACAAATCAATGAAGGAGGGAGACAAAAGACATCTTGGTCAGAATTCACCTCATGGTCGAAAGTCAAAGGCCGCTTCCAAAGGAGCAGTCCTATCCTAATTTCGAGGAGGAAGGGAAGAGGTGTATTTGTATGTATGGCAGATTGAACCCAAGTTCAGGCTATGATTAGTGAAGAGAGTTAAAAAGAAGGAAAATAAGATTAAATTCATGCAAGGTGTCTAACAGAAGTAGAAGGCTGCAATGAAAGAGAAGATCATCATTAAATAGTTGACTGAATGAGAGAATGGACACAGATTAGTAAAAAAGGTAGAAGAGAAAGAGGAATAATATTGAAAAAGGTTAGGAAAAGAAACATTTAAAGTTAGAAACTTAATTAATCCACACTCAACACGGTATTTAAGAATGATAAACTTTAATTTTAAGTCACTTTTTCACATCTCTCCTTACCTTATTCTGAATCTCTTTAGAAAAAAACTAAAATAAAGTGAGAAAAATTTAAAACGACTCAGTAACACTTGAAGAATTTAATACAATCAGTTAGAAATCAGGTATTTATTTTAAAATACGGGCGAAATATAGTGATGATGAATATACACAATAAGCAACTACTATCAATAAGATATGGAAGACTAAAAAGAATTCCTATTTTACTGCCAATTAATTCATGCCGTATTTCCGAAGCCCATAATTAGCTTTCTTTTTAGAACCGCTTTTCTTTCATATAATTATATTTTTTAGCCATTTTAATTTTTTGTCTAGATTCTTGTTAAAAATCTAATTGTAAATTCTACTCGTAGCTTTGTTGCTTATTAAATTTATGAAAACTTATAAAATTCGAATAATTTCGAAGTTCTATTTTTGTCCCTGATAAAGAAATGAGACAATGAATGTCGTTTGGCTTAAGTGACAAAATAAATTAATGTATAAAATTATACAGAAGGCAAAAATAAGACGAAAAGTACTACCAAATCTAAGAAAATTTACCCGAGGGTGAATAAAATTTGTAAAAAATACTCAAGAATGAATTTCAATAAATTAGTTTAAGAAACACTGGTTTTAGTTGCATGCAGCGTGTTTTCAAATTAACCTGTCTATATTGCAGAATAAGTAAAGGAAAACCATGTTTTAGTTAGTTGTTTCACAACAGAGAAACAAAGGTTAATATATTCCGAGGTAGGATCTTCAAAAAATCTTCACAGTACAGGTTGTTCCATCAAATAGGCCTCACAGACTCAAGTTTTACTACACCGACTCAGTAGACACAAGTTCTTTTCTATTATCCAATCTACACAAAACCTATTGTTTGCTTGTTTGCAGAGACTCAAAATTGATTTTCTTTTTACTTTTATTTAAATAAACCTCACATACCCAGGTGTATTTTATTACACACAATCTCTTAATCCACATTGTACTCTTACACATGTCCCTCAAACCCAGTGGCTTACTCTGTCTTGTACACCCACCCACACAGAACTGATAGCTGGGGGTGCGGCACGCCATTCCGGCCCCAGTGCCCAGAGTAGTCTTGAACTAAGTTTGATCTTTATTCCTCCGAGATCCCTCTATCTTACCCCCTCTTTACCACTCTCTCTTCACCCACTTTTCATATATTTAGGACGTCAAACGCAGTATTGGCTACTATACTGTGGCTAATGCTCGGTGGTTTTATTATCCACCCTACCACAATAGCCGAACGGAGGAGCAAATAGTTGTGATACCTGTACCACTTCAGCCACTGCTAAGAAAGGATCGTACCCTCTATCAGCCCCAAAATTGCCACTTTCTTAAATCTATGAACACCCTTTCGTCCTTCATTGTTACTTTCTCTCTCCTTTTAAGGAGGTGCTGATCTACTTCAAGCTGTATACTAAGAGAGGCCTTGAAACATCTTTAAACAACATCATTTAACGTCCACAGGTTGCAAGGCTTCCAGGCTTGAGGTTTTTTTATGCGTTGTTGTGAGAGTAATAGGATGCGCGGTTTTAGCCACCTAACTCATTGCTTAGCTCTTCCCCTTTGCGACCGTTCTTCGGTGCATAACAGAGCTTGAGATCCCGGACATCTTGTCCACCATCTTTATTACCTAGTAATGTTCCTTCCTATCGAACCTTCCTCTCTGAGCTTATCAGTTGGGAGCCGCGGCCGAATAGAGTGATCTTCTATTGGGAAATCTAGGGCTAGGGGCAATTTCGGACCGGTAGCGAACGCTACTACCCTTTAACGCAATAAGAGTTGTTTTACCGTAAAGGTAAAAAAAAACTAGATGGCATAAGCGAGAGCGGATGCAAGCATGATATATCCCATCAACTTTATTTTTCTTTTTGAGGATCACAAGCGTCGGAACTTTGTGTCTATCAGCTACAAAGCAAATTTTTGGAAACTATCCCCAAAAGAGAAAGTTTCTTATACATTGGTGTTGTGGTGGGTAAGAAACAAAGCAACGTGCCTCAGTTTGCCGGAGTAGATCCCCTCTCTCCACCTTTAAGTAGCCTTTCCAACGATTTCGACCAAGGGATTTTGATGTTCTTGGGAGCAGCACACCGTTCACTAATGGTATTTTCCTTGGAGGCCATTAAGGTGGACACCGAAGCCACACATGAGAGTAAGGCCAGGCGTCTGCGAATACCCCAAGAGAGATCTACAAATCCTCACAGGGATATTTTGAACGAAGCTAGATCCGAAGGGGGAGCAGGGAACAAAGAAGTGCACGCTCCAGAGGGTGGGTTCTTATAAGAAAGGAGTCAGTGTCTTGGAGGAACAGACCCTCGAGCCTGACTCCACTCCCGAGCAAGATCTTTCAAATCGGATACGGACCATCGATAATCAGATGAGAATGTGAGGTTCTCCCTCTTTCAGGGGACTCCGCATTTAAGGTTTCCTTTAATGTCAAGGTAAAGAACCAAATTGAGACAAGCCCATTGGGCCTTAGACTCACTTCAGATATGGGTGATGAAAAAGGGTTCATACATCGCACTATTCACCATAAAATCCAAGAAAGAAAAGTAAAAACAATCGAAGCTCTCTTCATTCAAGTGTGTGAGTTTACAGAGACCAGGGTTCCCTCGCTGAACTCAACGAGAGACCATGCCGAAGCTTTACCCTACGGCTTCGTGCTACTTTGGGTTAGGGAAAGATTAATAACCTAATCCCAAAACCCGCAAAATGCAGCGGGATGATTCAAGACGTCGAGGTTCCTTATCCCTTGCTCTCTTAAGTTTTATAGCCCGTCTGCTTCAAAACGCTTGTTTATTATTTCTACAGATAAAAGCAAATTGTCGAAAAGACACATTCTCCATTAGCCTCAGGCCATGTCCAAGTTTCGAGGCCGATAATTGAATGTCTCCTGTTTCCCGGTCAGGACCATTCTTACTGCAAATACATCGCTCATAAAGGGGATTACGCGCCGTGGCAGGTTTATAGAACGATTTTTAATTCATAGCGGCTCGCAAAACGCTATAAGTTTAATTGAGTCATTGGAAATTTCGCATGCCCTAGTTCAGATTATCTGTGAGGCCATAGCTTCTCCGAGTGGGGAGGATTTCTAAATTCTCTTATGGTGGATTCTTGAACTTCCTATAGTCGCCAAAAATAAACGCGCTGACAGTAGGCCAGGCTTTCAGAGCAGACTGAGTATTCGGTCATGCAGTAGGATAAAAATCACTCTGACTGCATGGTAAAAAGTAGGTTAAGCCATTATTCATTTTAACGGCTGTCGTTTTCGATGCCGCAAACCTAGAAAGTAAAATAATAGCAAACTAGAAATCTATATTTTGCAAAGTAGTGCTGTAAGTTTGGATGAGTGATGATGCAATTTCTAGTCCTTTTTCTGGTACTAATAGCACTACTTCTACTACTATACTTCAACCAAAATAATAACAACGAGCTCCCTATTTTGTGTGTTCATCAGCGGCTTATTAAACAGACCATATTTAATTCTAAAATTGTCTTCTTTAATTTTCCATTACAACAATCACTAATTTCCTCAACCCCTACTGCAAAACAGCAAGTAAAACTTTAAAGAAATAAATATTCTAATTATCAACTAATCAAAGTATTTCGGTTTAATTCTGAAATTTAAGAAATCTCGCTTTTATATACTGCAAGTTATTTTCGAAGTTTATTATTCAAATGATGTCAACAAAGTTGTTTCATTTCTTTCGTAAATATTAGTTTTATTTGCTTTTCAAATTGAAACAAACTCCAGGTTCCGTTTTGTTATTCGTTTCGGCGGGAAATTTGTAATGTAATAATCGGCTTTGAATGAGTTTTTAATGCGCCATGAGAAATTCTTTTCAACTTTATTTTTTGGATACTGAACTTTTTTTATCTAAAGGCGAGACACAAACAGGGTAGAATTTGTATAGTAAAAGGTTTATTCTGTCACGACAGATTTGTAGACTTGAAAGCTGTTCAAAACCTTAAGACTTGAGTTGGAAAGTTCCAAATTTTGAGTTATTTTGGAAGTTACAAAATGACTCCTCGGACTTAGATTTATCTTTTTTTAAGATGAGACAAACCTTGAAAGGCTGGTGGAAAAAGCAGAAAAATTACACGATTCTCAGCTTCTCAGAACTTGAAGCCATCCTCCTTCGGATACTCGAGATAAATAGATTAAAATATCACCTTCCCTGCCTCAAATAACAGGAACATCTTTAAATATCTGTCTCGAGATGGCTTTGCTAGTAAACGAGCCTTGATTTAAAATAAATAAACTAAAACCAAAAATGAGTTGATTACTGGAGATTGTGTGACCACATTTGAGGGAAGGGGAAAAATTTGTGATGGGCACCGCCCTCGCCATGTTCCTAAGCAAATTGCATCCACGTACAAGTGACTTCCCGTGCAATCAAAAGGATTCTCCACTCGAACTTCCGGATCCCGCAGAGGCGATCTAAAGAGCGAAACAACCCTTGTCCACGTCTAACTAAATCAAAGCGTTTTTTCTCACTTATTCTTCTAAAAAGAATCTTACTTTGAAAACGAGACCTTTTTCATAATAAGGGACAAGCCACCATCCTCCATATTTGGGAAGGATGAAACAAGATTTTAGGTAGATATTCAGTTCAGAAGACGAGTCAAGGTCCATCAATCGCCGAGGTTATGCTCCTCTTTTTTTTCCTTGAGTATTCATGATAAAGGTCGTCTGTATTTCAAGTTTAATGGCTACAGCAGATTACTTTACATAGTTCTCCATTGTCAAGTGACTACATCTGAGCATACTTACTCCATTGGCAAGGAAAGTTTACACTATTGTTACCATTAGTTCGCTAACTAATATTATACAACTAAATACCTAATTAATTATCTACTCAACCGTAAGGATTGTTTTCCCAGTCCTCAAAGTGAAGCTAATAAATTCGTTGCATTAAAAAAAAATTAATTCCCTGTAGCAATTCTCAGTAAAGTGAAGTCCATTATTTTGTCTCATTATAATGCTTAACATATTATATTAATATAGTTAAATAATTTAATTCCCTTAATGAAGCACAAAATGAAACATGTTTCTTTGCAACTTTCCAGAGTAAAAAATTGTTCATTAAAAGTCTTCAAAAAAATATCTTGTTTCTAGTCGCCCGGGTTGCGTTGACCCCGTTTGGAAGCTAGGAAAAGGGGTGCCTTCTGAAGACTGATACGACTGAGAGCTGAAGGAGCGGCACGCCTGCCCACCCCAATTCTCCAAGAAAAACTGGTGCTTTCTCTCTCTCTCTGGCCAACCCTTGAACCTTTTTTAATTCTCCCACTTTATTTTTCTCCCTTCCTAATTCTTCTCTTACTCCTACAAGGTTGTAAATGTGATACTAGGGTCAATTCCCCTGCTACAATGGAAACATAGAGGTAGGTGTAGGTTGCACCCTCCTGGCCCCAGTGCCTGCAGCCTTGTACCTTCCCTACCCCAATGCCGAAAGGAACATCTGCATCCATACATCTTCCACTCTTTTCCCCTCGCCTCTTTCCTAATTCCCTGCCTAATCCGGCCTCATTGCTCATGCGCTTCAAATCATACAAACAAGACAAACTCTGAGGCAGAATGGTGGGAATGGCGTGCCTTAGCTAATTCATTGGCGCATATAAAGTCATCGTATTTAAAGACATCTTTTCCTTTCGAAATGTGTGTGTGGGGGGAGCGTCAAATGTGAGTGAAAATGAAATTAAAAGAATAAATAAAAGAGAACAACGAGTCACTTCAGCCTTACTGTGTGAGAACTCTTTCCTTCGAGATCGAGATTAAGCTACGTTAGCTGTGTTTAGTTCTCAAGTGCGAGCATTATTTGGGGTACATTTGCGAGGGGTCTGAACCACCCATCGATTCTGACAACCGATGCCACTTATTCACAAATGGAAGAGAGAAGCAACAACAAACTGTGTATAGAAAAATAAAATTAATTAAAATAAAATAAAAGAGAAAATTTATTCTCACCTCCCTTAAATGACCATGTGTTGTAAAATGAGTTAAATATAGCTTTTCAGCCAATTGTTCAGCAGTCACAATCGTGTTTTATTCCAATGTTATTTTTAAAGGATTGTGATCAAATTCCACTTGTCGTCCTGAAATAGAAGCATCTATAGGAACAAGCGAAAATTCTGAAATTTATTTGGCACCTGTCACAATTGTACACTACCAAGCGAAAATGAGAAATTATACTAAATAAACTAACAAAATGAAATATTGACAAATGCAAAATAAGAGAACGATTTTTCAGGAACATTTATTTGTTTTTCTTCAAATCATCTGGCAACATTTTGTTGAGTTGGTAAAAGCTATACAACCGCCATTGTTATTGTAATTGCACTGCTGGGATGCCCTTTACATGCGGGAGTTACTCCAGAGCTCCATCAGAGAATTCTTCGCTTAAAGATTTCGGCGAGGACTTTTTCTGCCCTTTCAAGAGAGAAAAAAGGTCCAAGAGTGTGATTTTGAGCGTTCAGGAGTTATACAATGAAAAAAAAACATATAAATCTCCTGATAAAATTTATTCGACTCAACATAACCATCGTCCGAGAAGAGAGCTATTAGGCGTTTCTCTATGAAGGATTCCTTTGAGACTGCAGCAAGAGTTTCTCGAAAAAGTTGAGACCAAAAGTGATAAAGACGTGAGCCGTTTCACAAATTCCCGTCGCCTCAATGCATTAGGATTAATAGCTTGTTGTCCAGCAACCAAACCAATCGGAAAGAAGAACCAGGAAGCTAGACTCAAATATGCTGAAGCTCATGTTATTTGGAGGTTCAAGATTTGGAGAGAATTCAGTTCAGTGACGAAAGTAAATTTAATTTAGTTGGATCTGATAACGAACGCGTTGTAGGACGCGGTGAAGGTGACAGACTTGACCCTTGCCGATTAATGTGTTCAAATGACTGCCAGGCTTGGAGGAGGCAGCGTCATGGTATGGAAAATGTTTTCTTCTAAAGAAGGTGGGCTTCTAGTGTTAATATTTGGAACGGAAATGCACATGTGTTCCTAAAGCTCGTACAACATGTTATACTTTCACTCAGAGCATCTCTGAACCAGCCAGCGGTATTTATGCAGGACAGTGCGCCATGCCATACTACTGAAAATTGAGTAAAATACTATTTCGAACAAGAAGATATCGAAGTAATAATCTAGAGAGATCAAAGTCCAGACCTGAACCCAATTGAAAACCTCTGAAAGATCTTTGGAGACAAAACTGTAACGGATTTAGGAACCAAAATTGATCAAGACTGGCACGAAATGACATCAAATTTTGCAAGAATCTGGTTAGGTTCATTGGTTGTCATTGCACCGACATAATATAAAACAAAAGCTTCAACACCTCATTTTAATTGTTTTACGTTTCATTGTTGTCAAATCTTGCTTTGTTTCTAGTGTATTCGCTTGATAAGCAATTCTAGGAATAATCGTTCTCTTATTTTCCACGTGTCAATATTTTATTTTGTTAATTTATTTAGAATAATTTCTTGAATATACGATTGCATCATATTAAATCTTCATAAGATATATTAAATACATGCCTTTATGTACCAGGGAAATTTAATTTACCTACTTATATTTTTTAAAATATGTTAATAGAGGTAAATCGTTCTTTTAATGTGCTCGGTAATGTACATTCACAGTATAATCGAAATAAACTTTCTGCTGTTAATTTAGCATTAATGCCTTTTCTAAACTTCCACAGGATAATGTTACGAATTTTCTCTTTCAACCCTTATCATTTTCATGATTTAACAACAAGGAAATTAAATTCACAATAATAATACATAATCAATAACCCAGAAAAAGACGAGTGAGTTAAGACTAAATGTAAGCTTTGCTTAGGCTAAGACATGCAGGTACCTGTGCTTCAAGTTTACTAGACTAAGTTAGCAAAGAACAAAACCGCTTGCAATTATTTCAATAATTGCGCCATTACTTCTAGGGTTTAATTATAAGAACTCTGTTACAGCCAATGGATCAGTAAAGCATTTTTTTAACATTATATCACATATATTTTGCTCGGTGTCATAAAGTCACTAAAAACATAATGTTATATCATTAATTGAGTTTCAGAGTGATTGATAATGTTGCAAAGACTTGAATTGGATTATCAGAAAAAGAAAATTAATACACCAAATCTTTCAATAACGAGAAAAATGGCATATGATAAAAGTAAATTAATGAAGCGATAAGTTTGGCAGCAATAAATCAGGAGGTGAGGACAATTTACCCACATGTATAAGGATATTTATCTCATTACAGAGTAATGTTATCCTAAATATGAAATTAAAGCCCCATAAATTTGATTAGACAATCGCAATTTCAAATAAATTAATGGGGGAGAGCCACAAGACACGACGAAATGGAAACTCCGAAACTAGATTTGAAAACCTGCGCTATGGGGCATAGGGGCTTTACAATGCAGAGGGTTTTTCCAATATGAATGACACCCTCCAACCCAGGCAATGGCATTTAGACCGGCATATTTAGAGCTCAAAGAGGGATGTGCTGTTGCACGACCCCGATATGTTTATTCAGAAAAGAAAGGAACTGAGGGAAATCCAAAGAGGGGAATTTAAACGTAGTACCAATAGAGGAGAATAATCACTGGCCTGCGTTTCAAAACTATTTTTTCAAAGGTCAAGGGTTTTCCAACTGATTTAGGATTCTTTTTGCGTGCTGAATTCCAAAATATTATTCATTTCCTTTGGTCAGGTCTGGTTTACAAGATTTTTATTACAGCATATTTTTCCCAAATGGCGCTATCATCCAAGCGTATATGGGTGGGCTTTGATTTTGCCACAGCTGGCCATGGGTTAGCTTAAATAACTAGTTATTATTTCTCTTTTCAGGTTTAGTTGTACTACTAGTACGATGGATCGGAAGTGTAAGAACCATCCTAAAAATTTTTGTTTCATCTGCGGACACGTGGTTCTTCCAGACCGTCAAACGAAAATCACAGATTTTTTGAAGAAGACTTATTACGCTTATTTTGGAGTTAAACTAGGGGACCAGGATAAGGCATTTGCTCCCCAGATCTGCTGAAAAATTTTGTGGAGGACTTACAGGATTGGAGGAATAGAAAAAGAAAGAGTATGCGATTTGGGGTCCCAATGGTGTGGAGGGAAGGGAAAGATCACGTTACCAACTGCTACTCTTGCATGACAAATTTAAAAGGCATCAATCGCAAGAAAAAGCACCATGTTCAATACCCTGATGTTCCTTCTACCATAAATCCAATCCCCCATGGAACAGATGTTCCTGTTTCTGAGTCGGATGTCATCATGGAATCTAGTTCTGATTCCGAATCTACTGACATTACTGATATATGTAGGTGAGTGTGGTGCATACGAGCCAGAAAAGGACGACCGATCGGTGTCATTGACCCAAGCCGAACTCAACGACTTGATACGAGACCTGAACCTATCTAAGGAGTCTGTCCAACTGCTGGGTTCTTGTTGTTGAGAGAAACATCTACTTGCTCCAGGAACAACGTTCTATTGGTATCGGGAACGCAAGACCGAATTCAGAAAATTATTTATGTTCGATGAAGCGTCTTCACTGATCTACTATAACAATATTGCTGAACTAATGAATTTAAAGGGTAGGAAGTATGTTGCCATGGAATGGAGACTTTTTATTGACTCGTTTAACAGAAGTTTCAAGGCAGTTCTTTTGAATAACAGAAATAAGATTTCATCAATCCTTGTTGGACACTCGGATGAAATGAAAGAATCCCACAACAGCATGTAACGTCTGTTGTCTGCTCTCAATTATTGGGACCATAAATGGTTAATTTGTGAAGATCTTAAAGTTGTTGGACTCATCTTAGGACTTTCAGGTTGGTACACAACGTATCCATGCTTTTTCTGCTTGTGGGATAGTCGGGCTGACGACCAGCATTATGTCAGACAAGAGTGGCCATCAAGACAAGGTTTAGAACCTGGGTCACACAATGTTCTGTCCGACCCTCTGGTTAAACCGAACAAGGTGTTACTTCCACCCCTACACATCAAACTCGGCCTAATGAAGAACTTTGTAAAAGCACTGTACAGGGAAAGTGGAGGATTTGCCCTCCTCCACCACAGGTTTAAACGAATCAGCATGGACAAGCTTAAAGATGGTCCTCAGATAAGAGAACTCATAAAAGACTCTAGTTTTGATGATTCATTAAGTCCTACTGAACTCTCTGCCTGGCTGTCCCTTAAGTTTGTCATTGCAAACTTCCTTAGTAACCACAGAAGTCCTCAGTACCAGAAGATGGTTGATGACTTAATGGAGTATTTCCGCAAACTTGGTCCGCGTATGTCAGTGAAAATGCACTTTCTTCGGTCTCATCTGGACTATTTTACAAAAATTTGCGAAGACTTCAGTGAAGAACAGGGTGAGTGCTTTCACCAAGACATCCGTTTCATGAAGGAACGCTATCAAGGCCAATGGGATGTTAACTTTCTGGCTGACTACTGTTGGTGCCTTAAGAGGGATGTAGTGTCTGCTCGGCACAATCGGAGGACACTGAAGAGACCATTCACCCATGAGTAGCTTATTTTGTGCATTGTACTATTCATGCTATCTATTAAAAATATTCTGTTAACCTTTTGTGAGTAAATCGGTCCAATATTTGCTATTATGTGTTCATTCAAAGCAAATAATTAGAAATATAGGAGTTTTTGGTATGTGCTCATATTTCAAAAACCTGACCTGATTAGGCAAAATGAGTATGATTTTCAGATTCAGTGCAAAAAACTGAACGAAAATCAGGTATTATATATTTGACCTTGAAAATAACGCAGACCAGTGTAATGAAGGAGAAATAAAGGCGACAAAAGACAGCAGCATGAAAGCAAGAAAAGTCCAACTATCGCGATTTTGAACGCGTGGCATGAACTCCCAAAAAGACAAGTTCGTACCAGCATCCCTTTTGCCCTTGCGATGTATTCTTTTACTGATAACTTAAAATTCCTTATGCCTTAAATTTGAAGGATTCCTATAGAGAATTTAAATAAAATTCTCTTTTCTTATTTATTATCTTCTTTTACTCATTATCTTTTAGTTGATTTGACATTTCAGAAGCTTTCAGGAGTGTAGGCTTTCTCTCCTTATCATCTTATATATTGTGGGGTTAATATGAATAAATTATCAGTGCCGGCATCCACCGATCTCTCTTGCTTTTTTGTGCTGAAATATAGAACCTCCCAATTTTCCGTACCGTGATTTAAGCTTTTGGCTTTTCAGGACTAAATTATATTAATAAATTTTTAATATTGTAGTGGAATTATTTTTGTTAAAATAATTCTGAAATGTGCCCAGTCATTCATTCCTTTATATTTAAATTAAGCTTCTTTCATGACTATTTCCTGAGAATAGGACCTGTAATCTAACATTTTCTGTGTTAGGATTATTTTGAAAATAAGTTTTGCCTATGTTCATGATCCTTGAGGGGTAAATAGTTCCTTATTCATACTTTAAATGAGTTAGCCGCCATAACCACATGGCGAGACTAGCGTAATCCCTTCATTTACGTTATCAAGTGACTGTATCCAATAAACGAATCTAACAGCTTCAAAAATACTGTATCAATTAGATATTTTGACATTCACATTTTTCATCGCAGGGCACTGACCTGTTTTCAACCAGCCGTGAAGGCACTTTATACAGAATGTAAGGGCAAAATTGACGAACTTAATGTCTTCATTATCAGGAAAATTTCGATAGATAGGTGAACAGCCAAAAGCGTTGGAGAGCATATAGAGTGAAGATTTAGTAAAATTAAGGTTAGCTAATATAGACGAATGAAAGCCATTTGCATATTGGAAAAGAGTTACCTGCATTGTGATGGTTTTCGATGGGCCCTGAATGAGAAGCTTTGCTACTACTCGTATAGGAGGCACAAGTGACAAATTCTAAAATCCAAGGCCGAAAAGAAAAGCTTGACCAAAGCAAATACGCAGCTGAATAAGCTAAGCCTAGGACGATCTAGTTATTCTTAGATGAAAAAATATGATGCCAGGATCATTTGCACAACATCCATAACAACAGGTAACTTGCTCATAATACATGCGACGTTCCACGTATCATTAAAACGAAGTACTTACAAAAGGTCATGGTATGTGCGTCTGTCTCCAGTAAGGGTGATGCTATGCTGCTCCACATGTTTAGACAGGATCTTAAACTCAATTCAGGCGGCTATGTGGAGCTTCTGGAGGTTGTGGTTACTCGTGGTGGAAAGGGTTTCTGCTGGAAGGCCAGGCTTCCGAAGAGAGTCAAAAGTGGATGTTGGAAAATTTCTATGACGTCACCATACGAAATTTCTGACCTTCTAGATACCCCAATTTTAATCCCATAGATTAATTTGTGTGAGAAACGGTTAAGAAAGACACCGTCTCTTCTAACTGCAGCCACAAGCCCGATCTGGTGGCCAATATCAAGGCGTTGTTCGAAGATCTTCCCAGAGACACAGTATGGAAAGCATGCGCCAGGATTCGAAGCCTTTTTAATGCTGTGGTGGAAGCTGATGGCGGCTACTTTGAATAAACTGTTTTCTCCCAGCTATAATCTATGTGATAGTTTTAACATTTTTGAAAGACCTTATTTTTTCTGAGATAATTCGGGGTTTTTCTCCTTCATTCAAAACCGGCAAATTTAGCCCGAACACCCATTACTATACTAACCGCATACTATCACTGCATATATTGCAATTTCCGTTACAAACATTTATTAATAATGTTTTATTATTGTTTAAATTTTGGTCTTTCATCTTATTGCAGATTTTACAGCCAGTGAGAGACTATAAGGAGTAGGGAAGGCGCCAGTGTGTATTAGTTCATTTCGGTTGGTACCCAGACTGGCTCAGATAAGTTAAGGACAGTAGGGCGTCAAATAAGGCAAATAATTTATATATTTTGTTCGTTCTTTTTCCCATTAGGTTAGGAATATTTTAGCACTTCTATGTGGTTCTGAAAGGGCGGTTCCCGCTTAAGTGACCTCACCTTTCCTTCTTGGATCGATTTAATCCTGTTTAAAATTTTTCCCTTTTCACCTTAGCGGGTTTGGTTGCACCATTAACAAATTTTCTCTTACTTTTATTTTTATTTATTTACCTCTTTTATTTTATCTCTCAATATTTCTAACTTTTACTGCGCTTAATTTGATGTTACATTATGTAACTCTGAGCGTGGCAATTGATGGTCTATAGTGGGGCTCGAAGTGACCTGATGTTCGATTTTGGTACCTTGATTAGGATAGGCTTGAGGAGTTGTAGGTTGATTGGTAAAATGTTTATTGGTAAGTTATTGGGGGTGATTTGCTTATAGCAAATTAACAGAATTGCTGAAAGGGAGGGATTAGCGATTTTTGTTGAGCTTGAAGAATAAGGGTATAGTGCTCATATGCTGCTGCTAGTATCGATGGGGACAAAAATTAACCAGTCAAGAAAAGTTAGAGAGGGGTAGTGTAAGGGGTATGGTAGATAATCGTAAGGTCTGAGGTTAAAGTAAAGTCCACACTCCAAAGATCTTTCGTGACAGCTGAGAATAATAGGTATTTCAGAGGTTAATAATATCAACTCTTGCAAATGTTCTGTTACACAGGTGTGTTTTTTATCTATAAAAAAATTTACGTGTGTGATAGAAAAGTTTCGTCAAAGGAACATAAAGTTTTACTTTTACAGTTTGGGCCATTAAAACGTATTTTCCATTGTGTGCAGTTTTGTCGAGATGAAAGTGAAAAGAATCTAGATATCAACTTTTCTGAGCTAGGGCCACTACAAGTACGACATAACCAAACGGCTCATCTTCAGCTGGATAACTATATACAGAGTCTCGGAAAGAATACCTAACGATAAGACCTCAAAGATCGACATCATTCATGCAGATCTCCACTTGTTTAGTGTATGGCTGTAAGAAAGTCATTCAAAACAGCTTCGAAGCTCAAAATGACAGCGATTGCAAGGCCGCCAAGAAGGAGGGCGACTTGAGCTTGTATTGCGTGGAAAGACCGTGCTCACCAACTGTATGCGAGAACAATATCAAGATTGCTGTCGTTGCCTTCTCAATTGCTTGAAGAGTCATGAAAATTGAATTCTTATTTTTATTTTCTGATGAAAAAACCTTCACGCTCGATCTGGTTACCAACCAGCAGAATGACGGTGTGGGAAGCTTCAGCCAAGATGTCTCCAAGCTTTGCATCGTGTCCGCAATTAAGCACCCTTCCTCTATGATGAAGCTTGGCGTCATGGCTTCGAATGGCGAGAAAATTCCACCGCTGTGATTAACGGCCTATTACACCTGAATCGCGCACGTTTGCAGGGACATCTTGAAAACAAAAGTCCTGCATGGTTGAGAAAGATCACGATGGACACGGACTAAGTCTTTCAGCAGGCCGGGGTTCAGGCCCACATGGTTAAGAACAAGCAAAAGTGGTTGAACTGGAACATGAACTTCTAATCGAAGGACTTTTGGCCACTGCAGTCGCTCGACCTCGATCCCCTCGAAAACACCATGTAGGGACAAGTCAAGTATAAGACTTGCAATGTCCGCCATAGCATCGATGATGAACTGAACTCCTCCATTAACCACGTGTGGTTCAGCATGAGGAAGGACTTCGTCTGCAACGTGTGTGCGGCCTTTCATGTCTCACTTGTAGCGCTTCTTGCCTCCGAGTGCGGCCACATTTATTTCAATAACAATTGAAACACATTTTTAAATGTTAATACAATAAAAATATATATGTCGAGAAATAGGTCACTCTCCAGACAATACGTCTATATATACATATATGTATCTATTGGTTGGGAGGAAAGAGATAAATGGTGATAATTCTCGGCCGAATATCCTGATGGTGACGAGGATGAAGGGAGAGGGGGACCAGAAAACGAGTTCACGATCCTCCTTGAAGAGGCGGCTCGGCGCGAAATCTCACACGGGAAACTGGAGATCCGTGAAGGGACGATTCTGATGAGACGAGAAAAATCCCGGCCAGTCCCTCGGGAACAAAACGATTCGAGGCTTTGCTATGAACAGATTAAGCCTTTACAAAAGAGATGGATCTACCCGGTGAGATCGAACCTCGATGGTATACGTGAATACCAGGGACTTGGAGAAACAGATACACGATCTGAACGGAAGGCAACGAGGTCTCAAACTCAATCTACCGATTTTTGAAAAACCCAGGGTATTTATATGACGGCCATTTTTATGGTGCTCCTTTGTTGTAAGGCACAGACGTCTGAAAGAAAGCTTTCGGCACCGAGAGGGCTTAGCCTCTGTCGACGGACCCCAGTCTTAATCGTCTCCAACGATGTGGGTGGGAACTTTGGGCTATCCTTTTCCCGACTACAGAGATTAGCATTTTATTGGCGAGGTGAAAGCTTTTAGCGCTCAGCTTAACTGATCTTCAAATTCTTTCTTTTTTTATATTTCTCCTTGAATACAGAACTCTTTTACTTCACGTGGAGTGTTAAAAGACTTTGGGATGGAAGGAATTCAAGAAACGAAAGAAGGGGGTATTTGTCTTGGCATCCCATTTCCCTTACAGTGTCTAAGTCCATCAAAACTATCATTGTGTCCTTTGTTGAGAGCGTCGTGCCTAGTCCTCCATGACATTTGCAATACTTGATATAAGTTGGAGTGAGGAAGGAATAGCATCCTCCTAAAATAATGGGGAAGGAATCGATTGAGATGAACCCTATGGAGTCTCGGATGCAATTGGTTATCGGACCAAAATTTTTGGCTTTGGTTAAATATGGCCTCAAGGAAGAATTTAATGAGCTAGAAACGTTGGCCATGGCCGTTCCTCAGTTAAATAAATTTATTTTAGAGTCTAGTCACTCTTCTGAAAGATGTCTCGCTATTTTAGAAGATGTCAGTAAAATGCGGTTACCTAGTTCCCGCGAAACCGAAAGATTCATTTCGGTGATGTATGGTAGCCTGGTACCCAGGATTATAGTTTATGACACAATGAAAAGGAAACAAGCGGGAGGGAGTGACAGCAGTCAAGAAGATTAATCTTTACTACATATGCCAGCTAAACATCGCTCGACTTTGTCCAAGTTTTGCTCACTATTTCAAGCCATACTGCGACGACCGTCGAACACTTCATTCTCTAGAGGATTCACCAACAACTGTTCAACATCACGTGCCAGCCAGCTGGAACGCCAAGAATTATTGCATTCTTCAAATCTTCACAGCAATCTTACTTCCATTCAGTTTTTTCTTTCCTCTCTTTACCTCCAACATGATACTTTATTATTGACCTCCTTTTGTTCATCAGTAAATTTCTCTTTTTCTAAATGTACCTTATTACAAACCTATCGATCATACATAAAAAGAAACGAGCAGAACATTCCGATCCTAAAATAGTCACTTTATACATAAATAATAGTAGAGGAAGACTTCAAACAAGTTAGGGGTGAAGAAATTCGCTTAAGGGCATGAGTAACGTGCCAGACTTCCGCGCTGGACTGTGAGAAGTGGGGGTTTCTTGTGCAGCTTTTAAATTTAATCATTTTTTCAATCATTCTTTAAATTTTGTTAGTTTGTATAGCAAATGTTTCATGCTCATTCCAAAGATAATACAATAATCTTACCTTTAGTGCTTCGGAAACTAGGTACTTTTTTCGGCAATATTAAAACATCGAATATAGAACCAACCTGATCCATATTTTTTATTATCTTGTAGCTGTATTTGCTCTGAATTTTGCTTCCCTCCATATTTAGAGGCAAACCGTAACTCAACTTTATGCTTGGTGAAATATTTGCGCTTTTTATTGATGTGATTTTTTAAATCTAATTCAAAGGCCCTTTTTGGATCACTAAGCCATTTCCTTAGTAAATATGTTGCAAAGAAACTGTATATTAGTTTGGTTCTTCTTGTGTGATTTTTGGTTCGTATGTGTAGGCTGGTAAAGGCGCCTCAATTTGAATTTATCTAACTTTTATTCAGAAATTATTTCCAAATTGTTTTATTTTCTTTTTGCACTTCGCAACACTTTTTAAAAAATCTGAGATTTACCTAGATATGTCTGCCATACATCACTTGATTTTCTGTTATGCGTTGTATTGGTCGAGTTAGATTTTCCTAATAATGTTATGAATATCAGTAACTAATAATTTAGTCTTATTTATTATTTATAGAATACCTATCTACTGCTCAATGGACGTCTATTTGCCGCGACTTTTCTTAAAAGATGGTCCCTGCACCTTGAAATATAATTCCCCCTCCCCCTTAGTATGTGTTTACGATGCTCCTTCTTGAGGAAAAATTAGGAGAGATGTCGAAAATAATGAGGAAAAATGTCTTTTGTGCACAAATTTCGTTTCGTAGGTTGAAGAGGAGGAAAGCCTGAAAATGTATTGTCCGTAAAACTTAATTTTAACTATATGTTTGCGGAAATTTAATTATATATATACCAGGCAATGGCTTCATTACTAAGATTAAAATTTAAAATGTCAAAAAAAAACAGCCATGGTTAAATTTTTATAAATCTTCTGAACTTCGCCAATTATAATAATTTTAAAAGGGAACTCTAACTAAATTTTCTCCCTTTCAAAATATCACGTTGCTAAAATATAGAGTTATAGAAGAAAAAGAAGATATATGAAAATAAATTTCCTGAACTTCACCATTTGGAATTGTTTGGGTTTTAAAAAAAATCACAAAATTTTGATACATAATTTATTTCTAAACTTCGCCATTTTCTTTTTAGATATTATAAAAGAATTATTAGAAATGACTTTATTAAAAACATAAGTCATAACCAAACTAAGATGAAATGATTATTCAAATACTCAAAAAAATCCCTTTCTTAAATTATAGTGTTAGTGATGATGATGATGATGATGATTATATATATATATATATATATATATATATATATATATATATATATATATATATATATATATATATATATATATATATATATATTGTGTACTTTGATGAGAAGATGAAGAATCTTAATAGACCTTTTTCTTTAAAAAAAACAAAGTAAAAGTTTGTCAATTTGTCATCTCGCATTTTTTTTCTATCATTTTTAAACTCGTGGAAAACAGTTTCTTCTTCTAAAACTAATAAATGTGTTGAAAAATGATTGAAACCTCTCTTATCAAATATTTCAAAGCCGACAAATATGTTTCATTCAGAATTTGTATTTCCCTCATAGGAATAAGTTGTGCAAAACATAATAAGAAACCATGAGCCCCTTATATCTGTCCTCACTTGCTTGACCTCACTCTGCCCAAAGTTTTCTTTAAAATAAATATCTAAATTGAATAACACGAGTATATTATCTTATGGAGTGTTAATCGGCAATGAAGTAATTAAAAATCAATGGCATACTACTTGCTGATATTAAGAGTAATAGTGAGGCTATTAATAATAATAAGAGAAAAGAAAATACATCTTAGTTTTTCACCGTAAATTTCTAACAACTAATTTTTAGACCCATGTGAGGGCGGAAGAAGATGAAAGAAGAATGAGACAGGAATAAAGGTGAGAGAGGGAAGATATGTACTCGCTATGCATGTACATTGTACATGCGTAGGGAGTACAACAAAGTGGTGAAAGGATAGCAAATGCTAACATTTCTCAGCCACAGTTCCATGGCAAAGAACGCATTTACAGATAGAGGAACAAGATCGAAGATAATGGTACAAAGATGAACTACCTATGAGGGAATAGTGGCAAATTGAAAGCAGTTATATGTGTATATTTTGATGATGGCTCTGATCAGGAAGGAGATACCAGCAAAAGGCTACACAATCAAGAACTAGACATAACAACTGAATCTGAGCCTTCAGCCAGGACAGTGCTTCTCAACCGTTATTATGACTCAACTACAAAAGTAATATCTCATTTTAAATCACAGTTTTGTTGTACTACAAATTTAAATATAAAAAAAATTGGTGAAAAAATCAAGCTATAATAATAAGCCTTTAATTGAGTGCATAAAATGCATATAAAAATAGAACAAGCAGCACCACCTCCTCTAAAAGAACAAAAGAAGATGGCTGAGTGATAATTAACACAACACAAAGAGAAGCCCGAACCAATAACACCTACTCATTCCATAGAGATTAAATCTCGCACCTACTAGTGGTCCGGTCACGCCAACTTAGGACCTCCTTGTCAACATTAGAATAGGAAAGATGAAAACCCCTGATATGGGTTAATCTAACTTAAACTACGACTACTAGAACTATTACACTAGTCAACACACTTTTTGCTGACATGTTTGTGGTTTTTTTTTAACTAATTCTGACATGCTGATTTCAATCAAATATGGCATCTATTTTTTTATAACACATCAGGTTTTCATTCTACAGCATATTCCTATTTTACGACGTAGTGTATGTATTTACTCGGTAAGGATAGTTTCTTAAGTGGTAAAGCTTCAAACCATAACTTAAAATGTCAATAGACTTTGAAAGGATAAATGGATTGTAAGATAACATCACCTAATACAGGTTATTTTTCTAATATAATGGAGTAAACACAAGCAATCGCACACATACATAAGTAGTAGTATTGTAGGTGGAGAGTCGAGTGCACACAAAGTCGGCTTCATATGTGCGTATCTAGATACGTACACACACACATGGAATCACACTCAAGGCTCCTCTCCCCCGACCCTTCCACCCCTAGCATTGGTCACTACCAGAATGGTAACATGCAGTTGTCCCCTCACCCTCCCCGTCCCCCCAATACTTTGGTCAGTGACCTTTTCGAAGGATTCAGAGTCCACACAAACACACATACACACTTGAGAGCGTTTGGAATTTTCAGGATTTTTCTTGCATGCAGGTGTCCTCTTCCCTAGCATTGGTCACTAACAGCCTTGGTGACATGCAGGTGTCCCCTCCCCCCTTCCCCACACCTCCCCCTAATACTTTGATCGTTTTGAATTTTCAGGATTTTTCTTGTATTAACATGACTGTCGAGTTGCCATTTAACCTTTTACAATTCTTTGATTGACCCGTCTAGTTGCCCAAGAAGCTTCCTTTCAATCACGGTATGTATTTTTCCTGCTATACGTTCCATGACAACGTAACATTCCATCTAAACGATTGTGAAGGGGTAAGCAGTCAATATCTTCGGCATTGTGATGGAGAAAGAATTCGAGGGATTTTATGTAATAAGTGTAATCGCTCATTCTTCTGCCAATCATGTTATGATACGCGCAAAAGGCTTCACAATTGTGTGAAGATTAGCATGTACCCTATATGTAACCGCATAATTATGCAGGGAGCAAACGGCATGAGACGGGGCGAGTGTGAGAATTTGTTCTGCTCTAAATGCTATACATACTATAAAGCGGATTGAGCAGAGCATACGTGCTGGATGAAGAGATCAAAGAAGTCGATGGTTAAGAAATGAAATGCCCTATATTATGATATTGAAACCTATAAAGAAGTGGGATCATTTATACTTTTTCCTTATATATTGGTTAAGAAAATAATCTGTGAACTCTGTTTTGATAATGAGAAGGAAACATAGGAAAAATGTTAGAACTGTATGTAGTATACGAACAAAGATTTTTCAAAGGGATGGTAAAAACTTCCCTTGTAAGCCCTTTATAAAAGAGCTAGTATGAATAAGAGGATCGAAAGAAAATGTGAAAACATTTGTGATGGCACATAACAATGCCAAATTCGATGCCCAATTTATCTATGACGAACTGCTTCAACATTTTAATTCTAAATGAGGACGAAAAATTTTCAAGATGGAGCTCATTCAGGACATAATTTTTAAGGACACACTCCTATTTATGCCTTCTTCGCTGAAAAAACGGCCCAAAACAATGGGAATTCCAGAAATAGAGAAAGGTTATTTTCCTTACGATTTTCTTTCAGAGGAAACTTTGAATTATACTGGACCCGTTCCTGAAAAAAGGTATTTTAACTATGAAATAATGAACAGTGAAGAAAAATTACACTTTAACAGTAATTTTTATTTTAATTTCCAGAAAGAAGTATATAATATTCATACAGAATGTATTAAGTATTGCATTCAAGATGTTGCTATCTTTCGCCTGTGTTTTGAGAAGTTTAGGTGTTCGTTCATAAGAAGAGTTACTAGTGATCCTATCCAGTCTTGTATTACAATAGCCTCATTGTGTTACAAGGTTTATAAAGATGACTTCTTACCAGAAAATTCTATTATGGTCATCGACAGTAAGAAATCCAAAGCTTTTTCTTATAAGGCTATACGTTGGCTTATGTTTGAAGAACATGTTAGAGGAATCCCGATTTTTCATGCAAGAAACGGTGGTGAGCGAAGCCTTTCTATTGGTAGAAGAGTATTTTTCCATGCCGGATTTTAACCATCAGAAGGAGGAACTATGTTTCTCTTTCATGGATGTTATTGGCATGGGTGTCAGAAAGAAAACTGTGATCTAAAACAGGATGTTTCCATTGGTGGACTTGGGTCGTTGGACCGATATTATCAAACAGTAGGGAGTGATCGGATTCTTAGTAGGAAATACAAGGTTATCATTCTCTGGAAGTGTGAATTTGAAACCATGATGCAAACCATTCCGGAGCGTCGTGAGGTGGTTAATAGAATATTTGCCGATGTAATCAATGGTACGAGTTTATTGGATGTAGGGAGTCCAATTTTTGGTGGCAGATGTAACCCATTTATATTATACTACCCACCAAACTAAGGTGTGAAAATTCATTATGTCGATTTTTGCTGCTTATATCCGTACTTTATGAAAAACAATCCCTATCCCGTAGGATTACCTAGACATTGCGTATTTGTGCGAGAAATTAGGTCTATTCAAGAATTCACTCAAGGTGTGAATGAGGCATATTCAGGTATCGCCAAAGTTGATGTTCTCCTTCCTAATGATCTGTATATTCCAGTTCTTCCTTAAACCGTACATAGTAAACTTACTTTCACACTCTGCATCACATGCGCTCAGCCAAACTCACACGAATGCGATGACTCCAAAAAGCAACTTATAATTTCCAGAGTGTACACAATCCCTGAACTGAAACTTGCACTGTAAAAAATGTATAGGATCAAGAAAATCTACGCGTTTTGGGAGTTTGAAAAGAGAGATGGTGTGTTCGCAGAGTATATAAAAAATTTTCTAGAAGAAAAAATAGAATCTTTTAGCTTCCCACGAGGAGTAAATGGTGAGAATGAAAAACTAGAATACGTGAAGAGGGTGGATCATGTTGAGGCGATAAACATCCAAATAAACAAAATCAAAAGGAATCCTGGAAAGCGTTTTAGAAAGAAGCTCTGCCTAAATAGGTGAGGATTTCTTCCTGCGATTAGATTTTTTTTCTGTGTTGATATATTACTTTTAAGATGTGATTTAGAAATGTTAAGACATTGTACAGCTTATATAAAGTTGATAATTTCTAAACTTAAAGTCAATAATACTACTATAATAATAAATAAAAAATAATCCCATTGATCCTCATCATATTTAAAAATGTTAAGACATTGTATAGCTAATGTAAAGTCAATAATTTATAAAATTAAAGTCGATAATACTACTATAATAATAAACCATATATCATCCAATTGACCCTGATCATATTTATTTCTTTTACAGTCTCTGGGGAAAATTCGCTCAGAGGATTTGCGGAATGCAAACGGTCATCTGTGGTTTGGACCATGATGTATCGACTTGATCAAAAACGACGATTACATTGTGAACTCGTTGGATGTAGTTGGGTGTAGGGGAATCGTCACTCCCCCGTTCTCTCTCAGTGGAGAGACGGGATGGTGACCGCAAGAACATCCGGGCCCGGCACCGTTGGGCAAGCTCGTAACCACAGCCCCTCGCCATTCATCTCTATGAAAAGCCAAACGGTTTTAAACTGAAAAATCTCCCCTACGCGAGTATATTCAATTTCACCTCAATTTCACCTGCGGCCTGTCTACAAGCCCCCTCCCTTCCTAACCCTACCCCAGGGCGGTGACGAAGTATAAATAACAAACACTTGGGAAAAACGAGGTAGAATACGTGAGTCGCCATGCTACGATGTCCCCGGATTGAGGCCGGGCTACCAAGACTGGACAGGTAGAATACGTGGGTCTCCAGGCTATGAAGTCCTCGACTATAGAGGCCGAGCTACCAAGACTGAGCAGGTAGAATACGTGAGTCGAAAAACTACGAAGTCCCCTGCAAGAGAGACAGGGCTACCAAGAGAGATAAGAAGCAGCACCTCCTCGAGCTAGTCCCTGGTTATCAATACGAACGTTAAGTTAACTTGTTCAAGTTCAACTTATTCTCTTCAGAGAGACTCCTCATATCCTGGTGCATCCTAAAGCCCAGGGATATTCCTCGCCCTTGAGGAATTAGGAAAATAAGAGGAAAAAGGCTTCCCCTCGAGCCCGTAACCCGGTGGTCACACGAAACTCATAAGTTAACTTGGTTGACGAACTAAGTTCAACTTATTCTCGTTAGAAACCTCCCCCCCCCCACCTGCTATCCGGATGTATCCCAAAACACCGAGATAGGCATCGCCCTTGAGGAAGACTGGAACTAAGAAGAAGCTCATCCTCGAGCCAGTTCCAGAGGTTACCAAACTGACCTTTCAGTTAACTTGTTCAAGTTCAACTTATTCTCGTCAGAGAAACCCCCCTTCCTCTATCCTTGCCCTTGAAGAAGCCTCCCCCTCCCCGAGTACAGTCCTCGCCCATGAGGAATTACGTAACGAAGGACAAAAATCTCTCCCTCGAGCCCGTTACCCGGTGGTCACACCGAACTCTAAGCTAAACTTACTCTCGTCAGAGAGACCCAGCCTACGCTGGTGTCTCCTAAAGCACCGTGATTGTTCTCGTTATTGAAGATCCCTCCCCCATTGAATACTGTGTGGACCCCAGCTGCCACACTCGCCAAAGTCAGTGGTGGCTTTCAAGTTATTCGTCCGCAACCTCTATCTGGTCGGTCGGCACGCGTCTTAGAGACAATAACATTCCCGAGGTCAAGTGCTCATTGAGTTCAAGGTCAGACGCAAACCAGTTTCAAGGGCTATCCACAAATGTAGTTGCGGCCATTAAAGGCCGTTAGCATTTTGTTTGTTTTAAAATTAAAGTGACTGGTGGGTCAACCATCAGTATAATGTCAACTAGGTCAAGTTAGAAAGCCTTACGGAGAAATTATTGATGTCTTTTTTGTGTATTTTAAAATTCGTAGTATTTATGTGGTTCATGTTTTGTTTTTGTGTAGTAAATTGTTAAATTTAAAATATAAGTTTATTTTGGGAATTTCTGTGTGTTTTCTTATATCCTTACGTGTTGAATCCGCTCTTCATTAAAACACCAAAATTAGCACTCTTAGAACAAAGCTTACTTCATCAAAGAAGTATATTACGACCACAAGGTATACCGCGACAAAAGTTTGAAAGGTGTGGAGTGATCAAAATGGCATTATCCTTCGACATTGGCAATGCATACATTGCGAAAGTGAAGGATGCTGAACATGTAGAAGTTGACTCCCATGTAACGAATCTTCCAATTGCAGCATTCACAACCGCCTATGCTCGAATCCAGCTCTATGGCCCCTTAGACTCGTTGGTTGAAAGGTTGTTTTAATATGACACAGACAGTGCCATCTTTATTGCTAGAAAAGATGATCCAAAACCTTAACTCTAATAATTCCTAGGTGATCTCGCTTATGAGATCAAGGATGTGTACGGTACTGATGCGTATGGGGATTCATTCTGCTCTACGGGTCCCAAATCCTATTTCGTACCTATCCAAACGCCGACGACTGGAGTGAAGTATATACTTCGTGCTAAATGATTAACCATTAACACTCACACGGAGGATATAATAACCTACGCATAGTTACAACCGATGATGATAGATAGGATGATGATAGTCATATCATTTTACCATTTATGAATTTGAGAGCCGAGTAACATGGTGGAGTGAAAGGTGAGAGGGGAAAAGGTTTTAAGAAATACGTTTCAGAAACGTGTTAAGCTCCCAGGGAGTTACCGAACAATACCTTTCGGTTTCAAATGGATCTTACAAGATACTTAAAAAAATCCATTAAATACCTGCTATTATTAGCTCTTTCTTCATGTGTATATATATTTTCTCAATTATTAATAATATTCTCTGATTTATATGAATAAAATAAAGATGAAATATCACCCATTATGCTACCAATGTTTTATTTTGTCTAAATAATAACTCATCACATTCTCTTGACCTTGTGAGAAGGGAAATTCTTTCATCCTTGCCTGTTCAATCTTGGTTTTCATCGTATCGGTGAGTTGATGGGAATACCATGAGAGAAATTGAAATAACAAGTGTTCTGTGTCAAATATAGCGATGTTAACTACTTTCTCCCCATCATTCACAATTTTAAAATGCAATATGCACAAAAATCTATCCTCCCATGTATTGTGACGATCGGATAGACATCATACAAAGAAAAACTGGTCCATAAGCTCGTTTTTTAATTTTTTACTGATGATTAAATCTTCTAAATCCATAAACTGGAGATTTTCAATAACTCCTTGCCCGTTATTATATTTGAAAAGTGGGTGGACTGACCTAATTAAATCCGATCAATTGGGTGTTCATGAATAAGTCGCTGAAGATGATCGAAGAAATCAACCGTAGATGAATAGTCTGGGCTAAATTTATAATCCGATCTACACACATCTTCAGTTGCAAAATATTTACTAAGTCTAGGTGCGGTGCGGTACGGTGTGGATGGAGGATCCTCTTAGAACGTGTGACACACAAAGAGGTTTGATAAGAAATGATTTACATACACATATGGCAACTAGACAGGCTAATCAAAAAATTGTAAAAGGTTAAATGGCAACTCCACGGTTATGTTAATACAAGAAAAATCCTGAAAATTCAGAACGCTCAAAGTATTGGGGGGATGTGGGAGGAGGGGACACCTGCATGTCACCAAGGCTGGTAGTGACCAATGCTAGGGGGTAGGGGAAGAGGGGAATACGTGAGTGCGAGTCCATGCCTTAGAGAGCTCCAGTATGAGTGTGTGTGTGGACTCTGAATCCTTCGAAAAAGGTCACTGACCAAAGTAATGTGGGGTGGGTGGGGTTAGGGGACACCTGCATGTCACCAAGGATGGTAGTGACCAATACTACGGGGGGAGGGTTTAGACTTGAATGCTAGTTCATTTGCGTGTGTATGTATCTGCATACGCACATAGGGGCTGAGTTTGTGTGCACTCGACCCTTCACCTACAAAACTACTCACCTATACATTCATGGAAGAAATTTTCGCTTGCAAGAGTGTCTGGAGTGTTTTATGTCTACACAGTCTCGTTGAATACTCCAACAGTAGTCTGCCATCATGTTTGTGTTCCATCGGCCTTGATATCTCTCCTCCATAATCTTGATATCCTGATGAAAATGCTCTCCGTGTTCATCACTCACGTTGCCAAGATTAGCAGGGAATTCATCAAGATGGCTCTTGAGGAAATGAATCTTTATGCTCATGTTGCAGCCTAAACGATGAAAGCTATTAAGTAATGTCTATACAAAGTCCTTGTAGTTAGCAGCTTTGTTGTTTTCAAGAAATCCTTTCACAACAGACTCAGTTGATTTCCCTACTCCTTTTGCTATGTCAGTCATCGAACTCGAGAAGTTTTGGTGGCCTATCAAGAACTCCAGCCTTTATCATCATCATCATCACTAACTCTATAATTTAAGAAGGGGATTTTTTTGAGTATTTGAATAATAATATCATCTTAGTTTGGTCATGACACAATTTTTTATCAAAGTTATTTCTAATAATTCGTTTAGAATATCAAAATACAAAATGGTGAAGTTCAGAAATAAATATAAGTATCGAAATTTTGTGATTTATTTTAAAACCCAAAGAATTACAAATGGTGAAGTTCAGAAAATTTATTTTTATATATCTTCTATAATTGTATATTTTAGCAACTGATAATTTGAAAGTGGGGAAATATTATTTTAGAGTTCCTTTTTAAAATTATTATAATTGGCGAAGTTCGTAAAATTGCGAAAAATTTATATGTTAAATTTTAATATTAGTAGCAAAGCGCAAGCTCCCGCGTCGGGGGGGAGTGGAGAAGCCATTGCCTGGCTTTATCATAACTTACGCCAGGAAATATTATATATATATGAGTTTAAAACAGTTACCCTCCACATTAAGAGCTTTTACAAATACTTTCATCAGCCCTAGTTTAATATGAAGGAGTATGAAGATGGTTTCTCTGACTCAACAAGTGGTTGGTGTATAATATTCTTCTCCCAAAGAGTCAAAATTTCTTTAAGTGGCCAGAGTTTCTGTTCCTAATGGTTGTCTTTGGCTCACTGTCCCATAAACAGAGAAAACAAAGATTTTTCTTATAGCCTCATTGTTAGCCAAGTAAAAGATTTACCATTTTCAGATCCACACATATGATCCATTTGTGTTCACCATATTCGAGTAAATATAATACATATCTTATGTGTTCATACTACTCGTTTAAATGCACAGAGTAATCACTAGGAATCGCACCGAACAAGTTTCTATTATGGAGTAACACACATTTTCGACTTCGTTTAACTATTTATAAAAAGTCTCCATTCACTTAGATTATTATCTGAAATAGTAAACAAAGTCTTTTTCAATTTTAAATAATGACACGAGATCTCTCTCCCTGTACTGATAAAAAGTTACATTTGTTTTTTCCTGCAACAAATTCTTCTCTTTAATATTAAAATCTAACACTTCCGCTAACTCTTTTAACAAGCCTAAGTCTCTAACTAAATCATTTAATCTAATTGGCTGAAGTTTCCATGTTCTTGGGTCGATGTATATATAAAGTCTGGAACACTCTCAAGTTCATTGCTTACATCAGATTCACGTATATCACTTAAATTTTTCAATGAAGGAAGTTCTCTGAATACAGGTACCGGATTTTGATCTGAATGAAGCACTGGACGAACTGCTAAATCAAGATTTAGGTAACTTATTTTATGTTACTTTTTTTTGCTATAATCAGAAGTCTTTTTGAGAAAAAAATAAAAATCGGTTACATGTTTTTTTTGCTCCCGCCACAACATAGGAATGCCAAATCCTAGTTGTTTCCTTGTGCCCTTTATCCATTGGCATATATTTTCGACAGATAGTTTACAAACATTGTTAGGGCCCACGGTTTATCTTGATCACCCAATTTAATGTTAAAGTAAGCCAATTATGCTCTTTTTACAAAGATATTAATGTTCATTCTTTGATTTGGCGCAGTAAAGCAACCACATATATAGCAAAATGAGTCAGGGGAATTTAAACATTTCCTTCGTAATGAGGCTATACTACTGAATGTTATTTCATAAAACAAATCTGACAAAACACAAAATTATATTATACACAATTGCTTTATATATCCAGATGTGCATAAAGAGAAGTCTAAATGCATAGATAAAATAAAATAAGAAGAATACCAAACGCCTCCACTTCCGTTTACTTGGTCGTAAGATAGCCTGCTACTATGAGTTGGACCAATATGGACGAGCTCATAAATAAAAAGCTTAACTTGATAGAAGTAAACTTTTGCCACTTTTAACCTCAGTGACCCCCAATTTACCAAGAACGTGTCTCAAACTTAAGTTAGCAAAAATAAAGTCAAAATTTGTTGACCAGTGCTATTTAACTCCTTGGAATTCTGGTGCCAGTTTTTTAACATATACGCCGATTCCTCTATTATTGCACACATATACCGTGCCCCTACCTTTCACCTTCACTACTACAACGTTCAAATTTAATTTATGAAGTAAAGAATGAAATTATTTGTTTGCAAAATTTTGGCTTCAATTTTAAACTTGCGTCGCTTGACCGTTCCTCGACCTCTTTCGTCACTATCATGGAGCCAACCTCGGGATAGCGATACGTTTAGGAGTTTGAAGCGAGACAATGGGGAATACATACAAAAAATTCATCGTTACGCCTGTTGCAGTAAACGACACTATATGTCAACTGCCGACTGGCGCGGTAATACCTTTTAAAAATGGGGTCAGACCCTAGTCGATATAGAGATGATCAAAAAGAAAATATATAAAGAGAACATACAGATAAAACCAAGAGTCTATGGAGCTTTGGTCTTGGATGAAGAAAGCAAAATGGGTTGAGAGCCTCAAAAAAACGTGATCGATGCACGATCACTTAGAGACAAGCTGTACATTTAGCTAAGAAAAAACGCTATACGAGAACTAGGTTAAGTTGGAGTTTCCATTAAGATAATAATCAAATTGCGAATCCGTTGTTTAACACTCTCTTTATATTAGCAAATTGTATAATAAACAGCATTCTCCACGATAACTTGGGATTAAACCTTGAAATCAATTTGGAACTCATGGTCGTGTTTTCTTTAATGTTTAATCAGTGGTCGATTATTTTATTTCGTCTACTAAAGAAATTACTCGCAACATGTTTCTTTCATTCTAGACTTTTGAGGGTATTCAACTCGTCTTTTACTAACCTTCCGAACGCATTGATATCATTCATTTATAAGTACATGAAACCCCTCTTATTACGATATTATGAAGATTTCAATGATTACACTAGGCGACTTTTTGTTTGTTACAGACATGTGAATAAATCTTTCCAATTAAATTGAGGGCGCTGAATCCGAATTTGAAAACCAGATTTCTCATCACTTCTAGTTTTTGTGTAATGCGCCCCCCCCTCCTTCGATATTTGTTCCTATTAATAAATATAAAAATCTTTTATTTTGTAATTTTGTAATTTTTAAGCAAAAATATTTTTAAAGTGGGGGACCTTCATTCTTTATTCTGGGTTAGGACAGAGAGTATACATTACTGGCGAAATTATCCCCCTCCCTCCCAAGTTAAGAAGATTTTATGGCATTTATTAAGTTTGTTATGCACTTAAAGTTTAAAGAATCTTTGCTAAGGCCTTCTCGTTTTTCTCTTATGAGACATCAATGTTTGTTTTTGTAAAGACCAGCAATAATCCCCCATCATATTTGGATTAAAATTTCCTTGCTACCTCATCTCCATAACTAAAATTTGTTGATGAAAACGTTCACCACGTTTTCCCAGATTTTCAGAAAAATTCGAGATGACAACGTAGAAAATGCATTTTAGGTGACCTTCTATATCCCATCATTTCATAGGCTTCCAGCATATTGTTTACTATTTCTCGGTAATTTGGAGATTTAAAATTACTGGGAAAGTTTTCAGTGATTTTCACAAAGTATGTGCATCTTTGCGTTCCTTTTCATTGAGACACAAAGTGAAGGAACCATCAGCAACAACTCTGCGAATTTATGGTCCCGTGAAAACTCCAGCTTCTATTTTTGGATCAGTTATGATCCTTTGAATTTGTTTGTCAAAAAGTGAAAGCCTTCACTTCTTTGAGTCATACTTTTTGCAAAATATTTCACTAACCCTAATTTAATGTGAAGAGTTGGAAGATAAATTTTTTTTTTATCTACTAGAGCATCATGCTTAACATTATGTTTGCTAACAATGTATTTTACTCTGGCTGGCCATTCTCGCGTTTTTATGGTGTTTTCTATCATGTTTTCTATCACATAGACATAAAAAGCACATGTACTTTGTGTATCTTAACTATGACCCAAGAAGAAATGATACAACTTTCAAATTGCAACAGATGCTCCAGTTATGCTCTTTGTACTCAATAAGTTTCAGCAATAGTTGCATTGATGAATTGCAGCTTTATCCTTCCCATTGTGCAGCAGAAATCAATGTAGAATCATCATATGAACTAAAATATTCACTTATTGTAGTAGGTGGCTTTGGTACTGGAGTAGATTCATCATATGGTGTCGGTTTCAACGCTGATGGGCAATTTGGATAAACAATTTTAGATTTGTTTTTCTTTGAAAATATAGCCACATTTGTTAGGCAGAAATAACAATCATCTAAGTGATTTTAGGGCTCACACCACATCATGAGAACAGCAAATGGCATTGCCTTTCTTTTCTCATTTAACCAAACTGTCAATGTTGTGTTACAGTGCGTGCAGAAAATATGGGGGCGCAATCTTTATCCTGGCCCCCTACTTTGCATCAAGATAGCATCTGTACGCTTGATTCATCGTTACTGCTCTTTCTATTTTTCTAAGTGGGCCACTGGTGTGAATTGCACACAAACATAAAAAAATATGTTGGGGCTGTTTACACATCCGCGTCTAGAACTTGAAGCCATGATAAGATTTCAAATACTAACTTGAACAACCAAATGATAAACAATGTGAGATACTTTGCATGAGTTTCTTATTAGAACAAAATTTGGATAAACGTGTTATCTTCTCCACCAGTTATCAGTAGCAGAAGAGTTATCACAAATTAGTATGTATTAATTTTAATATCTGAAAAAATCTGCCCCCCCTCCCAGTAATTAGAATTTAATGATATTTGAGCTTCAATATTGTCTACGTTATATATATTAAAAATGTTAATATATATTAAATATTTATATTATTTATCAATATATATATATATATATATATATATATATTAATTATATAGATATTAAATATATTAAAAATTGCATATTGGTATAATATTGTGCAAAAGTATGAAATGGCTTGAAAAGAAAATTTCAAATGACACAAAGTTTACACCTGATATGCAAATTCTATAGATAAATTTGTAATCAGCACTTAAAAATCATCTAGAATCGCTTATTTTCTTCTCAGTAACAAAATATCTGTTCCTTAGTGTTATTTATCTTTATGCCTCAATTTATGATAGCGTAAAAGTCGTTAACAATATTAGAGGAAAAAACGTAAAATCTTTTTTCAACAATAAAGCATTCTTAAAGGATCTTTTGGTAAAATTAAATTAATTTTCTTTCTAAAGTTCAATATTTTAATGAAACTTTCTCTCTTCCTGTCTTTAGCCTGGTAATACATTTTCTTTAAACTTATCATTCACCTCGATATAACTTTATGCTTATGTGACTTTTTGGCACTTTGGACATAGGTTTCTAATTGAGGGCGAACTCGTTTTTGACCACGCCTCATTAGGTGCTCTCCATAGGCTGCATTTCCTTTCAAACAGGAAGGTAATGCAAACAGGTGTACAGAAAATAAATTATTGACCAATCATATCTCAAAATTCTTGCCATATTGACTGCGAGCTTTATTATCTCATGCTCCAAATTAGACAGAAGCAGTCTGAGGTCAGGTAGGTCAAGAAATCAATTCCCTTTCCAGGTTTTCCCTAGCAAATTACCTTGATGAATCACCACTAAAAATTATATCGTAAGAGGAAGGCAATCCATAAAGCTATCGTTATTTTTCTCATCGTTGAAATTTTTGATCCCCAAAATTTCCGTTATAGTTTTTGTTTACATTCTACATCAAAGATTCGAGATCAGAAACGTAAAGAGACAAAAACGAAGAAGTCAAAACAGATTTATTAGTTTTCGGATGGTAGTTAGAGTATAAATGAGTATAAGAATTAATTGTTAGTCAAATTGAATAGACAGACGACGAACAGAAATATTCAAACCTTAGGGCACCCGATGCACCCTGCTATCCAAATATATTTAATTTACCGGATTTCTAATTGATGTATTTTCTTTCCAAAAGAGATTTAAACTAATTTATTTGTTTTCACCATCATAAGATTCTATCAAGAATTCAGTTTCAATCAAAGCGAATATTTATTTAGACAAATGCCTAATTAATAAAATTTCGGACGATATGAATATAATTTAATGGAATAATTTCCTACGTAAAATATATTTATTTTTTCTCTGCGTTGGTCTTTACGAATAATTCATATTTTTCCTTAACAGTGAATGTGACGTTTTCCAGTTGAATCTTTCTATATATTGTACAGGGTTTGGGTAGGTAATTTGTAACCATTGGTACTTAAATCAGCGCATGCGTTTTGTCGGGCGTTGATTCTCTCTTCTTAGTACCACAATAGACTGAGGTTTGAATAATCCTTGAAGGAAGCGAAACCCACTCTGAATTCAATCCTCCAAAAATTTGAAAAGGCAACCTTAGCTGCTTGGGATTCACGCCGATGGCTCTAATGCGAAGATCCAGAGTAAACCGTGTCAAACTGAACACGGTGTAGAGGATCAAGAAGGAGTTGGAGAAGACTAACTGTGAGTAAGAAACACGTTCTGTCTGAACCGTAACTCTAAGCGTTCTGGTACCAATAAAATTCTCGTAATTGTCGCAGAAATCCAGGCCATCATTGACAATGATTCTAGCAAGTCTATGAGATAAATACCCAGGGACAAAGGGGTATCAGAGTTTCTCAATTGGCAGATAGTGCATGAGGACATCCGCTACTACTTATTCAAGAAGATAAAGGGCCAGCTTTTATCGCCGAAGATGATGGAGAATTATAAAGAAGTGCTGCGAATCTTGTGGACAAACTGAATAATCCTCTAAAGCGTACCATTCTCAACAAGTTGATAAACACAAAAATCAACTGCTAGCATGCTGTGGCATCCAACTGGCTCCACATTCCCCAGGCATTGTACTTACTTTCGGACATCTTTCGTTTCAGAAAATTGATTAATTTGCTCTATGTATTCCCCGATGTGGAACACATTTAATTATTTTATGACAATAAGAGAAAAAATTTATACTAGGAAAGGGTTAATGAATTAAGCTCACAAAACATCACTTGATGGAAAAGTTCGCACGTTGAGCATCATTTATGTGTTCGGCGGATGTATAAGCCGATTACGCTTATTTTATACCTTTCTGGGCATTCAGTCTCCGCATTGAGGCATCTTCCCATGTCAGTACTATTCTATGTACTTTAGTGATGTAGCTACCATTAATCTTTTTAACCTCAACGTCCAATAAAGGGAGTTTATTGCCCGTGCTCAATTCATTAGTAAATTTTAACATGGAGTTCTCCTCAATTGACAAACAACTCCAATCATTTTTAAATAATCATTGCAAAGATACGGATAAAACTGAAAGTAATCAGGGAGAAGTCAACAACATCAAATTGTATTACAGAAATCAGATGTCCACGGCCTATAAAATATATAGATGAAAAAAACATCAAGGAGATTATTAACCGTAACATCACGGTTAAAAATCAAATGAATGAAATGCAACTCATCATATATTATAAAACAACAAAAGCCAGCAATCTCCTGATGAAAAAGAACAGCTGCCTAAACTCCTGAATCACAAGTCAACCAACATAGTTTACGAGTTCATCTGCCCGGATAATGACTGTAAGCTTTACAACAACTCAAAATATATAGGCATGACAACTACTACATTTTCGAGACGTTTATCCATGCATCCGTAAAGCGGAGGGCCTAAAAATCATATGGAGAATGCACATAACATTAACCAAACGAGAGATAACCTAGTTGACAAACATCGTTATAAAAAGAAAAGAGGTTAATAAAGCTAAGCTGAAGATCTTAGAAGCCATATTAATGAACGAAGATAAGCCGGCCATCATCAGTCAAGCGACAAGCTGGAATCGAACATTAAGATTATTTTAAAATTCCACTCACAGGACTGGCCCGTTTCCTCTAACGTTACGCTCAACCTAGGAGAAATAAATGCCCTTTAAAAATCGTTTTCTTTCATTCTGTTAGATCCTCACTCCACTCATTATATCGGTAAAGAAGGCAAGAACATATCAAAACACTTAGAAAATGATCGAATAAGATCGAAAGCTCTGCAATTTAGTTTGGTTTTTCCTAAACATATTCATTTAAAAGAGAGATTAATACAGGACAAGCGATCCACCATCTACAAGATAGAATAAAAAAGATAGTTAGAATAAGAGAAACTTTAAGAGAGAGATGACTACAGGACAAGTAATCCACTATATACAAGATGGAATAAAAAAGAGAGTTAGAAGAAGAGAAAGTTGCCAAAGGAAATGCATTAGGGGGGTTTTGGGAGGTCTTGGAAGTCCATCTCGCCATTTTATGGCGAGATAAGCCTTAATCCACGGATTCCAGAAGGAAACTTCTTTTCCCAATGGTCACTTGGTAAACATCTCAATGCCATTTGGTAAAGCAATTATCTTAATAGCCAAATAAACATCTACATACATATAATATTAACTAAATGATAACCTAAGCGTTTGACCTCGGTAATTTTTTTCCATTTACATTTCATTGATTCAATTCATTCACTTATATACAGTCTCAAGATAAATTAATAACTCAAACACCTTGGATCTTCTAAACTCAGAGTTCAAAATCTCTGTTAATTTCATGTCGACCAAATGATGATACTATTAATTTCACTAAAAACATTTATTCGGGGAAAAGACTTAAATTTACTATCAAAAGGTCCATTTTAAAGCAAAAATTGTTTTGGTTTCCTTCGGTTAAGAAGGATCCAACAGAACAATATGTTCAATACAATTCACTGGTGTAGACTTTATAACACAATGGTGGCCTATTCATGTCTAGAAAAAATATATACATTCGATCTAACGCGTCCAGAAAAGATTTATTTTAGCAACAGTACAAAATTCAACAAAAAGTTAAATACACAACGGTTTTGTTTTTATCTATTGTATACGGCGTAGATATCCAACGTGGAGGCGGGGGTTGGATCCCTGTGAGCTGGCGCCCATTAGTTTACTAACATGGTTCGTGTTACATGTTAACGTTGAATAGGTCGTGCCCTCCCATCAGTGTGCGCCTATAAAAATTAGCCAAATTCCTCATATCAACAATGTCGGATGGTCAGCGCCCAATTATGAGCTGTTCTGTACATTAGATGGGACTTCTAACCTTAAATAGAGGCGCTCAACAGAAGAACAATACTTCCTTTGAAACACTATTGTGTAATTGTGTTGAAGTAAAGGAAACGTTTTAACGGAGCAAAAGAAAATGCTTGGATGGAGTTTAGTAACTATTATCCATATTCGTAATTTAATACATAGAGATTTTTAGGATTCTAGACTATTTAGAAAGGTTCTTCCATTACGGTTTGCTTTTCGTCGCCCACTCAAAATACGAGTTTGTATGGACCACATTAACCCTACTCGGGTAAACCCTAATTAAGTTACACTTCAGCTAACCTAGGGGGGGGGTCTGAGAGACCCGAAAATTAAAGTATAGAAAAAATATACTTTCCCTGCATTTATTGAAAAAAGAAATTTAAAAATTAGTACATCAACATATCTTCTTACATATAAAGTAATTTTCAAATGAATTTGAATTTAAAAAAATATTTATTTCTGAATATTAGAAAAAAATAATGAAAAATAACATATTGCCTACTTTAGCAGATCCGTAAATGAAAACAATAAACGTGAGGCCGATGACCACCATCCTTGTGTGCAGACCAATGTTTCAACTATCAGTAAGGAAAAGTAGAACTATAACAAATAAATAACAAATGTGTTTCATTTATGAGAAATATGACAAAATTATTACTTCCGTCAAGGGAGTAATTTTGTTTTTGACCAACGGCAAAAAGTTATGAATGGATTAAGATGAAATTTCCAGGGAAGTTTGATACTAGATTCAACTCAAATTTTTAGTTTAGCAACACCCTCTCCTCCCTTAAAGTAGGTGCTCTTGGAGGTTTTTTGAGTATTCTCGAAAAGGCATATATCAAGTACTTTGTGCATAATGTTTATATACATTCAGGCCTCCCAATGCATGTAAATAGATGTTATGGGATATACTGAAAATGGAATTAGTGATAATGAAGAACAAATGCAAATTTACCTGCATCTACTTGCAGACATTGCAGACAGGGGCTGTGTGCTCCTGGCACACTGGTAGCTGGCAGTGCAGGCAACATAACTTGGTCTTTCTATCAGACTTTCGGTCACACAAGGCACATGGCTTTTTTGCAGCAGAGGTTCCTGGTTGCTGATAGGGGATATTGAAGTCAAACACGGTTTTGATGGTCATGAGAGTACTTCTCTGCACTCCCTTGAAGGACATATTCTCTTCTGCCCATTGTCGTATCATCTGTTCTGCCACTCAATCAAATATTTTTGGCTTGAAAGCTGTGCAGTCCATTATGTTTCCTCATAGCGTTGCATGTGACATAGAATTTGACCCCGGAAGCGTTGACCATTCCATATAATAAGCACAAAGGCGACCGTTTGGTCATTCGGCTGCAACGAATATCTGGAGTACATTTGATTAAATGTGTCAACCCCTCCCTTTATGCTGTTGTAATATAAGATAATCTCAGGCTTCCCACCTTCATCTATCACGGGTTATTGATGCATGGAGGAGATCAACTGCACAAATTTCTCCTTTTTTTACCAGACAAATATGAAACAATTGTTATGCCTGTGTCAAACAGGAAAGCCGTGCATCCTCTCTTGATCATCTGCTTGTCTTTCATTAGCGCTGGTAATTTTGGCTTTCACCTCAGTGTGCTTTGATACGTGAGCCCGTCATTGTATAAGATGTCTTGTACAAGAGGAACAGATGAGAAACAATCGTCCCCTGTAATATTCCTGCTTGTGTTTGTAAACTTCCACCAGGTGTGTTGTGACGTGATGCCCAAAGTTCTTTCCAGCCGGTGGTTGCGTTTGTTTGACCAGATAGGGGAAGTCATTCAGCATATACTCTAGTTTCACCGTCCCATACCATTATTAATTTTATTTCATATTTGACATGTTTATTTGGAATATACGGGCGGAAACCACATCTACCTCTGAACCCAAGAAGCTGTTCGTCAATTGTAATGTTTGTGCCCGGTACATAACCAGACTTGCACTTATCAATAAACATGTTGCAGAGCTTCCTGGAACATGTATTTTTATATTGCTGAATATATAAATAACAGTACTGGGAACTGAAATGAATATCGATTTGTGTTTGGTATTTTTCAAAATATCAATGCTGATTCCGATTTCTCTATATTTTTTTCGATTCAACTTTTCGGTATTGCGATTCTTTAATATAGATTTGGATTCAAATTTGATTTGAGCTTGAGTTCAGTCTGCATTTCAAATGCTTAAATCTATTATTTCAGAGTTCTATATGTTTTTTCTCGTAAAATATAATTTATATCAAAGTAACTGTAAGGGAATCGATACCCCACCCTCACAAGTAAGCCACTGATCTGTAACCACAATGCCCTGTCATTGGAAACTGCGTAGCCCGATGACTCAACCTCCTCCCCTCTCTCTCCTCGTCTCGAGGAGAAGCTGAAATACCACATAGTGTACTAATCAGCTTAAGTCGGACATTAGTCCCTAACATGGGTTAAAACAGTAAGATTTCTCCTAAGAGTTGAAATTCAATTTCACCGCATATGCGAAATTATTTCCCACCCTCACAAGTGAGCCACTGTTCTTTAACCACAACGTCCTGTCATTCGAGACGGCGTAGCCCGACGACTCAACCTCCTCCCCTCTCTCTCCTCGTCTAGATGAGAAGCTGAAAGACCACATAGTGTACTAATAAGCTTAGGTCGGACCCTAGACTCTAACATATGCGAATTTAATGGGTAAAATATTCGCAAAGTCTCAATGCACGAGGAAGGTATTTAAGGATGAAAAACTAGCAGTTAAATGGAAGTTTTTAAGTAGTTTAGAACATTAACAATAAAACATAAATGATTATTAAATTGAGGCTTCCAAACCAATGTGGTATAAACATAACTGAATTTGAGATACTCGCGGAATATTATTCAATGATCCACAGTTGAGAGCAAAATTGTAGTTTAAAAGATGCATCACCTCTTCTCTGACCATATTGGCCCCTTAACTACTGATAAACATCCTCAGTATTGACGTGATATCGATCCTTGGGAACTCCAAATTCTCCTACTCCCTTTTCCAGTCAGCTGGTAAAGAGAACAAACCAAAATTCTAAGCTAAACCTTAAAACAAAACACCCAATAAGGATTCTCTCTCTTGAAAGAATCTCTGCCAGACATTCACACGTAAAAGGATCAAGCATGTGCGTGATTTCACCAGAGACTCTACACTATAATTTCATGATTGATTATGTAGAAAGACGCAAGCATTAAATCACCCCGACACTAAAGACGCCATGTTCTCTCTCTGACACACAAATATACATAACAGTATATAGTTTTTGTTAAGGACGCTCTCTCTGGTTTACATAATATGCGATTATATCAAACTTAAATCGGCGATCAAATTGGGCTTGAAGTGGAGCATCACCTTATCAAAATGAGAATAAATACGACCTGATTTCCAATTTATTTCTGGCCTTCTCGTGGAGATGAAGATCGCACCTTAAAATACATTTCTCATCATGCGAACAACATGAATCAGATCATGTTTACATTGTTTGTTGGTGTAATATACATTGTTCTCCCTCCTCTTTGTGTTGAATTGTCTTTCATATTGCTTAGTTTCAATTCTCTGGTCCCCCAATGGCCGCTTATGGAGAGGTCATGTGTTCCGGTTGATTCCCAACTAGTGTGCCGCGGAGCAAATGCAGGTGTGCTGCGGGAGATTTGAGGAAAGTTGATTCTCACTCAAACAAGAAAGAGCAATAAACAAACTTTAACTTAACGAATGTAGGATAAGATTTTCGTACTTGTGACAGATTTGTGGCAGATCTTTACTAATATCAATAAATTCGTTTTCTATCTTTTAATATGTCAATCCAATATTTTTTCATTTTTTTTAGTTTTTCCTATAATTTCTTATTAAGTGTGACCAATTTAAGAAGATTAATTTTTAAAGCGACTGCAAGTGTGCTACGGGATATTTAAGAAAGGCATGTTATTGAGGTGATGGTTACAATTGATATATAATTGCTTAATAAATGAGAAATTTAAGAAGTTTAATCCTTAAATGTTTGTGTTTAGCAAATACTATTTTCGGTTTTCATTGTTGTGTTCATTCCTTGTTAATTAAATAAGTCGATAGGTTTGTTTAATTCGGCCTCATTTATTGGAAATTAAGAAGCAACGCCAAGGACAAATTTCTCTTTGATATTTTTAGGTATGCATGATGAGGCCTTTAATTTTTACTCATGTTCGTACTATAATACGTTTGGCCACTAAATTAATATATTTTTAGCATTTCTAACTTGTGAACATTTATCAGTATTTATTAATATATGGTTAAATATATTCTTAGATACTGATGGTGCGTCTCGACCATATTACTCAATAGATTGATGTGCCGTGGGCTAAAAAAGGTTGCAAAACTTTGACCTAAGCTAAGGTAATCTCAAGCTTGAAACAAATAAAATGGTTAGTTTTTTCTAAAGAGAGAGGCTACGTTTTACCTCAACCAGTCCATCCATCAAAATATGTCGCAGTTTTATCTATGGTATTTTGCAATATTGTACTCGCGAACAAATATGCATAAAATATTAAACCTCAGAAGATGGCCAAGAACAAACAGAAAATGGCCAATATTTCTATAAAATTTATCGCAAAGTTTCGCCTTAATCCTGTCTAAGAATGAATTGATTAATGAAATTGAGTGGATACCACGTTAGATTTCTAGCGACAAGGTGTCAGGTTTTATTCCCCCGAGAGCGGACAAAGATGTCAGTGCACGTGGGAGTAGGTCGATCTTACACAAGCTCTCACACACCGAGCCAATCACAACATCGCTATCTTCTTTCTCGCGTATTCACAGCTCTACACAGATGAGTCGTTGTATCCACGTATACCTAACGCGGAACAGGTCCTCTTTCCCTAGGATAACGAAGATTCCTACCCCATCACGAGTTGGTTAAAACTCCAATTACTCCCCGTCCTGGGGCCCTCCGGCTTACCAGCGATTATAGGGATAATCTTCGCGTTGGTTTCATTATCCGTTCGTTGCTATCTAGTCCAATTACAGGAGGCGGAATATGGTGTACTAGCGAAAGACGGATGGCGTAACATAGTAGTAGTGGTAGTCTATGTGCATTGGCGAACAAGATGAAAGGTGACCCCAATGGCTGAGTTGGGAACCCGCATTCTTGTATAACAATAACATCATGTCTCCGTTATAGAGGATAAACCCTAAACTTGGCTTTAAAATAATAAACATTCAGACATTGAAATAAAAGAGCACTAGGTTTCTTAACTTACACAATTGAATTGTATTCTTTTTACGATAGTTATTAGCGTTTACATTTTTTAAATCTTCCTTCTTTTTCAAACCAAAACCCGCTGTAGAAAATACATATATATGTACATCTATGTATGACCAAATAAACAGTTAGAATTTTATACCAGAATAATTAAACTCATAAATATGTTTGATATTACAACTAATAAAAATGCTTAGTAATGAAAGAAAATCAAAAAATCATTTCAACCTAGAAAGTGAAGAAGAATTATTAAATTTATTGTTATAACAAACAGCATTTAATAAAATTAGGAGGATAACTCAATTTTGGCTTTCATGATATTCTCAGAATTTCTTTCTCAAAGAGTTCTGGATTATCTTTTTAAAGGGATGTAAATAAATACACGCCAGTAAAAGGTTGAATGCTAAATTAATATGATGAGGAAATATTTTATATAAATACCAAACAATGGATGGCTTTGGACACTTCAATTTTATAGCCATGGAGAAACTGCTGAACCCTCAACTGGACACATAATTAATACGGAATCATAGTTGTCTATTTCTTTGGTAAATATTTTGACTAATAAATCATAAATACTGCATTTATTGGGTGATAAAAAGAAAATTAGTTCATAACGATTACACTTTAAGAATATTGAAGTTTGGAAGAATTAATTAAACATGGAGGCTTGTATGAATGGGAAATATAAAATGTCCCCTTGCCATCGGTGATATCTAAAACGGAAAGATGAAACGTGCATAGAACATTGTGTCATTGTGAAAGTAATGACATAAATGAGAAAGGAAATAAAAGGAGATACGAATAAACACTGCCTAACCAATAAACTCCGCAACCTTGTTTTGGGTTTACTATAGCAATTGTTAGCTTCCATCATACTGGAAGAAGCACCCCATCCACAGCAAGCAGGCGACTAGGTTTCCAAATTATACTGCCAGAACGCAACCATGAAATAGGATTTTATAACGATGGTTTTCCGCCTCTAATCTACATCCAGTGCCCCTATGGGACGCCCTTTATTCATGCCAAGTAAGGTATTCATCAACGTGGATAAGTAGCATGCACGAGGCGTGTCCGATGTAGTATCGAGGCGAAAGACCATTGCTATTCAAACCGCAAGTACCTGTATTCACTCGGCGAATCTAACATCCCAGAAAGATTAGTTTTAATTGGCTAAATGCGGAAGATGTATCAGATTAGAATTAATTGGAAAGAGCCAATTACATTACGTTCCCATTCCACGGTGAAGGTGAATTACTACTACCTTATTTGCCACAAATCCTGGATTGGTACACAGTATTTAAATCCACAGTTGTTACATATGTCATACACTCACGTGTCTGCGAAAAATCTAATGAAAGTTAAAAAATGAATCCTATAATTACAAAATGAAACAGGGCTGTTATTTCGGATTGTGAAATTACTCTGTAAAAAAAACTTGATTTTAGTTTATACTATTTTAAGTATGCAGTGCTATATATAAACACATTGCTATAGTAACCTCACATTTTTGTAGTCATGTGCTGTTAAATTGAATGTTGTGTATGAACAGGATATCAGAAAATGTGTTTTTCGACATACAGGCATTTAAAAATTAAATGAGTCCGTTTTTCGTTGGTTATTTTTATTGTATATTTTAAATGTATGTAGGTGTATAGATTTGCAATCTAAATTTAGCAACTTTTAAAATACATCTCATATGGTTTCATACAATAAGAGTTTACCTCGCTAGCTCATTTCGTGCCCTTTAATCAATATATTTTTGTATAAAGTGCGACGTTCTTATCTGCCTTCGTTATCTGCGCTCATTTACTCTTGTTTATTTCCAAGGGTGAACCCCTATCTCCTTTTGAGATTGGTGGCGTGTAAAACGAGTGTAAAAAGGTCATGTACAATAAAGGTAGCCTTGAAAACAAGAGAAAAACTACATAGTTGCTAACTAACTAATTTTTTCGTGTGAATGGAATGGAATAATAAACTGGAAAGAAAGGAGCCCTTACATACTTCTCTTGATAGTTAGAGAAAATTAAGAAAACGTGATTTACACAACTGAGAGAAGCTGCCTATTAGAAAAAATATGGTGGAACAAAATAAATGTTTTTTTTATTAAAGTATTCCAATTAGGATAATTTGAATATAAACAAAAACAAACTATAGAAGCAGAGGTCGGGATAATTTCAAATCAATACACATATTCTAGCAAAAAGGCACGAAGAATTTTAAATAAGAAAATTTTCATATCATAGTGTATTGCACTGGTCTGCGTCAAAAATGTACTTTAGGTTTTCTATAGTGTTTCTTAATAAAATTGACCTCCTAAATCCGAATTTGTCATCCGTTTTTCTCTATCACCTCCAGTTTTTGCGATACAGGGGGTGATAATAATTTTATAGCTTATATGTACATCTCCTATATTACATCAAATTTCAATAGTTTTTGCACTGCTCTATTCGCAGTAGATTTTGTGTACATTTTAAGTAATTATGCAAATAGGTTTATATTTTGCAGGTTAAAAATTGCTTAGCATTATAATAATAAGAATAATAATAATAGTGGTAGAGTTAAAAATGAACAGAAAACGTAAGAATAGCTCCGACAGATTTTGCTATGTTTGCGGCAAAGTGACTTTTCCCGAGCAGCAAAGTACAATCCCTCCTGTAATTAAATCTTTGTATCATGCATATTTTGGAGTAAGGCTAAGAGATCAAGATAAAAGTTGTGCACCACATATCTGCTGCAAGGGATGCTACATAAGTTTAAGACGCTGGAGTCAGGGCGAACAGAAGTCCCTCTCTTTTGGTGTTCCCATGGTGTGCAGAGATGGCAAGGACCACACTACGGACTGCTATTTTTGCATGACAAATCTTAAAGGTGAGCATTGTATCAAGTATTTAAGCTCTCTGTATTATACTGGCTCCTGAAAATGTCATTATTATGCAAAGACTTAGCATGAAATTAAAAACTAACATAGTTCACTTCATCATGAACATATCCTTTACTAAACATTTATGTACTATCTGCAACTCCAAATCAATTCCTTTATGTAATATGCAATTATATTTTCCACAGGTATAAATAAGAAGAATAAACATAGTGTGGCATATCCGGATGTTCCTTCTGCCATTAAACTTCTGCCACATGGCCCAGGAATTCCTATACTTTCTCCCCCTGAACATATAGAGGTACATGAAGAGATTAATATGGAAGTTAACCAAGATTATGACACATCTGAGTCTTATCAAGTTTCCACATATGATATGGTCGCAAGACCATTCACTCAAGTTCAGTTAAATGACCTGACCAGGGATCTGGGGGTTTCAAAGGCAAATACACAACTTCTTGGCTCTAGACTTCGTGAAAGTAATCTTCTCGCTTAAGAAACAACATTTAGTGTGGTACAGAAATAGAAAACAAGAGTTTTGAAGCTGTTTTTTACAGCATTCTTCCAGCTTTTTAGTATACTGCGCCAATATTAAAGGACTTGTTAAGGCCCTTGAAATTCCATACAACCCATTAGAATGGAGACTGTTCATAGATTCCTTCAGTAGAAGTTTGAAAGCTGTGTTACTGAATATTGGTAACAAGATAGCTTCCGTTCCTATAGGCCATTCAATCCAACTTACTGAAAGTTATGAAAATATGAAAAAATTGCTGGATGCAATAAATTACTCTAGCTATAAGTAGATGATATGTGGTGACTTAAAGGTAAGATCATTTTACACTTGGCATTTCTAAGCTTTTTGATATTGACATTTTCATTTTTAATTGTTAATACTTGTATACACCTTTTGGTCAACTTACATTTTACAAGAATGCAAATCTGGAAATCATGTGTCATTTTTTAGTTATATTTTTTGTTGAAGTGTGTCCCTATAGGTTAATGCATCCTATTGGGTAAATGGGGAACTTATCCTAATTGAGAAGGTATACAACACAACTCAATAAACTCAAAATAAGATGTACATATATCCAATTAGTTCCAATACGATGATTTAATGCATCGGCATACAGGATTTTTCAGTACATATTCATATTCTTATTGTTTTAAGAAATATTACTTTGAATTTGTTTTTATAAATATTACACTAAATTTACATACCGTGCTAAATATTTTTCAGGCAGTGTCTCTTACGCTTGCGACGCAAACAGGCTACACGAAGCATCCCTGTTTCCTATGTTTATGGGACAGTCATGCAGATAGTCTGCACTATGAGAAGAAGTTTTGGCCTCCACGAGAAGCATTTAGAATTAGATCAAACAATGTGATAGCTGAACCTTTAGTGCCTCCTCAAAAATTACTTCTCCCTCCACTGCATATAAAGCTTCGCATAATAAAAAATTATGTCGAAACCCTTAATAAAGTAGGCCAAGCTTTTAAATTTCTTCTTCAAAAATTTCCACAAATCAGTGACGCTAAGCTCCATGGGAGAATTTTTGATGGAATTCAAATCAGGAACATGATCAGCAATTTGATGCATCAATGAAGGACATAGAAAAGATGCCTGGAAAGCTTCCAAAGCTCTAGTTAACAATTTTCTAGGCAATAAAAGAAGCCTAGAAGAATAAGTTGCCCTGGTCAATCAGCTCTTAACAAGTCTCAAACATTTGGGAGCTTGAATGTCTATAAAGATACACTTTTTACAGTCCCATCTGGATTATTTTCCCGATAACTGCGGGGATTACAGTAAAGAACAGGGGCAAAGATTTCACCAAGACATAAAAACAATGGATTCCAGGTACCAGTGTAAATGGAACGGAAACATCCTTGCTGACTACTATTGGTGTTTGAAGCGTGATGCACCAGATGACAGGCACAAACGAAAATCGTCAAGGGCGTCTGTTCTTCGAAATTATAATTATTTTCTTTATTAAGTTGCATTCTTTTATTTTTTGTTTATTAAAAGAATTATAGTTTACATACGAATATTCCTGTTTATATGATATAACAGTAATAATGCATTATTAGATAGAGAAAGTTTTTTTTTTTTTAAATTGAGAAAAAATAAGGTAATCTCAATGAAAATGGTGTATGCTGTACTGAGAAAATCTGACCTGATTGAACAAATATACATTCATTTTTGAGTTCAAGAGGTTGGATTCATTAAGAAACCACAAAGAAATCTTGGGGAACATAAAAAGAAATTTTCAAACGCAGGCCTGTGTTATTAATCTGGATCAATCACTACTCTCCTGAACAATGCCCTTTTCTTTTTTGAGCTAGAAACTTATTAATAACTAAGAGGATCTGCGTTTTTATTCAAAAGATCAAGTTTAATTTTTTTCCTAATAATTACCTGAAAGAAATAAGGAAAAATATATTAGTATGGGGAGAGTATTCTTAAATACCCGGCAGACTATACAAAAACTTGAGAAAGGTCTATATCTCAGTGCACTTTGCTGAAGTAGACTACTAGAAATGAGATCCTCATTTAGTAGACTTAGTAATGATCGATTATTTGTGCCCTTCGTTAGATTCGATGGAGCAACTAATCGCTTAATCATTTCTTCTATTTACTTGAGGTAAGATGGAGCAGATATCTATGAAATTCCGTTTGATTAGAATAAAAACATAGCATTTCATCGATTGGTATTAAAATCCTAAATATCATGCACTATCTAATGAAATCTAATATTATCTTACTAAATTTAAGTCCTTTTGTAAAAAGAAAATAGAAAAATAGATCAGAAGAGATGGTTTGAGAACCCAATCTGTCTGATCAGAGGTAAGAGTCAACTATAGTGTCCTGGGAGTATCAGTTCATACCCATCTACCTCGGTACTTGCAATATGGGCATTTTTTAAAAAGAGAAATTACCAAATGAAAAATTACAACATTGCTATATTTTTCCAGTAAAGTGGGTATATATGAAGACGGTGCCCAGGTAACGAAATGGTTGAAACGTCATACTCGTATGTCGTCTCTGATACTAGCAATTTCGTATTCAATTGCGAGACATAAATAGGTAGTCTCTTTATGAGTTTCGTTATCTCAACAACGGTGGCTGATATATTTATGTATGAATTTGAATTTAGGTAATTAATAATCTTGAAAATATTTCTCTCCACTAAGAGGAAATTTTATGAATTTTTAGCACTTCAAAAAGAGATTCCTAAGCTTAGTTTAGGTATATTTGAATTTTTAGGGTAAATTAGAGACCAAATCTTGAGTTAATGAATAAAATACTAGAAATCCTAGTAAATTTATCAGAGTTTCAATTTCTGTAGTGCTCACCTCTGATCTTATATAAATTAAAGGCAAAAGTAAATATAGAAATAAAATTAAAATCATTTACAAAATTGTATATCACGTGAACGTGAATTTACAAATATTAAACAAGACGAAGTCAAAGATAAACAATCGATGGGAAGTCAATAAATTTATTTCATGGTGACAGGTTAACGATTGAGATAGCAAAGAAAGAAATAATAAAATTTAAATGAAAAGAACCTATCTTAATACTTAGTAAAGAAAAGATAAAGAATATTTGTTGCGAAGGTCTAGTTACGAGTATGTGAACGATTCCTAGGGGTCTTGATTTTAATCTAGATAAGTTTGAACAGGAATAAAAAACAAACTAACAAAAGGCCATAATTTAGTAAATTTTATTTGAGACAAAGTGATAGCGGTAGAAAAAGAAATAGAGTTATACAGATAGAGATAAAAGAGGCGAGTAAATAGCAAGTAAATCAACATGTATTCTACTCGACAATGATTTTAAGATGTTATTTTTCTTTTATACCAGAAATATTATGTGCAATCTTTAATAAACCATTGGATGGAAATCATAGCTTCTTTTAAAAGCTGCTGCTACTTACATTAGAGTTCTAAATGAGAAAAAATAATAATAAATTATGTGACTAACAGGACAAAACAAATTACCATTTCATTCATTGGTATGTAATATAATATCCATATAATTTAGTATCTAATGAAATTAATCAACTTTTCTTTCCCCTTAGACTGTAGGTGTTGGATGCGTCCGTTTTGGTAAATGGATTGAGATTTAGGATTTGGATAGGCGGGTTGCTTACGCCCTAACTTTTTAATATATTTTTAAAATTTCAAAAGGAAAACCTGCAAATAAATCTCGAAAAAATTATATAATTTAATCAATAGATAATTCGATTTCCTATAACACTGAAATTTGAAATCTTCCATAACCCTATATTTTAAGAATGAGATTTTTTTAAGGTTTGAATAAGATTTTTTCATTTAGTTCGGTTGTAACCTAAGTATATTTAATTTTTTTATCAAAGTTATTTCTAATAATTCCTTTATAAGAAAAAGGAGAAGAATCAGAAGAATCAGAAGAAGAAGAAGAAGAAGAACTAACTACAGAACTACAGAATCTAGGACCAGCAAAGACCCTAAGGTCCGCTCGAGGCTAGTCCGCTACACTAAATCAAAAACTACGATACACCTTTATCTACGAGTGTATCTCTAACATGCTTTTTTTTTTTTTTTAATACTATCTACTGTACACACTTATCTACATGTGTATATTATCGTGCAATTTTAACTAATCAAACTAGGGGTCGGGGGAGATAGAAAGTTTTTCTTCTTATCTTCCGCAGCCACTCGACTGCTAGTGGTGAAAAGCTAATTTAGGGATAGAGACTACTTATAGGATAGGCGGAAAAGAAATGGGACATCTAAGCTACACATGCAGAGAATCGCCGGCATCATTTTTAGTCATCATAATTTCATATCCTTAAACCTCCGCTCCAAACTCTCTCTCTGCAAGGACGTTTAAATTCACAGTGCTCAACTACGTTATATTTAAACTATTCAAATGCACGTCGAGACGATTTTTGAACATATTAACCGAAGTGCTATCTACTACGTGGGTGGGCAGCCGATTCCAATTTTGAGTAACTTTAAATGTAAAATAGTTTTGGGCTATACTAGTGTTAAAACGCTTGTTCACTAATTTTAACCCGTGCTGACGAGTATTTCCCCTATGATCCAGTTCGAACAGATTGCGAAAGTCCACGTTTGAGAAACCCTTTAGTATTTTAAATACTTCTATTAGCTGGCCACGTAATCTTCTGCTTTCTAGCGATGGCAAATCTAAAGCCCTGAGCCTTTCCTCGTATGATCTATTCCTCAGCTCTGGAATTAATTTCGTAGCCCTACGCTGCACTCTTTCTAATTGCGCAATATCTTTCATTAAATATGGAGCCCAAAATTGAACAGCGTATTCGAGAAGTGGCCGCACAAGGGATTTATATAAAGGTAAAATTACATCCTTAGATTTGAAGATAAAATTGCGCGCGATATAACCCAAAACGCGATTTGCTTTTTTACACGCATCCGCGCATTGCTTCGAGAATTTAAAATCGTCTGAGACTAATACTCCCAAGTCTTTTTCTAATTTAACCGCGTCGAGGACTTGGCCTTTCATGGTATAATCTACTCTTAAATTATGGCAACCCAAGTGCATTACCTTGCATTTGCTTAAATTAAATTCCATTTGCCACTTGTCCGCCCAATTGGCAATCGAGTTTAGGTCCCCCTGCAATTTATCGACATCCGATCTTACATAGGCACGATTACCCAGCTTCGTGTCGTCCGCAAATTTCGAAATCCGACTAAGTATGCCTTTATCGAAATCGTTAATATAAATTAAAAACAATAAAGGACCTAAAACAGAGCCCTGCGGTACCCCACTACTAACGCTGGCCCAATCTGAACATTCCCCATTTATTACTACCCGCTGCGAGCGATCTTTCAGCCAATTTCTAATCCAGTTTAAAATCTTACCAGTCACCCCAATCACTTTAACTTTCATTAATAACCTTTGGTGGGGGACGGTGTCGAACGCCTTTTTAAAGTCTAAATATATTACGTCTACAGCTTTGCTTTCATCGTACACGCAAATCATTTTGTGGAAGAATTCGAGCAAGTTAGTCAAGCACGATCTCGCACGCCTAAATCCATGCTGGGTATCGTTAATCAGCTTATTTGCCTCGAGGTGGCTCACTATTCTATCTTTAATTACAGATTCTAAAAGCATCCCAACTACCGAAGTTAGACTAATAGGCCAAAATATAGGTGTAACGTTTGCTCGCTTGAAATCCAACGGAACATGAAGAAGAAGATGAAGAAGATGATGAAGAAGATGAAGAAGATGAAGAAGAAGAAGATGAAGAAGAAGAAGAAGAGAAAAAGGTTTTCAGGGTGTTAAAATAAAGAGTCTATAAAGGGGATTAAAAAAGGCGGTTAAGATTAGCAAATAAGGCCGTAGGCCACACCCCGCAGGAGTGCCTGTGTAACCAAGCTCTTCCTGTCAAGGAAAAAAACAACGGTTTGTTTTTCTATTATATAATACCTCAATACTTTCTATTAAGTCAAATTTTTCTAAAAGAGATTACTTTTTGATTAGGAGAGATGTATGAACACCAAATTTCCCGTTCAAAATAAAGGTAAAATTTCCCTTTCTTTAGTTAGAGGATAGCGATGAAAAATTAAATTAGGAAACTTGTAAAAAATGTTTTGTTAATATATATTATATCAATTCTATTTATCTTCAATATGTTGCAACCACCTGGAGAAAAAGGCATCACTTTGATTATTAATTTTAGGTTTTCATATAATTTTGTTTTTCCATTTTTACCTTCAGTCCACTGGTGATTGAGGGGAACAACTGGGTTGAACTTCTGTTATCTCTTTATAAATTTATGGTATAAATATAAGCTCTATCCTTTGGTGTAGCTTGCTAACGTTCATCTTTTGGTTTGTTAAGTTTTCGCTTATCTCTTGTTACTTTAACAATTCATTTTATTGTTCAATTTTGGGTTCACTTTGCCTCCTTTTGTGATATTGTATTTTGGTTATTTCTTCTTTTTTTATTATTCTTGTGGACTCTTTGCCTCTTGTATTATTATTACTTTTATTATTATTATTATTTTGAGCCCCATTTAGCCCTCGATTATTATTATTTTGGTCTACTCTTCATGATGTAATATTACACATAGGATTATTTCCAGGCCTTGGTTTAGATGGAGATTCAAGATCTTGTATTTAAGACCCCTCAGCCATTGTTTACTTCTCTCATTATCGCATCTAAGTCATTTCTTTCTTCCCTTGAGTGTGCGAGTTATTCCTTTAAAACGGCAAGAGCCGTTCTCCAACCTCGTTTCTTAAGAAACCCGTGTTGCTGATACTTGTGGGCTCCTAACCTGGCTAGCTGGTCTTGGAGCCGATTAACCTCGAACTTTTCCTTGACTTTGCTCACAAACTCTATGAGGAAATTGACCTGTATTTCACCAGTTGATTTTGTATTTGTTACATTATATGTATAAACAACATTTTAGCCATCTTTACCACTTATGGGAGGTAACCCGTATTCAATGAAGCATTAAAAATGTTAGTGATTCCTTGAATGATCTGCTTTGGAGAGCATAGAGCAGGTTAATTTTAGTAATGACCATCCAGTATGGTGCTTTTTTCAAAGGATTTAATTATTGCCGTAACTTCCTCTTTTGTTAATAGTTGGTCATGATCTGCCATCTCCCTCCTTTCGTCGGCTCAGGGTTGTGGGTGCGTTCTATGTATTATCTGATTAAGGTATCCCATCAGTTGGGTCTCGAATTCATGGTCGAACTTTTCCTTTTTCTTATTGGTATAAGACTGTCCAGCCATTCAGATGGTTAGAGGTTTATAGCCTCTCAAAGTTCTTTACTTAGGCGTCATCGCAGCGATCTTCTTTCCAGGTTCGGCCCTGACCTTCGGTATTTCCTCGCACATCTCCCCCTGTGTATACAAGTTATCTTCTTCATCCCCTGGGTCCAACTAGGAAGAGGGGGGTTGAACCCATTTTTTGGTTACACACTCGCGCTCTGTTTCAATGATAGAAGCATTTAACTTCCCAACTCCTCGTAAATCTCCTCCAACGTTTATTCATCTTGGTCAGCTAGTACGTGACGACTAAGTATAGTCTGTAACGTTCCCACTTGGCCTCAGCGTAGCTTTTGCGAAAACTGACCGAAAGCTATATCGCTTTGAGTAAGATAGCTGTCAAGATCGTTAATAGGCACTGGGTACTGCTCGGCCAAGTTGCTACTCTTATGTGCTATGCTAATTGAAGGAGATGTTGCTTATCATGATTTGGTCAGGCAAAGTTGCAGAACTGTAAGTGATATAGGTCAGAAAGTCCGTCCCTATCACTGGTATGTTTCTTCTAAACATAATCTTTTCCAAGTTTCAACCTCTTTCATTCTTGTTACAATAGTCGGCCGTTCGGCACCTGGGATTGAGATCACCCCATAAGAATGCCATTTTGCGGTACACGAACAAGGCGTCAAATTTGATGATGGGCAGGTAGGCTCGTCGAAGTGGGTGATATGATGCTGCTAATACGAGGTTTCATACCAATGTTGTTAGTTCCACTGCCACAAAGGATTCGAACAGCTTCATTAGGCGTCTGAACGTGATATTTTGATAGCTATCGCAAAACCGTCAAACCATTCCTGGGAGAGATTTTTCATGAGCAAGTTAGAGCCCGATATTTTTAATCGAACATATATTGTGTCTATACCGTGCTCTGTTAATAAAATGATGTTGGATTTGAGGATTCGGAATATATGTTTCCATTCGTTTTGCTTTCCCTTTCCCTCCCTTAACGTTAAGTGTCAGGATTCTCAGCCTGTTATTAACGTTCTCCATGTTGTTCTTCGTTTAGTCTTTCTTGGTTGCGGACATTTTCCTTCTGTTCCTTTTCTTTTTAAAGTTGGCATTGCACGCTTGTTCACATGTTTCCTGGTAGAGGGTCAAGTTGTTTCTAAATAGAGCTTCTTTGACAGTTTCCTTAACCCAATCCCAACGAAATCCCAATTATAGGTTTTTTCTTTGCTCCGTGGAAAATCTTGATGAGGTCCATACTATTGAGTAAGCCTTTCTGCTCACATGCATAGATTGCGAGATTAATCTCATCAACATCAAGGAGTCTTTTACCAGTCCGCTTCCATTTTATATGACACCTGTTCTTAGGTCCGACCTCTGAATCTGAGAGATCTGAAGAATCTGTAGTCTCTGTAGTCCGTAGTCTTGAAGTTAACCCCATCTTCGTTACAAAAACGCTTTCGTGAACGTGGACTAGCAAATTACAGGGGTAAATAATGAATAATGAACCCGGGTAGCCCTCTAGAGGACCCTCTCGAGGTACGATAATGAACGGACCTTTTTTTGGCTTGCGAGAAGCTAACCATCGTTAACCGGGGGTGCCGTTCATCGAAGGTTTCGGTTTCAGAACTGCTCCCAACGAGCACATAGATGGGCGTTCCTACCATCTCTAGGCAAGGGTGGACCACTATGGTAGTGAAGGGAGACTATCCTTTGAATGTTGGAGTTTTGAACCTTATTTTTGGTGCCTCTGGTGCCGGGTTTCAAAATGTCAAGTCCTCAAACATTCTTTCCTCGGCGACACCAATTGTCTTTAAAATAGAATGGCATAGTTAAAACGATGTAATATGTATGGCAGGCTGTTCACTCTAGCTTCGTCATTCCGTTGAGAGAGATGTGTGTGTTGGGTAAAGGGGAGGTTGATATATAGTCACCTATGCGTAGCTCCAAAGAACGTAGGAAAATGACAAAAGATTTCACGCTTTGGAGCCAATTTAACCTCACCCAGACCTCGTCTAATGATAAAATATTTCTTGAGATTAGCGTTCTTTCTTCCTTTACGCCCTGGCTAGGAGGGAGAGTGAATAACCCCCGGGCGGCCCCTCTTGGCTCCATAACACCATCCTTCTTCTGGGAGAACGAATGATAGGGGGCCCTGGAGGCATTGGAGAAGAAGAAAAGGGTGTAAAGAAAAATCAGTAGCAGAGAAGGAGTTAATCTAAGTTGACATTCCATTATTTTGACATAATGATTAACGTAGAATCCGAATCACATTCCCTAATATTTTCTCTGTCAATCGTCTTTCATCTACTCAGTCGTTTTAGTTTGCGGGGAACCGCCAATGTCTGTCACTTCTCTGTTATTTGTATTATCTCTTTTTTAGTCACATGAGACTAGTCGCGGGTGACTCTACATCTCACTATGTTGGGCGGTTGGTCCCCGTTTTGCTTTCCTGTTGTTTCTGTAATAACATTGTAACTTTTACGCCGATTCTAACGAAATTTTAAACACTTATGTTGTGTTATATTCTATTTCGAATGATATAATTGCCAAAGTCTTCCTACGTTTCGTCGAAATCTCTATATCTCTTCCAAGGTTTTAAGGTCCTGACGTCACATCAGAGCTTTCAAAGAAAACGGAACTGCAAGAAAAAAACGGCTAGAAAATGGCAAACTTTAAAATCCTTCTAGCTACTGATTTCTGCAAAAACTCTTCTTTTTTTCTTTAATAGCCGGTCCGAGCTAAAGAATATCACTCAAATATATCAACTGAAACATCCATTCATATAATTCATTAGCAAAAATGGGAAAATAACCCCAAAATACGTCACAAAAGGGAAAATGGCTGCCCATCGCAATGTCAACAAACGTGACTAAGTAAAAAAAAGAATAACCTCTAAAAAAAATAAAAAAGCTCTCATACCAGTGTCAAAATAATTTTATATATTAGTTTTCAAATCCCTAGATTTATTTTACTCTTCCAACGCGAGTGGAAAACGATTAAGTATCTAACTAAATTAAAATACCGCAAACGTGACTGAGCAAAAAGAGGAAAGAACCTATAATAAATTAATCGCCGGTTACAGCGATTGCCAAATAATTTCAACATTAGTTGACAAATTCCTGAAACTATTTTAACTTCCCAAACCCAGCGGAAAAAAGATTAAATACTTAAAAAAAATAAATAAAACACCAACGTGACTAGGCAAAATATATGAACTAACCTTATAAAATATCAATAGCTGCTCATAGTCATTTTGAACATTACCCTACAAGTCCCTGCTCTCGTTTAAACCGAGAGCACGGGGAGGGGACGCTTACATACTCAAAGAAAAAAAAACGAAAAAATGGCAGACGATCCGTTTTTTCTTTTAGCCTATTAATATAGGAATTGCTCTAAGTGCACATGATTAAAGCTATTTTAATTGGGTTTTCGATGCGAGCTTCAATAGTGTGAGCTAGTCTTGGTTTATTTCAAGCTTAGTTCTTTCAGTTTCGACCGCTATGTCGTCACTTTCTAGCCTATTCCTATAGAAATTGGTCTAATTTAACACGATTGAAACTATTTTAATTGTGTTTTCGATGCGGGCTTCTATATTCTTTGCTAGGTTAGATGGATTTTTTTTCTAGGTTTCACCCAAATCAGTTAAGTTCATCTTCGTTTCGCGAAATTCGGTCTATTTCTTTAATTTTTAAGGTCATAGCGTCACATCAGAGATGATTTGTATATGAATTTCTCTAATTATACACGACTAAAGGCATTTTAATTTTGATTTCGATGAGGGATTTGATATTTTCTTTGAAGGAAGCTGAGATTTGCTTCTTCTATGTTTTGCCAATTAAAGTCTATCCCTCTCATGTTTCAATGTTTTGACGTCACATTTTAGCCTATTCATATTGGAATTGCTCAAATTTCACACGATTAAAGCTATTATAATTGTCATTCCGACGCAGGCTTCGATATTTTTAGCTAGGTTAGATTTAATTCTTCTTATTGCAAGAAAACAAACAGGACTGGAAAAGGGCAAGCTATAAAAGTCTTCTATCTACTGATTTCTCCAAAAAATCATGTTTTATAGTCGCCTGCGAGACGAGTCGCGAGCAACCCTACATCTCACTGTGTCGGTCGTTCGGTCCCCGTTTTGCCTTTTTTTTGTAATAACATTGTAACTATTTGGCGGATTCTAACGAAATTTGAAACATATTTGTTGTTTTACATTATTTTTCGAATGATATTGCCAAAGTCATCTCAAGGTAAACCGGGGAATTATTTTATTTTAGCAATAATATCATAACTATTCGGCAGATTCTAACAAAATTTGAGAGTCTAATGTTGCTTTACGTTTTCTTTCGAATAATAGAATCGCGATTGTCCTCCCAAGGTTAGGCCAAGAATTATTAAACGTTTTGAAGGTCGTAAGGTCATAAATCAGAATAAGTGAGAGCATGCGACTTTTTGATCAGCAGACCTGGTTTCTCTTTAATTAACTTGAAAGGTAGTCCGTCTAATCTCGTTTTTTCTGTTTTTGCTGTGATTTATTTACTGTTGCATTGAGTATATTCTGTAGAATTCATCACGTTACGTTTCTTTGTATTTGAGCTTCGGCTATTTTTATTTGGTTTTCTCTATATTTAGCATCACAATTGACGTGTGGTGTACTTGAAGGCTTACAACGGAGTCTCTCAGTTGAGTATCTGGGTCCCCCTCTCCCCTGATGTTCTGGATTCATTTCACCCCTTCAGTTCTCTCCGCCTGATCTTCAGAGCATAGGAAGGTTTGGAGGATATCCAATACCTTCTTTCTCTGAGACTTAAGGCAGTGAAGTTAATAAAGAATGTGCCTAGGTCCCTCGGTTTAAGAGTGCTTAATCTTAACGTTAAACCAGCATGGGTAATATATACCAATGATCAACTCAACAATCAGTCGTAGATTCTTAAAGGCTTTTCTTTTGAGCTCATGCTTTGACAACCACAGCCGAAAAGGTTTGTCAGCTGTGGTTAGACAGCGACTGTGGTTTACTGTTCCTATTTATAATAGAGAAAGCCGATACAATTCTATAGCCGTAGTCTTAATCAGTGGAAAGATATTGCTTTACTTCCTTAGGTATCTTGGTAAGAGGAAGACCTGAAGATATTTGAGTGAAATTTGGGTTGATATCCAAGTCTGTAACAGAGTCAAGGAGCTTTACTATTGGTCTCATATATCTGTTGTCAGATATTCTTGGGCCATCAAGTTTAATAATTAAATGACGGAAAGGGAGTTCCCTAGTGTGCAGGTTACAGACCAACCAAACAAGCTATCTGCCTAAATGGAGCTCCATCTTTCGCATTACTTAACCATTTACACATATATATTTACATCCGTGGAGTCTCATCCAATGGACATTAAGCTTTTATCTAAACCCCTTTCTCTCAGCCATCCAGACATAGCATTAGCGATCTTCTCTGCATGTGATTCTTCTTTTGGGACAAAGTGAAAGAGGTAATTGCTTCTAGGCTCACTGATGACAGTGTAATGACCCTCTTTTGTTTTTACTTGAAACAATTTTTCACTTCCCTCTACTTCTATCATAAAATTTTTCGATTCAATTCTTCCATCAAAGAGAACACAAGAAATTTCCCCATCCTTCCTTAAATTTTCCTCAAACTTATGTTCAATAACTATTATTAGTTTTTTGTGCGCTCTCTTAAATTTATTCTTACCAATTACTTTAATTGTATCTTCCTCAGTAATAAATCCAGCATCTATTACAGCTTTTGTGTCTATAGCTGCAGTTGGTCTCAATCCAACACCATACCTTATACTACTAGCAAGAGCAATATTTGAAATTTCATCATATTTCTTTCTATTCCTATTGGAAGATTCCGTCACTCGAAAAGCTTAAAAGGTTATTTGATTACCCAAACTGTTATCACCATCAGAATTTTCTGCCAAATAATGCTCGATATCTTTCTTTTTGCTATCCTTTCTTTTTCTTTCCTTTCTTATGCTGTTAATTGTCTATTATGTTCTGAAATATCAGGACCTCCAATTTGAAAGGTACCTTTACTTTCAACCTTCTTCTTTGTCCTTTAATAAAGGCTAGTTCCCTAGTAGGTATTTTTTTTCTCTTTACTACAAGAGCAGTTAATGTGGGCTTCAGCCTCACAGCCATTACAATCTACTTCCCCACAACCGGAAATTTTCCATTTGCATGTCAATATATCAAATAACTGGCCTAGTTTGGCAATGAACCTCTCTTTTACTAAAATTCTTCCTTTACCAAAGAAAACCTTTACTGCCTTCTTCCACAACTCCTTAAGCTTTGTTATTATTGTGAACTTTTGATTTATAACAGGTGGTTTGAAGAAAGCATTCGCTTTGGTCCACTGATTAATCAAGCCCTGATACATGTCTTTTACCAGCTAGTCCACTTCATAATTTCTTCGGTCATCTTCACTTCGCTCCCTCAGGTAGATGCCGTACCTCAAAATATCTCTTATTGTTGGTAACTCAGACACCCTCAGCTCTTGCTCAGTCCCAACAAAATTAGTCAGATGAGAACTTGATTTGGACTTTGTCTTGATTTTCGCCATTGCCACAGTAATAGCAAGTATATCTGCAGATGAAAGGATGGCATTTAGATTAAGAAATAATCTCTACCAAATAATTATATGTTATTCTGAAATTATCCACAGTCTTTACTAGTATTGAAAATAAAATATAAATGCTCTAAAACAATTACCAGTTACAATATTTACCAGAACTGAAAACACTACTGCAATATTGCCTTCCACTGAGTAATGAGTACTGGCTACTTGCAATTCTGGAGTTAGACCAAACTAAATTAAGGGTCATTTTTAACAGGTTTCCTATTTCGCATGTCTCTTTAATACATTTTTACATTTTTTTACACAAATATTTTACAGACTACATAAATGTATTGATGATAGGAATCGGTAAATTTGATCTTTTATGGGTAACTAAAATAATAGTAAATAGAGTAAATTACCCAAAACTAACAATATTTTAACTTCAAATTGCTGTAGATTAGATCAATCAGAATTTAACTCTTCTGCCAAAAGTATGTTCTTTTCACCAATAGTCATCATGTGAATCCCCTTCATCACCAGTTTCATAAAATTCTAGAGTATGACCCGCATTATTATAGGAGCGTGTCCATCTAGAGGCACGTTACAAAGTTTGGAGACACACTATTCAAGGGCAAAGATGATGAAGGTCTATTAAAAGAACACATGCTCAAGTTGAAGTCAAGATGATCAAGAACCTTTTTGCAAAATTCATGGCTAAAGGATCTGTAACTATTATTCGAAAAAGCGATCGCCATTCCAATTCCAGTGACCCGGAGGTTGCGTAAGTAGTTCATGAAACAATTACTCATAGCTTGAAAAAGTCAGTTCGAAAAAGAGTAATGGAATGTTCGTTCTCCTTTCACTGAGTACGAAATGTGCTAAAAAAGGAGATAAAATGACTTGCTTGGAAGCCGACCTACTGTCGCGCACTCTCTGCTGAAGACTGCAACATTCGTATGGAGTTTGGGAGGTGATGCTGGTGGCTTGGTATGAAATTGGCTTGATCTCTTTAGAAATATCCCGTGGAGTGATGAAGCAGTATTCCACACCGGTGGGTTTGTGAACCGTCACAACTGCCAGTGCAGGGTGGGAGAAGATCTTCGTATTACCTCTGAAAAAATGCAGAATTGGCCAAAGGTAACGAACGATACATATGTTGTGGAATGAGTTCTGATAGGATTGAGGGTCCTTTTATCCTACGCGATACTATGTATGCAAAAATGGCACCTCATCATACTGCAATACGAAATTTGGCCAGTTATCAGTACATGGAAGAATATTGAAGATTCGATTTTTATGCAAGATGGCGCTCCTCTAAATTTTCCTATTGTTGTTCGTGAGTGGATGAATGCCCACTTCCCTGGGAGATGGATGTGTTTGCGTGCTACGCCTGAGTGGCCAGCTAGAAGTCTTAAGTTAAAACCCTGCAACTTTTTATTGGGTTGGTTAAAAGAGAAATTCTACTCTACCAAACCAACCACTTTGGAAGAACTTGAAGGGCGAATACGAGAAGTTATGTCTTCCATCCCGCAAGAGTTCCTTGTGAAATCAGTTAATGTAGTATCATGGGGGTTGATATACGTTCTTTAATATTTATTTCTCGAAATAATTATAATTCATAAATAAATTACAAGAATTTTAACTTAGGAAGTCACTTTACAATTACTATGTAGAAAAAGGTATTTCATATTAATCTGTTTTCTACAATAATTGTTGAACGCCTTGTAGGTGCTCTTAGTTCCTATAGGTAAATCCGAAATCTTCCTTTTTTGGTAGCTAATTATAATCAAGTATTTGCTTTATTCTGTTTGTTAAGGCACTTTTATCTAATTTATATGATGCTGATACTAGATGGCTTCGTCTGTAGTATCATGTCTTCTCATGTCGTCATTTTTAAAAGAAGTAAACTAGAAGCGTTGAAATATTATATTTGAATCTTAACATTTTGTAAACATAGTTGCTTTTAGGTTAGCAAGAAGTTTAGTAATAGCTTTTATTAAATCTATTGTAACACAAACTCTTCTTCCACCACCTTTACCATTTTTATGCTCTTAAGTGCATGAAAAATTTCATACTTCTTTACTGTTGTGACTTCCACCTTATTTATTGAGAAGTTGTCTTCGTGTGTAAGGTGACCATAACTTACATACTCCTATAGTTGCATAGCATTGTCGTTTCACATATGGTGTCTCTATAATAAGCGAACGAGAATAATTATGATTCTTCCTCTATTTCGGTGTAACCTTTCGTCATTAGTTTTTTTGCCATTCATCACATCCGAAGCAGATGGTAACTATTTAAATTTAAGTATGAAAAGCGTGCAACTAAAGAGGGAAGTTGTAATCTATGGATATAAAATAAGGAGGGAGACAGACGAAGGAAGAAGGAAAATTAATTAGAAAGAAAAAAAACAATTAAATAGGTGAAAGATACAAATGCAAAGGGCAAGTAAAGGGGGGAGTGAAACATTAAAACCAAAATTGCAGAAAATGAAAGGACGATTCCAAGAGTTTTAGAGCTACTCGTATATAAAGGATTCTTTTAAGATAGAATAAAGAGACCTCTCATCTTCATTTCATTTTCCAAAGGGATTTTTCCTTCTGAGTTCTTGGAGGATTCACGGTTTGGATCGTGTATAGTGTGACCTGAAAGTCCTTGACGTGACACTTAAACTTGTGCAATAGTTTAAGTATTTCGGAGGTATAGTGAAGGAGAGTGAATGTTAAGTGTGGAATTTTCCAAGAAGCTGCGAGAGAGTATGTATGGGTATTTAAAGGGAGGGATCAAGTAAAGACTGAATTAATTAAGTGTTATGGTGTAAGAAAAAAAGTGAATGAGAATATTCTGAGGTGGAAAGGGCATCTATGAAGAATATATGTGAAGGGAATATACAAAATTGGGTGATAATGTGTACGAATGGTTGGCATATCGCGTATCGTGTAAAAGGTTGATTACGTATTTGTATGAGTGTTTGAGAAAGAAGATAATAGCAGAGGAACAAGTGGATAATGGTGTGTAAGATCAGAGTGCATGGAATTGGTTTTTGTGGGGGCGTAGAGACATGGGGGTTTCTGCGCAGAGATAAACCTGGATTGGAGTAGTTCTACAGCATGTAGAACCCCATCGCTATGAAAGGTCAATGCGCTGTATAAGTCACTTATCTCTCTCTCTGCTTTGTAGGCCATAGAGGAAGTGAACTATTGACTAATTACACTGGACTGCATAAAAAATACAACATAAATGACAATATAATTTTCCTTCCCAATTTTGCATGCTGAACACTGTGGTAGTATTCATTTTTCTCCTGAAGTTCTAGTTTTTGTGTTGCACAGCATGTGTTATAGAGCAAGGTGCATAGGCATATATGTATAAATTATTACTATGTAATGTCCACGTGTGATCATTGACTGTGTCTTATGTTTATTTATTTTGTTGCAGATTAACTGAACTATGCTGCAGACTCTTTCTGCTACATATGCGGAAAGTAAACACCCTCAAAACAGAAGCACACTTTCACATCTTTAATAAAACGTCTGTATCGTGCCTACTTTGCCATTGAACGAGGAGATCAGGATAAGGCATGGGCTCCTCAATTTGCCTGTAACATTGATGAAACCTATCAATCTGGTTTCAAGTCAGGTCACTGCACAGAAACCACCCTTCTCAATGTGTCCGATTGCTTACGAAGAGCCGCGGACAGGGGTTGTGTCTCCATCCTCGTTCTACTCGACCTTTCCTCTGCCTTTAAAACTATTAACCATACCGTCCTACTTGATCGTCTCCACTCTTTCATCGGCATATGAAGCACCGTGCTTGACTGGTTCCGCTCTTACCTCTCGTCTCGTACCCAATCCGTTGTGATTAACGACGTTTCATCCGACTCTACCCCCATTCACTGTGGAGTGCCACAAGGCTCTGTCCTTGGTCCTCTACTATTTCGTATCTACATTCTCCCTCTTTGTTCTCTTCTCCGTAATCTCGGTCTATCCTTCCACTTATATGATGATGACACTCAAATTTTCGTTTCATCATCCCCCACGTCTCTTGCCTACTCTATCACTGACCTCCTGGCTGCCTACTCCTCCATTTCTGACTGGCTCTCTTCCAACTTCTTCAGGCTTAATCACTCCAAAACTGAGGTCTTCCTCGTCGGCACCCCTGCTCTTGTCAAAAAATCTAAATCTCTTTTTTCCTCGCTTACTCTGGGCGGTAATACTATCATTTTCTCGGACTGCGTTAGCAATCTAGGTGTTGTTTTTGATGAGCATCTCTCCTTTAAGCCTCATATCCGCAATGTCAGCAAATCCTCTCTATGTTTCCTTCTTAACTTCTCTCGCATTCGCTCTTACTTAGATCGCCAAAGTCTTGAGACTGCTTTTCATGCCTTCATCACCTCACGCCTTTACTACTGCAACTCACTGCTTGTGAATCTGCCATCCTCCTCTCTCCGCCCCCTTCAACTTGTACAGAACTATGCCACCCGGATTCTCCTCCGTCGCCCTCGCTTCTCTCCCTCAAAACCCTTGCTGCATGAACTGTACTGGCTCCCTGTCAGATCCCGTACTCACTTCAAGATACTTCTCTTCACATTTAAGGCCCTAAACAACAAGACCCCGTCTTACCTCTCTTCTGCCCTCTCGCCACGCGATGTCCCTGGGCCCTTCGGTCATCACATGCACCTTTTATGAATATTTCTCGTTCATCCCTCTGCTCAATGGGGGACTGCTCCTTCTCAATCTGCGCCCCTAAGTTGTGGAATGCTCTTCCTGCTGAAATCAGGTCTTCTCCCTCTCTTACCACATTTAAGCGTCTCCTGAAAACGCATCTTTTCAGTATTGCCTTCTTCCCCCTCTTGAATTTCCATTGAATTTACATTTTCATCTCAGCACAACGTGCGCTCTGGGAGGTCTCAGGCATTGAAGAGCGCATTACAAACGACTTATTATTTATTATTATTTATTTCTGGGTTCAGCCATTGGATTAAAGGGAAACGTAAGTCAATGCCATTTAGTATACCAATGGTTTAGCGGGAACCGAAAATCACCAAAATGACTGCTATGTTTGTATGGTAAAACCGCTGGGGAGAAATGCTAAAAGCATGAAACACATTAAATATCCAAACATCCCATCAGCTATGCAACCTGTACCACACAGTGATGACGTCCAAGTATCAATATGTCCTGAGAATGTGCACCGTAGCAGTTCTAGTAACTCTTCAAGTAGTGACCGTGAAGATTCAGATGTGGATGACTAATTTAACCCTACCGGGATCCGTGGGAAAAGCCCTCAGTTGTTTGAAAAAAGTGAGCTAGATGACCTTGTTTGAGATCTTGGGCTGTCAAAAGAATCTGCGCAATTGTTAGATTCAAGGTTAGCAGAGAAAAATCTTTTGGGAAGCAGCATCGATAGCAGGAATTTGTGCGGTACTTTACTAAGTCAGATGACATGGTGTATTGGCATGATGTTTCAGGTCTTGTAGGACACATGGCAAAGGAATACCATCCTGAGGAATGGAGGCTCTTTATCGACTCCTCTACAAGGAGTCTGAAAGCCGTGCTACTTTTTAATGACAAAGAAGTAGCACATTTGCCCATTCCGTCACCCTGAAAGAAACCTACGCTACCATGTCACTTCTTTCTAACAACATACAACAGCAAGATCACAACTCTCTTCTTTGTGGTGATCTAAAGGTCCTAATTATTTTGTTAGAGCTACAGTGATGCTACACAAAACACTCATGCTTTTTATGCTTGTGGGACAGCCATGCAGATTCCGTACACTACCAACAAGTGCAATGGCCACAACGGACGAAATTTATACCTGGCTGCCATAACTTCAAAGCTCTACCACTTGTACCAGCGGAGAGAGTGCTTCTACCTCTACTTCACATAAAGCTGTGATTGATGAAGAACTTTGTAAAAGCACTTCCGAAAGATCAAGAATGGTTTAAGTACCTGTTCCACAAATTCCCTTCTGAAAATGAAAGCCGGCATAATTGTTGGACTACAGATTCGTAAGCTTCTTTCAGATACCGGCTTTACTGAAGCATTATTAACTCATGAAAGAAGTTCTTGGAATAGTTTTAAATCACTTTTAACAGGCTTCTTGGAGAACACAAAAGCCGATGACTAAAAGGAAAGAGTTGAGAACATGCTTCAAGAATATGAGACGGCTGGCGTACGGATGAGCATAAAAAGGCATTTCCTCCTTTGCCATCTTGACTACTTTCCTTCCAGCTTGGGTGACTTCAATGAGGAACAGGGAGAGAGGTTCAATCAAGATATATCCGAAATGGAGCACCACTATCAAGGCAATTGGAGCGTGATGATGATGGCTGGTTTCTGCTGGTCACTTTAAAAAAGCCGGGTAACATCTGCTGGTACACCGGCACACAAGAGAAAGTCTCGAACGCGTGCCTTTAAGGGAGAATCGCTGACGTCAACATTTAAATGCAATGGTGATTTTTGTAAGCCGATGTGTACATGCCTGTATGTGTGTAACGTACATTTATTATGATTTTATTTCTTCTCAATAAAATAAAATAGCCTGTCAACTTCTGTTTGCCTTTACTTACCTAAATAAAGTTACAGGAATTTTATAGACCTGGCTCAGACGCATTTCTGCACGATAAACCTGAATAATTTAGTGTCGCTTATTACAAAAAAAATGAGAACCTCCCTGAAAAGATGAGTATGATTTCTGGATTCAGCACCTAAAACTTTAAAGGGAAATGGTAATGATGTCTTTGTTGCAATGAATTTTGGGGGGAATGCAGCCCAGTGTAAATTATTAGTGGCATAGAGGCACGGCTAGCCTACATTGTTGGAATGTAGTTACAGTTAAGCTTCTAGTGGAAGCACGTTGGGCAAAAAATAATCATTCTTAACTTTAGCGATTTTCTGTTAGTACTCAAACTGTAGTGAGTGCACCTTCATCTCTTTATTCATGTAGGAAACTTAAAGTAATACACTACTTAATTCTGGAAGCTCATAATTATCATGGCGTTCATGCTGGAACCTCAGAGTAATTTTGTACTTTAAACTCGAACCTCATAATAATCTTGCCCTCCCTAATGGAGCCCCACATTCATCTCTCTCTACCTAATCAAACTTCACAGTCATCCCTTACCTCAAAATAGAACCCTACAATCATCTTTGCCTCCATACTGGAACTTTCCAGTCCCATCTTCCTTCTTACTAGAATCCCAAAGTCTGCATTTTAATAGGATTAAAATGAAAATTGCAAAAACGTATAGTACTCATTTTTAACAGGTTTTCAAAGGGATTCAAATTTGATTTAGAAATAATTTAACAACCTTAATTGTAAGTATTTAAAACTATTAATTAAGTCGATAAGGTTTCGGATCCCAATTAAATGTTTTCTAAAGCAACTAACAAGATTTGGACTACGGCAAAGGGCTTGAAGGGGTGATTGTACTATTTTGTATTCTTTTTGCATTCATTAATCGAGGGTTATTTGATGGATCTTTTTCAACCTTATTAATGTATTATAGAGCTAAAAATTACTTTAGTCATTCCACTGCAATTTATATAAATAATTGAGAATAGGAAGAAGGTGTGCTAAACAATGAAGGCGCTTTATTTCATAGGGTAAGAATAGGGGCTGGTGGTGTGGGAAAAACCATTAATGTTGATGACCGGAATAGAAAATATAATTAATCGTAAGATTTGGGTTGTATTTTGGACATTCGAGAACTAGTTCTTTAAAAGAGCAAACTCTGTTTGAGTCAGAGGGAGCTCCATTACTACTGTCTCAAAGGCAACTTGGGGTTCTTTTTTTATAATTCAGACACACAAGAGACTAAAAAAAAGAGATAAAACGAACTTTTTTAAATAAAATTTAAATATTAGTAAAATAAGGAGTGCGGATGAATTAGCTCTGGATGGGATGTCGCATGGTTTACCCTCAATCGTATTTAAAACACGATATGGACTTGCAGAGAATTCAAATGGGATGAGAACTATTAAATTGTACTTAGGAAACGATGACGAAAATACTCAGAATGTGAGTTTGTGAATGTTATGGAGATATAATCCCTTTAAAGTCAAAATACTTCCAACCTACGTGCCTCCCATCTCCGCAAACATCACCTGCAGGGTTTCTTTTTTCCTGTTACTAGCAAATCAGTCCATTTAGGGCAAAATCTAAATGAAGAAATGCCAAACTACGAATGGTTTGGAGGAATTATATTTGTAAATTTCCATTTAGAAGGAAGGATAACGTTAGCAATAATGAAGAATAATCACTAATTTACGAGAAAGAGGCTTGTACATTCTTATCAAATCTCATGACTTGGTCCATGTTGCATGCTCAACTCCATTATTACTTACGTAGAGATAGTATTCTTTATAATATGCTACGAAAAATAAACGTATTACAATCTTTTCAAACTTTCATAATGATTTGAGTCGAATTTTCGTTTTCCTTCTCAGGTCAAATAACAAAAGAGACAAACAAATAATAAAACCAAATGACAAACTGACGAATTAGCAAGAGAAAATCCTCGTCTTTCTCTTGCTTCCGATTATTAGTAGTACCCAAACATTCTTTGTTTTTAGGGAATTAGCACAAGGTAAAAATTCTATACTAGTCAAATGCAAAAACTTCATGAGATCATTCGTGTGTTCAATCGACACGAGTCGAAGTAATCTCTAGTGACCCGCAAAAGCCCGCCTCCTTGGCGAACTCCTTCATTATGTTCTGTCTTCGCTCGTTGCTAATGGAAACGCGAACCAAGCTCGAAAACTCCCTTTGGACAACTTAACATTCCTGCTATTTACGGTAAATAGGTAGGGACTTAGTAGGGGGGTGGAGGGTAATTTCTTTTTCGGTCCTTACTCAGTGTTATTGGGTGTAGCATGCGCCACTGATTTTTATTTCTTAACAATTCGCCAGCGCCCATTAGTGAGGGCAAAAGAAAAGAGAATGATAGAATAACTACGAAACCCGGGTCTTTAACATCCAGCTCATAATCAGTCTATTGGAAAAAGAAAGAATAAACATGTGACGACAAATAATGGATAGTTCGATAAAGAATGACAAACTCCCAAATGAATAAATATACGAACAAGGAAACAAATAGTCTCCCATAAGCAATACCAAGTATTTACACGAATATGAAGTACACCCACGATGAATGACAAATACCGCTTCCACGCTTAGTAAATACTACACCAAATTAAAGCATACCTAGACAAAGAATAACAAAATTTCCTCAAAAATAAAGACCCAATTTATAATAAATACACAAAAATAAAAATATAATAGTATAAAGAACAGGAAGTAAAGAAACTGTGATCAATGCGGGCATATAGCAATTAGTCGAGAAAGAATAAGGAGAGGAGAGAAGAAAAAATAAGAGGGATTAATATAAAGTGGATAATTAGTGAAAAGAAGGTTACAAATATTTTAATAATACAAATGTCGGCAACCTTTGGTGCTGGGGTCAGAAAGGCTTACTTATAGTTTTTACGAACAAGTTCGCAAAATGGTAACAGGAACTCATATTACAAACTTTACTTTCTTTAAACAATATACGTTGCGTACCACATGTGGCTCACATCACCGTTCAAGAGGGTTACTTAAATCTCAAAAACCAAAACCAAAATTTATGTAGAACATGCGACCTAATGTGATTCTTATTCTTCATCAACGTTTGTATTAGCTCCACTGAAATGCTATCCTTCCTACTCCACCCAAAAGGAATTGCTGAAAAATAAAAATGGTCAAATTGAGAGAGGAAGGAATACAGCTTAAGTGCGAATTCCTTGGAATGAGTTTACAAAGATAAACCACTAGTTGCTCCACCAAATTACAGGTAATCGAAAGAACAAAACCTGTTACGTATTAACGTCGTTAGAGTTCCGTTCAAACAGACCTAATGCTGGATCTCAGCTTCGCAAACAAATTAAATGAGAATATCGGAAGTTAACAAGGACCATTGCGAGAGTTTTCACCCAATACGAAAGTGTTCAGGGCTACTTGGGTTTATGCCAGCAACAAGCGAGGGCTTACGGCTTTCATCTAGGAACAATGAAGGGAAGCATACACGAATGCATACATAATTAGTTAGACCCAACAAGACTATTTATTCTACATTCAGCTTTTTTTCCCTCTTCTAACTATTGTATACTACTGCTACTGCTAAAATTATCATTATTATAAAAAAATTATGCCTGACGAAATAAAGGTAGGTGCGTACACACCAACCAGTCATATCGATTGAGGACGCCTCGGCCTTGAAAATCAAATTTCTTAGTACATTCATCTTCAAGTTTGAGTTTCTGGAAATTGTTCGGAAGCGTTTCTTGATTTGAGGTTCTCAAATCGAGATATAAAGGCGGAAAAGTTACAGACGAAAATAAAGTTAAATATCTGTGTGCAGACTGTCGTTATAGAGGATTTGGTATAAAATTTTGCTTATATGGACACAAGCTCTCGTTGTAGATGCGTTCGTATCTAATTGGTTTTTGTTTTAGACGCTTTTATATCAAAATGCCTCTGCATAGTTGTAGAATTTTCTATCAAATTGGTCATTAAATAATCGTCATAGACTTCTTTTCTGGACATCGTAACTCTTAAATTATTTAATAGTGATAATAAAATATATAATAAGGATATGAATGGAATAATGAGTGCGGGAAACATATTTTTATATTAATTGATGCCTTTGATTCTTCTTCTTATTGGTACTATCAAATTTGTTCAACTTTTGTATTAAACACTCGCGATCAGTACATTATAGGAGAGTACACATTTTGATTTAAAACACATGAGGGAAAAATGTTTGATCGGCTATCAAACTAGTTGAAAGAAGACGATGGATGATGGTTGAGGCTGGCGACACGGTGGGGTAGAATATAAAAAAGAGGATTACCTCAAGGTTTAGTTTTATGTCTTTTCTTCATTTTAATTTTCACCTTAATGATGGTTTAAAGAAAAAATTAATTTAGTTTTATGATGAAAAATCTTGGTTGTTTTCATAACGAGAGACTGAAATCATATGGGGTATTAGGAATATCAGTTGAATGGCACATCAATGACGGAAAATATTACTTCAAAATGTCTAAGGTCCTACACGAGGGCTAAGAATACTACTTCTATAATGAGTGCAATTAACAACAACACTGGTTTCTCCTTTAAAAAGAAAGTTGTGAAGGTTTGAGAATTTAAAATGTATTCAGAACACATAAAGCCGAATAACCCCCAAATGTAATATTTAGAGTGTACAAAGACCACAAATGGGGCTTGAAATTGGCCTCCAAAACAATTAAATTTCTTTATTTCTTTCATATATTTCCGGATTTAATTTAATTAACTTAAAAGGCAAACGTATTAGACTACACTTAAGAGTAAATATCGCATTCAAAACGATTTTTACGAGGCCAACGGCAAAAAAGAATTCATAATAAGCGCTTTTTAGCAAAATATTCAACCATCTTTTTATTATCTTATATGCTGAATATAATAAGCTTAAAGATTTTGTATTTATTGAAATTATTTCTATAATTCTCATAATATTATAAAAATTCTCCACAGCAAAAAGATAATAAAAATGAACTAGAAGTGATATTGTACATAAATCTCCTATAACTCTTAAAACTACGATGCTTTTCTTTTTTTTCTAGGATTTAATACAGCAAAAAGGGCACAATATTTACAAGAGAAATTTAATAAAGTAAATTCATTTTAAAAAGGGCCGCGGATTACTGACTTAGCTCCCTTAATGTTGAACTCTCTACACAAAGTTAGTTTAGAAAAATTAGTTGAATTTAATAATGATTTTTAGCGTTTCTAAGTTGGCTGATGACACAAAATTAGCTTCCAGGGATGGCTATCTCCGAAGGAAAAAATAAATAAAATTGTGCTGGAACTGGAAATTATGAGCATAGGGTCTGAAACCCGGCAGATGTTCTTTAATATAGATAAGGGCAAAGTGATGCAAATACGCAGGGCACATAAATTAAAGCATGCACTAATCACTGCTAGACTATAAATGGGCGACATACGAGAACGAGAAAGAGTGGTAGGAGTTGTTGTTAGGATGAATCTGAAATTCTCAACACAAAATATAGAAGTAGAAAAGAAAGAAATATAATTAGTTTGATTAATGAAACGAAAACTTAAATTCTGTAGCAGAAATAGCATCCTTTCGTGGTTTAATTTACTACCATGTCTACACTTGCAATACTGTGTCCCGGTATGGTCACTATCCCTCAAGAGAGTCGTGCAAAGGTTTGAGAAGGTGCCGGCAAGGGTGGCTAAACTAATACCATCAAATAGAGACAAAAGTTTCGAAATTCGGATGGTTAAATTCAACTTACTTTCCCTGGAGACAAAACACTTCGAGGTTAATTAATAACCATTTGCTGAATTTTAAATGGTATTGACCCTCTAGATTACACGAGGCTGATCTCAATTACTGAAAATCCTGCTCAAAGAAACGAACGTAAGTTAGAGGCAAAGAGATTCAGCGACGATCTATGTCACGATAACTTATCGTATAAGAAAACCAGGCAATGGCTTTGCTACTAAAATTAAAATTTAAAATCTAAAAAAAAGCAGCCATGGTTAAATATTTATAAATTTTCTGAACTTCACCATTTGTAATTCTTTGGGTTTTAGAAAATTTACAAAATTTCGATACTTATATTTATTTCTGAACTTCACCAATTTGTTTTTTGATATTATAAAAGAATTATTAGAAATAACTTTGATAAAAAACATAAGTCTCAACCAAACTTAGATGAAATTATTATTCAAATACTCAAAACAATCAATGCGTGGAATAGACTGCCAGAAGCGATAGTAAATAGTACAAGTATAGTACAAGGATAAACTGGACAAAATTATACACCCTCGATCGTCAATATTTAAATAGGTATTTCAACAGACGGAACCATCTCGAGTTGGCAGCAAGGCATGTGATGTTTCCTTCTTTCCTTATAACTCTTTGTAGCTTGACATATAAAGACCTTTTATTATCCCCTGTGATTACAATTCTTTTATAACTCATTTAAATTATTAAGATACTGCTTTACATTCGTTTTAAGGAAACCAAATTATATTTTTCGAAAAAATAGAAATCAAATCAAACACTTAATTAAAAAGAAACTAATCTTTATTTCATTGAGGATATTGAAATTAGGGCAAATTTCTTATAACGTGAAAAATAGTTAAAATACGATTTCCCAGCAATATGATAAAAATATTTAAAAATTTAATCATCAATATTTAAAAAAACCGAGAAGATAATATAGCATTAGAGAATTGATCTTAAAAAGGAAAATCTCAGTTTCGGGAGAGATAAATACCCCCTCAGGTTCTTAGCAGTCCCATGTAAACAACTTAAGCTATCTTCTGCAGACTTCCATTTCATTTAATTCTGCCAAACCATTTTAGGAAATAACTTTGAAAACTTTCTTTTTACCTTTCAATTTTTAAATAAATAAACAAGTTCTGCTTACCAAAAAGTCGCGTGCCCTCACTTATTCTGATTAATGCCCTTGCTACTTTCAATCATTCCTGGAGTAACCTTGAGAGGACCTAGGCAGTTCTATCAATCGAAAAAGAATTTAAACAATTAAGAATTTAAAATTTCGTTAGAATCGGCGGTATTTTTACAATATTATTAAAAAAACAAAAAACAGGGACCCACCGACCGACCGACATAGTGAGATGTAGAGTCGCCGGTGACTAAAAAGTCACAACTTTCTAATAACTTATTAAGAAGCAGAACTAAATTATATTAAATACCAGGTAATGGCTTCGCCACTCTGCGCTTAGCTAGTAAGGTTAAAATTTAAAATCTAAAAACAATGTAGCCATGGTTAAATTTTTATAAATTTTATGAACTTCGCCAATTATAATAATTTTAAAAAGCAACTCAAAACTAAATTTTACCCCTTTAAAAAAATGACGTTGGTAAAATATAGTTATAGAAAAAGATATATAAAAGTAAACTTTCTGAACTTCACCATTTGTAATTCTTTGGGTTTTAAAAAATTCACAAAATTTCGATACTTATATTTATTTCTGAACTTCACCATTTTGTATTTTGATATTATAAAAGAATTATTAGAAATAACTTTGATAAAAAAACATAAGTCATAACCAAATTAAGATGAAATTATTATTCAAATGTTCAAAAAATCCCCTTCTTAAATTATAGAGTTAGTGATGATGATGATGATTATATAAACTTTTTTTAATTAAAATGGCGGTCCTTAACATTTTGTCACACCTCATTAATGGAATTGGAAAGGTGAAAAAGCGTAGGAACCCTATAATAGTAGAACTTAACATACTATGCTACACAGTATAGCCTAGCCTTACATAGTATAGCTTAACCTGCCATAGTATGACTTAGCCTAGACTACTCTAACCCAGCCTAGCAGAGAATGTATAGTATGGCCTATCCTAGCCTAGAAACCACAATAAGGCCTAGTCTAACATAGCCTAGTTCAGCCTAGAATATATAGTATAGTAAAGCTTACCATGGTATAGCATAGTATAGCCTAGCCTAGAGTAGTATAATATAGCATATCGTATCCTAGTATATTTTAGAATAGTTTAACATACTCGTAGTCTAGTTTATCATATCCTCGCATAACCTAGGCTAGCCTAGCCTTGCAAAGCCTAGCATAGTATAGCCTATCTACCATAGCCTACATTACCCCAATCTAGCTTAGCATAGTATAGTATAAGCATATTATAGCCTAGGCTAGCATAGTACAAACTAATGTAGCATAATATAACTTAGCTTAGCAGAGTATATCCTATCCTATTCTAGCAGGGTATATCTTGGCATAGCGTACTTAACGACAGCCCAGCCTAGCTTACCCTAGCCTATGCTAGCTTAGCATGGTACACTATATTCTAGGCTAGTCTAGCCTTGTATCGTCCAGCATAGCCTTGTATAGCATAATCTTGTATAGCCCCCCCCTAGTATATCATAGCATACAATGGCATAGAATAGCATAGTATACCATAGAGTATCCTAGTATACCCTAGCCAGGCCTAGTATAGACTTGCATATATAGCCTAACCTAGCTTAACTGAGCCTAATGTAATATAACCTAGCCTAGTTTATTATAGTCTACCTGAACTTATCACAGGTATCCTAGTCTAGCCTAGCCTGCCCAGCAGAATATAACCTAGCCTAGTTTAGCGCAGCCTTCATTTATATATATATATATATATATATATATATATATATATATATATATATATATATATATATATATATATTAAAACTCTCTCAAGTCTATCTTAGCTTACCCTAGTCTAGTATAGCCTATCTTACTTTAGCCTAGCTTAGCCTATTTCAATGGAGCCTAGCTTAGTATATTCTATCCTGTCCTAGCCTAATTATCATACTCTAGCCTACTCTAGCATAGCCTAGTATAGTATATCATAGCCTAACATACCCTACCCTATCCTAGTTAGTTTAGTATAGAATATAGAATATTGCCTAGCCTTGACTAGACTATTTTATCTTAGCCTAGGCTTGCATAGAATGCATAACATAGCCTAGGCTTAACCTAGCAAAGCTTCGCTTATCTAACCTGGTCTGGCGAAACCTAGCCTAGTGTAGCATAGCTTATTATATAATAACCTAACTTAGCATACCATAGCGTTACCTAGCCTAGTATAGCCCTTTATGCGCTGCATGGCCAAGTATAGCTTAGCCTAGCCTAGCATAGTATAACCTAGCCTAGCATTAACTATCCTAGACAAGTATAGCCTATACTCTCCTATCATAACCTAGTCATGCATACTTATTATTATGTACCCTATCATGCTATATTCTAGCATAGCATAGTATATTATAGCCTAAATTAACATAATATAACTTACCCTTGTACATTATAACTTAGCATAGCCTAGCATAGTATAGCCTAGTCTATAATAACCTCCAACGAAATACTCAAAATACACTTCACCGTCGAGCAGCAAGAAGCAAAGTAAAAGGAAACGACAGAAAAAGAGGAATCGACAAAAGAAGAAGAAATTGCAAAAAATGAAAACCCGAAGAATTAAAAACAGAAAAAAAGAAGAAAAAGGAAACCGAAGAAGAAGCACAAAAAGAATACCGTACAACGGAAGAAGAAGTCAAGGACGAAGAAATCCTAAAGTAGCCAAGAGTTCCCCTCAAAGAAAAGAAGGAAATACTGGAGATGGGATACTTCTTTAACGCAGAGGAAGTGTCCCTCAAGGTCCTTGGATCACCAGTAAGCAGAATGCTGAAAGGAAACATCGAATAACTCACGGAAGGTATAAGAATGGGCAAGTTCAAATGGACCCACGAGGGACCCTACTCACCAAAGGAAATAACAGGACTGCTGGAAGAAGGCACATTTTACATACCGACTCGTGCATCCATCCAGTGAACCTGAATGTGGTCAAGATAATTAAGAATGGACAAAAGACCTCTCAGATAGCTAAATAGGTGACCGATTAATGTGAATAATAAACGAAAAGTGAAAATATGATAAATGAATCAAACGATGGGAATAAATTAAATTGAAAGTGAAAATATGATAGGAGAATAAATTAAAGTGAAAATTAATTACCAACGTGAATTCATATAAATAGAATAAGGCAAAAGATAAATTTGGGAAATATAGAATGAGGTAGAAATAAATAAAATAATTGAAAAACATAAATATATTAATAGGAACGTAAAGTATTTAAAGATAATAGTGTATAAAATATCGGGATTAATGTGAAATAATATAAATAGAATATGGTAAACGATAAAATTGTGAAATATTGGAAAAGGTCGAAGGAAATAAATAAAATAATCGAAAACATGAATAGAGTAATAAATGAACATAAATTATGTAAAAATAATAGTGTATGAAAAATAGGTATTAAAATAAAGTGAATAAGCGAAAGGATATAAAGTAGCAATAAATATTATAAATTTAGTGTTAAAGAAATGCAACAGAGAAAATAAAATAACGGTATTAATCAAAAACGAAAGTAAATGAGTAATAAGAGATAATGCAATGTAAAATAAAGTAATAATAATTAAATTACTTAAAAATTATAATTTTAAATGTATAAATAAAAAATAAAATATAAGATATAACCAAAATAAATAATATGTAACAATTCGATATAATAATTTGTATATACTCGTAACTGAAATATATATAATAACTATGTACATAGAATAAAACGGATAGATGACGTCCACAGTTCCTGGAGTTTCGTTCCTCTTATTTCTCGATGTCAACTTTCCCTTCTCTACTCTCCTTTTTTGTGTGTCTATTCACCACTATTGATCTAAATTCTTCTGCTTATATGTAAATTTTTCACTTATATCTAAAATACTCAATTCTGTAAACTCTGTTCTTATAATAAATAATAATAATATTTGAAAACATATAGAACAGTGTTTCTCATGCTTTTGAAGCTGTATGCCTCACCTCAGCTTGTTAAAATATGCTATGTTCTCTTCACTACATGACTGGAGAGATATTACTCTTTATTTATTGGTACAATTAATCAAGAGAAAGAGAAAGTAAGGAAGGTGAAGGAGAGAGATGAGCGAAAAAGGAGAAATGATGAGTACATAAATATAGAAAAAACCTTTCTGGTATATAAAGAAGGGTGGGCCAGGCGAGGAAAGATCAATAGAAGGATGTTGTTAATGTGGGTGCACAAGACCGACTGAGGTCTCGGGATCGGGATCATATAAGAGGTGAAGGTGTAGGAGAGAAATAGAAAGGTAGAGATATTGTGTGGGGTTTATGTGTTTATGAGATGGTTATGAGTTGATTTGGTGAACGTGATAATGATATAGTTAATGGTGCCGGTTACCTGGCAAACGCCTTCGTTTTGCATTGAATTTTATTTTATTATTTTTTTATATATATAAGGTTTGTAATTAAGCCTTCAAGCCTTTTTTATCAATTTCTCCTCTGAGCTCTTTATTTTTTTATTATATTTATTTTTATTTACTTTTGTTGCACTTTTCAGTGGTTTTGTAGTCCCATATTTATATAATATTTATATTTCCTTCTTTTTATTTCTCATTACTCTTTTCTGTTCGTATTCACTTTAGTGTGTCATTCTTCGTTGGTTGTCAATATCAGTGGTTTGTTGATCTGTAGGTCACTTTGTGTTATTTATAGATTGGGTTTTTATTCGACGTTGTATTCTTCTTGCTTCCGTCAAATCTCTTCCTCTATTTTATCTGACGGATTTAATTGTTTAGGACGAGTATTTTGTTTAGTTCTTCCTGAGGTAAAATTTCATTTAACTTTACCCGCAGATTTTTGGCTCGTTTGTGGAGTACATTGTTGATGGGTTCAAGTTCGGTTCTTCTATGCAGTCCCTCGGATGTTATTCGGTCTTGTCTTCTTTTATTTTCAATGAATCTCGTTGCCCAGTTTTGTACTCTTTGGGCCTTTTGTATATAATTTTTACTCAGAATGTGAGTAGGTATGGTCGGATATAATAATTTAGAACGGACGAGGGCTGTATATTATTTTCTTCTATTCTTGCTTGAAAGGTTATGAAATCATAGTAGGGTTGACATTGTTGCTTTTGTTTCAATGACCTTTTTTGACCGGTGGGAGACATACCCATTCGTCGTTAGCTTGAGTCCGAAGAGTTTTCCCTCCGTGTTGTAATGTTTAACTTTGTTACTTTTTTCAAAATCGGTGGTTAATGTAGATCATGGCTATATATGGTATATAAGGTTGGGGAAAGACACCCTCTTTGTGGCACCCCCGCCCGTAGAGCGAATGCGTCACCCATTTGACCATTTAGTTGCACAATGGCTTCTGTTCCAATTAGGTAGTGGCATAGTATTTTAGTTAAGTTGGTCTCCAAGTTGAGGGCGCTCAATTTTTGCTTGCAAACCGGGGATCCATACCTTATCGAAAGCTTTTGCAACGTCGCGGAGTACGACGTCCACTCTGTTGCCCTGCGCTCTTTCGATGGCAATTGTTTTCAGTATTATTACCAGCGTTTTCTCCGTCCCTTTCTTGCTCCTGAACCCATGCTGTTTGGGGTTATATATGAGGTCTTTCGCTTCGCGGAGCCCATTATATAGGCGGACCCAAGGACTCCGCAGGTCGTCAGACCAAAGTTCCTGAAAGGTATGGGACAGCGCAGTCGCAGTGTTCCTCCTACTTTTAACATAACATATGTTAATGGAGTGGGTGACAAGAATAAATCCTTCGCTAAAATGTACAATCCTTCAAATAAAGTAATATTATTAAAAAATTCAAATAATTGAAACAAAATACAATCTACCATCAGTAAAAATATAAAACATAATATATGGGGCTTTTAATTAATTAAATAATCGATTTAATGAGATACTTGTGCTTAATGTTTAGGGCAAAGTGCATTTATTGAGCCATAAAATTTATTAGTTTTAACCTTAAATCTCCTCGTTTTTTATATTAAGTCTATTCCTTTTATTCAGTAACAAGTCAGTGTCAACACTGAAACCGCATTCTACAAAATATGAGGACGCATTTTTGAAGATGGTTTTAAAAGAATCATGATTTTATCATTTCTGACAGCGATTCCTAATACTACATGGCTATATCAAAGAGGTTGACTAGTAATGTTTTTGTTATCCAAACCTGAAAATTAGCTAATTTATTTAGGTCGAAAAATTTGTACTCAAAAGTACATACTAGTGTTTTCAAATGATTAAAAATAATAAGACTAGCAGCATTAGTTACTTCGCACTTATTAAGCAAAGAAAATTGGTCAAGGATTTTGGCAGGAACATTTTGCTGTGTTAATTCCCAACAAGTTATGATACCAAATATATTGGCCTTTGAATTTAGCATTATCATATATTTTCCTTTTAGTTGTTTAATTAATCATTTTTTTACCCTAATATCTTCTAAATAGATGAGATATGCTTAACCATCAATACTTACAAGGAGAATGATTTCAGATTTGTCATGTAAATAATCGCTAAGAATATCGAACAGTTCCATGAATCTTTTCAAGCAATTGCCCTTAGATGACAACCTTAACTTAATGTGGAACAACATTTAAATGGTATGATTTCATATAGTGGCAAAATTGTTTTAAGAGACGTTCACATTTTGCATTAGTTTTATGTATCTGACACACTTTCCTATCGATTTTAAGATGTCACGTACAATAAATCACATTGCTTTGGCCGCTAAATTTGGTCGTTGAATAACTCAATCCACTAGCAGCATTTCTAGATTGTCTTCCTTCCTTAATTTTAAGCATCCACTTTTCTTGACCATCATAATGTTGCCTATTGAGCTTTAGTGTTTATCTAAATAAGTTTAACATTACTATATATATATATATATATATATATATATATATATATATATCAATTGCGATAGTGGTACTTTGCATTGATTCACAAACTAAAACTTGGTAACAAATTCTCTAGCATCGATATACAAGAATCTTACATAGACCAAAAACAAAGCATCACTGTTTTATTCAGTTGATTTATCCATGTGTATTGAGAATTTCATAAAGTTCCATTTTTCAACAAGTTGTACATCAAAGTTGTACTCATTTTATTCATTCTGCTGCAAACTGTATTATTGCTGAGAGGCTGTTTTTAACATTATTATCATCTTGTTGGGCAATCTTATTGATACAAATTTATATTGCTAGTTTAAATAAATCCTCGCCAATAGTACGATTCTTTGCTGATTGTGCAATAATGAGTGAAATTTCATAGCTGGCCTGAAGAATACGATTATTAGCTGTGGTTCGTGCAGAAATAAGTGAATTTAATGTAGATCATTTTTCAAACTTTACTTTTAGGGTTTTGAAGTACTCTAAAGATGAATTAATGTGAATTTTATTTTTAGCTTTAAAACTTTCTTCTAAACGACCTATTTGCATTTATTCGTTGGTGAAACATTGTTGGAGTACTGATTAGTCAAAAAGAAAATCGTTCCTCATGAACGGGATGTATAAATCTATACCTCAAATTTTCTTCCGAATAAGGAGGAACCTTTTTTTTCTGGTACTACTCATTTTATACATAGAAGTGATATCTGAAGAGAAAAAAGAAAGAATTTTATAAATTATTAGTAACTTATGATACAAATGAATTTACCTTTTGACTTTGTTTTGGCTGTTGTGTATAAGTATAGTTGCCAGATTTAAGAGGTAGAAATATGGCATGTTCATAACCCTTACGTTGCTGAATTATCTAACAACTATGCATTTACAAAAATTCGAAAGGAAATCCTTTGAAAATATTAATTTAATACAGAGAACAAACGAATATTCGTACTAATTTAACACAGGTATGTAAAACAGATAACTAAAAGAAATTCGAAAAAAACTGAAATATGTCCCAACTCTTATTCAAGAGTGAGATTATACATAAAAATATAAAAAAAAATACTTTACAAATTATATTTAATAATATAAACAATACCGAAAATATACTGAAAACTTTGTTTCATATGTATAATATAAAAAGAAAGCTGAAAATTTATTGCCAAATTTTATTAACAGACTGCGTGAGAATTTCTAAAGTTAATAAAGTATAGTAGAAGTAAATTACGAAATTGGAAAACAAACTAAATACGAGAATTCTGAGAACTCAATGTATAGGGTCTAAGTGATTTAAGACATAATTGTTGCGTTCATGTGAGAAGTTCAGCTCAAAAAACGCTTGCCAATTTTCCCGAAAAATCTACTTAATTTAGAGGAAATATCCCCTAAAACATGTCAAATAGTTTTTTTTAAGATTCCCCTCACAATTGTTAATAAGCAAAAGCCAATGCCCAAACGAAAAAAGTAATAAAAACGGCGTGCCCTCTACCCTGAAAATCTGTGAACCTTTGCTGTTAAGTTGCGAACTTCAAAGTGGGAACGATGAGTATGTGACTGTCATATTGTCCGATAGGCTGTGTCAGACACACGATGGGTTGTGGAAGAGAGATTATGGGAGTTTAAGTGCAGTTATGGTCCACAAATTTGTCTATATATCAAACTATAAAAGAATAAACATGAAATCTGCATTTATAAACTACAATCTCACATTGCTCACCTGTAAGGCGTGCACCCCACATTCGGAATCAATGGTTTAAACGATATAAATGAAAGAGGTTCGTTATGGGGGTAAAATCATATAATTAAAGAGGATCTTTATTCTAAAAAAACATAATGATAGAGACGCTTTTTTATTCCGTATAATTTGCGTCTACGTGAAGGATTAATCATATGTGGCATCATAACTTTTTTTAATTTAGCTCCGGAATAAATTGTGTTCTTTCATTTCATTAAATTTTTTTCTAATCTCCCAATTTCCCAGAAGAAAAGAATAGGACGAAAAGGAGGGGGTAGGAGCTAAAGGAGGCTATTTCTGCATTCGGCTCCATTATCTTAAAATAATAGGTCAGATGTATTTAAATCAAGTTGGAAAAAGAAATGAATAACAAAGCCTTATTACCCTCGAACCTGTCAAGAATATGAATACACATTCCCGCACCACCAAATTTCCATAAATTCAGCTCCCACTTATCAAAGGATGAAAGGTAATGTAGAATGGGATAGAGGATTATGTAAAACCGACGAGATTGACTATGTTTACCTTTATTAGACGATTGGCTTTGTGGACTTTGTATAGTTTATTGATAATGGCAGGAGAAACGACCTTTTAGACTTACTGTATTGTGTTGTAGAGGTGGACTTTTGGCGCTGATCAAACTAAAAAAACAAGGCAATGCGAGAATTGTTTTCTCGAAGTACAACACTAGTTTTGTATCTTTTCGCCTCCTTTTTCTGGTGCACAATAAATTATAAAGTTAACTACCTTGCAAGAGAAGTACAGACCCCTCCCCCCCTAATACATATTGTTAATTCTTGAGGAGAGCTTATTTTGTCTAAATAAACTTTATGACACCGGTGTGTGAGGATATTCATCTGCTGAGACAGGGCTTAAAATAAAAGCTTCGCTTGTAATAGAATAAATGCGGAAAGGGAATCAATTCAAGCCGACTCGACGATCCCGCACCTGATATTCTCATTTGAGCGATATAGAAACTTTACTTGATCCTAGTCTTTTTTATGGCTTTCAGATCAGATTTGACTAAAGAAGGAAATGGGAGAGTTTCAGTTGAATATTTTCTCTTTGTGTTCCGATATTGTTTTATTTAATCTTCTGTTGGTTTTCCCAATATAGCATTAGTTGTAAGTTATTTAATAGATCCTTTTAAATAGGGTTAAAGGGCAAAGTAATGATGATATAGATGCAGTTGGATATATCGAAATTGGCGTGGATTTTATTTTGGAAGCGGAATTAATTCTTTCTTGCTTCAAAACGATCGTCATTGATGAAATTTGCAGAGAATGACAACGAAGGGAAAATTCGTGAATTGTTACATATTTCTTGAACGAAGAACGGGATCACAGATTCCCTATCTCCATATCAACATGGAAATTATTCACTTTACTATATCTTCATTTTGACTGAAATTATTATATGGGGAAATTTGATTGTGTAAGTTTGCGGTAAATAAAGAAAATTAAGGGAATTGGTGAGGTCATTGCGATAAAATAAAATGTCTAGTAATGGGGGATTGAGATTATTTTTCCCCTAAAATTAAATTTAATTGATGTATGAAAGGAGTTGTGCCGTTGAAAGTTGTATTTTTTTTATTTCCCGGCCAAAGTAGAAATAATTCTTCATTGCATCTGAGGGACATTACATATTTCCTTCCATAGAACCATAATAGCACATCACAATAAAGGAGATAAAAAGCTACCCATTTAAAACTTTTGTCGATAGTAGTTCCCTTTGCTGTGAATATTTAATATCAAATGTACAAATTTATATTAGATTAATGAAAATATTCGTGGCTACGGACAAGTTACTATGGGCGTCTCCTTTCTACTTACGATCAGGTTTCATCTTCGGCCACTTTTTTGATTAGGAAATCAAGACCTGAGGAGAGGAATTGATATTGTTTAATGCTTGCGATTGATTACTTCACCCCATGATCAAATCTTTCGAGTATAGAATGTGTGCGTCTTTTGTGTGGCTAGAATTGTGGCTAGAAGATAAGCGAGACATTAAACTAGTTTGTGTATTGTGGAAATAACAATTTAATAGATCCGGAAGAAGGGACATTGTTTGTTTTAGTCTTATGGGAACCATATATATATATATGGGAGAGTGAGGTTGATGGTAGCAAGTTTGATTTTTATTTACATATAGATGATTCTTTTAGGTATTTCATAAGGCACTTTTGAAATTTTTAGGTTTTTATCAGTGGGCACTTGGGTCGTTAAGAAGTCCGAGAATTTGTTGATGTCATTTATATTCATAATCCCAATGTTGTTATTTTTTAAAAGCTTTTAAAATAAACTAAAAAAAATATTGGATTTAACTGTGCTGTTATTATAAAGTAAAGTAGTTAATTTTATAGCTCATTGTGCGGCTGAAAGATGAAGCGAGAATCCTAGAAACTACAACTGAACGTCGAATTAACTTTTTTCTCTCGCGTTGATTTTTTTCTTGATAAAGTCCACAAAGTACAAATAGAAAAGATGACGACTGAGCCCCCAAATGTCCCATTGCAAATTCAGCATCATTTTTACCTAAACAGATAAACTATACTGTGTACAGAGTAGGGTAAACATTCTTTCAAATAGATGAAAAAATGAAGCGCAGATTAATTAGCCAGATTTAAATTATGAAATACCGGAAAATATTCCTTAACTCTACCGAAGACGAGTCGTGGTCAGAGGGATAACAAATAACTCGTAAGAATGACTCAACGAAGTTTGGTTTTGAGTCAAAGTGATTATAAATAATGTCAATTACCAAATGCAGCTCAAAAGCCCGGGTTTCATTTGACCCATTGATCAATGTATGCACACGCATGAGCACATAACGACACTTAAAGAGGCTCATCATATTAATTTGCCTTGATATAGACACTATTATGATGGGTAAAGTCAGATTAAAAGGTAAATTTTAACACCTAATCTCTTTATGGAAGTAGTAAGCGAATAATATAACCCTGTTGCCTCAGAAATACAATAGAATTGTACCACATGTGTTAACTGACCCCCACATTGATCATTTTTACGATACTTCCTTAGTTATTTAAGATATTTCACTAAAGAAACTCATCAATTCTCTCGTTCATTTCCCGTTCTTTCATACTGTCTCTCTCGGACTTGGACCAAAACATTCTTTTCACCATCACCTTTTCTCTACTCCAATCAGGATTCACGAAAAATAAACCCCGGATTTCCACATGAAATCAAATCTGTTCATCTTAGATAAAAATCTGCTGAAACAAAAACAGGGTTTGAGGGACTTTTGTTCTACAACGAAAAAAAAACCCTGGAGATTTCAGTCACTTTACAGCAGAAAGTTTCAGTACTGCTATAAAGAGCCCCCCCCCCCCAAGAACAAACAAGATCACCCACCAACATACTTCTCCCCCTCATACAAGAACCTCACATGAAAAAATTGATACACACTCTTTATTCCCTCTTGCTGGCTTTCGCCAGCAAGAGCAGAGCAGCCGAAATTATTAATTAATCTAATTGTAGGTTACATTAAAATGGAAACAAAAGAATGATAATGAAACTACAATAAAGAAACACAAAAGAAAACGCACTATGAGGTCCCGGAAGAGAGCCCATTAGCCTGAGGGATCTAAACATGGGAACAGCACTCATAGTGGCTAAATTCCATGAGAAAGTCCAGTTCCCTCCTCAAACGCGATTATTCCACACTAGGGTGCGCCTAACTGGTCTCAGGTACAAATAACATACGGCAGTGACCCAGAATTCGAAGAAGGTGGGCGGATGAAATTCATTAAATGGAGGGGTATCAGAGAAGACTTGATCGCACAGGACCTTGATAAGTAGGAGCTTTTTGGTGAGTCCTTTATTTCCATAGCACTGAGATAAATTCAAGTTGATAATGAAAATGATGATTTAAAAGAACCCTTAATTCCAAAATGCCGAAGTTTATTTCAATATAATGCTAGATAAACAATTTGTATATATTAATGTGAGGGAATCTCCAAATATACCGAATATTAAAGGAAGCTGTGGACGAAAAAGGACTCGTTGGGATCATTTTAAATTGGAACGTACAGAGAAACTTATCATTCCCAGTTTCACTCTTGATATCTGCTCATCAAAAGCGCTATTTCGTTGGCTGCCATTAATCCCATAAAAATTTAAATTAACCCTTTTGATGGTTCCCCCCAATTTTAGAAATCTACGTTTTAGAATAACTAAAAGAATGTCGACAACTTTCGTTAAGTTTGGTTAGGATTCGGTCGCAAGACCTTAATTAACTTAACTAATGTAGTAAACATAACTTCAAGCCTAATCAAAGGTAGCTTGACCTCGTGTTTCAATCGCACATACTTTACTGTCTTTTGTTTTTTTTCGCTTTTTCTTCGCTTCGTTACCAACTCTCAGTTGTCAACAGTTAGGCAAGAAATTTAAGGAAATATTTAAGAATATCTTTTGGATTTTCTCATCAACCACACATTCTTCCTTCACTTTCCACTTTGCTTCCCTTCGCTCCATAGATCACTCTGCGGCCCTATGGATGGATGAAAGAAGAGTTGTCTGGTTTTTAATATTCTTGCTCCCTCCCTCTCTCTCCCTGTCTTCTTTTATAAGAAATTATAACGCTCTTTTTTCCCCTTTGATGGGTCAAGAGAGGCACAAAATATAGAATGGGAGATTTTAAAGAGGTGCAGAAGATGACCCGAGGGTTAGCACAACTTTTCTTGGGCCACCATGGTAGGGGGGGGAGGGCGTGCTACTCCTCCAGGATTTCAGTTATAGCAAGGATATTTATTACCCCTTTTACACCGTACCCCTTCCGTTGTCTTCCTCTCTTCTTTCCGCCATCTGTGATCATCTCAAGCCAGAGCTGTAATTCTCATATGCCCAAACTATCATTTTGAAAGAACCCCTGATCAGTTATCTTCTGTAGCCATTTGGAGTTTTTATTTTATATTTTTTATATTTTATTTGGAATGCTCTTTTATTTCTTCATCTCTGTCTATCTCTCTCTCAATAGCCAGAATCTTCTATTGTTAGATCTAAATTATTATTTAAAATTCAAAATAATTTTTTGTTTAAAGATTACGAGAGTTCTAAAAAGATCCAGGTCTCATTAAGGTACATTTAAAACTGATAAGATTTTTGACGCATTCATAATCTGAATAAATAAAAAAATGATTTGATTAAAATATGTTTTTTTCATTGAATGCTATTGAGATAATTCCTTTTGAGACAATATAAACACTTGTTTTCCACTTGATGCCGTAAATAGGTGCACTGGAATCGGTCTTGAATGCCACTTTCGTCCTCAAGATTCTTCGAATTTTATATCTGAAAGGAGAAATGGAAGTGAACAAATGACAAATTGGAGGATTTGACAGCAGGATAAAAATTAAAATTTGGTTTATAATGAAAAATATAAAAAACCGAGAGCAAGAAATTATATATTTAAAGAACATTGACGCAGATTCAAAGAATGATTATCTTCTTCTTATATCGGTATAAAAACTACAAGCTTAGGGTTGGCCACCAATAGATATTGCCATCTCAAATGGTAAGCAATAAGCTGAGCGAGAAAATAGTAATTATATAGAATGGCTCCGGGTTTGGGCAGAAAATTTACTTTCAATCTATTTATTCGTTGAAGAAAGCAATATTTTCCGAGTGATTCCACACAATAAGTTAGTATTTTGGAACCATCGAGTTATTACTTACCGCTGCTCTCCTTGTCGTATTGCGTAATAAGCCTCGGGGAGGAAATAGTCTTTAATTAAATTGATTCTCCAAAAATATCCATTCTTATTGATGATAATTAGCCTAATTTAACTACAAAGTACAAGGTTAGGAGTAGTAGATTATTTAAGCAGGTTTTGTTTCGTGATTCTACAGATTAACGACTCCACATTGGTTGGATCTTCGATTACGATGGAGTAGTTAATCTATAAAATTAGCACAGGTGGCAAAGGTGATATATTCCTTACCCCAGGGGAATTGTTGGCTAAAATTATTGACTTAGATTGTAATCGCCTGTCTGGATTGTACCTTATTCCATGCAACAATTATAATAAATCTTTTGTAGGAGAAACTGGTCATTTTACTAAACGCATATATGCACTTTGGGGAAGACAACAAGAGGAAGATTATCATCTAGTTTTTCAACTACACGAGTAATTGAGATCACCAAATATTTTAATAATACCAAAATACTCTATGTCTCTATGTTAGGTTAGGTTTGGGAGCAAAGAACTGCCGCAAAATCTTTCAGAATCTTTTTCTAATCTTTATGGCTCCTGTTGACATTTTAAGCTCTTTAACAAAATGAAACAATAGTTGTCAACCTTTTTCACCATGCGTGAATGAAATGAACGATTATCTCAACAAATAATTTTGATTTTTGTAAAAATGTATTTTCGCAATCCAGCGCTGGAATTGCTTTTACGCTCATTATAGCGCCAACGGCAACGGGAAGATGATAATGGAAATTGTTACAATATGTCCATACTTGAAAATCGCTGTCCTAACCTAAGCTTAATTAGCATTAGCATAACCTTAACTTTGCGATAGCTTCGAACGCCTAAATCGATGTTGGGCCTGTTCCTAAAAAGGCCCGAAATATAAATTAATTTTGCATTTTCAAAATCAATTGCATGGTCTTCAACAGACATATGTGAAAACAAGCTAGTTTTCTAGTGTAGGTTTCGAATTTTTTTAAATTTTCGTTTTAGGTTAAGCATCTTTCTTTAATCAAAGGTTTGTCAGCACTTGAAGATGAGATATATATATATATATATATATATATATATATATATATATATATATATATATATATATAAATATATATTATATATATATATATATATATATATATATATATATATATATATATATATATATATATATATATATATATATATATATATATATGCAGTAAAGCCCACTAGGAAAACTAATACGACGATTCCAAGTAGTTTCGAACTTTATTTTGAGTTCTTTATCGATGAATAAAAAAAGTATTAAAAATTGTAATATATATAAGGGTGATATTTGTATTTATCTTCCTTTTTTCTGTCACTCTTTTCTCCTAATGTTTCCATTTCATATTAACTCATTTTGTTGAATGGTTCTTTGCTTTTTTGGGGCATTTCCTTTCCTCTGTATCATCCTTATCTATATTACAATTTTTAATACTTTTGTTATTCCTTGATAAATGATTCGAAATAAAGTTCGAAAGTATATTTGTGAGTAATATTTAAAATTTTACAAACATTTTCAATCCACATAGATTATATAATATAAATTTAAGTTATTTTTGACTAAAGAAATAGAAGCTGAGCAATTGTTGCAAGATGCTGAGGCAGGGCAAAAGGAGCACGTGCCATGACCTAGTACGCTGCTTGCAGTCGGAAGAAGAGGTTGTGCGACGGTGTTCAAGATTTAGTCAATTACATTAATTTCAACTGGATTCACTATGAAAACCAGAAGTTCAACTGAAGTTTGGTTGATTGGTCAAACAATGACACACCTGAGCCATAGACGGTTACCATCAAAGACGTTATCTGCTTACTGATGAATCATAAAAGTGTTAAAAAAGAGAGAAAAGCTTTAAACGTAAATAAAAGAGATGTATAGGATGTGTGGCAAAAAGCTGGGCTACTCTCACTCATAAATGTAATGCAGTAAACAAACTGAAATGGAAGGAAATTCTAGATTGAGCTATTTGATATTGTTCACGTAAATGCTAATCAAATTAGAAACAATGAAGAAGATAAAGAGTTATTCGTCTACAGAGAGCGGAAAGGAGAAAGATAAGGAATGGAATAGATAAGAAGAAACAACAGCGTAAACTTGAAGTACAACTGGAGCAAGAGGAAATGGAACTAAAAAATAGACGACAAGCAGCTTCATTCAATAAAACAGTTGTTCTTAGAAAGTAGCACTAGTTCCAGCATTGCTTCAAGTGAAACAGAATTATAAGGGTTATACCATGAATGAAAACACTCAACATCAAAAGCTCTTCCAAAGAAAAGACTGAAATATTAAACGAAAATATTCTCTCCTCCTTAAACGTTGCCAAGATAAGCCACTGCTTAGCCTGTCTCGTTATTATTCCTACTATTTTGAGTGTAGGGAAGAACCTTGAAGACTATAATGTCAGTTACTCAACTATCCGTCGAGCTCTACCAAAATCAATAAAGACATTCAGTGAGAACTTGAAAACCATTTTAAATTAAGAAGCCCTTGATAGTTCATTGGGATGGAAAGCTTCTAGAAAAACATATCAGGAGAAGAGCTCGTCGGTGGATCGCCTACAGGGGTACAGAATAGCTACTTGTAGTGCCAAAAATTCCTCAAGGCACTGGCAAATGAAAGGCTGAAGCAGTTTATCAAATGATTTTTGAATCGAAAATCACACATATTGTGAAAGGTACGTGTTTTCTCATGACCGCTTCAAATACATGTTGTGTGCATGCGCAATATATAACCTTAAGTCCTACCCTTAAGTCTTAATCTTAAGTCATAGAAGATAAGGTTACTTAGCCTCTGCCTCTCAACTGTTGGAGAACTACCTGCTCATGGTCCCCCTGTATTTTAACTGAAGGTACATCAAACGACCGAGTGCCGGGCGGTATAACCCGGCAAACCCCACTGACTTGTGGGAGCCATTGGAAGGGCCAAGGCTTCAGTAGTAAACCTGGAGATCAAATCTGCACGGTGTGCGCGCATTATGCGATAGTCCCAGGAAAGACATTTTTTCGACAGATCACTGCAACTTAAACCTGCTCCGGTCACCTGGGTCATTTCCTTGCCAATGGACTCAGCAGGAGAAAGTGAAGATGGTGGACTGAAGAATGCAGACCTACTTTCCACCTTAAATATTATCGTGCAAGTTATCACTCCATTCATTGCTTATTTATTCTTTATTCACACATTCTTGCAATACCCTATCCATATAATTTATATATAAGACCAAAAGACTTGCGGCGATGGCCTTGTCATCACAAGACGGGGGCAGGCCTTGGACCGGCTGGAATCCATTAGTTAGTAGGCCGCACGATAGGCGGCTTAAAACACATGATCGTTAAGGGAGCTGAATTATTAGAGCGCAGCCCTCTTTAGGTGTCTCTCTGAGCGACTGGGCAGCCCTGTTTTAAGGACAGCACTGTCCTCCTTTATCGAGAAGGGGTCAAAAAAAGGCGACCTGGACATTGCCGCTCCATTCCCAAGCGTGTGGCAGAGTACTCCAGCTGCCAGGACATCCCATGATTGCGGCGGAATCAACAAAAATAAGAGATACCTGACCGTCGCTATTTGAAATGTCAGAACATTGAAGGACACTACTCCAAACCTACGAAAAAGAAGAACTGTGCTCATGGCAGCAGAACTAAAACGCTATGATGTAGATTTTGCTGCCATAAGTGAGACTAGACTTGCAGAAGCCGGTTCACTTGCGGAGGCAGCAGAAAGCTATACCTTCTTTTGGCAAAGACTGCCTTCTCACCAACCACGACTACATGGAGTCATCTTTGCGGTCTGCTTCTCTCCATGGCACTCAATAACAACCATGCCCACAGGAGTGAGTAAAAGAATCTCAGTATGGCACATCCCTTTAGCTAAGTCACAGTTCGCCACCCTACTCAGTGTCTATGCGCTAACACTCCCGTCAAACTATCAAACAAAAGATCTCTTCTAGTTCTGCCTTCAGGATACCTTACAATGTATACCTAACAGTGACAAGATTCTCCTTCTCGGAGACATGAACGTCAGAGTAGGAAACGAGAACCATCTTTGGAAAGACGTTCTTGGTCGTCACGGAGTGTGGCAATGCAATGCAAATGGTCTCAGACTCCTCAGGCTTTGCTCAGAGCATTCATTATCAATTACTAACACCATGTTCCAGCTCCCAAACAAAAATAAAACCATATGGATGCATTCCAGGTCTCGCCACTGGCACCTATTGGATTGCATCATAGTCGAAGGCAAGACCTGAGTGAAGTTCAAATCACGCGTGTAATGAGAGAAGCTGATGCCTCCACCGATCACAGATTGGTGAGAGTTAAGCTTAATATAAGAATAAGACCACTAGTCAGTAAAATTGCCCCAAAACCTAGAATTAATCTGACATCACTCAACAACCCTGCAATCAAAACAGCTTTCCAGTCTTCCCTCACTAAACTACCATATGTTGCAACACACTTAGACCCAAATGCACCAACAGATTCTCTCAACACAATATGGAACAGCTCCTGCACCACTATTCATGAGACTGCACAATAAATTTTAGGCACAATCAGACGTAAGAATCGAAGCTGGTTTGATAAAAAATGAAACAGCCATTCACACTCTCATCAATCATGAAAATGCTGCCCATGACCAGTACCTACGAAACTTATTACCAAAAAACAAGAACCACATCTCTTCACTGCGCACCAATGTACAAAATGCTTCAGAGGAGGTGGAAAACTCTTAAGGGGATAAATTATCTTTTGAAATGCAAACACAAATGGACAATGGCGACCTACACAACTTTTATTTCTCGCTTAAAACAGCCTATGGACCAACTACCACCACACTCACCCCCGTGCGTAATGCTGACAGGAATACTCTCATAACTTATTACGAGAAGATATTAGATCGATGGGCTGAATATTTTAAGTAGCTGCTAAATCGAGAAAACCCAGTATACCTGTCCATCCTAAATGAGATCCCTCAGTCCCAGAAATTATAGAACTGGGCTCAATTCTAACACTTGCAAAAGTCCAAAAAGCAACTGCAAGTCTCAAAAACCACAAAGCTGCAGGCCCAGATGATATTCCTGCTAAACTAATTAATTACATATGGTGGCCACGATATCACTAACCATCTACACAAACTATTCAAAGTCTGCTTGGAAACTGGCAACGTACCACAAGGCTTTAAAGAGGCCAAACATTTTACCATCCATAAGAAAAGATGAGACAAAACTGTCTGTAGCAATAGCCGTAGCATCCCACTCCTCTTCAATGCTGGGAAAACTCTACACCACATCATGCTGACACGACTACTTACCCAGGTTGCAGAAAAGATCCTGCTGGAATTACAGTGTGGTTTTCGAAAAGAAAGGTCAAACATAGATATGGTTTTCGCTGCACGGCAATTGCAAGAAAAATGCAAGGAACAATAGTACAACCTGTATATTGCTTACGTCGACGTGGCGAAAGTTTTTGATACTGTAAACAGCACACTATTATGCCAATTACTTTCAAAATTTGGCTGCCCACCCAATTATGTTAAAGTACTGGCTGCACTATACAAGACAATAAACGCTGTTATTGTAGCAAGGAGCAAAAAATCTGCTCCTTTTAAAGTGTGTTGAGGTTAAACAGGGCTGCGTTCTTGCCCCTGTAATATTCAGCCGGTTCATAGCTGCTGTCACCTAACTCGTCTACAATAACATCATTGCAGACGAAGGGGAAGTCACGCTACAGTACAGGTTAGATGGAAATCTCTTTAACCTCGCCCGCCTTCGTGCAAAAACGCTAATTAACACCAAAACAATCATTGACTTTCAATATGCTGATGATGCTGGCTTTGTCAGCTATACAGAACAAGGGCTCCAGATCATCCTTAATTGTGTATATGAAGCATATACACGAATATGACTATCTGTTAACACTGAAAAAACAAAAGTGTTATTCCAGTGCACGGGCAAATGTGTAGGACAGAGAGCCAACCCACAGATCCCTATAGGAGAAGACCAATTGAAGGAAGTCCAACACTTTACATACCTTGGATCCATCCTGTCAACTAACTGCCCGCTGGATGACGAAATCACTAGAAGAATTGCCCTTCCCTCAGCCGCTTTTGGAAAACTTTCAGACGGGTCTTCAATAACCACAACCTAACCCTGGCTACCAAGCGTTCAGTATACCTGGATACCTGCCTCTCCATGTTGCTATATGGTTACGAATCTTGGGCACCATATAAACATCAGATCAAGAAGCTAGAGAGTATTCATATAAACTGCCTGAGACGCATCCTGGGAATTCATTGGTGCGACAAGGTGCCAAATTTGAACATTAGAGAACGCATGTATACATCCTCACTGGAAGAAATCCTCAGACTAAAACAACTTCGCTACACTCGCCACATCATCCACCAGCCTGAACATCGATTACCGCGGATGACCCTGTACTCAGAACTTTCTGTGGGGCGACGATATGTGGGAGCACAAAAAGAGGCTTAAGGATCACCTAAAATCCTCCCTCAAAAAGTTTAACATGAATCCAGGACCCCTTGAGACCGATGCTACCAATAGAAGCTCCTGGCGCGCCCTAGTACATGACGGAGCCAACTAGTTCATCCCAAATTACAACAATGCTACCATAGCCCGCCGTGCAAGACAAAACCAAAAAATACAAGGAACCATATCTACGATGTCTGTGGAAGAGGCTTGGCCAACCTTATGGGACTCCACAGCCATCAACGATCTCACCAAAGACGATAATCATCTAACTCATCCATATATGGAGTGACGTCATCATCGGCAACGATGGACAACATTAAGCAAGCAAGTAAGCATATATATATATATATATATATATATATATATATATATATATATATATATATATATATATATGGAACACTCACAAGGTATCTACCTTGGTTTTTAAATCCTGACCTATGAGGTTAATCTCAGGTTCAAATTTTTTCCCTCCTTAATTGCTTAGGCGGTATTTTAATCTTCTTGTCAACCTTCAGTCTTTTGAATTATCTTATGTAATGATCTTAGTTTGTATTTATCTCCTTGATAAAGAACTCGAAATAAGTATTAATTTTCCCTGTGGGCTTTGTTGCATGTATATATACATATATATATATATATATATATATATATATATATATATATATATATATTAGGGCGATGCAAAATAGGGGTAAAAGCATTTTTTTGGTTTAGAAACCAAAGATACCATCTTTAATGATTTTGTGTTATACAAAAATGAGCCTGCATAAATTTCAGGTCAAAATTGCTCTAATTCAAGATATCCAAAAGGTATCAGTAAATGTCTCGTTACTTTTTTTTAAGTGGAAGTTCTCAAGGAGGCCTATTATACTACTTTTCTTTCATTTATTACATCATTATTCAGATTAAACTTGATATATTTTTTTGTTTCAAATTTACATTATACTCTCTAGTAAGAGATATTAGCGATTTTTTTGTTTTATGTGTGACCTTCTTTCTGTAATTTGATATAATTTCCATCCATATTGTTTCTGTTGTTCATCATTAGTGAAACTTTTGTTGTAATCTTCTATCCGTTTTACTCCTCTTTCAGCAATGTCATTAACAACCCTAATGCGGTTAACAACAGTTTTTTCAACCCAAAACTCTCTTCTTAAGGCCAATCTTCCTCTAGTTTGTTCATAAAAGATGATATACTCATAATCTTCAAGAAAGACATTGTGTTAGTACGAGAAGTAACAAAATCTTGAAGTCGCTTCTTTTCCACAGTTTCAATATCTACTTGTGTTTTCTTTGGTGGATCTGTGTCTGATAGTGTTATAAGAGCTTCTTTAATTTTTTGTTCTGTCTCACGACTGATTTCATTGTCAAAGAAAGCCATAGCAACTAACTCTTCTGAAAAATACCACAAATGATTCTTCAATTTTGGAAAACTCCACTGGCTAGTTCTCCATTTATACTTGTGTGATTTTTAACGCTCTTCAGTAGGCACAAACCATTACGTAGAGCACTTGCAGCACTGGGAGCAGAGAACCAATGTTTGGTATAAATTGAAGCAGAAAACCAATATATTTCCATCAGACCTTTTCTTGTTTTGCTGTTATTTTGATTTGCTTTTTGAAGCAATTCGAATATATCAGCTTCACCATCTAATGTTCTCTCTGGTAAACTCCTGGTTTCTTGAAATTTATTCCAGTGGATGGAGTGCCGCATAGCAAGATTATTTTCAGTTCTCAAAGCTCTTTCTAATCATCACGAAGTTGCTGTTCCCTCAGTTGTTTGGATGCAAAAGCAATTATTTCTTCATTTTCTTGCTAAGGAGGGTTTTCTAATAAATCAAATGGTTTCAAGTCCAGTGTGTTCCAGTTTGATTTAAATCGTTTGAATATCTGAATGATAGGACCTGAAGATGGTTGTAATGTAGGGGCCACCGCTGCTTCTAAGAAGATTTCAAAAATATGGTGTCTACAAGGAAGCCATAGCTCAGTCTCCTGAGTGGAAGTGTTCTACTACTCAGTTCATACTTACCCCTAGGGATAAGACTCTCTACTATTATAAAACAAGTCTATATTTTACATGCAATTAACCGTTTATTTTCACTGTATTTTAATTTAAATTCATACTAACCCTTCCTATATATTTTAATCTGTAAATAGAAATAAAATTACAAACTTAGATTTCACACTCATTTTTCATTTTCTTAATTATTTTTAAAGAGTGGGTGCCACTTCTGAATATTATTTATTTTATCTAAGATTTTTGCAAGATATCCTCCAAATTCCTGGATGGTCCATTCTTTTGCATCACCCAAATATATATATATATATATATATATTTATAAAACCACATTTTAGGAACAGTGGTTTTATTAATATATATTTGACCCGTTAGTGGACTCAAGAACTTATCTCATATATATATATATATATATATATATATATATATATATATATATATATATATATATATATATATATATACTCTATGTATCTCAAATGACCAATAATACTGTATATAAATTTGCTGTATATAAATATATTTCATTCCTAGAAATATTTACCCGGTTTTTCATCTCAAAAGTAAATTTTCTTGTGAAGTTCGCTCTATTTCATTTTGTATCGTTTTCCATATAACGAAACTCGTTTTTCGGTGAACGTAATACCTACAAATCCTATTCAATCATATAAAAAATTGAAAGCAAGTTAAAGAATGAGTAATCTAAGCAAACATACCCATAACCAGATTTACCACCAAAGGCACAAGAGAGTTTCTTTACTGAATATCTTATTTTGACTCTGATATTATTTTAGGGCTCGAATTAATCCATTATTTAAAATGTTTATTGTCTGTTTTTTTTTATAAAAGCACAAACATACCCATAACCAGCTTTACCACCAAAGGCACACGAGAGTTTCTTTAATGAATCTCTTATTTAGACTGATATTATTTTAGAGCTCAAATTAATCCATTATCTTAAATGTTTATTATTATTATTATTATAACTATGCCACCTTTAGTTTTCAATAAAAGTCTTACTCCCAATAGTTCCCTGTTATTTTTATAAAAGCACAACAACAAATGTTAATTCTTTGTTGGAAGTGTATCTGTGGCAGTTCGTGAAAAATCCATTGCCCATACTTGGAAACCTTGTCTATCGTAATTAAATAACGATGTACACACAGTTCAGTGATGTGATAGCTTTGTAGCTAATTATTTACGAGTTACTATCTAATTTTCTTCCACTGTTATTTTCCAAAGATCTTGATCAAATTCAATTGTTCTCATGAACAGAGTTCACTTTTGGGACTAAATATTGCCCGATCAAAAATTCTGAATCCTTTTTGGCATTGGATCACAATAATTTTTCATTCACCGTCTACTCGACAAAGTTTTCGGCTGCTAACTTTATTAGCATTGTTGCTTTTTTCTAAAATTTAAAAATTATACTTTTGCGAATCTGCACGCAGATTTGCAAAACAAGAATAATACAAAATTAATAGCCAAAAAACTGACAATGAAGGTATATCGTATATAAGCCTTGGATTAAAGTAAGACATAAATGTATCTAAGCTTCATTTTTAGTACACTAGCTTATTGTAAAATGACATGTCGCATTACATTTAAGATGAACGAATACAATAAATGAGGGCCCGTTACTACAAAAGTATATTATTCCACATTAGGATGTGTACAAACCGACTTAAGTAACAATTCCTAGCAGCCAGACTCTCCCCGATACACAAACAGGTAGCGCAGCCGAAAAGCCACCAGAGTAAAATATTCTAGAAGAATGTGCTGGAATCACAGCCTACCAAGCAATCGCCACAGTAAGATTTAAGTGATTACTTCATCAAGGGTCGCAACGTTCAGCAAATTTGTAAGATTTGAAGGTGATAAAAATATTGACCTGATATCGAGGGATACCTCCACCAGATAAACCGCAGCGCAATGACACACAATCTAGATTCCTTTCGGCAGGCTTGAAAGCGTGCGTTTGAAAGCACACGCACATTTTGTGTTTCAGGCCATCTGCATAGAGTTGAACGGCTTTACCCTTACAAGACATGTGTTCTCAGCAGTGTAAACACACTAATCCCAAGGCTGTAGAATCATGAAAAGTAGATAGGTGTCAACAAATGTTCAAATATAGAATCATCCAGGGTGGCGTCCTAGTCATAGACAGTGCCACCACCGGCTTGAGAGATACGTTGAGCTCTCACTAGAGATTCCTTGCCCTAATCACAAAATGCTTAGGTTATGATTGGCATCAGAATGCGGCGTAGACAGCATTGAGATAGGTACAGGTCGAAATGAGAACAACTGGTGACTTATCAAGAGGCTAGGATTGCGAGTATAATCCCAGAATGCAATAGTTGCTCAGTAAAGTGAGCAGTATCTTCTCCAGCATAGATAATGAGGCTTTTCAAACGATGTATGAAGTGAACCAGTCATCAAACGAGAAACAATGTGGTGCACCGAGTACACGTAAAGTCATTCAGGCTCAACTGCAAATACATATAAGGCACATTCGTATTCTAGCATAGAATGGACAAGGAAGTAAAGAATAACAAATAGGTCTAACAGCCCCAAGTCCTTATAGAGAAGAAAACTAATGCTGCAAAAATACGCCTCCCAAGTCAGGTTTCAGTTGAAAACAAGACCGAAGAATGTGTGCGTCTCTACCATTTTCAGTGGAGATTCATTCAGGAAATTGTCCAAGTCAGGAAAAAGCAGCCATGAATGGCGGCAAAATTGCACGACCTTAATTTTGGCCAAAGAAAAGCGAAACGAGTCTGCTCCGGCATAGCCAGCAATGCGGTTCAGAATCCGTTCAAGTCGACGGTTCAGGATAGTTGTCCGGGCCAGACCCAAAATAATCCAAAAGTCTTTTCGGTACATTTTAGAAAGAGCAACATCTATATGCACCTTGCGGGGCGAACTACTCCTGTCATATTACACTAGAAAGATCTCCCCCTCTCTTATCTGAAACAAACGAAATCACACAAACATACACACTAATGTTTGCAGGCCTACCCTCACCTCCATTTTTTGATGGATCTACATGATATCGTATCACCAGATCTTCAGATCAAAAAGAGTAGCTTTATGCTCTCCATGAAGGAAGGAGTCTTATATAGCAGTTCCCGGCTGGAGCAGATCATTCAACGTGGGGAAGAAATTGCCAATGTGTCACTGTGCATAAGACATGTAGCATCGGCAATCAAATAAATAACCTAACATAACATTGACTAATTTTTAAATCTATTTGCAAATTAAGGAATTCAGAGAAATCGGGACGAAAAAAATAGGATAAAGGCATTTATCTCTGTCTTACAAAAAGCAAGTAGGGTATCTATTGAAGAAGGGTACCCTCATTGTAGATTCAGTTTATTAATGCTAACAAAGGTCGCACTAAATGTAAAAGTCATAGAAAGCTTTCCCGTCTCTAGACGCAAAGCGCATTCCGAAACCTTAGCGAACCCCATAAGTATTTTAAATGGTGCCACAGCGGCAAATAATTCGCAAGAGACACTAGCTCCCAGATTTTGGTTACATGATCGTGGGGAAAGGGAATGAGCTACTGCCAGAACATTTTGACGCCCTTCAACATCTCTGCAAGAGGGTTTTACCGGTAAGTAAAGACAATTATACCCGTAAAGAAGAGTGGTGAACGTGCTTTGAATCCTTGCATCTGGCTTCTCTCTGGGGACCATTTCACACTCGCACAACAATCAATTAAGTGTAGGCTTTACCGGTTACAGTCGAAGGCGCAACAAAGCCTAAGCAGTAATATTTGGCCTAGTCACATCCTGAATCAGTAAAGGACTTATTCTGGCATGGAACTCCCTTTTAAGGGGATAACCACTATTTTTTCTACTTATTTGCAATTCTTTTTACTTTGGGAGTGGAGGAGAATGTGCGCTCTCTTTCCTCCCCCTCACGAGAGGGTCCCGATTCCTGAAAGACCAGCCTCTGCCTCCTCCTTTGTCAAAATGGCAAAGGAACCTGCCGTCCCCACAGCTCAGGCCAAAGGAACAGATCCTTCTTTACTTTTGATTCCATGGTGTCCCGTGTCACCCTAGGTATATTTTTCTCTAGAGTAATTCTTACCTTGTCAATGTTGTCTCTCGATAGGGACCCTGTGATTTGGAATAGAAGCAGTTAGTGTTCACCTTCATGCTAGAAAGGGTCTCCATTAAGCTATCCCGTATCAAGTCCTCAAGGATGCAGTGTAAAGGCTCAAAAGGGGAAAAGAGCACTAAGCCTTAGGTTGAAAGGTGTTGTATCGGAACGCCAACCTACAAATAGTTCCTGTTTTGTGTCTAACAAAGCTCACATAGCCTATTGCTTGATTCCCGACTCTCCTTGTTTCTCTGAAGGACTACACTTTGTTTGCTTTCTCCAATCGAAAGATTCGAGAAGATTTCTTGGATTTTCTCCTCTTCTTTTTAGCCACTTAGAAAGCAAAAGGAATGTAACAGCTACCGCTACTATTCAGCTACTCGTTGGGTATGGAATGTGCAAAACTGCGGACACTTAGGCCGTACTAGAAAGTGTTTAATTTGGTGTACCTTAGCCAGGAAGATGTGCCGCACCTTTAGGTACCGGGCGTAACAGTTTAGGTAAGGTTCCCTTCCCTGCAACATCATGGTCGTTAATAGTGGTCATAATTGCAGAAAAGGTACCACATGAGAACACAATATACTATTACTTAGAGCAAGGCTTTAGTAGGCTTGCCGACTGTCACAGACCGCAAGTAATTACATTTAGGAATACGATGGTGAAGAATTTACTTAACCGTAATATAAAAGATATAAAACAAACATTAAATGGGATAAATTATCGAACGTACAGAGAAACCAATTTAGTGAAAGAGAAACTAATATAGATATTGTCAATATACGAAAATAAGAGGAAAACTCGCATCAGAGTTGACGTTCAATTTCTTAGGAAGCCTTCAGTCAACAGAAGACAGCGCAAAGAAAGACAGATTTAGGGTGGCATTTAAAATGTAAATTGACATTAGTATTGTAGAATGCACAATAAATATTTGCTAAGCTTAATTATTTATATTAGGGTGATATTTCCTTATATGTTTTGAAAGCAGAAATTAGCCTCAATATACTTTTCGTAAATAATTTAAATTCGTTTAAGCGGCTGATATCTGGAGGATTGTATACCTTCCCACCAATTCCCGCTGTTTGCCCCCCGGCAGCAATGCCTGTAAGAGGAATGGTTCTATGTCTCCGACAGACGTCTACTATTTTTAGTTCACTACTTTCTTTGCAGATCAATCCTTTCTCTGGGCAAGAGGGGGAGATGGCTCGTTGGTATTTCACTTTAAATTCTAGAAAAGATTCCTCGGAGTGCACTAAAAAGACAAAGAATTTCGGGTATATAATTATTTCCTCTCTTTTTTGTCCAATATGGCATAGGATCCCTACCTTTCATGAACAGGTAGCTGTTCTCTTCCAATATTAGGACAGGAATATTGGCATAAGTTCATCTTTAAAAATAAAAAGATATTTTACTAAATTAATCAAAAATAACAACAGAAAATATAAAAGTGCTTGTAGTCTGTATTTCTGTTTAATGCAGATATTTAATGTACTATAGCAGTTAACCAAATAAATTTCTGCTTGAATGAATAAACAAAAGAGAAACGGAAATTTCACGATCTTTATTGGTTACCTGATACAAAATAGTTTTTATCCGTTTCAGGGATCATTTTCCTCTAATAAAACTTAGGCATGGAAGGAAAAAGCTATTGAAGTCTGCCTTCAAATGCCTCCTTATCAAAAAACATCCATTGACAACCTGATTGTATAGGCAGCACAACTGCAAAGAATTCAAAGTGAACTTATCCGAACGTATCAAGCGCTGGTCAACTGCTAAGTATTTGTGCTTTTCCAAGAAAATGCACGACCACACCTCGCAAGCTTAATTCGAGATACACTAATTATTCTAAGTTGTGAGCTAGTATCTCATCAGCCATATTCTCCTGGCATGTATTCTTCAGATTATGATGTTCTATTATCCTTAGGCAATCAGATTAACAAAGTAAGTTTTGGGGATATGGATGCACTCAAAGCGAGACTTCATTTTTTTTTAATGAAAAGCTTATGGGGTATAATTTAAGAGGCATATATAAGCATTTATTTTGATAAGGGGGAAAGATCTCTGAAATGTATATTTTGTGTCAGGTGATCAATAAAATCGTGAAATTATAGGGGTTTTTTTATTGGTTTAAAAAACGTACGACCATTTTTGTTAACCCTTGTAGTTATATAGCGCTCTTCTTTTGATTAGCTTCCTAGATTAAAGTTGCCAACTTCCTATACACATTTGATCTTCTTATGACAAATAGCTAACAGATCGACCCAGATCTGACCTCATGCCTGATATTATTTATTGCCACGTAACCACTAACTCTAATAGAAATTAATTTTTGCTCAGCCAAACGTATTATTTCAACTCGTTTGAAATCGCCAGTTTTTAATTACCTTACACATTTATATTATTAATATAAGTCACTTTGCAAGGTGACCTGCATCTTTCGGGAATAAGGAGAAATTTATGTAAGTAGCATCGCCTCTTAGTCTATAGCAAGCAGACTAGGTTCCTCGAACACCCAGAGGCAAAATTATACTTTTACTAATATCACACTTAACGTCCTACTCAAAAACATTCTAGCGAAGATGCCTGAGTTGGTTTCACTTTATTATTTCAAAAGACAAATAAAATATTAGGTACAGAAAGCAGGAATCTCTCCACCTTACATTCTGTAAACAAGCTAATAGAGAGAAAATACGGTTTCCGTGTTGATTTCGAGTTTTATATGGCACTTTAGAAGCTTTAGTTGAATCGTGCTCTTTGGAAGTAAAAAAGTTTAGGATTTTTTTATTTCAGGTATGTGTCAAGATTGAATAAATTGCATTACCTAAAAGGAAAGCAAATATCCATATTTTTTTAACATAGAGGCCAATATTTTTGAAGTATGTATATATTTTGCGCAAAAGTTATTTATGTATAAGAAATGAAAAAAAAAAGTGATCTTAAAATTGGTATCTTGTTCGATCAATATTTATTTCTAAGCCAAGCAGTGGACATGTATGATATTGTGAAAATAATAAAGGGTATCCTAAATTTGCCAATTAACTTCATGAAAAGACTCAAATTACGAACTTGCTGGGTAATGGAATTTGCTGGAGTCGTGCGAGACATCGAGAAAAGGGCTCTAGATATCGCGTAGTACCCAGTCTTCAGATATTAGAAAAGTAGATATGAATAAACCAACATTTTGTTCTCTACCTAACTTTCATAGGCTACACGGGTTGATACAAATAAAAAAAGAAACGTTTGGGAATAGATATATAAGGAAAGGAAATATTTACCAAAGATTGTTGCACACAATCTTGTACACGGTGTTCGAAGTGGACCGACGATTGATTTTTTTTGCCTTTGTTCAGGTTATCTTCCTTTGGGACACAACGAACTCCATTCCTACATAAAATGCCGAAATTATCATCACTAACTCTCTAATTTCAGAAGGCGATTTTTTTGAGTATTTGAATAATAATTTCATCTTAGTTTGGTTATGACGTATGTTCTTTTTATCAAAGTTATTTCTAATAATTCTTTTATTATATAAAAAAAAATGGTGAAGTTCAGAAATAAATATGAGTATCGAAATTTTGTAAATTTTATAAAACCCAAAGAATTACAAATGGTGAAGTTCAAAAAATTTATTTTTATATATCTTCTTCTATAACTATATTTTAGCAACGATATTTTTTTCTAAACTTCAACATTTTGTTTTTAGATATTATTAAAAAATTATTAGAAACCAGGCAATTACTTCGTCACTTCCCTCTACGCGATTTGCTTGCGCTTCGAAGCTGCGAAGATTAAAATTTGAAATCTAAAAAAAGGTAGCCATGGTTAAATTTTTATAAATTTCCTGAACTTTACCAATTATAATAATTTTAAAAGGGAACTCTAAACTAAATTTGCTCCCTTTTAAAATATCACGTTGCTAAAATATAGAGCTATAGAAAAAGAAGATATATAAAAATAATTTTTCTGAACTTCACCATTGGTAATTCTTTTATATTCACACAAGGAATGGCCTTGTTGTGCGCACACAGAACAGACTGTAATGGTAGAGTTAGGACAAGGGGTATTGGTATGTTTGTTGTACCTGTAGCACCTGGAGCACATTTGCAAGTCAACGAATTCCTCCAGTTCAATATGCTTGGGGCTGATACGGACATTAAAGAGGAGGAGGCTAGTTTCTTTTGCTTTTATCGCCATCGTGGTTTCGGTGAATACTACTTTGAACACGTGGCTGTAGCATTTGAATTTAATAACCTCGGCTACTTTTGCTCACGAATTATTCCTAAGAACCTCCTCCGTTATTTCGTCAGTAGAGGTACCTCCAACCCACTGGTTGAGGCGGTGGCAGATTACGCTCCTATGGAAGGGAATTTGTGGTGGTGTCTGTGGTTTAAGGTTGATTTTATGTAAAATTTATGTGGCTCGAAGGGAGGTGAGAGCATTGGTGTCTGCCTCCCTGACACAAATAGCCGAATATACATTAGGAATATCAATCGAATGTACGAGAGCAATATTTAGCTCACCATAAATCTTTTCGAAGAACTTATCCATGTCCGGTTTGGGCCGGTCAGATACTCAAGGCTATACGTCGAGTCTCTTTAGCCCTTCGTCCTTCCACCTGAGGGTCTAATTTAGCAGAAAATTGGAATGAGCGAGTTTCGGTGTGTGTTGAGCTGTGCCTGGAAATGTGTGTTTAAAAATTCGTTATGAAGGAATGAAAAATGGTATGTGGAAAAGGAGGAAGAAGAGAAAGATGTCCACTAAACAAACAACCACTTTACCTTGAGGTAGAGTAGGAAGATCCATCAACTAGCTTTCATTGAAGCAAGTCCAAGCGAAAAAGCTACTTTCAAATGTATAACGACTAGAAAATATTTCATGCCACGCTCAACTAAAGCGCTATATCCAAAAATATATACGCTTAATTCGAATTAAATTTCAGTCTAAATTTCAAAAGATTTGACTGTACCACGGCAACGAGTAAAAATGAGAACAATCCAATGACAGGAGCAGTTATGGAATGATGAAGATGTACTTAATTTTTCGAAAAAAGATGGTATAGTGGAAGATATAGTGGGTGAAAATTAAAGAGGGGGAAGGGGGGGGATGTTTTGCCTTAGTAGGGAGGGCATCTCTTAATTTTAATTTGATTATATTTTTCCTTAATTTGTGTTGTTATTTTGTGTTTTTTAACATCTGTCTGTGTTCTTTCAGGGGGTTTTTAATGTTTTCTTGTTGTATTTTGTTTCTTCTTCACTGTTGTTTTGACCTTTAGTGCAATAATGTTTGTAGCATTCAAGCCTTTTATAGCTTTCTTGCCGACAAAGCTATTTCAGTGTTGTTTGTAATCTCATTTTTCGTGTTGTGATGTTTTTATGTGTATATTGGAGTGATATTTTCTCGTGAACAAAGTTTTGTGCTTGGGAACCGACTTTGGCCTGAGGCTTTCTCCCGTAGCCACACAGGTATATTTAGCCTGCTGCCTGTTCCCTGCAGTTCTGGAATGACACCATTCGTCAGAGTGGACCAGATCTTTATGTCCAGTTTCTAAGGGACGACATTGATGGGCTCCAACCGTTTCCTCCGGTGCAAGACGCTTTGCCTAATTCGGTCACGCCTTCTTGCTTTGTTGATAAGGAGAGAGGCAGTGTTCTGGATACGTTGGAGCCTTTTCATCGAGATTTTATTAGCCGCATGGGACACCACTTTAGGGTAGATCGGCATAGCCCGGACATACATCATATATATTTTCCTGATGTTGGCCGAGCTAAGATCTCTAAACCTGTAGAGCTTGGAGGTTTCTCTCTTTGCCAGGTTCTGCCTCTCCGTGTGGTGTCTCGAAGATCCATGGTCGGTGATTTTAAGGCCCAGGACGATGCCTTCGGTGAAGTAGCTGTATCTCCTCCCATCTATGATGATGGGCCATGTCAACTCGCGGTTCAACGGGACAATTTTGAACTTGTCCCTTTTGGTCCTGATTTTCCAACGTCTCTCGAATTGTCTGATGTTGTTGACTTCCGCTATCGTGTGAGCGGCCTGCGCCCTTGCTTTCCTCTCCGGGCACGGGACAATTTGTGTGACATCTGCGTATTGCAGATACATCGTGTCCCTGTGCACTGGAGTTGGGAGGTCGATGGTGAAGGCCAAGTAAAGCAGAGGACTCAGGCAGCTTCCCTGAGGAACTCCCGACTTTAATTCGAATTCGGGGCCTCTGTGCCCTTTAATCATAAGACACGCTCTTTTGTATCTCTCAATATAGCTCCCAGTCAGCTTTTCGCGTAACCTTTCCTTAGTGGAACGGGCTTGAGTGTTGGCGCAAGCAAGATGGTAGTGAGAATCAGGATGTGATCGCTCGGAACCACTGGTCTGGGCTCATTGACGATGTTGAAGGGGAAGTTTTTAGATGTCAACACAATGTCCGGCTTTGTTGCCGAACGTTGTGTTATGAAGGTCGGGAAATCTGGCCCGGCCATCCGGAGTCTGTCTCTTACGAGTAGCATCTCCATGTTTCTTTCCCTTTGGTCGGTGCTTCCGTAGCCTGATGCACGGCACCTGGCATTAAGATCACCGCCAAGCAATGTCAATTTCCCGCGCCCGAAGAGGTTGTAAAAATTAGGCATCGGCGGGTAGTCTCGTCGCGGTGGTTGATAGGCCGCTGCTATGGTCAGGTCTCCAACCAGGGTGGGTGTTTGCTACTGCCACGAATGATTCATCTAGACTTGGAAGCATTTTGTATGCTAAGTTGTTCCGGATCGCGATGGCAGCGCCACCGAACCAATCTTGTGTATAGTTTTTGCTAATGACTGTGTAATTGGGTATTTTTATGCTGTTCGTGTTTGTGTGAGGATTAGGTTGGGATCCACTTTACGAAAAATGTTTCCGAAAGGAATGTGTTTCCCTACCCATCCATCGAAGTTAATTGTAAAAATCTTTAATGTGTTGTTGGTGTTCTCCATGTTTAGGTTGTGTAGTGTATGTGTGTGTTGGTTTTTTCTGTTAGTGGTTTTCACTGCGTGAGTTTTTCCCGTTCCGATTTTTTCCAAACTCTGCATCGATTACGGTGAGGCAGGAGTCCCTATATAACTTAATTCTGGCCCTTATGAGCGCTGCTACTACCAGCGCTTCTCGGTCCGGAGAGTCGTAAGACCATTTTAATAGTCGGCTTTCGCTCTTTTAATGATTTTCCCTACCTTGGGGTCTTTAGGGAAGGAAGTTTCCTCCGTTCTGAAGAACTTGATGTTCAGTTCCTCTCCATCGAATTCCCTGACTTTCTTCGGGTTTCTGCTTCTTTTAGGAGGTCGAGAGATCTCCCGTTCGTCCTCTGATGACGAAGCCGAGCATTGGAGATTTCATTCAGCCTACTTGAGACGTCTGGCTGCTCTCTCCGCACTTTCTTCCCTTTTCTTCATCGCTACTAGTCTTGGGTCCTTGTTAGGTCACCTATGTGGAGTAATTTTCTGCTCCATTTCTTTGTTGTTGCCCTCTCTTACCTCGGTTTTCCGTAGGAAGGGGGTTGCAGGTGCCTATTTCTCTGTTTTAATCTGTACCTGCAGGACATCCCCTAAAGGGACGTTTTCCGGGAACCACATCTCTGCCAAGCCATTGTGTTTCAACATGTTGTTGACCTCTCTGGCGAAGCAGCCTGGGCTGGTCAAATTCCTTACGTGCGCATAAAGGATGCACGTAAGTATTTTTGTGGTGTTCTTGTCGTCCTTGTCTACTTTGATGAAGGTTCTTGGAGTCTGGTTGTTCGAAACGTTTGCTTGGGCATAGGAGGTATTTGCCCTCTTAATACCTTCCACCCTCTTTGTCTCAATCTTTTTCCTAGGGGCCAGATCTGGACTGTAGGGGGGATGGTTGAGCTCCTCGAATCCGCACTCGTGCAGGGCAGCTTGTGCAACTCTAGCCTTGTTGGCTTTGACGACGTTGAAGTTGATCATGGGCTGTGAGGTTTCTAGGGACCCAACGGACAGAGACCTAGGTCATGGCTAAATTGTCCTGGATCATGTTGATAACACTTCCATGTGATATTCCAAGTTTTCGCTCGATTTCTTCGACCTTCACCCGTCGATTTTCGAGGATCATCCTCTCCACACGGGACACATTGTCCTCGTTGGTCACGTCTGATGGGCGTCCTGGACGGGGGTCATCTTCAAGGGACTCACGACCATGGTGGAACTCCCTATTCCACCGAGCAATGGCTGCACAGGAACGGGTGGTGTCGGTGTACACTGCAACCATGCGTTCATGGATATCTTTGGCATTCTTGCCTTCCTTGGTCAAAAATCTGATCACTGCGCGGTGCTCAACCTTCTTCATTGTTGAAAAATTTGTGGCTGACGATCTGCGATCAGCTACTGCTTCTTGAATAGACGAGGCAGGAGCTTGCCGCTGCAGGTCCTGATTTGTCATACCTTGTTCTAACACCCCCACAAACAGCTATCCCTCTTCCTCTGTTTTGCCCTACGATTCGTAAAACTTATTGACGTCCCCTCGTACATTACCTAAATTAACCGTTATCATTATTTCAACTCTCTCAAATGAATTCCTTGGTCTTTTTAGATGCACCATAATTAATACTAATAATAATAATAATAATAATTACCTCACGAACATTATGTGAATCTAAGAGAGTACCTATTGTTTGGTTGGATATATTAGCCAGAGGTCCTGGTAGAGCGGTCAGCTGATTACTCCAGGCCCATTCTCCCAGTGTAGAGGCTGCTCCCTAGAAACATAATAATTAAATATAGAATTTGTCCTTCTTGAGAAATGTCTTGATTGAAGCCATGCAAGATCATCGATAACCCCCATTTTTGAGATTAGAAGCGAAAAGCCTTTGTTAACGAAGCGTCGTCAACAAAAATGGTAGTCGGAAATGAATTCCAGGAAAAAGTGTTTTCACCTCTTGTGATTGTGTGTGGGTGGGTGCGAGATATACAGTAGTCCTAAATAGCCTGTTTAGTTACTTGGACGGACTAAATCCATGCCCCATTTAGAAAGTTAATTTCCCATAATTTCATATTTCCTGCTAGGATGCTGACTTGCTTTTTTCATTCTAAAGTGAATAAATATTTTTATCTGATGGCCAAACTGACGAGTACTTTCTCGAAGAAGCCGAATACACGGGCTGAAACTAAAAGTTAATGAGCAATTATCCCTTCTCTATTTTGTATATTTATCCTAAATTAAATCCTGGCGAAAAGTTACCTTCTATAACTTCTGACAGATAGGTCATAGATAGGGCACATTTTAAATTTTGAGCTGATTATTAATAGAGCTAAGTCCAACCCACAAGTATGCCCAAACTATTACAAACAATTATCATTAGAAATAAGTGAAATTGTTGTTCTGTTATCACAGATATACAGCCAAAATGCCTTTGAAACAAATATGGTCAATTTTAGGTCATTTTTGTCGCTGAGAACGAAATTTTTTAAAATCATATATTAGTTCAACTTTTCAAGATACGAAACTTTCTCAGCACCGTTCTTTACGACATATACGCAAGCTTACATGGCACACTAGACTTACTTTTCTTCAACGGTTTTACTGCTGCGACAAAGGAGTATTTTATTTTATTTTATACCACTTTATTAATTTGGTTACTTCTTCTCTCTCAGATACTTCCTACTTTCTTGAACAAGGCAGACAGTGTCTGCTTCATATGCAATTAAGTAACTTTTGCATCACAGATGCGTAGTATAAGTGTTAAGGTTACGAAATCCTGCCTTTATATTTTGGATGAAAATTGCGTTCAGAACAAATATTTGGGCCCTTACATACGCTGCAACAAGTATGCAATGTATCTTTTTGTGTGGTTAAAGGGGTAAAACCTAATGTATGCATCTATTCGTACCAAGCACTTGGATGGAACCAACATAAATTAGTACATTTAAATGATATCTCTATTCGTGAAAGTTAAGTCAAAGATTAAATTTAGACATTGGAGTATCCAAACATACTATAATTTATTTTTCAATTATCATTTGGAAAAATATTAGAAGTACTGATGCATTAGAATTATTTTCACTTATGTTAGGTGAAGAAGAAGAAGAAAGTTCTATTATTGAGCCTTCAATGTAACAAGACCCAAATTTTGAACCACTTTACTCCAGTAAATCTGACCTAATAAATAAAGGTGAACATCAAGACCTTGCCAAGTACAGTATTTGTAGCTACCCTCAAGCTGTTATGAAGCAGAGTAGATGAAGTTCTTAACGGTTGAGTTTAGCCATTTTGCATGACTTAACCGTCAAAATAAGCCCCGTCAAATTCTTCATGGATGATCACCTTGTGGCCTGCAACAATATCGACGTTCAATTGCTGGTATTTAGTATTATATATTCTTATCTAAGTGAATGAAGGTCTTCGTAGATTCGTCGAAGATAAGATTTAAAAGCTGCTCTTCTTTCGAATGGGAATGATTTGAAACCAAATTCAATTGGGTAAGGAGGTAATATGAAGCTAACTTATGATGGCATGAAGAAGCTTTTAGGTGACAGACTATGACCAACGTTAGGTCAACTCAATTGCCCCCTGAATATTGTTGTTATAATGATCAGCCTGCAGGTTGGCTACGCAAATTCCTCTTGTATTCTTCTGAATGGGAGAGGCGGGCGAGAGATTCTCACTATGTAGATAAAGACTAGCCACTTTGTTTACCATTGCATCCTGGGAACAGACTTTCTGAATCCACAGCTATTTACCTCAAGAACACCACCACCTACACCATTCCCACCTCCCCCACCTAAACTACCACCACATATACCACCACCACCTACAACAACTACACCACTTACAACACCATCACATACAAAACCACCCCCTACAAAACCTCCTATACACCACTAGCACCTACATAACCATCACTTACACCACCACCACCTACACCACCATCACCCATACCACCTAAACCGCCACCACATACACCACCTATACAAAATACAACCTACAACACCTAAAACAACACTAGCTACACCACCACCACCTACATCATCATCAACTACACCACCACCACCTACATTATCATCATCATCACCACCTACAACACTATCACGTACACCACCTACACCACCATCACCTACATCAGCTGCAGCTACACTACCAACACCTATACCGACACCACCTATACCTATTAAAACACCACCACCTACCTACACCGCCTACATCTACACCACCACCACCACCACCACCACCTTCACCATTCCAAACTTCTGCAAATACACCACCACCACAGACACTACCGCCATATACAAGAACTATATCATCACCATCTCCACCACCACCACTACCCACATCACCACTAGCTATACTACTAAAACCTAAACCACCACAAATACAACACCGCCATTTACAGAACCACCGCCCAAGGTTATACCAGGAATTTTGTTGTTTTGGCAGTAACATCATAACTATTCGGCGGATACTAACGATATTTAAGACCCTTCGTTGTTTTACATTCTCTTTCTAATGATATATTTGCTAAATTGCTCCCAAGAATAGCCGGGGAATTATTTGGCAATAACTTCATATCTATTTGACTGATTCTAACGAAATTTAAGACCCTTCTTTTGTTTACATTCTCTTTCGATTGATATATTTGGCAAAGTCACTCCAAGATTAGCGGAGGAATTATTTAGCAATAGCTTGATAATTATTTGGCCGATTCTAAGAAATTTGAAACCTTTATGATTTTTATAATCTCTTTCTAATGATTTATTTGCCAAAGCCCTTCTAAAGTTATCTTGGGAATTATTTTTCAATAACTTCATAACTCTTCGGCCTATATTAACGAAATTTAAAATCTTTATGTTACTTTACATTTCTTTTCGAATTTTATAATTGCCCTCCCTAAGCTAGTCTCTGAATTATTGAAATTTTGAAGGTTGTAAGGTCCTAAATCAGTAAAAGTGAGAGCATTCGACTTTTTAAGTAGATCTTGTGTACCTTCTCATTTCTATTTATTACTAATGAACTAAGAATCAATTAGTGCAGATTTCACCAGGATATATCATTTATGGAGAAACATTAATCAAGCCAAATAGAGCCAGTTAAAGCTTGTAGACTACTGCTTGACTGTGACTAGAGATGCTCTGTTCAGCCATACACCAACAAGCTAAAGACGTAAAGTCGACACCCAAAAACGCTTTGTATTACCTAATCCATCTTCAGGCTAGAGTTAAACAAAGATTTAAACTGAGATAAAACTGATAATTAATGAATATAAATTAAAAAACTTCTAGGATTCAAAATCCCAGGGATTTTAAATTAAAACTATTAAAAAAAACTAATTATACACAGTGAATTTTATTGTACATATATATATATATATATATATATATGAGTTGGTAATAGGCCAAACCAAATGAAAGGTACAACATTTCAAAACAAGGAGTATAGTAAAATTACTTACAATCGTTTCAGTATAATAAAGCATCATTAAATTTCGAAGCAAAAGGAGATAATCAAATTACATCTGTTATTAGCGACTTGAGAGTAGGAGAGGAATTTATTTTAAAGGAACATTATGGATAAGTTAGTTGTTGAAGATTGTTAATGACTTGAAGCTGGTTCGTTGCTGTTTTTGTTGTTATTAAAGATATTGGAGGGAATATCGAGACTGTATTTAATTTAGGGGCGTTTGTTTTAATACAAGGGGGCTCCTATATTCTAAGATGGATCATATTGTGATCAAAATTAAGAATTAAACAATTTTGACTAATGGCTTTAACCTTATATTCTATTATGTAGTCTCTGATTGCCGATACTTGTCCTTTCTGCAACTACCACCAAGGAATGCGCAAACCCTCGAGAGTAAGGAGGGAATGATATTTCTCATATATAAAAATATGATCCATGGAAACATTTAGATCAAGAAAATAGCCTGGGATTCGAACCTGCGCCATCTAGCGCAACATGCTTCTTCCTCCAAACCTCTAACTAATAGACCCACCCTGATCGCTACGTCACTTCTGATTGCTCTGACTTCTGCTAAAGTATTGGCCGATAATTTCGCCTTTGAGAAGTCAATATTGAGTCCAATTTTGAGACTGGCTCCTGATAATTATTTTATCATTGTCTATAATTCATCTGAATTTAAAGATAATAATCCCATACCATGATCAAAACGAAGATAACGTAAATAGCTCCCATTTACTCTGTGTCGTAGAATAGACTCTCGACGATATACCATATATAACTATTCGTTGAGGGAATTATTGAAATATTTCGAGTGCGTGGTAATCTGATTGACCGAGGTTATTTATCTTCAATATGCTAAAAAAGTGGAACTGAGCTCAAGGATAGTAATATGGCTATCATTAATAAAATAGAGTTTTATTAATTAAACTACCAACAACACACAAAAGAAAATGTTTACATAAACGGAGAATGGAAAGGATCGTGGGAAAATATGATTAATCCCAGGATTAAGATTAGGAGAGATTTAAAAAGGTGAACAAATAAAAATTAAAGGGATGGAATGGTTCCCTTAACCATTTTAAGCACAGGGTAGGGTTGACAAAAGGTTAGATAATTAAGGGTAATGCTCAGCTTACGTAATTACAAAGTTGTTGTGCAGAGGAAGGCGATGTGATGGAATCTTCGGTCCACTGGCGAGTTCCAGCAGAAGGGTTCTTCGGGGGTTGTCCTTAGCGAAGGGGAAGGAATGTCTTCGAAGAGTGAGAGCCAAGTCGGACTCGGAGATACGAGCGATCTTTCTGACAGCAAATCGGGGATGTTCTTGATGAACAATGGAGGTTATCGTTGAAACCAATCGTTTACTTGAAGAACGTTAAAAAGGGGGAATCAAATTATCCTGACGTTATGTCTTGGGAATGAGAACCGTTTCTTGACGAACGGGCTGTTCTAACGTTGTTGTCTTGTGAACAACAGAGGGGGTGAGAACCGTCTCTTGTCAACGACTCAAAGAACAATGGCTGTTCTAACGTTGTTCTCTTTCTGAACAACAGGGGGGGGGAGGCCTTATTAACTTGGCGTCTCAAAGGCATGGACCTTGGCACTCAAGGGATATTGTCCTCTTCTATACAATTATGGTGGGTATCGAGGTGCACAAGGTGATACCGGATCGGCGTGATGCCTCGCGAAGATAATCTGGATCTGATCTGATCTTTTGGGAAATGCTCTTTCATAAGTACCCGGAGCCATCTCCTTGGCGTAGGGGATAATTGAGTGGAAGGCTCATGAAAATACTCCGGTTGCGCCTGGGAAAATACCTTATCTGCCCGTAAGCCTAACTCAATCTGGCGAGATCGACGAATGGAGGCGAAACGATGGGGGAATACCCACCTTGGTTAAATATGGACTGAGGTGGCGATAACGCGCCCTGCTTACTCTCGCAGATGCACGTGGGTAGCAATGTTTGTAACCATGTGATAGCGGCTGAATTTAAGCGGCCTCAGACCATTCTATCATACCCCTCCATTCCAAGGGAAGTTGTCGCTTCAAAAAAAAAGAGAGAAGGGACAACCATAGAGCTCCGTTGTTAAGGACTGGCTTTCTTGCACCCACTGGTCCTTCATGCACCTAGCTAGTATTTCCTCAAAACATATGATTATGTTGATCTTTTGGTTATAGGAGAAACTAACCTTTAATACAAACTTAACCATACAAGAGACATGGAACAATGAAATAATATAAAATTAGTACATATGGGACAAAATAATTTATACCTAATTTAATGGATACAAAAATATACACATACGAAAAAAAATAGACATTGAGCCACAAAATTCAGACATATACATTAACTAATAAAATTACAAGAGAATCTAATTTAATTCGTACAAGAAGGTATATACATACATGGAGATCCTAATCCTACGAATTTCAAATTAATCTACACTATTTGGTAACGCATTCCTACTGAGTGCGTCAGCGACCTGATTATCGGAACCTTTTATATAATTTATCTTAAATTGGTACTCTTGCAAGAGTAGACTCCAGCGCATAATTCGGCCGTTGGAGTGTCGTACATTCCAAATATAGGCCAACGTCGGTGGTCAGGTCCTATCTGAAATTCTTTTCCTATCAAGTACATTTTAAACTTTTCAATAACCCATATAATTGCTAGAACTTCCTTCTCTATAGTGGCTTATCTCTTTTGGCGTGGGAATAACTGGCGACTAGCATATGCAACTCGATGACTCTTTCCGTCAGCCTCATATTGAAGGAGTACACCTACAATGCTCTCGTTGCTCGCGTCGGTCTTAATCCCAAAGGATTTTTCCGGGTTGGGCAACCTCAAAATGAGGGCAGAAATGAGCTTAATCTTAAGCTGATAAAAATGAGAAACAGCGCCATCATTCCAACGTAGTCAATCGGGAGAATTCTTTTTTAAAATGGTGCTGAGGGGCACCGAAATTGCAGCGAAATTCGGGAAAAATCGCCGATAGTAGGAAGCTGATCCGAGGAATGATCTTAATTGCTTCTTAGTATTCGGGAGGGGCATGTCGGCGATTGCCTTAATCTTGTCCTCCTGTGGACCTAACTGGCTTTGTCCTATTTTAAAACCCAAGTATTTTATAGTTTCGTGGGCAAAATGGCATTTGCTGGGGCCAATGGTGAGGCCATTTTCGCGTAGTCGCTCGAAGAGAGCCAATAGGGTGGTTAAATGATGACTCCATTCACGAGTAGCGACGTAGACGTTATCGAAGTAAAAGGAGACATTCGGAAGTCCATCTAACCACCTTCTCATGAGACGGTTATAGCTACTACAAGCGGTCTCGAGGCCAAATGAAGGCGCTTAAATTGCATTAAGCCTCTCTCAGTTGCAAAGGCGGTATATGCTTTCACATCTTGCCGGAGGGGAATTTGGTAATACGCCTTGCACAAATCAAGTTCTGAGATGAACTTGGCGTCTTCAAAAAGGTGGAGGTTTTGGTCTACCAACGGGATGGGCTCGGCGTCGAACACAGTTACCGAATTTAACTTCCGGAAGTCGATGCACATCCGATAAGAGCCATCAGGTTTCTTGACCATGAAGATTGGGGAACAATAACTAGAGATGGAAGGTTCAATTATGTCTAAACTGATCAAATTATCAGAGACGGCTTTAAAAACTTGGCTTAAATGAATCAGCATGGGATAGGGTTTTGAACGGACAGGTTCTAAGGTCGTTAATTTAATATCATGCTCGAAACTAGTAGCGCATCCAGGCTTCTCTGAAAGAACGTCGTTGAACTGATATAATAGTTATTGTAGCTGACTCTTTTGAGGTGGTGTCAGCTGCCCGTCGATATCCAGGTCAGAGCGTTCAAAAGACTTGCCTAGCAGGGAAGGAAGAGGGTAATCGGCATCAGGTTGGATGCACACTGTCTGTATGACATTAAGGGACTCCGCAGGGTAATCCTCTTCAAGCGCCGATGTTTCGGCCAGTGCTACGAACGTATCTCCATTGGCGCGTTGGTGGTACTTTTTTCTTTGTGTCTACGGACAGTCTCCGTGTCCTTGTTTTGGGGCTTATCACATTAGGGTGTTAGTACTTCACACTCCTTTTGTGCCGAACCAAGGTCCTGGTTAAGGATCTCCAAGAATTTGGACGGTATCGGGGTTCTGAGGGGGACGGGCTCCTGGGCTTCTTTCTTAGCTCGGCCTCGAGGAAGGGCGGCCTGGGACACAGGGTCGGAACTTACTTGGGGGCTTTGTCCTTTAAGTACGGAACAAAATTGTATGGGTGCTGAAATGACTTCATCCCAGCCATCATAATACTGACACTGCAGGTAACATCTAACGACGGGGAATCGGTTTGCCTGCCCAAGGTAGTCATGTACCCCCGCAACTTTTCGTGCTTAGGGTCCACTGGAGGGAGAAGCTCGTCGGACACGATGAAACACGTGCACCCTATGTCCCTGACGAGAGTCGATACACGGCAGCCGTTCACGCTGCCCTCCGCAAATTTCAAAGTTCCCGGGGAACTTTTTTCAAAAATAAAATTTACCTGGTGGCATGATGGAGAAGGAGAAGTTGATGCTTGGGTCTGCACCACCGGGGAAGCCGGGGTGGCATTAATCTTGTGAACTTAGGGGGCTGGTCCGTTTTTAAGCCCAGAATTTTGGGGGCATTTCCAGATCGTGTAGTTTTCGACCAAAGGAAACCACTATACTCTATTCTTATAACGAATAACACTATGCTTTACTCGACTGAGACCAGTGTTTGCAAAGATATAGCGTTAAGCCTTACACACTTGATACCAAATTTAAATAGTATATATATATATATATATATATATATATATATATATATATATGTCGTAGAATAGACTCTCGACGATATACCATATATAACTATTCTTTGAGGGAATTATTGAAATATTTCGAGTGCGTGGTAATCTGATTGACCGAGGTTATTTATCTTCAATATGCTTAGGAAGTGGAACTGAGCTCAAGGATAATAATATGGCTATCATTAATAAAATAGATTTTTATTAATTAAACTACCAACAACACACAAAAGAAAATGTTTACATAAACGGAGAATGGAAAGGGTCGTGGGAAAATAGGACTAATCCCAGGATTAAGATTATGAGAGATTTAAAAAGGTAAACAAATAAAAATTAAAGGGATGGGATGGTTTGCTAAACCATTTAAAGCACAGTGTAGGATTAACAAAAGGTTAGATAATTAAAGGTAATGCTCAGCTTACGTAATTACAAAGTTCTAGCAGAAGGGTTCTTCATGGGTTGTCCTTAGCGAAGGAAAAGGACTGTCTTCGAAGAGTGAGATCTAAGTAGGACTCGGAGATACAAGCGATCTTGTGACAGCAAATTGGAGATGTTCTAGATGAAAAATGGAGGTTATCGTTGAAACCATTCGTTCTCCCGAAGAACGTTAAAAAGGGGGAATCAAATTATCCTGGCGTGATGTCTCTGGAATAAGATCCGTTTCTTAACGAATGGGCTTGAAGAACAATAGCTGTTCTAACGTTGTTCTCTTGTGAACAACAGAGGGGGTGAGAACCGTATCCTGTCAATGGCTCAAAGAACAATGGCTGTTTTATCGTTGTTCTCTTTCTGAACAACAAGGGGGGAGGGTGAGAACCGTTTCTTGTAAACGGGCTCGAAGAACAATGGCTGTTCTAACGTTGTTCTCTTTCTAAATAACAGGGATGGGGGGCTTATTGACTTGGCGTCTCGATGGCACGAACTTTGGCACTCAAGGGATATTGTCCTCTTCTGGACAATAATGGTGGATCTCGAGGTGCACAAGGTGAGACCAGATCGGCGTAATGCCTCGCGAAGATAATCTGGATCTGATCTGATTTTATTGGGAAATGCTCTTTCATAAGTACCCGGAGCCATCTCCTTGGGGACAATTGAGTGGGAGGCTCGGGAGAATGCTCCGGTCGTGCCTGGGAGAATACCTTATCTGCCCGTAAGCCTTACTCAATCTGGCGAAAACGATGAATGGAGGCGAAACGGGGGGGGAATGACCTCATTGGTTAAATATTGACCTCAGGTGGCGATAACGCGCCCTGCTTGCTCTCGAAGATGCACGTGGGTAGCAATGTTTCTAACCATGTGATAGTGGCTGAATTTAAGTGGCCTCAGACCGTTCTATCACACTCTGATTCTCTTTTAGCTCCACACTCGAGTCCTGAAAATCTCCGCAATACCAGTTGTAAACTGTAAACATCTGTGGGAGAATGAAACCCTTATCTCACGATTTTTAATTAGTATTTTATTACTGATAGCTTCAGCCTAATTTATGTTTCCATTGATCTATATTCAAAATATTAGGTTGAGGAATAAGTTCTCTCGTTTTTTTTAATGTTGATTTGATTTAAGTTTTGTTGTCAAGATTTGTGAAAGAAACAATAATAAATAATGAGAGCAAAATTTGCAAAGGTTAGGCTACGTCTCTTAACAGCGTAGACTAGTAGGCTTTTGCATAGGCTACGTCTTAAAGCTGAGTAATAAGTCATTGCGGTTTATTTATAAGTTGTGTTAATTTAATTTTTATTCTGTACCCTCAAAATGGAATGCCAAGTTGAAAGAAAGGCGCATTTTTGACACTTGTTGTTATTCATTTTTAATCTAGACGGGAACAATGCAAACGCAGCTAAAGCTCGTCGCAATATTTTTGCAGTGCAAAAAGAAAATGCTTTACCAGAAAGGACAGGTCAAGTGGTTTTCACGTTTTTAAAACGGTCATTTCAATCTTAATGACGAAAAACGTTCTGGTCGCCCCACTAAGTTGGACGAAGATCGATTGAATGACCTTCTTCATGAAAATCCTCGTCAATCGACTAGAAAATTTTCTGTACAATTGGCGTGTGATCAGAAAACTGTAGTGAATCACCTTCATTCGATGAAGAAAGTTAAAAAAATCCGCGCATGGGTTCCGCACGCTTTGAGCGAAAGCAACAAACTTTAACGCTGCTCGATTGCCGCAGATTTGCTTGCGCGTCACAAGGCTACTCGTGGATATAAGGACATATTTCTTCACCGCTTCCTCACTGGAAACGAAAAGTGGTGTGTTATGTCAACATGAACCATCAAAAACAATGGCTTAGCCCCAATAAAAAAACACTTCGGCGATTAAAGCAAAGACTTCATCCACGAAAGACCATGCTGTGTGTGTGGTGGGATTGTGAAGGCATCATTCTCTAGGAGCTCCTTGCGAACAACGAGATTGTCAATGCAGAACTCTACGTTCAACAAATGTATCGACTCGTCGAAGCTATTCGTGAAAAGTAACCTCATCAACGTTATGGAGTCCTTCTGCAACACGACAATGCTCGTCTTCACATTGCTAATATGACAAAAGACGCCATTCAAACGCTTAATTGGGAATCCTGCCGCCTCCTCCATATTCGACAGACTTGGCTCCATTGAATTTCCATCTGTTCTGATCACTTTCCAACAATTTGCACGGCGTTTCGTTCAATACTGATGTGGAATTTAGAACCTGGTTAGACGAATTCGTCAAGTCAAAATCCAGAGATTTTTATTGCAGAGGCATCGACAAACTAGTTGAATGTTTGGGCAGAAGTCGTAAATATCCACGGAGAATACATTATTGATTAAATTGCATATTGTTATCAATTAAAAATGAAGTTTTTTTTAAATTGTTAATGATAATGAATAAATTTGATAAAACGCAAGAACCTATTCCTCAACCCAATAGTATGTCACTGTAGGAATTGATAATTCACTTTTCGGTATTGTTTTTATAATTGAATTGGAGTTGAATGAGAAAATGGTGTTAACGATGTCTACAAAATCAACGCACAGATGTGCTTGATATTCATTTGATCTCTGCAATCATATATAGTTGATTAGAGAGAAATGATAAAAATTGCTTTGGGTAATTCTGAAATCAGCCCTTCATGGGGCCGATTTCAGCCTTTGTGATAGGAATTTCGTTATTACTATTTTATGTAGTATAGATGAGGCTGATGAGAGACTGATTGACCTGTATTTGTTTAAGACTTCCCCTACTTATTGCCTTCTTTTGAACCTTACTGCGAAATATACAGCTTGAACACATTGTTCAAAGATGGAGATGGAGCCATATTTAGAAAAACATGATCAATTTGTCGATTTCCGAAATTTCTTTTACACATCCACACAGGTAGCAAATATAAAATAGAAACAGAAATTGATAACACCCTTACGTTTTTAGATATTTTAATACCTAATAATGACAATGGACATAAAACTTTTCCTGTTGCACTAAATTAAAATGCAAAGTCTCCTCCATCCAAAAACTCACCGCCCGTTTGTGTTCCTCCTATACCCCTAGAGACAAAGAATTTCAGTACTTCAAAAATTTCTATTTTAACACTTGTTTCCCAACATATAGTGTAGCAAAGTTGATCCAGACATTATAGGGTATACACGCCAAACCCCCCTGAAAGAAAAGTAGCAAAAGATAGATATAGAATAATTCCAGAAGGAAGGTATAAGAGTATATAATAAAGTCTTAGCCGAAAAATACAGCCTCTGTTAAATAAATATTTTAGCCAAATTAAATTTTAAATCACATTCATTAACAAACAAAAAATTAAATCCTTCTTTACAATAAAGTATCTTTCCAAAATTGGTCTTAAAAATTCGATTGTATAGTTTTCAAATGTCCCGGGTGTTCCTAGGGTGAATATATGGGGGGATCTGTGAAGACTTTTACGGCCATATTAGGCTCTCATATCGGCCGAATAAATAGAACGAATAAAATAATCCAAACCAAAGAATATTTCACAATAGCATACCACGATATACGTACGTATATTAATCCTCTCTCTCTCTCAGTTTCAAATTTTATTAGCCTCTGTTCTCCTTCTTCCTCCATGAATGCGTTCTGCTAACAATTTCCAACCACAGTATAGGATTTGACCAAAATTGACAGCATGGAGTCCTTTTTAAGCTTTAATGCAAGGTTCCGTCTTTAATTTGGTCTTTACCTCTAATTTTTTCCTACATCTATAATAAGGCGTTTGCCTTCATTATGCCACGCTTTGCTCTCTTTGATCCTTGTGTTCTTCCAATGTCCCTTTCTCTTGCCTTTTAAAAATACAACTCCTGTTTCTTGTTTCATTGCTCATTTACTCGTATGTCAAATTTCTCTTTCTCTTGTAATATATATACATATATATATATATATATATATATATATATATATATATATATATATATATATATATATATATATTAAACCACATTAAAAGAGAAAACGGAATAATTTTTCCTTGCAGTAATATTTTTATTACCTTTTTTCGAAAAAACCTGTGCTCAAAGCGGTGCTCGCTGCCCTTAGTGTGCATGGTTCGAATCGCTTCCCTGCACGGATTTTTTAGAAAGAGGTAATAAAAATATTACTGCAAGGAAAAAATATTCCGTTTTCTCTTTCAATGTTGTTTAATGGATTCATTTTCATCATTCTCTCGCGCTACTTTGAGATATATATATATATATATATATATATATATATATATATATATATATATATATATATATATCCAAAAAAGTACAGTAGAGTACAGTAGCATAGATGCGATATGCGACGTGGTGTCTTCTCCTCGAGTTTATTTCTATATATGTCCAATGAAAATCATCATAAAATAGTTTATAAGTTTCACAATTACGAGTATATACACCAACGCTTAATTGAATCGGCTTTTCTAAAAGAAATTCCCAACGTTAATACTTCAGACGGCCAATTCAATACTCATACCTTAATAAGCAAGAAATTCATACTTCCGTTTCTCAAAATGGCCGCTACATTCCCACATCATCCACTGTAGCGCCACTGATTGGTGTGTTTGTACGTTAAGCAACTTCTGTATCTCATTTGTACACCAGCGACTGACGATGACGGATGTTTCCATTGAAACCTGGTTTCGTATATAAAATTAGTCATATTACTGTGGGTTTATCCATATATATATATATATATATATATATATATATATATATATATATATTCAAAATGTTTGCTTCTGGAAAGCTTTAATTTGATATTCATTCCTTAATCGAATGATTTATTTTCTACGTTTCGAATTAACAGGCTCACCCTCGGGAAATCTTCTATAATGAGAAATATAGATAATGTATTTATATGTAAAATTTTAAGGTAACTTACTTTACCATTGCCTAATAAGCAATAATATTAATCATAATATTCAAATCAAGAGAGACGCGGGAATATATACTAAGCAAACCATTTAAAACTCCATTACAGAAGAAACAAGGATTTGAAACACAGTAATCGGGATACTAAGTAACCTTTACAGATGTACATTGAAGCGTATAATAAAGTAGTGCAAGCTATCGGATTATGTAATAGGGTGGCAGGATTATTATTTCGTAGTGATTATGAAATTAATAACGGAAGAGAGCTATGGCGGGAGTTGAAATTTAATGTAGATATCTTTAAATAAATGAAACATAATTGGTCATTTATTGGTATATATTATTTTAAAGTTTTCAATGTTACCTTAATATTTAATTTTATAGAGTTTTCTCTAATGGCAGATTGCTATTTTTGATTAAGGATTTTACCCATTCTAAGGTTGATCCACATGCGGAAGAGACCCTAACAGCACTATTGCGCAACTTGTCAATAAATCCCTTTGTACGGAGAAACGGAGTTAACATATTTCTAGCAAACCACAAGTTATTTCGAATCAGGTATTAATGAAGATATATATAACAAACTATTTTTCTCTTGTTCTGGTCAGGTTAAATTCTATTGTCTGCCCAAGATACATAAAAGAAACCTTCCACTGAGACCAATCTTAGCTTACGTCTCTTCGCACATATCAATTAGCCGAATATGTGTTGAATTTGCCAAGAACCAATTTTTTTTTAATTTCTAAATTTTATGATTTCCAGAAACAACTTTTACACAGTAATTTATCTTCCGAATAATTTCTGATACCTTTATGTTAAACCATTATTTTTGAGTTGACCTGTGTCACAAACTATTGAAATTATTCTAATCAAACTCTTCTACCAATCTAGGCTTTACTATTTAGTTAAACCCTGATTATATTTGTTAGTAAATTTTATTAACAAACTTATGACGTGTGTATTTGTTTCTCCAGTTGGTCCCTTATCGACTGATGTTTCATGAACTATCCTGAAGATATTTTCTTCAATCAATCTCCTCCCGACTGACGAACTATCCTCTCTAGGTGTTTCATTTATGATTCAATCGCCATTTTACATAATTCAACTCAGACTGAAATGTTTTTTTACGTATTTTAATTTTGTGCATCAAATAATGACATACTATGGAAAAAGAACATAATGAAACTGTACCAATTTTAGATATGCTCATTTCTAAACAAAACGAGCGTCTATAGAAATTCCACGTTTTCAGGCTTTGATTTAAAATTTATCAGCAGTTCAGATTTAAATTTCAAGCTTTCTTTTACACAGAGGCTGCCAAATATCTTCCACCTTTTCTCTTATTCACCCTGAATTTTAATTAATAAAATCCTAACTTTTTATTGACAAACTACTTAAAATCATTTTAGACGCTGTCTACCTCCCTTACACTTCTTGATTTCTCCGTACCAAAAGATTTACGCAATATTATTGTACCAGAAATGGGTAGTCTGAATAAATCCTGTCGATTAAAATTTATCAGATTACTCAAACATTATTATTGTCACATAAACTTTCGTGTATATTTTTTATCAATAAGAGAACCAATGGCAACATGTTTCCAATCAAAGATCCAACTCCTATGTTTTTTGAACAAAGCGTCTCACTGTCCATTACATGGGTAGCACTGTGCGCACCCGTCAGGCTAAGGTTTAGTGCACAGCGGCAAAGTCCTTAAGCAAAAGAAGCATTTTGCCATTAAAATGTTTCGTTTATCCGAAACTGTCTACATAAAATCTGTAAACCAAAGTCTCAACTCCAACCATATATCTCTTCCGTTATTAATCTCATGACTACTACCATCTAAATGAGTCATAACACCCTATAGCATAATCTGCTTCCTTAAATTTCCTCATTATACGCCCCGATGTACTTCTGTAAAGGTAAGTGTTTCAAAACCTTGATTCATCTGTGTCTGTGTTTTAAATAGCTTGCTTAAGCATTATATTTCTCCTCATCTGTCTTTATTTAAATATTGTCGATTAATACGAATTAATCATGCAGTTTTCAAGTAAGTTACCTTTACATTTGAATACTATGTACATTTGGCCGGAGAATATAAGGAAACTATTCAAACTAATAAAGAGATTTATTTTCTTTAATATATTCCAATTATAAGTTATGTATTTTTGATATAGGCTTTTTTAAATTTCTGTAAAGTACGAAGTTTCTCGTGAGTTTCTAAACGTGCAATAGATCAGGTTAAATAGATAATCTGCAGCATGTACATACATATGTAGTTAAGTTGAAGTTGTATTAATAGCTGAGACATTAACTGCAGGAAGACAGTTTTTGCGTCCATTAACCAAAAATAAGCTTTTGGGGGTTGATCAAAAGTTGCTTATGTGATAGTTATATATTGGTAAAAACTAAAAGGGTTAACTTTATATATTAGTACATGTTCTTCAAAGCTACGGTTTAACCAAGAGAAATTATCGCTTTTTCCACGTTTAATAAAACTAAGTTACACAGCGTATGGTTATTTGAAATTTATGGCGATTGAAATATGTAGGGAATCAATATCAAATATCCTAAAGGAAGAACGCACATTATTCGGAGTTATCAATTAGAGTTGTTTTCTGGACGATTTAAAGTATTTGTCTTTTGTTTGCCATTAAAGATTTATAAATTAGAATATTTGGAAATTTCGTAGGGTGGGAGCCGTTATATTCTTCGCTTTTTGGCTTCAATAATCCCTCCCTTTCGTCGGGTTAAATTCGCTCCGCTCAAGAGGTTCTCTATTGTGTCGAATTTAGCTCTGTGAACGAGGCGAAAATTTTCGTTCATACAGATTATAAACACTAGAAATGTTGGCCATTTTGATCTCTCCGTTTGTTTGTTTTTGTTGTTCTCTATATAAGACTTTTCAAAAAAAGTAGAATGCTTTTTCTCATTTATGTGCATTCTTAAGTGCAGAATCCTGTATACCACCGTGTGAGCGTCCGTGTATATAGCCGATCTCCCTCTTCAATATCATTGTCTAGAAGAAAGACTAAATAAGGCTGAAAGCCTTTTAATGTTACAATTATCGAGAATGATTAAGGCTCTGTACGATTCAGCACGAAAGACCACTACCCACTAACCCAGTGCTTCCCCAACGTTTCAGTCCTACTTACCTCGCCCCCTCTCTCTCCCCCTAAATGGATACCACGTGAGTCCACACAAGCGTGTGAAGCTCTTTTGGAGATGGTGCTTAAAAATGAGAAGAGATTGCATACACTGAATCAGACACCAATTTCGGCCGTTGTGTCAAATTATGACGAAACAGATTAATTTCCGGGTTCACAGAGAAACGCTTGCTCTCATCGACTTCGTCTCGTTAGATTTCGTAATCCCCTAAAAAGCGAGGGTGTTAGAAAGAAATCTTATGCGTTGTATGATTACCAGGGTCCAAGTATTAGTGTAAAGAGCCTAACCTACTTAGAGGGCAAACATTTAGGATACAACTCTGACAATCACGAATACGATTAGGAGTAAATATGTCGGTGCATTCGATATTATTATAGGGCGTCGGTAATCAGAGACCAATAAATCACCGGCATACCCCTCCTAATGTAGATATAATAGGGAAAAATCTGCATCTCAGTAATTTACACACGTTGAGTTTTTTATTAATTACCCAAATTTGATTCTAAGCACAGTGGTCCAGTATAAATTCACACAATTGGACCATTGATGGGAAAAATGAGGTAAACAACGAGGCCCTAAGTTATAGGTAAAGAATAACGGGAAGATGAGACAAAAAAAAAATGAAAATACAAATTAAATTTGGTGGATTACCATAATATATCATTCATCTGAATTCATAATTACTAAGATTTAGAACCTAGGTCCTAGAGGGAGGCTAAATTCAAGCGAATGTCCCCATCAAATATTAAACCTGAAAGAACGGCACGCCTTTTCGTGTCTCTTGCTCCTGGTAGTCTCAAATCTGATTGACACTACCGAGGATTTATTTCTTTGTAGATATTTAAATTTTACCTTTTTATCATTAATATATTCCCAAGCTATTTTCCTGGTTGGCGCTGATTTCGCAGGCTAGTCATCAATCAGCTTTCAGCATTCATTACGGGTCGGGCCCGGGAGAGGTGGCGGGGAACCTTCACCCTATCCTTTTAGTTCGGGTATGAGGGGGTGATATCTGCATTCTTCCCACACTGTTCTCTTCACACAGCCCACCTCTTTATTTTTTTACCTATCCATTTATGAGGTTAGCTGGGCTAACTTTGCTGCGGCTGACATCTGAAGGATTGTGTGCCCTCCAGGCCCAAACACCAGTATCAATGCCTGTTGGAGGATTTGCGGCTCTATCTCTCTCGCACATTTCTATTTTCTCTGCTTTCGCATTTTTCTTTGACGATATCTCCTTACAAACCCAATGTGGGATACGCGGTCATTGCTATTGAGCTTTTAATACCAAGGGAGGAAATTCGAGTGAATCTTGAGCAGGTCTCCGAAACAAAATCAGTCCTCCTGCCTGAATGAAGGACAAAGCAAAAACCATTAAACCTAACAAATTAACTGATCAACCTCTGATTTTTGCCATGGTTAAATACAATTAACTAATAAGTTCATGAATTAAACCTCTCCATAAACTCATGTCAAAGCTTTCCTCATGCATTAAAGGGTTTTTCAAAATATTATACATAGGTTTTATTTCGTTCCCATTTAAAACTGTTTCTGCTTTATTCTACCAACACCGTTTGGAAGCAAAAGAAAATGTGTTTATTTTATCGAATAATATGATTAATACACCGAATATGACTCATATTCTAATAGGTATCGTATAATACCCAAGAAAATGAAATTAAAACGCTTATGGAAGGGGCTTCTCAAACTATAAGATAGGAAGAACCACCGCTAAAATTGATCTGCTATTGCCTAGCAAAACATCTTACTCATATATAAAATGATCAGTTTTACAAGCTAGTTAATAGTGTATAATTTCTTTTTACGATTAAAACATAATAAAATGATCTACCATTTTCTTGTTAACAATAATTGAATTACCTATTTTATTTATTTTTATTTTAGCTAGATTTTCTCGTGAAAGCATCAAAGTTTTGTGGTGTTTATTCCGGCAACCTTACTCGTTGTGGTAAAGTTATGCTAATGGAAGTGATTATGGATGCATTATATAATAAATAATAATTTTATTACATTAAATCTGATTCAGGTTTTCACTTAAAGTTCTGCGATAAAGCACAAGGGGTTTTACAATAGATACCCTGGGCTGTTACCTAAAAAAATATTTTCGGAAAGTTAGGAAATATAAATTCGTATATATTTCTAATCCAATATCTGCTGATATTTAGAACAGCTTATGAAAAAATCTTATGGAATTTTCGAAGGATTGCGCTAATCTCTCTAACGGGAATCTTGCTAGAAGTTTTGATCCCCCATATAATTATGAGGTTGTTGAAAGGATAGTAAGAGAATCGGTCGAAAGAAGTTATAGCTCCGTTTATGAGTCAACAGATCTTACCAATAAATGTGACTTTCTCGATTCCTCACTGAAGGTGAAATTCAAGAAAACTTTTTCTAATGCAAAGAAGTTTCGGTGCAGGCAAAGAAATAGATATGTTTAATATATTATCCTCATACATTTCGCCAATCTAAAAGTAAACCAATTTAATAGGCCTTTAGAACATGGGTGAGAGTCTAGCTCTTTTATGGATAAAAGAAAAGAAAAGGTTAGGAATAAATACCTTTCTAGAAATTTAATAATGGCCCTGTCAGAGTATCTGATTAATCTTCACAAAAGGGGTGAGATATCAAATTTTGATCGTCACACCTATACAAAAGCTCAGAAGATCCGTTGCTTCCGAATAAAGACCAACTTTACAACACAACGGAAAGTAGAGGGATTGTCATCTTTTAAAGCCTTGAAAGTTCCACTCTGTCGCTTTTTGTCATCATTAAATCTTTTTTACAGAGAAAGAGAGTGGCATTTAAAGATAGAAATAAATAGTAAGCAAAAATGAAACAAAGATAAAAAGAAAGGTAGGAAAACAGGTTCCATAAGTGCAATAATTGGAAATCTCAATTGGCACTAAAGAATGACACTTCATAATTAGATTTAAACTAATTCACGCATTTTTTTTCATGTTTCCAAAAAGACAAGGTATTTTTTAATGTAAAATGGCTTTAGTGTTCCTTTAATATCAAGGTATTACATCATTTAGTTATAATAGTTTCTCTATTTAGGTTCGTCACCCCGCGTAAATGACGTCCATTTTCCACCTCACAAGCACTGGCACTTTCTACGGCATTTTTCATAACCACTATTAACATAGATATAGGGTTCCAGTGCTTATTTCTTGCCGCATGTTGCTCCTAAGTTACTTTATGTTCCCCGACTTAGTGACATACACCCGAACCTTAAGATACCATCCTAGAAAGAATTTGGGTATAGTCAAATAGTTTGTACCAATCGAGCTCTGAATCTCGCGAAATTATTCCCTTTACAAATATTAAAACATATACGATATTTTTAACTATATTTGCTGTATTCAATTTACAATAAATATTTAAAAGCCAGAGAAAAATATTAAAATACAAATCATAAGATAAAGAATAATTAATTTTTTAATTCTAAAATAGGGTATCCTGTATGCAGATGATGGATATTAGCAATATTTGTAAGGTGCTTTCTTTATTTGAGAAATGATAACAAGGCGTACTTGGGTGGGATTCAAATTTAGGTTTTCTATTTAAGCATTTCTAAGAAGAAACTTTTACTTACAATAAAGTAAAATACATAGACAGCAATCTTAGTTCAAGAAACTTGGTCGAAAAGGGTGTGTGAACACTGTGTTTCATAATTTAATCAAACAATCTACCTCTTTATATTTAAATTCCTCTATTACTGAGTGAAGAAAGACCGGCCGATAGAATGACTGGCACAAGGATATATGGGAAGGTAGACAAACTGGAACAGAAACAAGGACGAGCAGCATAAATAGTTGAATTAAAAACTTCAAGAACTCAAGGTTTTATATTTGATAAACAGATAAAATTACATTGAATATTTAATATACAATCTACCTTCTCCTTGCCCTTATAGAAAATACACTAAACAAGAGGATTAATCAGGATCTACTGGATTAAACGTCATCTGCAATGTTGGAACATACTCAAAAACCACCCTCTCCCATACGAGTATTTTGGTTCACCAAAATTCTTCCCCGTCCGACCATTTCTACCCTAGAAATGGGGTTCATCATAGCTTCGCAATCAGCCTAAGTGGGTGTCCTAATCCACCTTTGATTTGCTATTAGATAAATTCCAACCCAATAATGAAGGTTTGAAAGTAGCTTAAAAAGAGGCAGGTCAGGGAATATCGCCTGTTTTCATTATGGAACAGGTGTGAATTTCGCATCAGATAATTAGACCTCCTTTCGGCGCATCTCTTTCCAATTCATTTAAGTACGAGCGGTACTCGGTACTCGGTACTCAGAAAGCATCAGTATCAGAGGCTTTGACAAGGGGCTCTCATTAACCAGACCACTAGGGCCAACCCTATATAGAGTAATTATTGGGTGTGTCGCTTTGAAAATTAAATGAATATAATTATTTGGAATATAAATTAAATTTCCAATTGAGTTAAGAGAGACACTCTCAAAGTTTTGTTCTTCTTTTTGCCGTTTTCTATCATTATTATTATTAACCTATTAAATTGTATTATTCTCAAATCATCTTTATAAATATTGATCTAGTAACAATGCTACGAGATAGCTTTAAATAATAGAAGAGTTTCAGAGTTATATAAATATAAGGAGAAAAGGAATTTAGACTTTTTCCTCACACACCAAAATGTCCTGCAGTGTTGTAGCAACTTCCAGAACGTATTTAAGTGTATATATAAAGCACTGTTTTGTAGTAGTGCTTTATATTCCTTTCTATGGACCACTTTCACTTACTTAATATTTAGATTTATCCTAGTAGTCATAGTAGATCGCCAATCTGCCTTTATCCAGTCTGATCTCGACCGGATAATGAAATTGACATAAAAGTCAGTATGGCAATCGCGGGTGAGCCCAAGGGTACATAGATCCGGTCCTCTTTGGAGAGAGGTTTCAAAAATATTATGTTTTGACACCAAACAGAAAGATCCTTCATTGCCCCGAGGGAGAAAGACCTGTTCCGCGTCAGAGCCGTATTGCAACGTTAGCAGACCAACGACGTATCCAGTCCGCTAGCAAGAGATTTCTTGAAAGAGAGAGTATGTATTTGTGTGTGGCTTGTGCTGTGAAGATGGGAGAGAGAAGAGAGCGGTGTTGTAATAAGCTATGTGTGTGATGAGAAGTGTAAGATCTATTCACTTCAATACCGGGATCAAAACCGTATTGCAACGTTAGCAGACCAACGACATATCCAGTCCGCTAGCAAGAGAATATTATGGTAATTATTGTAAATCATAAGCACCATTAGCCCTTACTATGCCCCATAAAAAATAAAATGTGTGGCAGTACTTTTCAAAAATTGTAAAGAAGAAACTCTAGGTTTAACGTACCCTAAGATTTTGAAAAGTACTCGTGGTTCAAGTTACTTCTTGAAGAGAAATGTCATTGAAGTTTTTGGCTTTTATTTAATATAAAAATTATATGAGCGGAAATTTCTAAATATGGCTGAATACGAAAAAGTTGAAGTGCTCAAAAACTGGAAGGTTCAGTTGTAAACCTATAATCATTCATTACATTAACTTTCCTATTTATAGAACGGCATGTTCTATTTCCCATGGTGACATGATATTGATTTCATGCAGCACGAAGCATTGTCCTGTAAAGACGGTGAAGCAGATATTTGAAGGATAAAAATATTGATGTCATCAAATTCATGCTCAGAGTCCAGCAGCCTAAATGTGCTAATCTCATTTAGAACAAGAGCTTGTATAGTTCTTATTAATATCTGACTCAGTTGTCTATTCAGCAGTTATATATTTTTAAGGGCATAGCTGCGTTTATTCTCATCGTTCTATTGTTTAGGACAAAGCATTTCTTTAAATTCACATAACTTTCATCATTAATCTTTCTATTCGCTAATCTATTAAATGAATCTTGGCTATTATAAAAGGCATATTTCACAGAATATTCTCTGCAACTTTCGGCGAAATTATACGATTATTATCAAGAAAATTTATATTTTATTAATTTGTTATTGAGTTTGGAAAGGTACTGTATACTACCACAGATACATATATTATGTTCTAGGGCATATAATCTGTTTACACACCTCGTTGAACATAGATTAAAAAAGAATACAGATCTGTAGATTTAAAATACAAATTTCCCCAGGGACAAACTCATGACCACTTACATTATATCGAGTTAAAACGAGCATTAACCGTAATATTAAAGTGCCTTTGACTAAGCCAGATTAATAAATACCGTATTATTCATGCGTTGAAATGTTTGTATGTCTTAAAATAGGGTAAGAAGCTCACATTAATCTCGTAATATTAGAAATATAAATTTTTCACGGGAAAAAGAAAATAAGATTCAGATAGGTTTTGTTTTAATTAATTATGGATTTTTTTCTTTTTCTTGAGCGTAATTTATATGCTCTAAAACATATATCTTTGAAACTATAAAGTGTGTCTATAGATTATATGCAAATAATAAAAATAGCCAAAGTTCTCTTAAAAAACTGCATTTTTGTATAGTTTTTCTAACAGAATAGGAAATGTGAATAAATATCAAATCTAAATTGCTATAGGAAAGTAAATGAAGACAATTTATGGTTGGATTGACTATTTAACTGTTAATCGATCATTTCAACCTAAATGTATAAAAACACCATATAATAACAAAGTATAACAAGTTTTTACAAGGTATAAGAAGTGCCTTTAATAAATACAATGATTGAAAATTGGATTAATCATAATTTGAAATAGAAAGAGCTCAAGGCATCAATCCTCCTTCCTCCTCCTTAGTGTCTCTTGATAAATGTTTCACGTGATGTCCGTTGGCAACGGAGCCTGTTGGCCAAACATCAGACCCACCCAGATTGATCCTTGAATCGTCAGTCAAGATAACTTTGCTAATGTCAGTTTTCACGTGTCCTAAGCGACAACAGACGATTTTCTGTGTATAGTTGTGAGAGCCTCCCACCTTGTTTTCCTTGAAGCCAGAGGAGGCCGAGCAGCTTAATAAACTGTTTTTCTGATAGCATGATGGGTTTTAGCTACTTCTCTTTAGGTTTGATACAGATCGTGAAACGTAACAATCCAAAATTATGACTGAACCCTTCTTTTTTTAACTGAGATTGAGTACAATTTTCTTTAAAAAGGCCGAAGATCAAGCGTTACTTATTTTAGTTTTGCAAATAAGACTCGCTTACTTAATTTTTGCAATATATAATTCTTCTCTTGTTGGGAATGTTCTTCTTTTCTGGACATTTGATTATAAAATGCTCCTGGTCGGTCTTTGTAATTGAATTTCAAACTAACTTACATGAATAGTATTGAGTGCCTCTACTAAATTACACTTGTTACATTTCTAAACTTATTTGAAACAAAAATTTATAAAATCGTTCTGGAAAATGATGAGATGCTTAAGAGAGATTGCATATTATCTCTTAAGCACTTTAAATCTAAAACTCAGAATCGATCAACCTAAATATCAGGTTTTGGCGGTTTGAGGAGGCAGGTATTTGTCCAGCACATATTTGAAAAGGAACAACTACTTCATTTGAGTCAGGTTAAGATTATTTAAAATAATAAATTACAGCTATTCGTAAACTTAGGGAAGCGTTCTACAAAAACGAAATCGACACTTTAAATGTACGTAAAATGGCAACTTTCACTTTGTCTAATAAAATTTTAGGAACCTTCGTAAATTCTAGGAGGGATGATAAAATGCCTCTGCTATTCTTAATATACGTTTTTTTCTGTATTATCGTTAATCCTAGGCATAATCTAGGTTTAAGATTATAGGAGGTGTTATTGGGGAAAAGCGTTGTTGGTATTTCTCCTTTTAGTTTCCTTTACCGTTCGTCATTACGGTTATTTTTACCTGACGAGATATGTGTAACGTTCTACGGTCACAAAATTATACCACCTCTCTCATCATTCTCTTTCCATCTTACGAAATACATCCATCGCTTTTTTGTTGAGGGGGGAAGTTTTGGAATAAAAGCACGGAGATAAAACGCGGATAAAAGTTAATACCTATCAAAAAACCAGTAAAAATATCCTAATCATATTTCAAACAACAAGATGTTGCAATATTTTACAACCGTCTGTATACAAGGACATCGCTGTTAAAGACCGCTGTAACTTGTAATGCGAAACATGTACCCTCCTCTCTTTAACTACCAGATTGTAATCCCGCCGATGATTGCATTTGGAACACTTTTAAAGCAATGGGCGATCAAGCAAACCATCGTAAGAAATTGGTACGCAGAAGCAAATTGAAGATGATTCATCAAATTTGAAAATTCTTTCGAATTCCTTATATTAGGTCAAATTTTAGCCTCGTTGACTTCACTCGATATTAAATCATTCCGCCAAATTAACGTTAAATCAAGCGAATTGGCAAGAATCTATATTTTTTTTTTCTCCCACGAAGCCAAGGACGATTTTGGAAAGGCGAAAGTTCACGAACAAATGAATGTATGCGACAACATCATTAGAAAATACATAGATTTTCCTAAATAATTTTCAATCACGCACCATCACTTAAGAAAAGAAACGCCACAAAGATGCTTTTAAGATTAGTGTCTTTTCATATTCGTCAAATGGCTCGTTTTTATTTTGGAATCTGATAAAAAGGAAAAAAATATATATTTTTTATTTTACAAAATTAGATTCGAAAGTTTTCAAAAGGTTAAGAACGAAGAAAAAATTACATTTATAGATAACAGGTAGATAGATAAATTTGCATCAGAATTTTGAGGTCATTTGTAGGAATGTCGAAAAAGACGCATAACACATAAGAGTAAAGAGATATTTAATAAAAATCGGTAGAAATAATCATTAGAATTCTTATAACATGGATATTTAATGAATATATCATTAGTTATAATGATTGCTTCCATTCAGTGTCTGAAACGTTGATATGCTCGTGCTATACTCAGTAAATATTGATCAATTTTGGATATAGTCTTTGTTATAGTTACTTTAGAGATTGATTGGTGTTATGGATGTGTTGATTTACCTCTATCTCTCAACCGAAAGACCATACGTGGAAATTGGCATGCATTCAAGTTTTGGTTGTTCTAACCCTATAAGATGGTACAGTGTCTTGCTGGAAGACACTATCCAGGGCATCGCAACCTTCTCCAAAACGTTAATGTCTACAACAGCATTGACTCTTAAGCCCTGTGAAAAAAAATACGGAGGCATGACATCTCTTCCACACCTGAGGACTCCAAGAACCATTTTAGTTGCCGGAAACTTCCTATACATTTTAATTGCAAACTCGCTTGTCCCTCTGCATAGCATAACCATCTATCATTTGTTGGGTTTATCTTTTGGTCCTGCCGAAAGTTTTTCTTTTCAGTGAAAAGCTAAAGCATTCCAGCTTCTTGATGTTTACCAATGAGAGCAAGCGCTTTGCATGAATCAATGGATTCTCTTTCGTCTTCTGATGTGAACTGACCTCTCTACATCATTTACGACTTCTAAGGGATATCTTTATCCATAACTCTTTTGATAGCGCATTCTGAAACCTTAAAGACCTTTGCAAGGGATGTAATCAACCTTTCCGGTTTGAAAAAAGTTTTTCTGTATTTTGTTAACAGATTATTTTGTTCTGATGGGGATTGAACGTACATATGCGGTTTGCTTCCTTTGATCAAGAGACCAGATTACATCCAATCCGAGATATTTTCAGAAATCAAAGTAAAAACCTAATATTCATGAAAACGAAATAATATTGTCATAATATTTTAATTTTAAAAGGGAATAGATCATTACACTTTAAAATGATAGACTACAACTCAGCTCAATGCAAATGAAGTTAAGCGATGTCGGGCTGAGTAGACCTTACATTGACTGCTGTATACAGAATCAAACTGTGTTCAGGATAGGAAAAGTGTGGCTTCTCCAAATAGGGACGCATAACAACGATCCAAATTGAGTTTAAAATAATGCTAAATTAAACCATATACACTGAGAAAATATGGAAAATTAAAAGAATGACGATGCTAATATTTAATAATAAAATCAAAATCTAGACAAACAACAGTCTATATTGGCATACGAGAAAAATAATCAAGGAAAATCCAAAGATAGCTCATATATATTATTAAAATATACAGAGGAAATGTCATTAAAACTCCATAAGGGAAGAGTTTTATTTCGTTTTGGCCCAATTCCTTCAAGTGGAAAGTTAACTGAAGCATAAAATCTAACTTTTTCTGGAATACGAAAAAAAAAAATTCTGTTTAACTTTTAGCAGAAGAATCAAGCTATCTGCCTCTTGTTCATGTAAGTTTTAACATGTTTCACACTTCTTCATACTAAATTTAATTTTCCATTACATAGGGATATGAACAGTTAAACCGCATAAATGACAGCTCGGTAGCAAGATAAAAATCCATAATAAAGTTTAAAATTTTTAAACAAATAATACACTTTATTTACTTCATGAATCTCAGCTTTTTGTTACTTTGCGGCATTTTTGAAAGTATTAGGTAGATATAAAAGCAGATTTGGAGAATGCAAAGACCGAATAAATCGAAAATTTTGCAATCAGGAGAGAGGAATTCTCTTGTTATGCACTCACGGGGAAAATCCGTGGTCTGCAGAGTTAATTTCTCGCAGGAATCAAGCTGTTGATATCCTCGAGATTTTGGGCTCCTGCTCATAAAAATACCTACTTAGTTTTAAATAGCGTTCTCAAAAGATACCCAGTTTGGGCCGAAAATGGACTTTAATTGTTACTAAAAAACGATAACCGGTATCAAATAAAGTTCTTTTCACTCATTAGGGAAAGGAAGAACAAAGAGAAAGAGAAATAGAAATAAGGAGAAAGATGAGAAGTAGTGGCAAAAACGGCCAATTAATGTCAACTGTAGCAAATCAAATCATCTTTAAATGTAGGTAGCGAAAGGGCAAATTCGTAAATTCCAAAAGAAAATTTAGTACAAGAAGGAAGGAAAAGAGTAAAAGAGCTTTAGAAAAGACCATCAGATATATTCTTCCTTGAAGCATAGATGCATGAATGTGCTCATCACCTTTTCATAAGAACGTTTGGAAAGCCTTTACCGAATAATAAGTTTTGAGCTGATTATTGGCATTTATCTTCTTTTTAAGGGCAAATTATATAAGTAGTTTTGGGGGACTTTCGTTTTTGACGAACGCATCTGGAGACTTAAAATTGCCTTTGGATCGATTGTATGATTATTTTTAAAGTTTTAACTCCCTTTAATCACTGAATTTGAGGAAGAGACTGAGAGTTTAGTGGATTCCGAACCCAAACGCACTATAGTATTTGGTAGTCATCGTGAACTCGACCCAAATCGATACTCGCCCCACCAGATATGACTAAAATTCAAGCAACTCGAAAACGCTGTTTCCACTGAAAAATACCCAAGATTCCAACAAAATAAAATGAACTCTTACGAGTAGCTAAACATTCGATTTCACCGCAATCATAGTCTTGAAATTTTCTTAATACAAACCTTAAAATTGGCAAAGTATTTTCACTGTGCTCTACGATTTATAAAGTTTGTTTAGCATTTCATTTCTTTTGGATTTAGAAATTACCTTATTTAATTACCCAGTCTTTAATTATATGATCTTTTATTATTATGGGTACTGGAAAGTAATGTTCAGGTAAAACAATATGAGTGATACCTCCGTTGATTGAAGTTTTTTTTTATTCTGCTCAGTCAGTTAATTCATAAGAAAAGAAGGTTACTTACTGAATTAGATATTCGCCAGTGCATGATTTACGATTTTCGTGAAAAAAAACATTGCAACGATGGACACCCGTAACCATACATTTATGCCGCTGGCCTTTAATCACAAATCGATAAAAGAGGTACACATGACGTCATTCACGCTCATCTTAATCAACTATCCAAACTTTTCTCATAATCCTCTCTTCTTCTCGTTCGACTCTTTATAAGTGATTCTCTTCTTCGTTTAAAATATTATTTTGAATGTTACCATTTCTTTTTACAGCTAGAGCTTAAGCAGTGGTCACTTCTTTAAGGGTGAGTGAGATAAGTCTACTCAAAACGGGCAATTTGATGACACGTTGAGAAGGGAGGTGTCAAATCAGTATAAAATTCATACATAATATCACTGAATATAAAGATGAGAAATTTTACACTTAAATTTATGATTCATTCAACAAAGTTAATCAAAAAATGCATGAATGTTAAAAGAATCAAGTAAAAAGAAGAGAGGGGCCTAAATAGGAGGTGTCTATGCTTGCTTGTAATGACGAATATCTTCCCTAAACAAATGTATACACATTTTAAGATGTAAATATTCTATATTAGATTTTTCTTTAGTAAGATGCGTATTCTTGAATAATATTTGTGGGTTAATATTAATTAAAGGCTAAAAAAGAAAGATAAGAATAAACAGCATAATAAAAAACGATATGTCTAAATTGAATTGTTAACGAGACCTTATAAAACAAGCCTTGTTAAATCTCAAACCCTCGAGGAAACAGACACATTTGATTCTACTTTGGAGATTTCTTACGTCAAATGCAATATGAATATCAACGTTTATCGGAACTGAATGAGATTCTCAGGAGGAGAAGTAGGAGAGGAGGTTCCTACATAAGTTTTTTCCTTTTGCTTCGATAAAGCTTTAAATCGTTGAGCGAAGGAAACGGAACTTGGGCGACAAACTTTTTCTGCGAAAGCAAAAACGAATCTTTAAAAATACGGAAACACACGTCAGAAAAGAGGCTGCCAGTGAGAATATTCCCATTCTCTTCTCTTTTCTTTTTAAAAAAACATTAAATTGAAAACAGTGAAGAACGGAATGGTGTAATTAAAAAAATAAAGGGTTCATTCATTTACGATAAGTTCATTCACCACGCCGATTATAATTATTTGAGGCTAAATCTACTAAATTTGTAAAGTTATAATTGTTTGTTAAAACATTTATCTCGGTTTTTGAGAATAAACCTTTTTGGATTACAAACTAAATATTAGCCATCGGATTTCAGAGACAGTTTAATTAGAAAGTGGAAGCGACTTTGTGGATTAGCTAGAACTGAAATAGCGGATTTGAGCAAGAGAATTAAAGGTCAGTTCCCTCAAGGTTATTTCTGCCATTATGAAGATGAACGTTGCTAAGGGTATTTGAAATTATCACTCCTATGAGCTAACTCTACTGACGAGAACTACTTTTGCTTCTGGTCTCTTTGGACGCAATGGTGATTGTCTTTTTGGTCATTATGTGCATTTCAATATCCGGTCGGGAATCTCCTTGTTTAAGTGTCGCTTTTCCTTACCGGGGCCATAATTTGTTTGTATTTATAAATTTCTTCGATCAAAATATTTTCTTTGTATGGGAAAAAAAAGAAAGAGTCAAAAACTTAGGCATATTGGGCCTCGTGTCGCTGAAAGTCGAATTTGATTCGCAAATCGCCAAAAGATGAATATATTTTGCATTTCTTGGAGCAAACTAATCATTTTAACGAAGAAAATTCGCTGAATCTGCAAAATATTCTAATTGATTTTCCATATTTGGGTTGGATGGAATTTTTGGTATTTTACCTCTATTTACGTTTTTCAATTCATATGGCGCTTGAATAATGAAATGCATAAGGCGAATTTCATTGAAAAGCAAATTTCATACGTGACTAACGATGGTAAAAAAGAAGTTACAATAAAAAAAAGAAATTAAATAAAAATTAGCCAAAAATGTTACAGCTCATGATGACATAGAAAGAATTAATCAAATGTGACTATAAGATTTTATAAGCGCTGTTTTGTTCTTTTGAATCGGGCTTTAAACATTCATTCAAGAATGAAAAAAATTACCTTCGTCTTGCTTGGTGCCTGAAAACTACTAAACCTATTATCGGAATTAAATAATATGAATAAATGGTGTGTCCTCCCCCCTACTTTAATCATCCTAATCTAATATCTGTCATAAAGATATTTAGTTCCTATCTTTAACAAGATTGACAGATTTTTTTATATTATTAGGAAGAGGTAGGATACAATAAGTCTTTTTTCGAAGTCATTGGCTATAGGCTTTTGCTTGCGAACTTATGAAAGAGTTTCGATTAATGTATACAAAGTTTTATAGCATATAAAAAAGAATTCAATTAAATTCAGTGTAATTTTCATTTAAATCCGCTAAATTCATTAGAATTTTAAAAGAATAAAAATACAAATTTGCTCACCTAAACTTCTTTTATTGCAAAATAGAACTGTCGTATAATGCCCCTTTTGATCACTCCACACCTGACACCACTTTTGTCGTGGTATACCTTGTGGTCGTGATATACTTCTTTGATGAAGTAGACTTTGTTCTAAGAGTTCTAATTTTGTTGTTTTAAGGAAGAGCCGCTTCAATACGTAAGGATATAGAGAAACGCACAGGAATTCCCAAAATAAACTTATATTTTAAATTTAACAATTTACTGCAGAAAAACAAAACATGAACTACAAAAATACTACGAATTTTAAAATACACAAAAAGGACTTCAATCATTTCTAAATAATGCTTTCTAACTTGACCTACTTGACATTATAGTGATCGTTGACCTACCACTCACTTCAATTTAAAAAAAACAAAATGCTAACTGCCTTTACTGTCCGCAACTACTTTTGTGGATACCCCTTGGAACGGGTTTGCGTCTGACCTTGAACTCAATGAGGAGTTTACCTCGGGAATGTTATTGTTTCGAAGACGCGTGCCGACTGGCCAGATGGAGGTTGCGGACGAATAACTTGAAAGCCAGAAAGGACTTTGGCGAATGTGGCAGCTGGGGAGCCACACGACTTCGGCAGGCAGGGATATCATCACGGGATAGTGAAAGAATGTTCCTTTCTCCTCTTCGGATTACTCTGGGGAGTAATTCACACTGTCTAACGATGCGCTAAGGCTTAAATACTTTGACTCAGGGGAGTGCTGAAGGGAGTGGACTCGAAGGGGTCTTCTTCAAGGGCTAGGACTATCCCTGTGCTTTAGGATGCACTAGGCTAGGAGGGGTCTTTATAACGAGAGTAAGTTGAACTTGATTCTCAAAGCAAGTTAACTTGACGTTTGGTGTGACCACCGGGAAACAGGCTGGAGGAGGAGCTTTTTCTTCTTCGTTTTCGGTATTCCTCACGCGCGAGGAATATCTAGGTGGGTTGTGCTACACAAGGATAGAGAGGGGGAGGGGGTTATCTGACGAGAATAAGTTGAACTTGAACAAGTTAACTTAAAGTTTGGTTTGGTAACCAGGAACTAGCTCGTTTCTTTTCTTGGTAGCCTGGCCTCTCTTGCCGGAGACTTCGTAGCCTGGCTGACTCACGTATTCTTCCTCGTTTTTCCTAGGTTTTCGGTATATATACAGTCACCCTACTAGGGTAGGGGTATCAGGGGGGGGGCTTGTGTACGGGCCGAAGGAGGGTTCTTACTCCAACGGTTTTTCTCAGTAAGTCTTACCTCTGACCCTGCTGGGCCTTCGAGCTTGAGCGAAACGCGTCTCCAGTTTTGTACTTAAGGTGAAATTAAATACACACTCGTAGGGGAGATCTTGCAGTTTTAACCGTTCTACTTTTCATAAGGACGAAGAACGAGGGGCTGTGGTTACGAGATTGACCCAAGGTGCCTACACGGCCCTCATGTTTTTGCGGTCAACGTCCCGTGTCTCAACTGAGAGAGGAGGAAGAGGGTCGAGTCGATTACCCTACACACTGCAACATAACAAGCCATTTTTCCAGTACCTCAAAGTGATCTTCCTTAAAATAAGTGATGCAAAGATTAAAGAAGGCATATTCGTAGGCCCTCAGATTCGTCAACTTATAGCTGATGAGGACTTCGATTTTACAATGGATGAGGCTAAGCTAGCGGCCTAGCATCCATTCAAAGGTGTATGCAAAGGACACCTAGGAAAGCATCAATGGGCCCAGCGAGAGCGTATAATGGAGAGCCTAATCAAACGCTACCAAGATCTCGGATGCAATATGTCACTAAAGATACACTATATTTATTCTCATCTGTCACTCTTTCCAGAAAATGCAGGAGATGTGAGTGATGAACATGAACAAAGGTTTCATCAAAATATAGCGTCAAATGGAAAGCAAGTATATAGGAAAATGGAGCCTTGCTATTCTAGCTGACTTCTGCTGAAACTTGAAGCGTGACACGCCTTAAATTTCTTAAAACGAAGAAGTAAATATTAAAATGCAGTTTAATACATTATATAGTGCTAAAAACATGCTAATTCATTATATACTCATGAATGAATTACAATGGACACATTTAATCTGACTTTGGGATCGAAATACATTTATGGTATCGTTGAAATCGGTATCAATTTGCCTAATTATTAAATCGGCCATTTACAAGAAAATATTACGTAATGAGAAATTTTTTATATCAAATTCGAATTCAGCACACTTAATTTCATAATAAAATGCACATAAGATCTATGTTCTTTTCATGACACTGAAGTTTGTTGTACAGTGCAATCAGTAGTTCTACTTACTACTGATTTCATTCTATTTCCATAATGCCTAAATTTAATTTTAGTTAACCTTTCTCAAAGCAATGAAGATCAACCTTTTTATAGGGGATGTTTATGATGATTTATTGCAGGTCAAATTTTTGTCTGATATTTGGAATATTAAATATTGTACAAACGTGAAATTTGATCCGCTGAAATATCCTAGCTAGGTACGTACGGAGTTAATATTTCAATCATATTGATAAGATATGTACAAAGTTAGGTTGAGTTATGTATTTTAATGTGCTTCCAACTGTGTCACGCTTTATTGCAGGTGTACTAAAATGCCATGAAACGACTTTTGACAGCTACAGAGAAGATGCGGATTGTTGAAGGTCTCGCAAAAAACTTATCTGCTGGAGAATTATTCCAAGAGCTTGGTTGGGATACAAGAACATTGAAGGCGTATGTGGAAAACCCCATCAACAACCAAAGGGAAGATAAAGGTACGCTAAGAAGTGTAACAGTACGTGGCATCCGAAAAATAGGTAGACAATTAAGAAAAGACTTCGGTAGCACAGGTACTACCATATTTGAAAGTGCTGGAGTTGCTCCTTTGTACAGAAGCAACAGGTGTAGGATCCTTAACAAGACTGACATAAGTGTTAATTGCATCGTTAGACCCACCTTGAGCAAGAATCACAAAGAGAAGTGTATTGATTAGGCATGGAAGTACATGAAGATCAATTTCCAAGATGTCCTCTTCACGGATGAGGGCAGAGCTACTCTGGATGGCACCGAGGGATGGGCCAAAGTTTGATTAACTTTTGGAGCCTCTCGCCCGCATCGCATTCGGCGTCAACAATGAGGTGGTGGTGTCATGTTTGGGCGGGAATCATAGGAAATTAACTTGTCGGGCCTTTTCGAGTTCCTGAAGGTGTCAAACTCACAAGCAAGTCCTACATTGCGTTTCTGGAGGAGCATTTTGCAACATGGTTAGATGATCTGCCACTTACACGTCAACGGCGATTGATTTTTATGCATGATAATCATACTTTGCATTCAGCCAAGGCTACAATTTCGTACCTTGCAACTTTGGGAATTACGGGCCAAATGGCTTGGCCTCCCTGTTCACCCTGTTCTATTGAACAGCTATGGTCGATCAGGAAGAAGAAAGTGTATGAAGGAGGTATCCAGTTTTCATCGAAGGATGCCCTATGGGAAAAGATCAAAACAGTTACTGGTACCATAACATCTTCCCAGATTAGTCGGCTAACAGATTCTGTCAAGCAAAGACTGTTTAATGTGATTTCTAAACAAGGATGTTACGAAGACAAATAAAGTACAGCACCAACAATTTAATTGTGTTTTTTCATAACTTTTGCTGCTATTCTTCGGGAGCGTGTTTCATTATTACCATAAAATTTTAATATAAAGATAATACTTTGTTTCATTACCTTAAATTGTCATTTTCGTACACCTGAAATAAAGCGTAACACAGTTGAAAGCACATCAAAATACATAACTCAACACAACATTGTATGTATCTTATCAATACGATTGAAATGTTAACTGCGTACGTAGGATATTTCAGTGGACCAAGTTTCACATCTGTACCATGTTTAATATTCAAAATATCAGCAAAATATTTGACCTGCAATAAAGCGTGATACGCTCTTTAATCAGAGTTTATAAATTCTTCCATAGCAAACCTTTATTTCTGAACTTCAATCTCGATGTACCAAAGATACAAAACACCTCAAAAATAAAGAGGAGTATGAAATGCTTCAATTTCAGATGATAGATAATTCAATTAGTAGCTATTAAGGGTTCATACTGTCTTTAACCTTCCCAATAACGGCCCCTTGTCAAAATGTACCTGCCAAAATTTCTCGTTTTGAGTTCGGCTATAACACTGTGTAACATGATTTTTGTCTTTGGGTAGCAATTGTTATTTTCTATTTGTTTGTATCTAAAATACATTAAAAAACAGTTATATATTTCAAACTTTGCTTTTTGTCCAGGATAATGATATTTATACGATATTTACCTGCAAGATAATACTTTACTTCCATTTGCATAAAGTAGAAAAGAAACGAAATGATACAAGAATAGCATTTATCTATTCTAAAATTACATAATTGAGACAATTAAAATATTAGAAACTAGTAGTTTTCCATGATGTACGCTTATACTGTAAATTACTTCAAACAATCAGCCCTCAAATATAGTCTGTCCTCAGATTTTCATTATACAATCCTTGATAGTGGCGTTCAAAGTTTAGTAGACCCTGGTGAAAGAGCTCACCATGCTCCTCGAAGTATGCTCCCATGTTCTCTTTAAATTTATCAAGATGAGCGTTAAGAATATGGGCCTTCAGGGATATCCTGCAACTCAACTTCCCGTAGTTTCTCACCAAGTTCTCACAAACTCTACATAGTTTTCGGCTTTGTGATTACCTAGGAATCCCAGATCCACTCCGATTAAGCTGTCTAAGGCTGCTTTTTTCGTCCTAGTGAGCTTCTCAAAAAACTCCTTGTACTCCATTATCTTTGTTTTTATTTTTGGACCGATGAAACATCGGCTTCCACCTTTGCGGGAGATAGCTTGGGAAAGAAATCGTGGAGATCCTTGAAAGTTGTAGACTCGTTATCTAGAACTGTGAAGAATAGTTTCATAAGGCCTAATTTTCGGAGGAGAGGAGGAAACAGTACTTTTCGGGGTTCTAACAAAGGCTCCCATCTGACGTTGTTTCTTTCCATATTAAACTTGATCCGTTGTGGCCAATCCCGCTGATTGTAGTGTGCCACGGTGTCACTGCAGTCCCAAAGGCAAAGATAACAAGGAAACTTGGTAAAATCGCTTTGGAGACCCATCAAGTAGGCCACAATTTTGAAGTCTCCGATAACCTCCTAACCATACTCTACAACATTCCAATGCTTGAGTCTCGAAGTTAAAAGCTCGGCATTTGGCTTTGCACCTCTGTTATCTGGATCAATTGCCTTATCCTCTTCTTAACTGCTTTTGCTTTCTAACAATCTTTGCTCTCTTTTCGAATGAGTGGGTACGGGGAGCTCAGAACTGTGTTGCACGGCCGCAATAGATGACAGCAGTTCTGGATACATAATAACAGGCGCATTTTTGCCTGCTTGATGTTTGGAATGGTTCACCATGCAGAAGAAACAATTGCTCGAGTGGTCAGTTGGTTCACTGCAAATTCGTGTGATTGCCGAATCCATAGCTCCTTTTCTTCTCGGTACCATCCCTTAAAAATACAAATGAAAACACAGGTATAAACTTACAAATACTTTTCACTTACTGTTATTAGAAATATCAAAAACAAATAAAATATCTAGTATCCAAAGAAACAAAACACATTATATATATATATATATACATTACCTTTCAGAGTTCTTTTGCCTCGCTCTCAGGTGAAATGAGGTGCCCAAAGTTTGTCTTGATCTCCGACTGGCATAAGGAAATATGCCTTTAGTGCTCGCACATTTTAGCAGATCTCCCTACAGAGTACGTTTTTGCTTTTTTCTTGAAAAATTCGCCACAGACATAGAAAAATGCGTCTGTCTGATGCTTACAACCTCTTGATGCCATGTGCGACGATTGCTTCTCGGCACGTGAGCTTCTCGGCCCGTGAGCTTCTCGGTATTTCTGCGCTGTGACTGCTAAAGTTAAACTGATCTTCGAGTAGATATTCTTTGTATTTTTACAGTCATCTACGTTGCCAGAATGTTCTAGACTTCTTCAAGCATATAAACAATTCTCGAAAGTTCTAGAAAGCTCTACATTTTATTTTCCACCAAATTAGTAATAAATCTATATAGAATGTAACTTTTTAAATACAGTTTATCGTGTTTATACCATAACTGAAAAAAAACATAAACCTTGAAACATTTTATTTATTTTTACTATTTGCATCAAAATAATGTAATTTACAATAAATGTGCTAATTTAAAAATTCAATATCCTAGCCACCAAAGTAAAGTTTAGGGATTAAAATGGAGTTTTTTTCATTTAATAGAGCCACAAACAATTGGAAATAAACTTCTAACCCAAGCACAATACAAAAGTGAAAGTTTGATACACAGTGTAATCTCCCTTCCCACAAATTCTTTCTTTGAAATTCATTTAGTTTTCTCCGTTCCCCGAAATACCTTTTTACAAATTAGCGAATTTTTCTCCATTCCATTAATTCTTACTTTCGAAACGGGGTATTTTTCTCGCTTCTGAGAAGGCCTCTTCTAAAAATGGAGTAGGTTTGAAAAGGAATCATTTCTCCCTCAGGTATTTAGAGATTAAAATCATATCAACAGGTTTAGATATAAAATAGGCTTAATCTTCGGAATTTTTTAGTTGAAATTATATGGATACCTAAGGTAGTTCAAGCTCACTCTTTGTTAGAACCAATACTCTAACTTTTAAAAAACTACCTCCATCCTGGTTTTTATAGTTGAAGCTTCCTATTGTATGTAATTTCTGTTATTTTTTCATCATTGTTTCACATCTTTGTTGGCACGCATTACGAGGGGTGGTCAATAAGTTTTGCAAATCGGTAGGGCAAAACAGAGAAAGGGGGATGGCTCTTTGTGGGGGTGTTACGACAGGTTATGACAAGTCAGGACCTGCAGATCGTCAGTCACAAATTGTTCAACAATGGAGAAGGTTGAGCACCTTGCAGTAATAAACTTTTGAAGAAGGAAGGCAAGAATGCAAAAGAGAACCATGAACGCATGGTTGCAGTGTACACCAACACTGCCCCTTCCTATGCAACCATTGCTCACTGGAATAGGAAGTTTTGCCCTGGTCGTGAGTCCCTTGAAGATGACCTCCATCCAGGACGACCGTCAGACCTGACCAAGGAGAACAATGTGGCCCGTGTAGAGAGGATGATCCTCAAAAATCGACGGGTGAAGGTCAAAGAAATCGAGCGAGAACTTGGAATATAACATGGAAGTGTTATCAACATCATTCAAGCACAATTTGGCTATGACCAAGGTCTCTGCCCGTTGGGTCCCTAGAAACATCACCACCTATGATCGACTTCAACTTCTTCAAAGTCCACAAGGCCAAAGTTGCACAAGCTGCCCTGCGCGAGTGCGGATTTGAGGAGCTCAACCATCACCCATACAGTCCAGATCTGGCCCCTAGCGACTACTTTTTAATCCGCCAGCTCAAGGCTGCACTGCGTGGACGCCAGTTTGGGGACGATGAAGTTGTCCAGCTCGACGTCCAGGAGTGGATTGAACAGCAGTCGAGAGATTTCTGGTTGTCGGGAATTCGAAGCCTAAGGGAAAGTGGCGCAAGTGCATTGAAGTCGAGGGTAGTTATATTGAAAAATAATAAAACACTTTTCCTCATATCTCGTTTCCTTATATCCGAATTGCAAAACTTATTGACCGCCCCTCGTATATTCCTTTTCGTTGTAGCAAGCTTCATTCTTTCCATCTTGGGGACAAAAATGCCATCGTTTTATCCCGCTCCTTTTCTCTTAATTAAATTAGGCAAATATGAGAAGAACTAATAAAAATAAAGAACGAAACGAAGAAGTTAAATAAAACCAAGCAATAGATATATATTATACAAACAAATCTAAGCATTATATCTGAGAATATGAGGCTCAAATAAGAGAGTGAAGAATATAAAATGGCAAAGAAGGCCATATGGAGATGTTTATATCACGCTTCCATTAATATGTAAATAAGAGCGAGTATTCGTCATTAACATTGCTACCATGCTGATGGCTTTCGCGCGCTTTCTTGCTTAATTTCATCTGAATTTTTCCAGCCATAATTTCGCTTCTCTATTTTTGCTGATTACTCAACCGTAAATTCGATTAAATATTGACAGTAATTTGAAAATATGAGGGTCACTATTTTCGGAATCGAAATTTGGATCTCATTTTTCTCACGAAATCGCTCAAACGATAAAAAGCTGAAAATTAGGATTATTATTTTGAGGTTGTTTATAGAAATCACATACATAAATAAAGAGTCTTTCAATAAGGTCGCTCAATTTTTAAATGTAAATAAAAGAAGTTGTGTGTAATACATGCATTGAATTTATTTTAAATTTGAAGGTAAATTTTATGGCATTATGTGTGGAATATGACGTCGTTCAAATGTCCGCCATGGCTTCGCTTCGTGTAACGTATTCAAGAGGCCCAATTTTCGATGACTTTTTCGTATAAATCTGGCTGAATCTGCTGGATGGTGTTCGTTATGTTGAATTTGAGGACATCAACTGTTTGCTAATTATTCGCATAGACCTGCGATTTAAGGTAGCCCTAAAGAAAGTAGTCTAATAGCGTTAAATTGCATGATCTCGGTGGCCAGTTGATGTCGCCACCACGCGAGATGACCTTGCCCTGAAATCGCTGGTGAAAAATGTTTATCGTGGCGTGCGCAGTGTGGCACGTAGCGCCGTCCTGCTGGAATTGCATGTCGTCAGTATCCATATCAGGCATATAATCCAGTTGAAGCCACAAGAAGTTGCCCATAAACGATCTGTAGGTCTCGCCGTTGACGGTTATGGCAATCCCATCTTCGTTCTCAAAAAAATACGGACCGATGATTCCGTTAGACGAAAATCTGCAGCAAACATTGACTTTGTTGGGATGCAATTGGTGCTCGTGTATCTCATGTGGATTGTTTTCATGCCAAATCAGACAATTTTGCTTGTTCACAAATCCATTCATCCAAAAATAGGCCTCGTCGCTGAAGATGATTTTTTGGGGGAAATTTGGGGCAACTTCCAACTAACTGCTCTAGAGCCCAATCAGCGAGCGCCCGGCGTTGTCTATGGTCGTTTACCTTAAGTTCCTAGGTAAGTTGGATTTCGTACGGGTGCAGACCCAAGTCCTTATGCATAATCCGCCAAACTGAAGTCGCATAAAGGCCAAGTTCTTGCGAACGACAAGAAAATGACTGCCTCGGATTTTCCCGTACACTCTCATTTACGGCAACGATGTTTTCAGCAGACCTTGCGTTTCGCGACGTACTGGTGTTGGCTGATTGTTGATCGACCCTTTCGCCTCGAATTTGGCCACCAAGCGTCGAACAGTGGATTCGGCAGGACGATTGTAACGAGGATAGAATCACGTAATGTGCGGAACGTTTGTCAAACGGAGCACTGATTTTGATAATAAAATTTGATGACTTGCTCACGCTGTTCAACGCTATAACCTTCCATCGTGACTTGCCAAGTACTACTGAACAGTTTACGGTGAAGTTGCCAGATGTCGCTTTAACAACATGGCAACTATCGTCTGACAAAGCTAGAGCGTTCTTGTTGAAAGCCCCTTTATATCATAAAATTCTCCAAGAAAAATTGTGACAATAAAATTGGTGTGGTTGAAGAAAAGTCGCTTGATCATGAATAAACTGGCAAACATTGTTCAATTTTTTCTCACTCAAACGAGTTGATTAAATCTCATATATTAGATGCAAATATCAATATAAGATAAGAAATCAGATATATATTAAATTGACATTAATCGATTTCATAAAATATTAACTTGCTGTTATAAGGGTGAAAGGTCATTCCGAGGGAAGAGTCTGCTCACTCGGCTCTTATTCGATGGAAGATTCAGAGAGAGCCATTAAGATTCTACTGATATGACCAGAAATTTAAAGATGAGGTCTTTTGTGGCCCTATAAACTGTAGCTTCCGTGTGGAAAGAAGCCAATAATTATCTTCTGCTTCCTACAAGGAGGAGGGTCCCTCAGTCAATCATCCCCCACTTTGCTGCTGAACGACACCCAAGAGCATCCGACGAAGTCTTAAGACTTTAGCAGCCCCCAGTCTCACCACCGTGCCTCATCCGGACACCACATTGAAATTTGCTCACTCAAACTTTACCCTTCATCAGCCGGCAAATCCACGGGAAATGGCAACTGTATTTCAACCTGAAATATATAACGTAATCTTACCTCGTCAGAGTTGTCATTCAACTCTCCACAGCCGATCTAAGAAGCAATCAGGGACGACACCATCTCCAACTAAGGATTACCTTCCTCTCGCGTACAACATCAGCCTTCCCATGGCCTTACCGTGGTAGCGGTGCAAGGCTCAACCCATGCCTTTTCCTCCGAAATACAGACACGAGAATAAATTTCCTTGTATATAGGTGCTCGACCGTCCCTATTCTTCCAGCTTCGACTTAGGACAGACGTCAACCTCCGATAGTTTCTTCGCTCCAAAATATCTCAGGTCAGCCTATTTCATTTTATTCCTAAGAAGATTTTTTGATCTCTTTTTTGATGGACGGTCTCTCCCTTGGCGCTTCTTAGTTAATGATCTCTCTCAAGCTAGCTTGAGGGTCAATTTCCTGCAACACTTCGCGCTTATCTTTGATTCGAAATGCCATAACGTCACAGATCGAGTGCTTTGAAACCTTATCAGTCTGACTTCGATAGTCGGTAAACTCATGAAAAGCATCATGGTGGACAAAATGACGTCACATTTAGAGTCAAACCTGCTACTTAGAAGTTCCCAGCACGGCTTCCGAAGGCAACGGTCATGCCTGCCGAACCTTGTGGAATTCTTCCACTTCGTGTTCAGTGGGCACGATCGGGACAAAGCGGTGGATGTGGTCTACTTAGACTTACAGAAAACCTTTGATAAGGTACCACACCACCGCCTTCTCAGGAAAGTGCGAGCGCTGGGTATAGACGGAAAAGTAGCAGGCTGGATAGAGAACAGGCTAAATGGCAGAAAGCAACGGGTGGTGATGAATGGACAGGCTTTTGAGTGGGTGCCCGTTACTAGTGGAGTGCCTTAAGGTTCTGTCCTGGGACCACTACTATTCATCATCTACGTCAATGACATGGACGGTGACATGGTTGGCAAGATTTCTAAATTTACCGACGATACCAAGCTTGGTATGAACGTTGCAAAGGATGAAAATACTGCCCACCTGCAAGATGATCTTTGGAAGATTTGGGAGTGGTCTGATTCGTGGCAAATGCCTTCCAACGTAAACAAATGCAAAATGATGCCTCTTGGCCCCCGAAGTCCCCAATCACCCTATATCCTGAAGGGCACTGCTCTTGAATCCACCGACACTAAGAAGGACTTGGGTGTAACTATCATGATTGACCTTAAGTTTTCCAAACAGTGTATTGAGGTAGAAAAGAAAGCCCAAAGGATGTTAGGGTATATAAAGCAACAGTTTTGATATCGAAACAAGGAGATAGTACTGTGTCTGTACAACTCCTTCGTCCGACCGCACCTGGAATATGCTGTACAATTTTTGGATTCCTTCATTTAGAAAGGACATCGCGAGATTGGAACGCGTGCAAGCCAGGGAAACCAAACTGATTCCCTCTATCAGACATAAAAATTATGAAGATAGATTAAGGGAATTAGATATTTTCTCGCTGGAGACCTGGAGACTACGTGATCAGCTTATCGAATTGTTTTAAATACTTCTTGGCTTCGACAGACTGGACTACAGGGATATTTTCCAGCTCAGTGAGATGAGAACAAGAAATCACGGCTACACACTTGAACTAAAGCGATACCACCGTTATCTTTGTGGGAAATTCTTCGCATACAGTATCTGTGGTAGTTGGAACGCATTCTGATGGAAGTTGTCAACAGTGAATCTGTTGACCAGTTCAAGTCAAGACTAGATAAAGTCTTGCAAAATCGCCGTTAAGATCCTCGCGAGTGATCTTCGAGGTTGCCAACTGACACCTTCGAGGATTGCGCCCAAAGTACCCTTCTTGTATGGACCGTAAGGTCTTATAGGGTACTTATTTTTCTTGTAACTCCTTCCTCTCTCGTCCGGCAATTCATTCTTACCGCGCGTGTTCAAAGACTTAACTTGGGAAGTTTCATAGGCCTACTTTCATATAGCATCCTAAAATACTTGCTTAATACACTGAATTACTCGCATCATCGCCACACCTATCCTCACTCCGGTTGTTTGGACAGCCAGTAAAGCACAAAACTCAACAATTTATCCACCAACAATCTCACCTGTGTCCACACGCTGCGCCGCTTGCCTCTCCCCAAGTCACAGGAGAATACGTATTTTTCAAACTTGAATTGCTAAAAGCATTCCAGCAAATTCTGGTTGATTCCTTAATTGTGGAAGATATGCGTTTAACCGATACGTTTTGTAGGTAAGTTTTACTGTAAATGCTACTCGGTTTTGAGTTCATATTCACAAATGTTTGTGCGTTTTCTTAACGAATTTTCAGGAGATTTTCCATTTGTTTTTGCTATTATAAATGACATATTGGTCTAGTTTCCAAACCAAGAATCTCATCTAGTACATCTAAGGTATATATTCGACCACTTACTTGCTTCCGATTTAAAGTTGGTACCACAAAAATGCCAATTAGCAGTATACTGTCTGGAATTTCTTGAATTCTACCTAACCAACGAGTACATCTCAACTCTGCCTGACAGAGTTGAAGCCATAAGAAATTTTCCTGCATCCACCACATATAAATATCTAAGAAAGTTCCTAGGCCTATTCTTTTTTTACAGAAATTAAGTAAAATATGCGGCCTCTAACTTAGCCCTGATAAATGAGCTCCTGAAGGGTGCACACATACCCAGAAAATCTCCAATAAATTACCCGCAATTGCAGCGAGTCCCTTCAGGAGGCCATACTTGCTAGTTCCTCAGCCACCAAATTAAGGCATCCACTGTAGGGCGCTCCATATCGTACTATGGCTGATGAAAGTGTGATGGATGTGTAAGGCCCCATTAGCATTTTTTTAGAAAATAATCCCAGCAAGGTCAAAAATGTGTACTTAGGGAATAGAGCTACTTGCGACTTTTTCTCCAGTAAAAAAAATATTTCCCACGATAGAAGGGTCCAAATTTACCCCTTTTACTCGCCTCAAGTCTCGCGCTTAGGCATTTACTTCTCTCAGCTCTTTTCACCTTCCTCTCTTGGTTCGACAGCTTGATTTATTTACACGATTTGTGAAGACCTTGAGGGTTTGTGCACCAAACATCTCACGAAGTTAACGATCTGTCCAGGAATACACCTGGCACAGATATTATCTCTTAGGGTTAGAATGACGATACTCACTTACCATCCGTCGACCACGGTTACTAACTTTGCTGCCACTGAAACTTTTCCTACGTCCTCTCAAAGGACCAAATATGCCCAGTTCCGCACAGAACAACTAAGCTTTCCGATCATTAATCGCTTCTTGAGTTGGAAAAACGCAAAAGTCTGATTATTTTCCTTCTCTCTCCTGGACACTGACCGCAATATTGTTGTGGACTCTTCGCTCTATTGAACTTCAGTTCTCGTGTCCCAAACATTTCAACAGAAAAAATTGACCTTTCATTGCTTGGGTCACTCTGTTGTTAAAGACACCCTCTTTAGTTTCAAAACACTTTGGGTGGCCTCAAATGTGCAAAGATATACATAAAAATCATATTCGTGGTTTCGTTCGATCTCTGTAAATGCGCTCGAAAAATTAAACCAAAGCTTGATTCACCAATTTTCATTGCCGGACTCGAGGATAAGTGTGATTTATCTTGACATCACTGAGCTCGATGCCCCAAACCATGGGTTTAAATACTTATTATCTAGCGTGGTTAGATATAATAAATTTGTCGATTTATCTGCTTCAAAACTACATAATTAAAACGATTGCACAAGGATTGGTTGCGGGGTATGGCGTGGACAAATCGGTCATGTCCGACAATGGGAATAACTTCCGTTCTTATTTATTGTCTGAATTTACAAGGTATCTTGGCATTCACTACATTTTCATTTCTTGGAATTCGATGGGGAATAGTGTTGGCAAGTCAGTTATGATAAGCATAAATTGTTCCTGATTGCAGGTTTCCTACCTGATCAATGGTATAATAAATTATCATAGATGCTTCTTGCCCACCTCTGTCAAACTAAGCACCCATGAGTAGAAGGTGCACATTCTTAACGATCTTCAACGTTTTACTCATATGTTTGTTAGAAACATGATAAACTTGCGAAATCTTTAAAATATTTAATGATCGTTTTCCCGTTAAAGATCACAGATGACACTCAATTCTGGTCCAATTAGGCACAAAGATCTTAGAACCACCACGAACGAAATAAGAAGTCAGCTAACCTCTGTCATACACTCAAAATACCATAAGTTCCACTTTGTGGCGTGCCTCGGTGATAATGCGCATAGAGCAGTTACACTTTCCGACCAAAATGCTTGTCCAATTTCTTTTAAACGACATTCGTTCCTGACACACACAGATCTTCTCATGCGCAACCCTACTTCAAAAATTTCATTAATTCTCTGACCGGCTTGATACCTTTGACATATTGAGGGATTGGCATATATCGGGGAAGCTGTTTATGCCTCACGCTAATCAACACTTGCTCGTCGAATTAATATATGCATATAAAGAGTATGTTAATTTTCATTTTAGGTTTATCCAACTCCAACTGGTTAGCTGCCTTGGTGCAGCCATGTACCGCTGGTAACCCCATAATAGCAACACTTGGCAAGCTCACGCCATACAAGTTCTTGAGAAAGATTCGAATAATTATTCGCGTTTTCATTATTGCCTCGACCCTCGCTGCCACCATACGAGGGGCGGTCAATAAGTTTTGCAATTTGGATGTAAGAAAACGAGATATGAGGAAAAGTGTTTCATTATTTTTCAATATAACTACCCTCGACTTTAATCCACTTGCACCACTTGTCCCTGAGGCTTCGAATTCCCGAAAGCACAACCAGAAATCACCCGACGACTGCTGTTCAATCCACTCCTGGACGGCGAGCTGGACATCGGAATAAAAAGTAGTCGCTGAGGGCCAGATCTGGACTGTTGGGAAGATGGTTAAGCTCCTCGAATCCGCACTTACGCAGGAGGACAGCTTGTGCAACTCTGGCCTTGTGGACTTTAACGACGTTGAAGTCGATCATGGGGCGTGAGGTTTCTAGGGACCCAACGGGCATAGACCTTAATCATGGCCAAATTGTCGTGGATGATGTTGATAACACTTCCATGTGATATTCCAAGTTCTCGCTCGATTTATTCGACCTTCACCCGTCGATTTTCGAGGATTATCCTCTCCACACGGGCCACATTGTCCTCGTTGGTCACGTCTGACGGGTGTTCTGGACGGGGGTCATCTTCGAGAGACTCACGACCAGGGCGGACCTCCCTATTCCAGCGAGTAATAGTTGCATAGGAAGGTGCGGTGTCGGTGTATACTGCAACTAGTGTAGGCCATGAATAGACTTTGGCAGTCTCCTTCTTTTCTTATGTTCTTATGTTCATCGATCTCTTTTTGCATTCTTGCCTTCCTTGCTCAAAGATTTGATCACTGCGCGCTGCTAAACCTTCTCCATTGTTGAAAAATTTGTGACTGATGATGTGCGATCAGTTACTGCTTCTTAAATAGACAGGGCAGGAGCGTGTCGCTTCAGCTTCTGACTTGTCATAACTTGTCCTTACACCCCCACAAACAGCCATCCCTCTTCCTCTGTTTTGCCCTACCGATTAGCAAAACTTATTGACCACCCCTCGTAACTCTTCATGCTACTTTTACCACCGTCCACCTCTACCCGAGCGGCATCTACTTGACTGATCAATCAAGAAGAGTTCTGACTTGACTTTGTTACAATAAATAATATATTACTTAATTGGAGTGTTTTTGTATAACCAAAACGCTCCATAACTTAGCCAAAGGAACTAAACTTAAATATACGAGTATATATTTATAAACATTCTGATATTGAAAACCATGTACTTAGTAGATAGAATCAACATTAAAAACTTCCCTTTTGCATGTACATCTATTAAATACATAGTGCATAAATGCAAATAAATATCAATACGTATATTCTAAACAATTCTCAACGAATTAAATTAATCGACGCGACAGTTTGGAAAACTTAAGCGATCCTAAATTTATTACAGGCGTCAACAACTAAAGTAGGTCAAAGCTCACTTTTAAGCGGTCTATGGACAAAACCATTCAAATGGCTTTAAAACCATAAGATGCCAAAATTCTTATTAATATTCTGTTCAACGGCTTATGAGATAGTTATATTGCTTTCTGTTTATGGCTGCATTTATGATTATCATTCTCAAGTTTAGGACACATCATTTCTTTCAATCCTCATTCATTTGGCGTAACCTTTTATCTGCTGCTCATGGAAATGAATTTTTTATGTAATTTTCAAGAAAAGTAAACTGCTTTTCTTAATAAAATGCAGATTAGAACATTTTCTTCTATAATTTTGGACGTTATACTTTGTTTATTAACAGAATTCAAGCTATCAAAATCTGGACTTACTTCAGCATCCTTAAATCATTCCATCTTATATCATTTAACATTATCGTCAAAGTGAATATTTTAACTTTTAATTTTTGAAAAAAGCTATCACATTATTCATCTTTTTGTGTCTTTACACAAAACATTTTTAGCAATTTAACATTTTAATGTATAGGCAGTAGCCAATCAATACAAAGTTACATCTATTTGTGCTCGTCCTTCAATATACTCCACCACATTATGCGAATTATTATTAAGAGACCTAAATAAAAGGTCATGAAAAGTCAACATGCGGAGATTGGAGATTTGCAGCAGGTTTGAACCAATGAATAGTTTAATCCAGGGATTCAAAGATCCTGGTTAACGATAATCCTCAGAGAAGTGGATCATTTAAGTTTCGCGTGTAATGGCTAGTCACATGATGATGTTGGGATTGTTTTGATTAGGTTGTTTCATTTTCTCCTGTTTTTCTTTTCTCCTTTCCTTTCTTTTTTTCTTTCTATTTTATTTTATTTTTATTTATTTTTTTATCTTATCTCACCTCAACTCACCTCACCTCAACTCACGCTATCTTAACTTACCTTACCTTACGTTAGCTGCTGACTTTATGCTTCTTAATGAATTCCTCCTAAAACCAACGAGGGAAAAGTGATCATTTGCGAGACGTATACTGTAAATTTCAACCTGTTTTATGCATTTCCCGTGCTGTCAAACATTAGCATACAAAAGTTTATCTTCATTCCCAGACGTATTTGTTGCGGATATATTGTCCGAACAAAACTAAATTACAAGAGCCTTTTCAGATCACGATGCAAGTGCAAAAGAAATATCTATATTTCAAAATCCATTCAATCATTGTGCAACTTATGAGTTTCTACCTAACCTACAATTAAAAATAAATAATTTGCAATGCGATAACATACTCAGGAGTAAATATCATGCAAAGAAGCTAACAAAGTTTTATAAATGCCTTCGAAGTCAAGTTGCTTCGTGAAACTCCTATACTCGCGGACATATATCAGTATTTTGCAGTGCTTCTCTCTGTGCAAAAATATTTTCAAAGATGAATCGCGTAAAATCTCAGTACAGGTTAGCCTTGACAAATGAACATTTGTAATCGTTTTAATGATAATTAAGACAAAGATTCAACTTCAATTGCTCGAAATATTATCAAACAAAATAGAATTCTATTCATTTCTGGTCCTTTGGAATATGAACGCATCGGCTACGAGGCCAAGATGTATGAACAAACAATTCGAATATTTCATTGTAGTCTCTCCTAGGGACCTTTTTGTGCAATAGAAGCAAGACCAAGAGAGTTGAGTCCCGAGGTGGCTGCATACTTGCTCACTAATAGCTGTATACTTTCGATACCATTTTGCTCCCCTAAATTTAACATTTTGGGGAAAAACTAATATAAAACTTTTCTTTTGGACATGTTCGGTCGGATTTCATCTATTTATTTGTAAATAACTAATTCTATATTACACTTTTACTACCCACATCATAATTCAAATAAGGAATGGAGGTATGTCTCGACAATACGAAATAATCCCCCTGCACATTTTCTTAACTTCATATGTGCCTCATAGATGGGAACCAATGTGCTAGTGCATTGTCGTTACAAGAAAACAATTTTCAGCTTGAAAGACTCAACGATCTTCGGGAGTAGTAGAATTTCTGAGTTAGTAGATGTAGAGCGAAAAAACTGAGGTTTTGTACAATCCATGTTTATTCCTTTGCTATTCCAAGTCTCTTTTTTTTCTAATGTGTTTTTTTGGCAATCTTTAAATTGTCTCCGATTTTTCTCTTATTCTTAGCGTATGGATAATGACGCCCAAATATCTAATTTGCATCTTGGGTGGTGCACAGCGCAAGCAAATAGTTAATAAGGTTCTTTAAAGACGACGCCTTTCTTATTAACTAGATTGCCACTTTCCTTTCCTAAATCATTACTTATTGTAGATATGCCATTTTGCCCGTCAATATGGTGTAAAAATGCATAAGATCTTTTGTCGTTTTAGGGGCATAGCTTTATACCGACGATAAAGAGGAGAACGCAAAAATTTTGCAGTGCATCTTTCTGTTCTAATCATCATTATTATTATGCTATACTTCCTTCGCATGTCCTTGCACATCTTACTCTCGGGCAATTTCAAGCAGAGCCCCCAAAACGAGGCCGATTATGTTCTAACATTTGTTTCTTTTCAGGCTGGTATTTTGTGTATTTTTCTTTATTCCTTCCTCGCCAAATGGTATCAAATACCATTAAGTCACCGTCACCACGACCGTCCGAAAAAGCACAAAAGCAGAATATCCACGTCGTTCGAAGAAACTGCTTGCAATATCCGCTGTTTCTAGGGAGTTGAGAGTCTCAAGGGCTCCTGAATGCTGCCCTTGGGAAATCATTTCTCCGCTTGACTGGATCAAAGGCACAGCAACGAGAGGCTGGTATGGATGTTGTCAAGTAGATTATGGTGAGTGAATCATCCAGGAAGGATGTAGTAGTGCATGAAAAAAGAAGGTGGATTTTTGTATGATTTGCGGAAGGTGAATAGTAGCTGAGCTGAGTAAAAGAGGAAAAATAAACAGGGAATGAGACACTCTTTACAAGATTACCAAATTTTCAAATAAATGGACACAAATAGAATGTTTGACACCAAAATGCATAGAGTTATGGAAGAGAGGAAACACTGACAGTAACAAAAATAATCCCAAAGACATACTTATTATAGAAACGACATAAAACAAATGAAAAGTTGAGACATGGACATTCGTAAACCGATACATGAAAGAGACATAAACATTCAAATGATAGTTAAAAAGAGACAACTGGAAACTTTTAAAATATCAACAGAATCACCTACCCAAAAAGCACGTTCATATTACCTTCAAAGAATACGGGTACGGCTAGCAGCAATGCTGATTTGTACAGGCGGGTTTTGGGACGATTTTCCTCTCGGGTAGCCCCTTGATACTCTTGTTTTTTGCACGACCTACGGGAACCAGGTCAATGGCTATAGTATGAAACCACACACTACCGTACTACTCCAAGTTTTATCCGGTAGTTATTCGGCGATTACAGACTAGAGTGAGACTAGATATAAACGCTCAAACTTAACTTATGAACTTAATTTTCTCTCTATATCGTTACCTCTTCTTTGCAGTTTCAGTGTAAAGAAAGTTTATAAGAGTCACCCCCTTTTCTCTTTCTAGCTCCTCTATATCTGAATAAATTTATACGAGTCCGAAGATGATTCTATGATAGGTGCTCTATTGTGAGACGGGAGTCGAATAAGAACCTGTAAAGGATGGGTGAAGCGATGCCACCCTTTATCTCTACACTCCGTTTGTATTTTGTTTTTCCCCAAAATGGAAAAATTAAAAAGCAGCAAATTTTGATCAAGAATTTGGAAGGTCTTTTTGGCTTTATGATTTCAAAAGGGCGATTTGGGCACAGCAAAAGCGAAGGCGAAGCAAAATATATAGAGAGTAAGCAAAAAGTGTACAAAATGTTAGATTGGATGAAAACATCGTGCAAAAGTGTGTATTGGGGAATAACCTCAACCTTGAATAGAGAATGACAATAGAACAAATCATCCAAAACCAGGTAAACAGACAAAAATGATCGCAAATAAACCTATATATGAGTATATACAGACACATCTATAGGCACATATTTACGGAACGTGTGGGAAACGGAAAATTTAAATGGAAGTAATTTCAGAAACCAAACGATGGATGCCTCAATATTATTATTCATTGTCAAACACGCAAATAACAAACCATAATGGGGCGAAACTAATAGAATCGAGTCTCTTCCCTTCATATACACGTCTAATTTCAGTATTACATCACTTTATGAGGAACTTAAACGAAAGGACTTGAATCTGATGCCATACCTCCATACCCCTCATCATGGATGGTGGCGCGCCAGGGGCGACCAAATGAACTGGAAGCTACTAATACACTTAACCTTATGAGGCACCGTTCTCAGCTAAGGCGTTTCAAGAGCGCTGTAAGGGAGAGCCATTTCTTTTCATGTTACTCAGTTTATAAAAAAAATTAAAAAATCTCAAAATTATTGCTGAACACAACTAAGTTTAAAAGAGTTACGAGGCCTGTCGCTCCATAGTCCCTCGAGTAATTTTCTCTTTTGTCTACTCGTTTATTTCGTCATATCTTTATTTCTATAAACTTTGGCATTCTGAAGAATATACCTGTCTTAATTATTAGCCTTACAAAGAAAGAAAAATCAAAAAAGTGAGAAAAAAATAGGAAGAAAAGAAAAAAACAAGATATATAAAGGAAGAAAAAATGAAAGCAAACAAAAGATACAAAGATTTTGAAAACTATATAATAAATATGAAGTCAGCGTGTGTCTGTGTGAGTGTGTGTCTGTCCATTTATAGGAAGAAAGGTTAGAGAATATACATAAAACTAAAAGGGTATTCTTATGTTTAGTTTGGCGCTTAAGACAGTAGTAGTGGTCCCGAGTCTCTCCCTGCTCCCCTAAGGAAGTTACGAGCCCCTTTCCAAACTTGCCCCGTCTGTTCAACCAAGGAAACGTGAGCTGTATTTAAAGCAACCTGTTTGTCCATGCGCTACAAGGAAAGACGAAGAATATTGTCTACAAAGAAGTGTGGGATGTAGCATTGGTTAAAGAATAACTTTTAATAAATAGAAAAATCTCAATCTGTATCATAGGTATGTTTTTTTTTATTACATGAGCAAAGCTTGGTAACTCATTCAGTAGCAGGGATTGTGAAGCTCGCATGGTAGGTGCCGCTCTTTTGTTGTATGGGGATTTCAGGCAAACATTTCCAGAGATTTCTAAATTAACCAGGGTAGACGAGGTCTGGTCTTGCCTAAAATCATCTTCTCCGTGTAGGAATATTATAACAGTCTCTAAAAACAAATATGAGAACAGAGCTCTTTGGTGAGCAGCTCTCAGCACAATTTGCTCAAAAGATACTGACACTGGAAAATAGTAATGTACCTCTTGATATTGATGGTATAATAGAAATATCTCGTTTCTGCATACTTCTTAATACTTTTGATAATCTCAAGGCAAAGGTATTATCCAATCTTCACTAAAACTATAAAAAAATATAAGTGTCTATGTGAAAGAGCTACATTGGCTCCGAAAAACAACACTGTCTGCAGAATGAATAAATATCTACTGCTTGCCCTCTCAGGAAGTCCACACATTTACAGGTTAGTTGATGAAATTTCGGATCATGCTCAAATAGTCGATTATTCCGCAAAGTTACTAAACTCTCTAGAACATCCTGAAATACATACTCACCAACTTGAACTAAAGGTAGTGAATCTAAATAATGTTGGTGCGTGATTTGAATCCTAAATAACTCTGTAATGGCACTCGGCTGATGGTAATGAATTTGTTGGCGCATGTCATAGAGGCAACCATTCTTATTAGAAGTGAGAAATGAGAGGATTTCTTAATTCAGAGAATATCACTAAGTCCATCAAGGTCAGAAATGCCATTTAAATTCACAAGACTTCATTTTCCAATCCATGTAATCTATGCTGTGTGAATTAAAAAAAAAATCGTAAGGTGAGACTCTATTAGTGGCATAGTTGCAATTAAAGGAACCCTGTTTTTCATATGGTGAATTTTATGTTGATTGCTCTAGAGTTGGAAGCAAAACAAATCTGCTTATATATATTCTACAAGGAAAAACTAAGAATATTGTGTACAAAAAAGTTATGTAGTGTTGCTGAACAGGAATAAGTTTAGTTCATAAAATGAGAATCTTGTTTGTGAAGAATAAAATCATAAAAAGTTCAAATCCATCTTACTTTATTTTCGAACGCACATTTTACCCGGGCAACGACGGGTATCTCTGCTAGTAAAAAATTAATTAAAAGAAAAAGTGAGGAAATGTTTAAAATATAAAATAGAAACAAAGGGAGAAAACATAAAGCATAAGAAAACAAGGGTAAAAAGAAAGTAAGAAAGGTAAGTAAAAAAGGAAGGAAAAAGGAAGAAGGGAAAAGAATTAAAGATTACATCCGAAGGTAAATTTAGAATCCGTTATAGCTCAAAGTGGTTATGATATGAATGCTATTTCACCTCTCTGGCATAGCAACGCAGAAAATGCGGTTGCTCATAGATGACATACATAAATAAAAGGGTGGGGAAAAAGAGTTCCAGGATGATGATGGTTCGCCATAGGGTGGAAAGGGAAAGCATTCTGGTGATCTAGACATGGAGTTTAGGATTTCTGTGTCAGAGATCCCAGAGAGAGAGAGAGAGAGAGAGAGAGGGAGATACGCACCCCCTCGCCTTTCAATGAAGAGATAAATCAGAGACACTTGGGCGACCCTCTTTGTCTGCGTTAATGGAGGTACGAAATTATAAAACGCCGTGAGACGCCGGGATGACCTGAAATGCGGCCATCACAGAAAGCTGCGAGAAGTGTGAGAGCCCAGAAGGCCAGATCTGAAGTCGGACAAAGTTCGCCTCGCCAACTAAAGAACCTTCTCACGCTCGCGTTAAAAGGCAGAAACTATTCTCCTCTGCCGATGCGTCTGAGCTTAGAACCCCTCCCTTCGGACGGAAGGGGGAAAATTCCATTCAGCCCCTATAAATCCTCCGGCGCCAGAGTTGGCATGGAGTATCTGCCGTCCTCCCTGCCCCGTCATATCCTTTGTCTGCCCCCGTCGGTACCCGATTTTCGCGTCCCGTTGAACTCTGCACAATTCTCGCTGAATCTCTCAAGCTCCCGGTATTCTCGTTAATTCACGTGAGTTTACCTCGATCCGCTTCTCCCGCTCCTCGGATACAGCGCGCTCAATCTCAATTCGTGTCACTCAGAGGATGATTTAAGAGCCTATTGTTTCAACTTTGCGCCAAGGCAAGGATTACTTCCTTGAACCAAATATTCGAGGAAACAGCAACGCGAAACTTTCCTGTGCAAGTGCTCTCTCTGCCCCTCCCACAGTGTAAGCCTTATCAAGGGACGCTCAGGGTCCTTCGAGGGTACTTCGGTCAATATTGCCCGTTTGTTTGTACGGTGACCGTACTCACCAGGTTTCTCCCACCCCCTTAACTGCGGAGACGCTTGTAAATCTAGTATATGTATAGCTTATTCTAAAACCCTTTTTAACCTTGTAAATTAATATTGATTTGCATATTAGTAAAGTTATTTTTGTACCCATTTTTCTGTTATCCCGGAACTCCAAGATAGTCGACTATTGCCCAACCTACTTTCAGTTAATTTGTACTCTGCTTATATTGTTAACTTCACATGCACTAGTAAAGCAGAAAGAGTGAACTTGACCCTATACTACGACAGAATTTATACCAAGAGGTAGAAGATGACCCATCACAGGAAATTTTGAACCATTATGAGAAAAGGTAATGCCCCTTAATTTTGGTATCGCGAAGGTATGGTAGATTTTGACTTCCTCGAAGCAGAAGAACAATAAATTCTATCTATAATGAAAGTATTTAAAGATATCCGCAAAAGATTATAACGTAGATGCACCACAGAAACTTTATTTAGGTGTGCTCACTCAGCTGCCTTGAGGAAGTCAACTTTGTGACCAGTTTCTTTGAGGCTTAATTTCACCTACCCATTTAAAGTCCTTATCTAGTTCCATCCGACATTTTTTTTCAAACCTTAAAATAAAGAACAAAGAGCAGTTGTTTTCTTTTGTTGATGATGGCAAAAGCGCTTAACCTGGTGAAATTCTCAGTCATTATTTTTATAGAAATACTCGTAGTTTAAATGGATAATAACACCGCTAGAAAAACTGTTTGATTTAATTTGTTTTAATTTTATTCTACATATTTCCTACAAACTTCTTGAAGACCTATCCTGTATATATTTATGTATATAATATAAATGAAGTCTGTCTGTGTGCGACTCTCCATGCATAGGAAAAAAGGTTAGACAATATATATGAAAATTAAAAATGGATTCTTATGTAAGGTTTTCAGCGGAAGGTAGTGCAAGTGGTTCCGAGTCTCTAAGTACCCCTAAAGGGGAGCTACGGGCCGTTATCTAAACTTTCTCCATCTGTCCAATCTAGGAAACGTGAGCTGTGTTTAGACTCTAAAGAGACAAATTAATTTTAGCCTATGCCTTCTGATTCACAGGTAGGATCCAAAAGCAATTATTTGTTCATGCACCACAAGGAAAGAAGAAGAATATTATCTACAAACAAGTATTATGAAGCAGCATTGGTTAGAGAATAATATTTAATAAATATGAGAATTTTAATTTATACTTACTTATGATTTTCTTTTTACCCAGGCAACGCCGGGTACCACCTTCAGTAGCTCATAAGTTAGCTTTAGAAGCACTAGGCAGGACAATGTGAGACATCAGGTATTATGAGGCTCCTATGGGAGTTGTCACTCTTTTGAAGTAAGCTGATTTCAAGCACACACTTACAGTGATCGATAAATTATGCAGGAAAGATGAATTCCGGGCTTGCCTAAAATCATCTTCTTTGTGTATAAATATTAGAACACTCTTTCTAAATACATATGTATATGACAGCAGAGCTCTTTTGTTATCAACTGTCAGCACAATTTTCCCCCAAAATTTGACAATGGGAAATGGCAAAGTACATTTTGATGCTGATGGTCGAATATAAACATCTCCTATTTGCATAGTTATTAATAATATTAATAATCACAAAGCAAAGGTATTAACCAATCTTAACCAAAACTACAAAAATACAACTAGATTTGTGAAAGAGCTGTTGTGGGATTGTTTTATTTCAGCCGAGTATCCAACAGGGAGTGATGAAACCTTATTTCCGTTATTCAGAAGAACTTCCATGAAACTTCTGTTAGACGAGTTAATAAAAAGCCTCCATTCTATGGCAACATACCTTATACCCATTAATTTCATCAGTTCATCAATATTGTTACAGTAGATCAGTGAAGACGATTGATCGAACATAAAGAATTTTCAGAATTCGCTTTCGCGTTCCCGATACCAATAGAACGTTGTTCCTGGGGCAAGCAGATGTTTCTCTCGAAGACGAGAACCCAGCAGCTGGGCAGATTCTTTTGATAGGTTCAGGTCTCGTGTCAAGTCGTTGAGTTCGTCTTGGGTTAATGGCACCGATCGGTCGTCCTCTTCCGGCTCGTATTCACCACACTCACTTGTATCAGTCATGTCAGTAGATTCGAAAGCAGAACTAGATTCCATGATGACATCCGACTCAAAAACAGAAACATCTGGTTCATGGGGGATTCGATTTATCGCAGAAGGAACATCAGGGTATTGAACATGGTGCTTGTTCTTGCGATTGATGCCTTTTAAATTTGTCATGCAAGAGTAGGAGTCGGTAACGTGATCTTTCCCTTCCCTCCACACCATTGGGACCCCAAATCGCATACTTTTTCTTTTCCTATACCTCCAATTCCGTAGGTTCTCCACACATGTTTTGTAGCAGATATAGGAAGCAAATGCCTTATCATGGTCCCCAAGTTTGACTCCAAAATAAGCGTAATAAGCGTTCTTCACAAAATCCGTGATATTTGCTTTATGGTCTGGAAGAACCACGTGTCCACAGATGAAACAAAATTTGTTAGGATGGTTCTTACACGTCCGATCCAACATACTGCACAACTAGACCTGAAAAGAGAAAGAAAACTAGTTATTTAAGGTAACCCATGACCAGCTGTGGCAAAAACAAAGCATATATACGCTTGGATGATAGCGCCTTTTAAAAAAATATGCTGTAATAAAAATGGAGTGTATCTTAGAAACCAGAACTAACCAAAGAAAATGAATGATATTTTTGAATTCAGCACGCACAAAGGATCCTAAATCAGTTGGAAAACCCTTGACCCTTGAAAAAAAAGTTTTGAAACGCAGGCCAGTGTAATCGATTATTCTACATACAGAGTTCCTAAACTCTCTAGAACCTCCTAACATAACTCCTCACCAAGTTGAGCTAAATATAGCAAATCTAAATAATGTTTTTAAGTAATTTTAATCTAACAAAACTATAACATTTCACTCGTCTGGTGGTAAATAATTTGATGCCCATGTCATAGAGGCAACCATTCTTACTGAAAGTGGAAAAGGAGAGGATATCATCATTCGGATAATATCACTAAATCTATCTGGGTCCGAATTGCCACTTAAATTCGGACGACTACATTTCCCAATCCGTGAAAGTTTTTCCAATGGGAATTAAAAAAAATCTTAGGGTGAGACTCTATTATTGGCATAGTTACAATTAGCAATTAGAGGAACCCTGTTTTTCTTATGGTCAACTCCATGTTGATTCTTCTAGAGTTAGAAGCAAAAGTAATCTGTTTCTATTTAAGCCACAAGAAAAAATTAAGAATATTTGTACCAAGAAGTTCTGTAGCCTTTCTGAACAAGATTAAGTTTAGTTCATAGAATGAGAATATTATGTGTGAAGAATACAAAAATAAAAAGATCAAATCCAAGCTTTGTTTATTTACGAACGCATATATTACCCGGGCAACGACTGGTATCTCCGATAATATATATATATAAATATATATATATATATATATATATATATATATATATATATATATATATATATATATATATATATATATATATATATATATTATATATATATACATATATACAGGGTCTTTTTTTATATGACCTACATTTGAGGTTTAATAAAATCAAGAATAATTTTGTGATCATAAGAAAACGTTCAGAATTGTTGGAAATAGTTGTAAGTTTTTGCTCCTAAAATTGCTCCTTGATTCACTTATTTTGTATAAGTTATGCCAGTTTGATTAAAGCATCGATTTTTAACAAATTTTCGCAGGACTTTTTGAAATTTATCGACTATTAATACCAATTTTACTCGTATTTTAACTAATTTTAATTGCTTAAAATTAACAAAAAACTAAGACTAATAATCAGTTTGCATAATTAACAAAATAATTAATTTATTTGAAGATTCTTCTTTTCAAATAAATATATATATATATATATGTATATATATATACATATATATATATATGTATATATATATATATATATATATATATATATATATATATATATATATATATATATATATATATATATATATATATATATATTTTTTATTCGTGACGAAGTTGCCCTAATCACCTTTTCCAAAAGTTCTCCATCGATGTTATTGATTTCTTCAGCGATATTATATTTTAGTTGTTGGATTCTTCTAGGATTATTACGGTTAACGCGATCTTTTAAATATCCACATAAAAAATTCCAAATTGGTTAAATCGGTGTATCTGGGAGGCCATTAAAATTCACTGTTTCGAGAAATTATTTTTTCTCTGATGTTTGGTCTTAACAACTGCATTGTTGCATTCGATGTATACGATGTTGCACCATTTTGCAGGAAAAAACAGTTGTCGTCTATTTCAAAGCCATTGAAAGTTTGGTGAAAAATATTCTTTTAGCATGTGTCGGTATCTTTTGCCATTCACAATGACTGAATTTCCGTTTTCATCCTCATAAAAATACGGCCAATGATCTTCTGAGGTGTTATCGACACGACACAGTGGTTTATGCATGATGCAGCTCACTCCGGTGTATAGCTTTTAGGTTGTGAACAGACCATATTATGTTGTTCTGCTTATTATTTTATCCGCTAAGATGAAAGTGGGTTTCGTCAGACATTATCACGGGCGGTACATCAACTTCCCCAAATTTTCGTTTAAATTCTTATGCATACGATTTTCTTCTCGTGAAATTGTTGTCTTATTTTTTTGCACAGCCTAAATCTTGTATGGCTTAAGTTTTAGTTTTTTCTGCATTACATTGTAAGATTCACTTTTTGACAATCCCACTTGTTTTGATCTTCTTTTCCATGATTTATGCATTGACCGTTTGAAGTTTTGACGCAACTCTTAAATTTTATGTTGTTCCACGCCTCTCCTGCCAACACGCCGTTTTCATCCATCTTGTAGACTACCGGTGTCTCAAAAAATTTGAATTAGTCTGCATTGCGCTCGTCGTTAGGGTAAGTCTCCAGCTCCTTCACGTCTCATCCGTCGTTGTGTTGAAACCACTGAAGAGTTGCATCTGAAGAAGGTTTCAACAATTTTTTTTCAGTCAATCATTTCCAGGAGCTTCCAAGTTTTCAGTTTTAAAAATTTCTTAATAATAATTTTGGCTAGAAAAGTTTTCTCCTCTTATCGTTTACGAATGAATATAATGCTAGTAAATTTGTTACTTCACTATTTTCGCTCAAATTTTTCTAAGAATTGAACAGTCCATAAATCACTTTTTCTAACAAAATTTTTACGGTTTAAGTTTCTAGCAAAACATGAACGATTTACTAAAATTGGCACAACTTCTAATATAATAAATTAGAAATTTTAGGTCAAAAGAATTACAACTATTGTCCAAAATTTAGGAAAGTTTCATTGTGATCCCAAAATTATTCTTAATTTTATTAAACTTTAAATGTAGGACATACAAAAGAAGGAACCTGTATATATATATCTAGTAGGGTGATTAAAAAAATCCAAGCATCAAAAATTTATCAGGATAGTATCTTAATTGTTTCATTTTCCTATAAAAACATTGTATAAAGAAATTTTGATTCAAATAAATAATGTTTAAAGGTATCGCCTCGTACTTAATATTTTAGATTGATTGAAACTCATAGTAAACTATCAATGCTTCTCTGATACTTAATTACCCATTGATTATATTGTTATTGTATTACAGGTATATTTGTGAGCAATATTTTAAGTGTTTTAAACATCTTTAATTCACATAGATTATATAATATTAATTTAAGTTCTTTTTGACTAAAGAAAAGCAAAATTTATAAGTTAATATTATTAAAAATAATTATATAAAGAAACCCACATATTTTTTAAAATTTTAAAATACTCTAACATGTTAAACTCGTCTTATAACGAGAGCAACGTGAGTTTGAAGCATCTCTATACGGCATATTTAAAAATATAAAACAACAATTTTAAGAGATTATGATTACGAGGAAACCAAAAGAAAAATCATTTTAAAATTATTTAATACAACTATGCATTTAAAAAATTATAAAGTGATATCCTTTGAAAATATTTATTCAATACAGACAACAAATAAATATTCTTTTTTATTTGACAGAGGCAAAACTGTCACCTAAAATAAATTCTTAAAAAAAATGAAATCATTGCAAAATTATTTTTCATGAGTGGAATTATATAAATTTAAAGTAAAATACTTTGAGAATTCTTATCATCAACACTAACTCTATAATTTAATAAGGGGATTTTTTTTGAGTATTTGAATAATAATTTCATCTTAGTTTGGTTATAACCTATGTTTTTTTTATCAGTTATTTCTAATAATTCTTTTATAATATCAAAAAACAAAATGGTGAAGTTCAGAAATAAATATAAGTATCGAAATTGTGTGAATTCTTTAAAACCCAAAGAATTACAAATGGTGAAGTTCAGAAAATTTATTTTTATATATCTTCTTCTATAACTAGATTTTAGCAACGTGATATTTTGAAAGGGGTGAAATTTAGTTTAGAGTTTCTTTTTAAAATTTTTATAATTTGCAAATTCAAAAAATTTATAAAAATTGAACCATGGCTGCTTTTTTTAGATTTTAAATTTTAATTTTAGTAGCGAAACCATTGCCTGGTCTAATAATTCAAACAATATAAAAAATATACTGAAAATTTTGTTTCATATGCATAATCTAGAAAGAAAATTGAGAACTTTATTGAAATCTTTCTTAACAGAGCGAATGAGAATTAAATATATACCTTTCGTATTCCATCAAGTTAATATACATAAGTAGAAATATATTACATAATTTGATAACAAACTAAATATAGGATGTCTGGAAACTCAATGTATAGGGAGAAGGTGAATTTAAACATAATTGTTACATTCATGTGACAAGGGTAGCTTTAAAACCGTATTACAATTTTCCCTAAAAATCTATTCAATTTACATGAAATACCCCGAATTCTACCTGTGTGACCATAAGCTCTCAGGACGCTCAAATATTATAAATGCGCATATATTTTCTTCACTCCCGATTACAAGTTTAAATGTGTTTGAACAGGTATCTCTAATGATAGGTGAATGAAGTCCGCCTGACTGCGCATTTCAAGATGATTTACGATATGATAATGATTCTCATTAGTCAAAAATGTAGAAGGTAATAAGAAACACGCTATATCCTGTCAGGCTGCAAAAATATAGGACGTACTGAATGTTCCAAATGTGATGATGGATTATGCGTATCATGCTTCATCTTTATTACACTAAATAATTATCTATTATATTAAGTACCTAGATCTCAAATACAAGAGAATTAATATATTTTTTTACCTTTTCAATTGTGAAGAAGTATATAAAATACGTGCAAGTATTTTCTTTCTTTTACCGGAAATTAAACAATTTATATATTTTGTATGAATTTGGAACACAATCTTAAATTATTTTCAGGCCATTAATTTAATTAAAGGGCGGAAACATTAATACTGTAATAAAAAGAGTTAGATGATGTTTACATGTATACCAATTAGTTGTAAGGAAAGTTTGTTTCTGCCACATAGATGCTCTGTTCAATTTTGTGTCCATATCTTCATAGTGTGACCATAGGTTAACGTGTCATATCTCGTACACGACTTAAGTTAAATACTTTATACTTAATATGGCAAGTAATACCAACTCGTCTGTTATACCGTGATAAATTTAGTGGTCAGATTTATTTTTTGAGGGGGAGGGGGAATTAATCTGGGAGAATTCGGGTTAAAATCATGTTAAATAATTTTTTTGTAAGATTCACCTCACAAAGGTTAATATTTAAAGCCAATGGCCGAATAAGTAATAAAAAAACGGCGTAAATTTACCTTGAATATCGGTGATCCACTGCAGCAAACGCAAGCTGCAAAGTGTGAACGATGAGCATGCGAATGGCATATTGTCGCACGGACTGTGCCAGAGATACGATGACTTGTAGAAGTGAGATTATGGGAATTTTCCGTCAGTGATGATACGCAAAGTTGTCTATATGTAGAAATTTAAAAGAATAAAACTTAAATTTATTCATATAGAGTAAAATTTCAAATTGCCACCTTTGAATTGTTAAATTGCCTCCGTGTGGGGCGTGCGCCCCACGTTCAGAATCACTGCTCTCTGCTTACAATTGAATCGTGTACACCCTCAGATAAATCTATTTCATTCTGATATTTTGGGGGCGTAAATTTGGGATGATACCATTTTCCGTAAACGTTTCTTATTTCGAATTGGGTTTTGGTTTTCTATAAAATCCTATTCAAGCTAAAATTCGTTTTTTGACGTTACGATAGAATTCAAATCATATCCCCTGAAGTAAGAAAAATGTTGAGAAGGCATAACAAGGTTTTTAAAATAAAAATCGAGTAAAGACTCCTATTCCCCAAAAGATTGAGGTGAAAAAGAAAATCAAACGTCAATATTGAAAGACAATTTCGGGTAAATTAACTCCGACGAAACAATGAAATTTAAATGAGGTGTAACGGAAAAAGGTTCTTTAAATCCAGGTGTTCTACAAAGAAAAGTTTGTATCCTTTCTAATATGTGTTGTGAGCCATAATTCAGGCAAACGCATGTGTACTTTGTGTGTTGGGTTAGAGTGGGTGGCACAGATTATATCTTGAATTGATCAAGTGATATATAAGATTAATTATTAGCTCAATTTGTCCACCAACAGCATTGTATACGATTAAAAAACTTGATTTTTTCTTCCTCAAAATGTGATTTTAGTTTTGCAATGAGTGCGAACATCAATCAAAAATTTACTAGGAGTGTGGGGACTAAATTGGTTGGGAACCACTAACTAAGAATATGAAATCATCACTATTTAAAGAATATAACCAAGCCTATTTTCTCATTTTACAGCGTCCATCTAGCAATTTGAATAAAATACCAATTAATAATGAAAAACAAAAATATCTAAAAGCACGCAAACAGACCGGACAAATTTGAATAGAAGAAAGCATGCCCACTCATGCACCAAACTCTTAAAATTATGAATGCAATGGAGGACGCTCGCCTTATCTAAAATGTTGATCACGCCGCAATTAGGTATGCACAAACATGACCCGATTATCCAGAGACATGCAGTAGCAACTCCACAGTTTTTGATACCTGGGACAGGTGACATGGGCAAAGAGCATGCAGCGTGGAATATTCGACAAAGATGTGCCAAATAGTGAAGAACCCCGAGTAGTCGTCACAGTAAGGCGTAGGTGAACCTTTCATCAAGTGGAGATTCATCTCACTATTGTGGTTAATTTGGAGGCGGCAGAAAACGACCTGAACCACTCAATTCTTTAAGAGGTAAATATACTGGGAATGTCGCGGCACAATGTCACTTAAGTGTAATTTTCTAGCGAAGTTTCTCCATCTTCCTTGTTATGTGGCCAAGAGAATTGACTTGATTCCTACTATATAGTCATTTTGGTGAAGAACGGAACATTGGCATGTTTGCCCAAATCCTGGTGGAATTTTAGGCGCCCTCATCGGCCCGATCATTTTAAGCAAATTCCCATGTCCAAGAAACCATCAGAAGTTAATTTCGACATCTTACCTGCTTGCAGCAGCCGTGGCTTCACGGTTTCTGCAAACGAGGGAGTGCAGAGATCCCAATGACATTGCAATCAGCTCGGTCGTAAAGACAAACGCACCGCCAGGTAGTTCCTCTCCGACTTCATAAAAGAGGAAGGAGTGATAGATGATGTTCTCTTCTTATTTTGAGCAATAAATTTATACTGGCAAGTTCAAGCATGACTCGGTGTTTATTCCTAAAGGCTCAACGTAATACTTTCAATGTTGTTGAAGATATGGGAACAGATGCGTAGCTAGAAATTTTCAAAACTATTAGTCTCCTGAGTGGCGTCCTCGGCAGGAACAGAAGCGTCACAGGACCGAAAGATACCTAGATAAATCTTACTAAAGAGTTGTTTTGCCTTAAACCCAAAAGGCTCACCTTATGAGTAAAGTTTCGAGGCGGCATATGAATCTTCGTGTTCGGCCAGCGCAGGAATTTTGAGCAGATGATAAATTAGGAAGTCACTGTTTTCGCGCATACAAGAGCAGAATTTATCCTTTATTGGCTTAAAGCGAGCGCCATTTCCCAAGTATCGATAAGGAAGTTTTATCTAGGTATGGGATGTGAACAAGGACCTGTCGCAAACGGACTCCAGTAGGTTAGATGAGTCGACCTTTCAAAATTTCCGCTTGGGCTGCTAAACTTAAAAATCGCATCGTTATTCTAACTTCGAACGAAGCGCTATAAAAGTAAAGAGGTAGGCCTATACATACCCTAAGTGCTAAAAGTCAAAACGAAGAATGTCAATGGCACAGGTGTAATACACTCAAAGGCTGCGAATATGTTTCCTATGTGGAAAGTTGGTCAAGAGAAAGATTAAAAAAACTGTTCTACTCTCTCCATCTCTTCTAAACAATTCAGGGGTCGATGTGGTGCTATAAATGGCGGCATAATTTCAGCACATTATTTTTGGCCCAGGAAAACGCAAAACCATTGCGTTTCGGCATAAAAAGTGATGAAGTTCAAAGCCTTTTGTAGTCGATAGTCAGAGTCGGCATCTGCATCTTGCCTAAATAGATCTGAAGTCTGTAAAGGTAGATCATATCTTGAACATCTTCCAGGACTGCCGAGTGGATATCGTTGATAGTTAGACAGAGAGAGTAACACTGGGGATGTCTTCTTTTGCTGAATGAATGCCATCCTTACTGGGAGTATGGGATCGGGAAGTGTTACCTATAATCATACCCAGAATGGACCCTTTTATCAAGGAATCAGCTATGAATAGTGCGAAGGGGTCCCCTTACCGCTATTAGTAGATGATCTCCCTAATTCTTTATCAACATGCGGTCTCATAAGCCTTATCAAGATAATAAACCTGATGAAAAGCCTCACAGAGAGGATTTTTCAACCAGAGCAAAGCATCCCCTAGTGGAATAGAACTTATGAAAGCCGCAATGTGCAGGAGGGCTGGTATGTGCTCTCCAGAAAATGAGCTAATCTATAGGTAACTAAATTTTCTTTGAACTTTTACATGCAAGTATTAAAGACATTTTCCGCAATTAGCTGTGATAAGGTGAACTTTTCCAGCTTAAAAAAAGTATATTCGATAAAATAACATCTATAACATCCTGTCGAACAAAGTTAACAAAATGTGTATGACTTTCTTGAAGAGGTGTTGAAGCATGACATACGTGATATCGCTCGACCGGTGGTGGCATCCGTGTATCAAGATAGAGCGGAACGCAGCCCATTTAGTTAAATAGATCGATGAAGGCTACTCGGCTCTGAAGGAACAGTCCAATCAGTGGCCTTCAATGAGCGCATCACATGGAACAAGTCCATGCGGCAGCATGCCAGCTAAAGCATGTGTAGAAAGCAGTCGCGAGGACTCTTTCAGGATATAGGTGCGGAGATTGTGGTACTTTCATTGATGAGGATTGGGTGGAAGTCCTGCAAGAAATTACTCGAATCATTTTGACGCCCTTCTACATCTCTGCAAGAGGGATTTTACGGTTACGAGGGGCACGGATGACTTCCAAGAAGAGCGGCGGCCATGCTACTTATATACTAGATTATAGTCCTCGGTCCACGAATTTCATCTATAGTGAAATCTTTTGGGCGGCGCTTGTATCGCATATAAATATATCTCTTATCTCTAAGTGTCGGTACACAGACGGCAGACCAGCAAGGACATGAACCGAGTGCAAATTGGCTAGACGTTTTAGGAGTGGTAGTCAGGATTATGGGTGTGAGGGTGCAGAAGAAGAATTCAACGGCCTCGTCAGGCGAATCTAACTCCTCAAATTGGATAGATAAAACAGTCATTTGATTAAATTGCGGCCGCTCGAAGGTCCACTGATATTATTTCTTGGGCAGCAACTGCTCAGAACATCATATTTCTATAGGAAAGTTATCTACACCATGAGAGCCATTGCTAACATCCGCACTTAAAAGCTAGCTTTACGTCGTAAAATCATTGGGACAGATCTAGACAAAATAATAGAAGCTGTTCTCGGATAATGATACGTGAATTCATCCACATTAGGACTTCAAACTCCGGCTCACCAATCAGGTCGGCATTTACCTGGCGGCTAGGCTTTGGCTATCCTACTAGGATGTGATACGGGCCGTCAAATCGATGCACGATTTACACCTGATATGATTTCTTGGTTATCGCTTTTGAATTCTTAGCACACGATGTGCATACCGTTTAAATTCTCAAAGAGGGAAAAGGGCCTCAGCAACCGTGCCAAAAGACAGTAGAAGTGTATCGCATCTAAATTAGCTAACTATATATCTACGCTAACATAAATTTATACTTTCTCTCCAGTAGTACCTGCACTACCACTGCCATAAACGAGGTATTGAAATCAAAAGAGATAACGAAGAAATCGTATCAGGTGTAAATCGTGCATCCATTTGTCCGTCCCCTATCACATCCTAGTAGGATGGCCAAAGCCATATTCCCTAGCAGAAAGGAGACAAAAAGCTAAAGAGGAACGGAAAACGAGCCTTCGCAACTTAGTCATAGTTAAACCGTAGTCAACGGCATTTCCGTTCAAGGAAAATGCTTGCCAGGGTTAACTCGAAGGAGATGCGACCGCTTTCCTGGAGACAAAGATCGAGGGTTGTTGGCAGAAGAATATTTAGCAGGACGGTTGGGCTAAATGAAGTGAAGCAACTTGTTGCTGCCTTCTTTTGTGGGACAGGATTAGTAGGAGGGAGATTGTACTCAACTATCTTCCGGGGATCTGTTACTTCTGAGTCGACCAAACTTACATATTGCAAAAGATTCGCTTGGGAAAAAAAGTGACCCCTTATTTTTTTCTGAAAATGGGCCTGAGCCTGGAGAGTTGCCAGGTTTCTTGATACAAGTTGCAGATACCTGAAGTTCGATTCCCTCGTTAGGTCTCTGCTGAGAAATAAAGGCATCTGAAATGAGTCCAGATTCGTGGTAAAACCCTTACTAATTTGTTTATTCAATCTCAAATTTATGTATCTCTGCACAAATCTTTTGTCTACAGACGCGAATCAAGGTTTTACTCGTTGGCCTCCAGGTTAGCATGGATTTAGTAGCCATAATTCGCGTGGTATAGTTAAATCTTAAGTAATAGCAAACTCGCAGGTGTCAGAAGAACCAGTCTCTACATACATGGCGAACGTACCTTTAACCAATTTACCAATGAATTGCAAAGCATCCTTTTGGTTTCTTATTGTGTCAACGAGAGATGTGCAAGCCGTTTACACTTTCCTTGTTTTATCTCCTTTTAATTCATCCATTTCCTTCCTATCTGTTTCCTTTCTTTCTCCCGTGAATGGGAATGGCATAGTACATTATAAGATTTCCTTTTCATATATATATATATATATATATATATATATGGGAGAATAAATATCACGAGGACAAGCAGACACTAGTTTGTTTATACAGCGTCAACGGTTACGTTCCATATGGGGCGATAGTTTACCCCCCCTCCTCCCCTTTGCCCTGCTTCCCTAAAGATCCTCGAGCGTCGCACGCAAAGAAGGATTACAATCAGCAGATTTCGTAGTCCGTTAATATAAACATAGAAGGGTAGGAAAGCCTTTGGAATAAAACTCTATGAACAGGCTCACTTTCACTTTCCAATTGTTTATGTCTATTTTCGCCAAATAGACTAAATTTCACTTTCTCCGTACGTAAACCAAAAGGGCGAATTGTTACAACGTTGAAAATTTATGCCCTATGAGCGAGGCTTGAAAGTGGACCCTCGTCATCCCTTCCCTTCCCCCAGGGGATAATCGACGTATATATAGGTATATCGGAAGAATTATAAGGAAGAATCAGTGTAGCAATCAGGAGAAGAAGAGCACTCCCTGAGTAAAACCTAGAATTAAGAAGACAGTGGAACCGAGCTGGATTTTTGTTTCCCGAGGCCGGTCTGTTGATCGCTTAGAAGAGTAGACCAGTGGTATCGAGACCCACTCACATACCAATCTCGTTCAGATAAACCTCCTATCTGAGTTTTCTGAATAAAAACAGAGATAGCCCTCAACATTGAGGAATACCAACGTGAATGCCCATTCTAGAAAAGATTCACCTCTTGTTCAAGTCTCATCATCGATAAGCCCACAACTGTTACCCAGTGATTGAAATAATCCGTACATTCACAATCCCCTCGCTTATATCTTCAAGTCAAGAAGCATCGTCACGCGATCCCCAGCTACCTCGTGGTAAGCATCAGCTGTTCTTTCAAAAAGCCTAAACAAGTGTGTTCTTCACCCAGAGAGACGATCAGCTGTTTTCCGAGCCAGTCTCACGCCCGCAAGAAGGTTC